>CM036916.1:13611746-14811746 GCA_020800305.1 Porphyrio hochstetteri
GTGATATGATCAAACAAGTTTTCACTTTTGCCTTGTAAATAAAATCAAAGGGCAACAGTCCTTTTTTTTTCCTGACGTCTGTAGTTAATAAAGAAAGAATAAATATTACCTACTCTTACATGAGGAGGGAGGAGAAGAGAACATTTCTTAATCTCTTTCCAAAGAGGATTAATCTACAGCGCATTTCCACCCCAAATACTAATGAAACACAACGTTTTTCCCTGCAGTTTTCTGGAGGGGCTGTTCTAACATATCAAAGCCTCTCGTGCAACCAAAGTTCACCCAAAGTCCATAGCCTTCAGGTGTGATGCCATGCTGAAACGCAGCCGGAGCTTCGGCTGCACGGGGATGGGGCAGAGGGGGAGTGTCTACCCTGCAGGTAAAAAACCAGAAGCTCACATTTCTAAGGGCCAAACATTCGAGGAGACCAAGCGCCTTACAACCACAAGTTAATTATTGCTCACAGCAGCTGTATAAAGTAGATAGGGTGCAGGGAGGCTAAAGCCCACCGCTGTTCACCAGGGAGCCTGACATGGGGACGGGCGTGATGGAGCCAAGGACTGAGTGGTCAGGGGGAGACTGGGATGAGGTGGCCATATCCCTTGGCGTGCCCCTGAGCCAGTTGCCTACCCATGGGAAGGGAACAGGACAGGGAAGCTATTTCCAGCCCAAGGATCTGGCACTTATAAACACCCGCTGACAACGCAATGCCTTATCAAAACAGGTGAGAGCCAATGCCCAGCGACGTTCTCATTCCTCTGGAGAACTCAGCCACAAGATTGTTTGTTTTATTGTTATTTTTGAGCAGAATATTTACATGTCTGACTCTAAATAGGCTTTGGTATTTCTGCAAGGGGACCAAACACATGACCCTACAAATCTTGAAGAGCGATGGGATCAGCCCGGCTGCCCTCGCTTATTCCTCTAGAGAGGTATCCATAGCAAGGCAGGGACACCATAGGTAACAGGTTTAGGAGGGACAAACCCTTACAAACACAGTATTTTCTCCAAGGAACCAGAAAGGAAGAGGATGGTTACAGTAAAAAGGCCAAGCAACAAGAGAAGTGCCTGGGCAAGACCCAGCGAGGGGAAGCAAGGATGAGCAGAGCCTGCGGAAGGGCTAACGTTGCCTTTGAAGGGAAATATTCATGTTGTCAGGTAAAGCTGAGAATCTAACCCGTGGGAGGACGGAGATGCTACCTTGAAGAATCTGACTATTACAGGATTAACAGCTACAATCCCTCCCTCTGAGGACACCGAACGCCAAAATCCGGCCTGAGGGTTTTAGGTGGTGAGGTTTGTCCAGGCGTGTCAGTAGGAACACTACAACATACAGAGGAGAACACTGTCCAAACCTGTATTATCTAAACATAGGTGTCATTAAAATATTAAATATTTCCTTTTTTGGGGGGAAAAAAGAATAAAATACAGAGGAATAGAAAGCCAAAGCACACACATTTCTTTTGAGAGTAAAACGCGCCCCTGAAACACTTCCATTCTACCGCACAATGTATTTATACCATGTTTAAAAAACATTTGTCAGGCATATAAAAAACTCCAGAAGTTCACTGTCACACAGCTTAATTCCCTGTATTCTGCCTACATGTATATATAGGGCCAGTTTGTTAGGGGGTGGAGGTGTGTAGCAAAGCACAATCTAGCGAGACATGACACCATAACGGTGAACAATAAAAAGCAAGCGCAGCATATGTGCTGGACATTTGGTGAAAATAACCCAGCTACAGCTCCGACTTCAGTAAATTTTCCTGTGCAGAAGCTGGTAATTCAGTTTCTGCTGTGATTCAGCCCAGCCAACAATTAGGTTGTTCACAGCCCCTCCAATTATTATTTATTTGGGAATTCGGAGATTCCAGGAAACGTGTCTTAGCTTTTTAACTCCTCTTTTTCTATACAGCCCAACAAGCTGAAATCTGGGGGCTTTCTCCTTTTCTTCCTTTAATGTTAAGGCTTTTCCTCCATTTAGCTGCTCAGATTCTCCCTGGCTATAAGATCTCAAATGGTAGCAATAATTATATTTCCTATTTTATTACTCGTAATTGCCCCTTTGATCAGAATCCTATGCCATTTAACCACATTTATATGGTCCTCCTGCACATGGGCTCTCAATATAGAACGAGTCGTTTTCCAAGGGAAAACTACAGGAGCTGGGTTTCCCTTTACTGCACACACATGGAATCCCATACATTTGGCACCAATTTAGCTTATTATCATTTCATTCTTCCTTTTTGTGTTTGTTTCATTGCAAAAACAATGTAAAGCTCCCCATTTGCTGGGAAAGGCTGCTCACTGGCTTCCTTCACCCAGCCCATAATGCATCCACCCAGCCCCAATTCTTACCTTTGCAAAAGATGACACCAACAAACACAAGTAATATCCCACAGCTGGAGGAGCTGAACCACGGGTCTCTAGGTTTTGCTGAACAAACACTGTGAGCCTTACCTCAGCATGACGCCTAGGAGAATTTTCATACATAGCCTTCTTGTTCCTCCCAAGGTCCAAGGGTAAACTCTGTTTGCAAAGGAACAGGCAAGTCTTCCCAGCTGGCAGACTGCCTCCGGGTCGGTCTCTCTCACACAGGTGTCTGTGCGAGGAGGACAGGACTGGTTGTCCCATCTCTGACAGCTCTGGCCTCAGCCACCAAGCGTGCGCTTGTTGGAGCCACATCAAGAAACCCTCTTTGCTCCCGGCTGGCCTGTGCACACTGTATCCCCAAAGCAGCAGAAGAGCAAAGGGCCAGCAGACACTGCCCTTCCCCGTGCCAAAGAGAACACCATTGCCTGAGACCATAAGGCTGCTAATAATGGTAAAGCCCTGAAGAACTTCAGAGAACTCAAACAGAGCTGCTTTTGATTTAAGCCACGCACCTGAAAGCAGCATTTGTTTCAGTCAGCTTCCTCAAAGTGATGGTCTCAGAAAACTACATAAGCAGCCCAAAACCAAGAATTTGCAGTTCTTTGGAAAAAGAATGTGGTTGGCCATCCTTAGGGTAAGTGTTTTATTTGGAGGAGAAGCCAACGCCAAGCCAAATTCAACACAACCAGACCTGAAGACATGCACCTGAAGCAGGCGTACATCGCAGGGAAGAGCCGGTGACCGTGCAGCACATGCTCCATATAGTCTCCAGGTGGTACAGGGACAACAAGCACAAGGGAAGGGGCTGAGAACGTGGTTTATCCCAAGTCCCTTTACTAACCACTTCGCTTGATAGACCTTACTCTTCTGCTTGAAGCACCTTTGCTCAAAGCCACTTCATCTCACTGCTTTGTCCACTCAGGCAGTTTAGACAGACATCCATGTCCTCCAGTCACAGGAGAGAACTGCTGCTGGAAGAGGACGTGCACAGCCCAAAGAACTACAGGCTTACAGGTTAAAGAAACCCCAACAGCTGCCTGAGTTGTACCATTTTATTTTGTGTACGCTCAGGACCAGCAGCAACAGGCAGACTCACACACATCTCCAAAACATCACCCTTTTCAGACTGTTCTCCAGGTAAGCCAGCTGCCTGGCACTGGGCACTGCTAGGGGGGCCTCTCATACTGGAAGAGCAAGGTATCTGCAGATACTTTCCACGTTTCCTCATCACAGACACATGTCCACCATCTACCGCCACAAAACCATTTACAAATAGGAACAAACTGCCAGGCATGGGAACAGGGGACCTTCACACTCTGAAACTTGTGGGCAACAGCTCAGCACTTGGGCAACTCCAGGGAGAGACAACTCTTTTCCTTAGCTATTGGTACAGACAAACACAAATTCCTAGAGCTTTTTCTCTGGATACCAGTAATACACTCTGTGCTGAAAAGCATTACAGAGATAGAGATCAGAGGTCTATTTTTGTTTCTATGTCTTGACGCCCATGACTTTGATGGGGTATGTATACTAGCATATGATAAATTACTCTTTAATCTGTTGTAGTTATAATTCTAGAGAGAGGTTCAGTGGCTTTGCTCTCAAACAAAAGTATTTCTGTGAAGAAACACTTGTTTTGCTGGAAAAGAACAAAGCTGTTGGTAAACAAAGCTGTAAAAGGAAAAGTCCATGAAGCTCAAAATTCTCCTAAAATAACTTTCTGCAGCGAGCTACCATTACCCAGTGTGAAAAACTTCTTTGAACTCAGCAATCCTGAATTACACAGAAACGCTCAGACAGGTACATCGCCTGAAATGGTATTGCTTTTAATTTCCCACCTGATTGGATTGAAAAGGTTGGTGTGTTGGAAAGTGGGGAAGCAGAAACTTACTGAAAATTGCAATCCAGGATCAGATAAAAGAGGGAGGATGATACAGGGAAAAATCTTCTTCCTAAACAAGTTTCTTTGTCCAAAATAAACTCAAAAGGTCTTGTGAGAGGAGGAAGGATATTAGGGCAAAGAGAATAGGAAAAACTTGTGCTTGAAGCCTGCTTTGTGAAGACAACTCTTGCAACACAGCTTCTGTAAGGGCAAGGTATTGAAATCACTTTGGAAGAAATATTTTGATGTATCAAGAAGATTAACACTGAAATATCTGCACAGCACACTGTATCACTGTTACATCCATGAAACACTAAAAAAAAGCCCTAAAAGCGATTCCCTTACTCCCGCCCCATCTCAGTCCATCCTACCGTCAACATCTGCTTGGGCCAGAAACCTCTCCATGACCCAAGAGAGATACTTGGCATACTCATTCCTACAAGACACACCACCTCCTCTGCAGCCTATGACATCCTAAAGCAACACATACATTATCTTTAGAAGAAAAGAGAACGGTTGGTACCACAGGGCTGCTGCTGAAATAGATGAAGTCAGTAACTCTTTTTTGCATGAGCTTTAAAGGCTTAAATTATCCAGCATTATACTAGAGTATTTCTGACCTTCTGGAGTTCCTGGGGTGGTCTGCATTGCCCTGTGTTGTGAGAAACCCTTTCTCTCCCTGCACCCTTGGGCGGAGTCAGGTTGTACCCAGTTTCACCAGCACCCAGAGTAGCTGCAGGCTCCAAGCACAAAGGGCAAGGGAAGGGCTCCTGGGTTTTGTCTCCCGTGTACGTTCAAGCACAAACCCCATGCCTCGGCTGACAGCCTCAGGGAAGGAACTAGGAAAGCCTTTCCTTTCCTTTCCTGGGCACATTTCATTTCAGAGGTGGAGTCCAAAGATTTGACCTCCCACTCTGATGTAGTCCACCCTGAAGAACCAGCTGGCAGATGTCACCATCTCAACTCTTGTGTTATAAGTAAAACCCAAGAGCCCCGTGAAAGCCAGGAACCAGTGCCTGTACTTGTCTCCAGGGTTGCTCTCCCTTGCGCTGGCCATGTGTAGATGAGGTACACAAGGAGCACTAAAGTCTTACATGCCAGCACAATTGGCAGCCAGAGCAGTAGGTCTGCTGGGAACAATTTACCATGGTTTTGACCCAGAAATGGGAGGAAGAGTGTGCAAATTCTGTGGGGCAGTCAGATCACCACCAGGCAGCGCTTTCCTGCAGCACAGCCACAGCCTGCACGTGTGCGTGGTCAGGCTACCATGGACCGGCTGCTGGAAAACAAAATGGCATGTGAGAAATGCAGAACTGACACCAAGTGTAGGCGAGAACCATAAAAACTGAGGCCTCATTAAAGGCTGGACAGTTGGTAAACAGCAGACCCTCCCATTTGCTCGCTGCGTACCATAAAGGGGTGGAGGCAGGGGTGATGTGCGTGCCTTGGAAATCTGCAGTTTTTACACTATTCACCCAGGAAGTTATTAACTTGCATGTTTGTGGGCAACTGCACAGGCTATTTTTGGTCATGGGACCCTGTTTAAGGAAAGGATTGCAAGGTTTTAATAATGATCCTTAGTTAACTTGGTTACCCACACAACAATGGCTTTTGGAGAGGCCAACTGCTGCTAAAAACTTGAGACGGGCTTTACTTCCAGAGGTATTAAACTATGAAAATATCTAACCATAACAGTAAGCAGCTATAAAAAGAGCCCTGTTTATTTCACATGATTTCTTTGTATGCCACAGTGTTATGAGACTACTTTAGCTCAATGAGAACGTGGTCAATTGGAAAAGATTAACTGTTTAAGTCAGCGCTTACGTAGGTAATTTTGTGCTTGATTTTGGTGGCTTTTATTCTTTTGAAACCCAGGTTTTCATTAGTATTGGCAGGCCTAACAGCATATGAATGAGGGGTTGGGTTCGGTTTTTTTTCCAAAGTTAAATTCAAAATTACCCTGATGATAAGTTCAACTCGTGTAGAGGCAACACAAAAGGAGAAATAAGGGATTAAATAGAGTAAAACAACAAAACAACCAATAAAGAAGACTTCAATTCTACTTCAGTTCTGCATCCCTAGACATTCCGTAGGCCAATTTGGAGGAGCCCACAAACCCAACCTGACAAACATTCTGGTATCTCCCATCTCTACAATATTGTAAATCACATCCAGTAACTTTTCTGCAATGTGGAGCATCAGCAAACACCCTCCAGAGAAGGTCAAACCCTCTAAACTGTACAGCAGGGCTACAACGGTGTTTTGGCATATTCCTGGGCAACATCATAAGGCCTGACTTGAACCCCCTGCGCTATCAGGGTGCACCAAGAAAAAAAGGGGGAAAAATAAAGATTGCGTTTGTTCCTGGGAAGACCCACACCACTCCATGGAGAGGATGCTTCCACCCTTGTTAATCCCAGCTTCTTAAAGCAACACTCAGTAAGATAATGAATCCTTTAAATGTTACATCTTGTGTCTTGCATTATTGTGGTGCAGCAACTCTCCACATCAAACAGTCATCAGCACTATTACAAAGTGGGCTTATAAGAGACTGGCTGAAAAGGCGCTGTGTGAAAAGAAGTGGAAAATTAAAGCTGAAGCAGTCGAAGAAAGGGCTTAATTTACTGGCATGTACAGTATGCAAATGAGATTACTCTCAGCTTAACTGCATCATTTATGTCCATAATAACGGCATCATCATTACAGGGCTCAAATTAAATTACACCATAATTAGCATATCAAAGTGATTGGTTAAAGTTTAAAACAAATACCCAATTTTGTTAATGAACAGCTGTAATTGTCATGTACACTTCAATGAAAACTCCCTAAACAAATATATGTTTTAGAACAGAGAAAGATTTTGAAGCAGACAGGTCTGCAGCGGAGGTAAATTGCCTAAAAAAGAATGACATGGACTATTCTATTAATGTTAATATATGCTCATCATTTTCAGGTAATAAAACATTCTATCAAAACAAGCCTTCGCTTTGTATTTTTTATTTGCCTCCCCGGCTCCTCCATCGCACTGGCAAGTGTCAGAGGGGAGAGGTGCTGGCTGTGCCCAGCCTGCCCCACACGTGGGACAGGCACAGCACTGCAGCCCCCACCCACCCATCCCTGCCTGGAGAAGGCAAGAAGGAAGTAAGAAGAGGAGGAAGACGACGACATCGTCTTGCTAACTCTACCCTGTAGACCAGAGCTGGAGTAAGCTGATGACACGGTAACACATTAGGCAGCCTACAATTCAATTTACTCTAATCTAATCATATCTGCGCAGCAGTTTCAGAGGTGGAACTGCACCAGAGAAGTTTTTTTGCTGTTCTGGTCTCATTAAAACAAATAGGGAGGTGGGACCGGCGGGTTTGTCACTGTCAGCCTGACAGCCAGCAACGCGCTTCCATGGATCCATCGCTGCAAACGTACACAGCAAACGTACAGTTAAAGCACTCCTCCAGCAGAACGAGCTTTAACACCAGAGCAAGCCAGCTCCGTGGTATTTTACCAGTACAGGTGAGCTCTGGCATGCTTGGGGTTGGTAGGACCCGTGAGGGTACCACGCCGGCAGAGCCCTGTGCCACCTTGCACACACAGAGTATAATAATCCCACTACAACCTCCCCCCCCCAAAATGTTTACACTGATCTATTTGATTATGTATTACCCGATATTATAGGAAGCGACATGGGGAAGTATATTTTGTGCTAAAACTGGGAATGCACTTTCAAATATACTTAACAAGGAAATTGAATGTCTTATTAAATCCGTATTATCAAAACACTGTTCAAAAATTTAAAGAAAGTAGCTTTTCATTTTATTCATCGAGGAATCCATTAAAGCCTAAGCTCTGAAGTAGTATGTAAATTATGTGCCTTTCAAGGTAGAGCTAGGGCAAATTCACTCCATCAACTAATGATGAACCTCATTATGTGCAGGGAGTATTCATAATGAGGAAACAAGCCACCCGCCATTCCATGTTCTAACATAAATCCCTGTAAAATGTGAATATCTCCACGTCTAATTAAAGGCTACTAATTCCTATCATCCCCTACATGGCCCAAAAAGCAAAAACTAGAAGCGTGTTTGAAAAGACACCCTCTGATTTTACAGAAAACCAATTTATTTGTGTTTACCACTAGCGAGCTGCAACGTATTTTTTTGAAGAATAATCAACCCTAGTTTTATAGGATAAAGTTTCGGGGTGAATAAGTTTATTTACATTATCTTGCTTGGTCTTAGGTTTTAAAAAGAGTTTCTGCACAGGTCAGGCTGTAGAGCTCAACAGGAAAATAAATAAAAAAGCAGAGAAAATCGCAGGAATATGTAAGAAATTATATTTTAAGGGGGGTGGGAGGGAGGTGAAAAATAGAAGGAAAGAACTGCTTAGCTATCCAGGTTTGCTCTGGAGCTAAGAATTCCTTTTAAAAAAAATATTAAAAAAAATAAATCCAGACATCCCATAACAGCTGGGGAAGGCAGGCAGTGGAGTTAGGAGGACCGAGAGCCAATTAAGCAACCGAGTACACAACAGGTATTTAAAAGATTTTTTGGAATGATACTCAATTTAGGAAGAAGCTGCTTCCCTTCCAAAATCCTGTAAGAATCGGGGATTGAAGACAATGCTGCCGTAATACAGGCTGGGAGAAAAGTGCTCTTCCACAGACTTACCTAGATTTGCTATTTATACCTACAAGCAGCAGTGTCCGCTCCTACCATCAGAAAAAAAAAAACAAACCCTGTATTTCTTATTAAGTTACATAATACCCAGGGTCTCTATCACCCTGAATTCATTTGCTCTTGCAGTGAATTATGAATTTGCTCTCTGTACTTCCCAGCACAGAAGCGGACAGGTTTGCCGACTCCCCTGAGCGGAAGAGACACCGCTGCTTCTTTTTCACTGCTCTATATTAATGTTTTCCTACGTTTCCCAAACAAACCAAGAAACCTAAGAGCGGGAAAGAGTTTGCAGGAAAAGAAAAGCAAAAAAGAATGAAGCTGAGTAACATACAGGCTTTTTAAAAAGTAATATTAATAATAATAAAAAAGAGATGAGATAAAGGGATGGTGTAAGAAATGGGATAACTCCTCGCAGGGCACGGGAAGCACTTGGACAGTCGCAGGAAAGGCTGCGGTACCTTCAGATCATGTCAACCGAAAAGTTGAAATCCTCGTGTAAAAATACCCCTCACGTTTCATCCCTAGAAAAGCTTATTTAGAATTCATGGGAATTCGCAGCCGCTGAAGAGGGATACGCAGGCATAAAATCACAAATGCAAAAAAATTAAAAATTAAAGGTTTTTCTTTAAAAAAATCACTATTTAAAAGAATAAAATAGAGCCCACAGATTAAACTATTTTAGCAACGGGAATTTTCTCGCTATAGCAGGGCATTTTACAGGGGGGAGGGCAAGGAGGGGAGGGGGATCCAGCTTCTTTAAGTTGCATAAAAATCAAACTCCGCTCCATAAAGCTGCTCCCCTGCCCGCCCGCTCCTTCCTCGACTCCACCGAGGGGGCTGAAGATGATGATTTTTTTTTCTCCCCCCCCCCCTTTTTTTTTTTCTCCCTTCCCCTTCTCCTTTTAGGTCAGCCAGTCATGCACTGGGAAGACAACCCTCCAAAAATAACTTGTCCCTCCCCCGGAGCGCGGAGTTGAACAACCTACCTTTGTTCTGGCGCTGCAGATAACAACCGGCACCGCCGCGGGAGCCGCCGCCGCCGCGCAGCGGGGCGGCCCGGGGGGCTCCGCCGGGCGGCACCTGGCAGTTACGCCGCGCTGCGCGGGCGCGGAGCCGTCCCGCCGCGGGGGCTTCCCCCCCCCCCCCCTCCCCCCGTCCCGCCGCCCCTTCCCCACTCGCGGGATGATCCGCGGGCAGAACCGGGGAGACGATCGCATCCAGCGCGCCCCCCTCCACCACCACCCCGCATCCAACCCCGCCGGGCACCGCGCAGGTTACATACGGCGGGGGGGGGGGGTAGAAGGGGGGGCCCGGGTGCCGGGAAGGAAGAGTTCTGCAGGATTTATTTGACACTTATTTTCCGGGCAGCCCTTTTGTGGAGTTGCGCCGTTTGTTTCTTATTGTCTGAGCAGCAGTTGGAAGCGTCTCCCCGAGGGGGCCCCTCAGCCCGGCTCGGCCGCTTTGACAGGGAGGTAACCATATTAGGATGTGTATGGCAAAGTAAACAATAACAGAGTTGCAATGAAATGGAAATTTTCTTCTTTTCTTTTTTTTTTTAATCCCTCCCCCCCCAGCTAACACTGCTGCTGTCAGTCCCGGGTTTGGCTTTTTCCCACTAGTTTTGGCTTCCAGCTTAAACAGGCCATAATTTTAAGGAAAAAAGCCCATATATATATATTCTTATTTTTTTTTAAGAGCAAAAGGTGTGCATGTAGCAGGGGGGAAGAAAGCAGGGCCAGCTTCCCAATTTCTCACTGCTGAAAAAGTCTTTGGGCACAGAGGCAACATGAGCATTTTTTAACATCCAAATAAAGACATATGTCAGTTTAATCACTGGGTGGGGGGGAAATAATAATAATAATAATAATACAATAATGTCCAGCATGCATTTCTGAGACCCACAGCAGAACAAGGGGGTGAGCTGGGATGGGGAGGGTAAGGCATTAAAACTGCGATTTTGAAAGCAGGGGGCAAGTAGATTAGAACAAGTCCAGTGGTGCTTTACACAATCGCAGTGAACTGGTGGGATGAGCGAAGTTGTGCAAAGCCCTGCAAGTCTGCTGGCTTTAAAGCTTTGAAATCACTGGTTTTACAGGATAAAGCACTTTAAGCAAATTGTAAAAATGCAGGTGTCAAGTTATTCGGTTTAATCAGAAACAGAGCTCAAAGCAGTCGCCATGCAAAGGTTCCCTACCAGCACGGCCAAAAGTTCTGCAGTAGGAAAACACTTTTAAGTCGAACAATATTATTTTAAACCCCTGATTCCACGTCCTAAGCGTTTTACCAAGGAGAACAAGTGCAGCATCTCCTTGCATCGAGGGACGAGGCAGCTGCTGGCGAGCGCTGCGTGCCGAGGCTCAGCACTAGCAGCCAGCCTGCGAGGGAATTACAGCTCGAAGATGAAACAAGTTTACGTGTCCTGGGGACGGCAGAGCGGGGCAGCTCTCTGGTGCAGCAGCCCAACACAGGCTGTCCAACTGTTCATACCACCAGTTCGCATCCTCCACAGCTCAACAGCCGGCAAAATGGAGCGCTCCTCTGGAAAGGGCTGACAAAAGATGCTCTCTGCCTGTACCAGGCACCGGCGTGATAAGATACGCCGTGAGGAGAGGTTTAAGGTAGATAGGCAAACAAAGTTGCTGTGAGATCACGCGCTGAATTTAGAACAAAGGCAACGTTTCTCTGACAAATATGATGCACACTTACCCTGCCAAATTTCCTCGTACTCGGCTAATCCGCAGCAATCAGAACATCAGTGTTGACATCTAATGGTACCTACAAGCATCCCTCTCTCCCTTTCCACGTGGCCGTAAGCCTGCTCTGTTAACACACTTTAAATTTTTCAACCATCTTGTTTAACCTGAACATCTATAACATTACACAGCACGTTACTCATCCCTGCCACACGGGCAACCCCCTCCAACCAAAATACAAAGTTAACACGCCAATATCAAAATCAATAAATCACACGACCAAGTAGCAGTTCAAAAGTTCAAAGACATGATGGCCAGTTCACTACGCCGTAGCACTCAACCAATAATAACTTGACTCCATCACTCCTCATAGTATAGACAATTTCATAGCATCATTTTCATTAGCCTGTCTCACTGAAAATTGCTAGCTATTTATGTATACGCTAAAATAAATTAGCCATTTCATCGAGCACTGTGATTCTTATAAAATACATTAACACAATACTCAATTTTCCAGTTGGAGTAAATAAATAAATCAATAAATTCAATACAGAGTAATTTTTATTTTTTTTTATTGTGGAGCTTCAGCTCTCAGCATAAGTGTTTTTATTGGGTTTATTTGTTTCAATAAAAATTGAAATGGGCCAGTGATCTTAGCAGTAAGATCCAGGGCGGGGGAGAAACCAACCCAGCCCTATCTAATATTAAGAAAGTATACTGCACAGCCCAGCTAACTGGCAATGTATCATTTCTGGTCAAAAATAATTCTCGTTCTTCAACAGCCACTCCGTTTTGAAGGAACCCTTCAAAACCCATCCCTCTCCTCATGAACCTTCCAGAAGGGGGGCAGTTCCCTGCAGCCCCATGAGAAGCCCCTGGGCTCCCTGGGGAGTAGGTTCAGGTCCTGCTGAGCCCACACTGCTGGGGCTGGGGGCAACCTCAGACCACCTGGGTACTTTCATGGAGAACCCAGGGGTGGAAAAGTCGCTATTTTCACTTGTTCACGTTATATTCAGACTGGCTGCGGGTTGGGGCAATTTGGCATCAGAGATATAGGGGCAGGAGGGAAGAGTAGAAGAACGTGGGAGAAGAATTCAGACACGCCAAGAACTTGAACCTTGGAGAGGGTTGTGGTCTCTGGCCATACGACATGGCCAGTAGGTTTTGTAGCTCAACAGATCATGGGCAGTTTGGTGAGAACATCCTATACAGCTCACTGCATCCTTTGGGGACCTCCTGTCTGGCTTGCGGGAGCTCATGCTCTCACAAGAGAAGCCCTGCACTGCTCAGCAGTCCCTCTGCCTTAGCTAAAACACACATCACCCAGGGGCTGGGCAACAAGATGATTCAGAATTTAGCCCAGCAAAACACCCAAGCACAGATGAAAACCCAGCACTGGTCCTTGTCCTGCCATAACCTCAGACTTACCCACCAACCCCTCCAAAAGCCTCAGCATCCTGGGAATGCAGCGCTTCCAGTAAAAACCACAAGCTTTCTACCTGCTTGGCGGTGAGGACAAGAACCTACAAGGATGAAATGGAAGTATACCCCTCGCGACATGAATCGTTGTTGAATCCAGTGGCAGCAGTGAGAAGACAACTGTGATAACCAGTACACACCATTTAAGCCCACAACATCCTAACAGAATTCCTTTAAACAGCAGAGTTTGTAAACTGCTTGGTGGTGACAGGGGGGTGCTTTTGGTTCATATTCCCTCTTTAACCTAATCTGAGGAAAAGTAAATATCAGGTCTCAATTTTAATGACTGACTATAAATAAAAGCTTTTACGCAAAATGCACAGTTTGCAAAGATAACGATTTTAAGTATGATGTCACTAGTGACCTACTGAACTACATGGCACTTGTCAGACAGACGTCTGTTTCTTAAATCGCAGCAATAAATTAGCAGCTGCAGAAACTGTTCTGTCAAGAAAACGTGAAGCTTTCCTACCCAGATAAAAGTTTAATGACCGTTTCGGTTTGATTACTATCAATGGGGGGACCAAGGGCAAGGCCAGCTGCTCCATGCTGCCACTACTGCAAGTGGAGGTTCCTCAGCCCCGCGGTGCTGAGCCCTGCTGTGTGAGCACAGAACACCCCCTGCAAAGCCCATGCACACCACCACATGCTTCCACAGCAGCTCTGGATAGTGTCCACAAAATTCCCTCTCCTCTACCACTGACATCCAACCTTCTGACCTGGCCCTGCAATGAAACCAGCAGGAGCATAAGGCATTTCTTCCATACCTTAGGAGGAGTGGTGGAGCCAAACGGGAGGACTTGATGCTTGCTCAGGAGCAAGCAGCATGGCACATCCTGTGTGAGTGCAAGGGAAGAGCTTCTCCATCTTCCTCCAACACCGTGCAATGTTACTTCACCCCAATGGGATCCAAGTCTCTTCTGGCAGGCTTTCCTCTAGTTTTACATGGATTTAAAAATTTGCATTTTAAATTGATACTCACCTTTTTGTAACAGAGCCTGCCTGGACTGTGCAAATGTGTGCACACCTACAGCATCCTACAGGTGCAACCACCAACACCACCCAACAGACCACGTCCCATCTCAACTACCTTGTTTTCAGTTACACATAAATTTGCCCAAGTGTAACCCCTTTCTCTGAACTCTTCCTTCCTGAGCATTCTGCTGCAGACCAAATTCTGGCAAAATGCTTGGCCCAAAACTCCAGAGCTACTCCCTGAAAACAGAGGCAGGGAACATCACTGATCTACCATGGTGAGCAGCCCTGACCACCACTTCTTTGAGAAGCCACCAAGCTCCCACATGCTGGAGCCCAGACATGAAAGCAAGCAGGTCAAAGACTTCTGTGGGAGGTAGGTGTGTGGCACCACTCCCCACCTCCTGTCTCCTCTTCCTCAGCTCTGAGCCCCCGCCGGCAGGCAGGGGTAGAGGAAGCCACCAGATTTGAATAGCGAGGAGACAAACCCAGGTCAGGAAGCAGGAAAATAAGCAGACAGGGACAAGGAGGCCAGAGAGAGAAATGAACCATGACTGACAGGGCCCATCACCTACCTCATGGAACAGGGGGTTGCAACTGTATTTTTTTTGTCCATCAGAAAGGATCTAGAGTGTGCAGTCCAGTTTGGGATATTTCTGGAGATCTGTAGCTTGGCCAGCCCAAGATCAAGTTGTGTCGGTATGTCCAAAGCAAACCCTCCAACATCGGTGTGACTTCTGAGCCCGTTTCTACATCTGAGCCTCAAAACATGGAAAATCCTAAGGCTTCTTGGCTGACCAGTATTAAGTGGGCTTCCACAGAAGCCAGGACAGCATCACTTTCTGGGGAAACAGCTGCAAAGTGTTTCTGGAAAGTTCTGGACACAGAAAACTTCAGCCTATTTAGTCATAGCAAGAACAACAGGGCTTTTCAACAGGAGACCCAGGTTACTCTACAAGTCTTGTTTGTTTTTTAATAGAAAAAACATCGGTTTGTTTCTTTGTGTCAGGACTGGAACTAGAAAATACTCTGGGTTTAATGCTATGTTGCTGTTTTCCCATGAAACGCCAACTTTGTTTTCTCAGATCCTATCCTCTTCGTGGAACTGGTAAAAAGCTTTATGCAAAAATAACCCCCCAATATGCAATAAAACTACCTAAGGAGCCCCATACAGGCGGGAGTAATTTATTGCTAAGGCTTTCCCCTCCTAACTAATGGGTCCATGCCCTCCAGCAAACAAAGGCATACTGCCTTTTCCCTTCTTCCACCCTCTCTAAAACCCAAAAGCCAGCCCCCCCTCCAGCCTGTTGCCTCAGCTGACCTGCCCGCTTCCCCCCCTCCCCAGGCTGCAGACAATGCCTCCAGCACAGCAGAACAGCCCTTCCAAAATGCATCCCACCTGGGAGGGGACAGGCACAGCCCCAGCCCCGTGTGCCGCCGAGGCTCCTCTCTGCTCCAATGCTCACAAAGATTTCTCGCTGGGTAGAGCTCCAAAGGAGCTTGAGCTTATGATAAGCAACGGCATACTTAACAGTTACATATTACTGTTCATGATAATGCAATATTTCATTTGGGTGATTTAGAAGTCCCTCTTGACCAACTTACAGTGAGACACCAAACGCTTCATCAATCACAACCATTTTTATTCACAATCCAGTGCAAAAACTGCAGGAAGAGTTGAATTTTCAGCAACTCATTGGGGAGGGCATTTCTACTAGCACTGAAAATCCTCCTATCTCACCAATTTTTATGTTAGATTCAAATATATTTTCTTTCTAAGCAGCATTCCATTTTCCTGCAGCTCTCTCTGCCGCGTTTCTTATCGTGGCAGGGTGAAAGAGTATCCAATTTAATATCTGTTTTGCAGGACAGGAGATTTTTTTTCATATCTTATGCACTAAGGAAAGCTGCAGGGGATGGCTTAGCAGGCTGAGCATCAGGTTTTAAATACCTAGACTCCCTGGAACCACAGATCCCATCAGGTCGACTGAGCCCTTCATGTTTCTGGGGTAGATAAATTAAGTGTCACGCTGTTTACTCTGTCGGGATCTTTCTGGTGAGACCTCTGTTGTAAAGGTCCTGTGTGTTTTCCATGGAGCTGAAGGCTTAAGTCTCGTGGTGAAGTCACAGCGCCCAGTGCCACCCTGATCTCACTCCTGTTAACAACAATTCTGCCATCTCTGTTAAGGGACACATTCCAGGGATCCACTCCCAAAATCTTGCTGCAATGATGCTGGACAACTCAAGATTATTCAACAGCTTATCTGCCTCAGGTTTACTAACTGTTATTTGGGGGAAAAAAAATTACATATACGCCTCCCAGATGTTTAATTCATAAGTTACACAAAACTGTCAGGTCTATGGATGACGGAAGAAAGATATTCATCATTTTTACAGCCTGATTTCTGTGGTTGGAGGTAACCCTATGTTTCTGCAAAGTCATACCCTCTTCCCATTCCTCTGCACTGCACGGAAGGGGAGGACAAGCACACCAACATTAATGATTCACAACAAAAGCCTTCAAAAAGGAATCGCAGGATAATAGTAGTGTGAAATAATCACAAAACATTAATAATAGCCACAGTTTTGATGGACGTGTACAGAGATGTAACGTCCATACTCATGCACGGACAAGAAACTTCTCCACCTTGGACTATTCTGAGAGGTCCCTCCATCTACAAAAGGTCTGATTCATGGAGAACAGACTCCCTGCATTGAAGAAAACAGGGTGCTTTGAGAAGGGCAGCTGTAAACATACACTTCGCTTTTCTCTTTCCTTCCCAGGTACCATTCATGGATTTACACACACACAAGATTCTGGGAAAAGAGGGTGAAGGGATATACAATGCTGAACAGAAGAGTTCTTCAAACTCATTTCCCTTTCAAGTAGAAATTAAGCAGAAAACAGGTATCCTTTGCCCTGGTTAGGGCAAGGCCTGCCTTTTGATTTGCTTCCCCAAGGGCTGACAACACACATTCCTCGCTTAGGGTACCAGAAGTCATCACTAACACTCCTAAATTGCGCATTACAATGACTTACCAAAGGTCAAACGTGGCCGATGGCTGTACTGGCAGTAACTCCTCCTCAGGTCGTTTAGTGAACTCCTGCTTGTTCCTCCCAAACTACCCAAGGGCTTGCTGGAGTTCCAGCATGGCACTGCCTGATCCTACAGGATCCTTACTAGGATGGGCCAGAAGAGACAAGAACCAGTCCTTCACTTCAGCTCACACATGCAAACTGGTTTTAATGGGTTTTGGCTAACTAGTAGACATGGTATCAAACTCGTTTTTTAAAACATCCGAAGTTCAAGCTGAGATATCCAGTGCTACACATGTATTATTTGCACCACAGAGGGTAAAAGCTCAACCAGGGAAAGGAACCAGACACATAATTCGGGTTTTACTGCAGTGGTTGTTACACAGGGAAAAGACCCTTAAAAAGGCAGAACAAGATATTCCCATCAAACCTCTGCAAACTAAACCAAACCCATCCAGCAGAATCTGCTACAAAGAACAAGGACTTTGCCCCAAATCCACCTAGCGATTCTGCAATCTCAGTGCCTGTAAGTTAGGCTCTCCAAAACCACTCATAGGCTTTAAATGCCTTGACCTAGGACATGAAGGTCTGCCCCACACACTGCAGCTGGCCAGGGGACAGGATTACAGTAGAAAAACCGAGGCAGGTCAGGGGTGGCTGCGCAGCAGAAGTGTTATAACAGAGATTCTGTTCCAAAACTGCCGTGAAACAATTATTACAGCACCTCATTAGCTTGCTCTTATAAAGTAAGTTACAGCAGAAAGGACGTCAACTCCTGACAAAACCCCCCATCCACCATGAAGCCCCTGCAAGGTGGCTGGCTTGCAGGTATCACTCCAAACACACAAAGCATTGCAAAACCTAAAGAAAAAAAGGGATGAGAAGAGGAGAATGGAGGAGCATTGCTCACACACATACACCTCTCTCAGCCCCAGGGACACAGAATCAGCATCACAGCTCAGCCCTTACGTCTTTCTTGGCTCAGTCTAACGAGATGCCCTCCATATTCCCATCTGCCCTCTTTCTGCTCTTTGCTGAGGAAAACACAACCGGCCCAAAGCGTTGCCGGCTGCCGCAGGCACTGGCAGCTCTTTTAGCAAATAGACAAATCCTTCATGTCCAGCATGTCCCTGAATGCACTGAACCGCGTTCAAAGAGCCTGGCTACAGGTCCCAGCTCAGGAAGAGTGAAGCAGAAAAGAAAATCATCGGCCCTGACTCTAAGCTCCTGTTTCAATGCTTCATGTCACTAGTGGTCAGCAAGGAGACTTTGGGATGTGCTGGTGGTGTTCAGGGGGGAAAAAGCAGGAATAAAAAGCTGGAGTCAGGGCTGCACCTCCTGCCATCCCGAGGGTGAGCCAGGATGCTCTCCCTGGCAGCGGGCTCCCCTCTGATGGCTGGTCATACTCATCTCTTCAAATCAACAAGCAAGCCAAATGAAAAAACAGGAAGGACAAGGTGGATTTTAGGCAGAAGTGAAATATCCATCCTCTCTGCCCATCAGGTCTGAGGGGTAAAGTGTGGAACAGGATGGAACTGGTTTTGCTTTAAAGCTGCAAAGGAATCACAGGGAGATAGCACTTACGGAAAAATGTATTTTCATGTAAACTTTTATGTGCCCATCCCTTGTAACTGGACATCAGGGAAGATGTTAATAAACATCAAGGTGAGAAAAACACACTAAAAAAAACACCAGGCTACAAACCCATCTCTTCTGAGATCTTAGAAATAGCTCTGCAACTACATACTGCAGGGAGCCGAGCACACTCAAGTACAAGTTTGCATCTTAAACGTAGGCACACATACATACAAACAAGGTTTGGCAGGTATTTGTTAGCTGTACCACAAGATTTTCTGGGGTCGGTGCTGCAGCTTGTGTTACAGCCCTTGTAATATAGCTGCAGATCCTCCCCCCCTCAAAAAGGGGCCTTGGGAAGAAGCTGAAATAGCGACAGTTTGTGTTGCTGGGGATATTTCTGAGACACAGTTGCTGTTTACTGTGTTTCTATTTCCAATCAAGCTGCAAAGTCCACCCATAAAACATGAGGAGGCATTTCTGTGGGCGTGGGACAGCGCAACAGGCAGGACAACCAGCTCTCCTGCGGCTCCGCCTGGACAGGGCTCCACCAAAATGCTCTGAGCCTGGTCAACAGCACAGCATTTGGCCAACGAAGAAGAAAACCACCTCCAAAATCCCCAGTTACAAGGCTTCTCTTGGTATATATTTATGCACAAAGCTCAAATAATTTAATACCACGCCTCGCTAATCATGTGAGTGCACAATTTTTGCAGGGGCAAACGGTTCTTGTGCATTTATATTGGCACCTCTTGCTCCTGGCTTAGAAAAGGTGGCTCAGAAACTTAGTGGCACTTTGAGAGGTGGCATGTATCTATTTACGCCACCTACAATCCAGCGTGATTAATCGTAGGCTCCCTAGGTGAGATTAAACCTACTCCACAAGCAGTCTGAAACTACTCGTGAGGATGGCAAATCACAGCATATGGCCAACTGGACAACTTCATTCCACTTCAAAGGGAAATTAAGTAATCCACTCTGGGGTATGTTCTCCGCTTGTTACTCTCACAAATCCCCGCTAATGCTAATAATGATTGCACAAAGTGTAAGAAAAACTGCTACGAACACATAAAACAAAGCAAGATTGGTGAAGAACATACAAAAAAGCATAGGCAAAAGGATCTAGAGAGTGTTTAAATGTAACACAGCTTCTTCCTCCCTTTCTTCCCTTAAAAGCAAGAGGCATGTAGCATTGTAAAAACATACAATTTGCCAACAAATGCACAAACTACAGCTCATGAAAACAGTGAAGAGACACCTGAAACTCAATCAAGGCCAGTACAAGTTCATCATCTTAACTGGAGATCAGAAAACTGGCTCCTAAAGTTAAAAAAAAAAAAAAAAAGGGACATAAATTCAGGTTTTTTCCTAAGAAAACCATTTCCTACCAGCTTTGAAAACAAGAATGCCTACAGTGGAGCCTCTGTGATGGTTCTGGCTCTGCTCCCTCACCCCTCCTCAGCTGGGTGGCTAAATGGGAGTCTAACTATGAGATTCAGTTCTCTTAACCTTCCACTTCATTCTTCCAACTGTAGACAGGAGTAAAACCACCCTTCTTTACTGTCCTTGGATTTTTCAGTGGTGTTCTTTAGAACCACCACAACAGAGACAAAGCCAAATATGGAGATCATCCCTTAAATGCAAGATTTGCAACATCAACCTGCAGCCATCCATTGCAGTAGAGCAGCATCGTGACTAATTAGTACCTTAATTCAATGCCTAGTGCCAAGATCACGCAGTCACCACTGCCCACCAATGCTTGCATGTGAGCGTGAGGTGGGGTGAGAACTGGAAGCAGCTAAACTGCTCCTGAAAAACTGCACCCAGGAGTATGCCTCCTATGGAAGGGTCCTCCTTTCAACCAGCTGCTCTTCCAAGCCACAGGACATTTTCCAGCATGGTTATGAGCACCAGCTCAGTTGGGTGGGTTCAAGATGCATCTTGTCTTTGAGCAAGCAAGAAAAATTCACAAGGGGAGGAAAAATAATCATTATATTTGGAAACTAAATGTTTTATAATCTCCTGCCATGCAATTTGGCTTTCAGGCAACCTTCCAAACAGAAAAAATAAAACTCCCAAGACAAACACCCTGTCTCCTACCTTCTCCTGGTGTATTAAGACCAGAGGATGATACGATACCACACACATTTAAGAGGCTGTACGGGCTGAAGGGAGTGACGAGCCCACGCAGGGTGGTAGAGGAGACAGAAGGCATACCACATGAAATAAAACTGAACCAAAATAATCACTCCTGTTCTAACCAATGTATCTTCTTGTGTTCCCCTACCGAATTTGGCATGGTTTTCCTGGCACCTGGGTGATCTGCAGTGCTGCTGCTGAGACAACTCTGACTTGGTTCAGGCTTTGGCCACAGAAAGGGCATGAGACAAGGAGAGAAGGAACACAGGGAAAGCTGACCAGCAGCGCTGAGCCCTACAATGCACCCTCGGATACCACTAGGCTATTGCACTGCTCTTAGCAGCAGATACAAGGTCAAGGTCAGCCTTGATGCACTTACAGAAAACTGACACCGCCCGCATCCTGCAGTCAGCACCACTTCAAATCAAGGCTCCCCACTATTAGTAGTCATTGTGTTTATTATTGAAGGGCCTCAGGACAAACAAAAAAGGTGCCCCATTGTGCTCAGAGTTGTACAAAAAAAGCCTAATTAGCCCTTTCATAGGTTGGTCCCTTGAGCTTCTTTTTAAACCAGGTATTTTCAAATGTAAATTTCAAAATTTCAAAAATCAGTTTCCTGAAATCTCTTCCCATAAACAATTGACACAGCTCTGCCTTTCTAAATTTCAGCTGTACACCAAACCCTTAACTCTTCTGCTTACTTTAAGAAAATCGTATTTTAAAATCTTGGATCTTTGGGATGTGACTAGATTTTGGCCGTTCATTTAAGCCAGGACTTGAACTTAAATTTCCTCTGAACTACGTGAAAAGTTGCAAAATAACTGTTGTTCTGTGGTTTCTCCTGTCCAACTACAGCACTCACATAGCAACAATGCACATCACAAGTGTACAGGAATATTCACGAATTGGAAAAACAACTTCTAAGCTGAGTTTTAACTCAACACTATGGGAATTGGTCTGTGAAATGGGAAGCCACGCTCAGATCTCCCGAGTTCAGCAGGAAAGAAGGAAAGAAGCACCCAGCTAGATAACAGGAATACTGACAGTGTTACAGCAGCAAATGCAGGAAAACACGAGCAAAAATTCTGGTAGGAAAGTAAAGCTTCAAGCTTTTTCCATTTTCTCTGGAGGCATCTGGTCACAAACATGATCAGAGATGTGAAAGCAGCTGTACCACTGGTCCCACCTCCCGCACCACCACTTGTGTGCAGTTCTAGACTGGCAGGATGCTTGCTAAATTCAATAGGTGAAAGGAAAAAAAGGGGCACACACACAAGGCAAAAGAAAAGCAGCTCATCCTTCCCAGAGTCATCCACCGACAGTACCAAATCTCCCCAATTTGTCTGCAGATGGATCCTGAGGACCAGACTATCACTTGAAAGCATTTTATGACCATTTTCACATGCAAATACTTCCCGCTGAGTCTCCACCTTGCTCAGATTTGTACCAATAATTTAGAGGTCACCAGCTATTACATCCTATTATCTAACCCTTCCAACTCGGCTTTATTTCTTTTTACTGTTACTGTTCACTGATGTTTCCATTCACCTTTGAAGATGCCTGTTTAATTTAGCTGGATTTTTAGAACACGCTTTGGATTACATTTTCCCCAAGCTTATTCTAGCAATTTCTTGGCAATAAATGATATTTGAATACCCCACAGAAACCCCACATCAAATATTGATTAGCGTTACTTCCATTACCATAGGCTGAACTCGTTAGGTCCTAAGAGCAAATTAAAGAGCTTGCTTCCACGTTCCAGTCCTGTAGAGAAAGGACACAACTGCTCTCCACACCAAGGAAGATGCTGACACAGAACCAAACAGACACCCTAAAAAATGGTTATTCCTCTAGCATGGTTAAATAAAGAAGATATAGTAAACTAATTTGCATGCAAAGGATAAAAATCAATATAGTTTCCATGCAGGCAATAAAAATTACAGCGTTATTTCTTTACATGTGGACACACTCTTCATTTAAGGTGGAATTTCCACAATTCCCCTCTGAACGCCCAGCTTTGCAGCACACACCTCTCTATAGCACTCAGCAATCTCTGCTTGACATTAGTACTAAACAATATTCATTAAGAGTGTAACACTAAAGTGCAACATGTAAGTAAATCAAACTCTCAATGCTCTATTTTACAAATTTCATGGGCCACTGGGGATAATTAAAAGGGTAATTATATAAAGTTGGTGCAGTTTTGAGACTCAAATGACATTTTCTGCTTTAAAGCACTTGACAATCTGGTATTTTTCTACTCAGACAGTCTTTTTGTACTTTTATGGTCAAGCAGCATACACAAGAACTGTTTTTCAAGGTAATTCTTTTTTTTTCCTCCCCCTCTCCTCTCTCTCCCCCCACTGTTTTCCTTGATTAATACCATTCACTACTTACTCCTCAAAGTCCTATATTAAGATACCAAGAAAAAAGAAGCCTTTTAAAAAAAAAATAAAACTAAACCCACCGATCACCATAAAAAGACACTGAGCCTGGAGCCTGGTTTAAACTGCAGCTCTGCACAGGAACGGGATTGCTTTGGGTGTTTACAGCGCTGGAGTGCTGTTTGGTTTGTCGCTGTGTTTAACCACTGCTCTAAAGCTAGCAAAGTACATTACTGGTAGTAACAGCTCATGAAAAATACAGCGAAGAAACTGCTAGTGGCAGAAGCATTTAACTTTCTTGTTAGCAGCCTCCCCCATGTGGCACTTTAGCACCAGCAAGTTGTTTATTATGTTCTGTGCCAGGCAAAACTGATTAAATGGGGCTCTTAAGAATCAAAGCGTTATAAATTCATGGAAATACAGCAAGCAATAAATTCCGTGGAATTAAAAGCTTACTAGTGCTATTAGCATTTCAGGGTGTTTGCATTGTTAATAGTGATGTGCACAAATGATGTTCCTATAAGACAAGGCAAACCAATGGAACGTATGCTTTAGCGGCTGCGTTTTTACACGATGTCATCATCAGTTGTAAGTTGGGTTTCTTTCCCCACCCAAACCCCTAAAATGGTCATTAATGTTTTAGTGAAAAATCTGAACTGAAGGTCTATAGACTGAAGATTTATACCCCTAGTAAAAGGAAAGTATTATACATGAAATATAATGCTGTTATGAGTCTGGGAGAGAGCTAGAGATGGATACCCCAAAGCAGAGGTTCGCCTTGGCTCTGGGGATGAGGGAGCAGGACAAGGCATGGTGACTTTTCTGACATTACTGGAACACATCACAACACAACAACCTGCTAACAAGTAAACCCGAAGCATAGTAAATTCTTAATACTAAAAAGAAAGGGCAATCTAGTCTGACCTGGTGGTCAGTAAATCTGTCAGCAGCTCTCCAAAGAGACATCTTTACTCCGGGGCGCTCTATCATCATTCCAGGGGAATGACTCCGGTGGCAGGTGACAAACTTCTCCATCATTACTGCCAAGCTCTGCGCATAACGTTGAAGCCCAGCTTGTATTAGGCCTTCCCTATGCCCATCTGTTTGCAGGTACCTGTTAACTTTGTAAATGGAATTGCTTTCAAGTGGAAACTTGGTCAAGAAGCCGCCTTGGGTCCATAGCTGGGCAGGAGGAACGGGACACACTGCGAACCGTAAGAGTTTGTTTGTTTAGTGGTTTTGGTTTTTTGGGGCTGGTTTTCTTTTTTAAAGGAACAATTTGTACCTTTGTGAGCTGCTGGAACACACAGCAGCCAGATAACCTAACCTGCAATGTCCCTCAGGGGGCAGGGGGTAAATCTGGCTCTCAGCTGCAGATGGGAAAATCAAATCACTGCCTTGTTGCCGTAGGTTTGACATAGGATAAAGAGTATATTCTGGATGGTACATCACACAGAGTCAAGAAAAAACAAGAAAGCTTTGTCCAGAACAAACAGTACCCATGCCACAGAGTGAGTCAGCTGCAGAGGTGGGAAACGAACCCCAAATCCTGACTCGCAGGCTGAGGCTCTGTGCAAAGTTAAGAGCAAAAGCTCTCTCCCAAGATTGAGGGGGTTGACATTTTGTTTGCCTGGGGCAAAACAAAACAAAGCAGTAGGTTTTAAAACTGCTCAGAGGCACACTGTCTTTTTGATGTATGCATGTCCTGGCAGTCACACATCTGCATCAGGAGAGAAATAGCCCAGGTTTTTTGGCAGTTATTTAGTCCTTTTCATCTGAAAGTTGAAAATACATTGCCATTGAACCTTCGCAGCTCCGGGTTCTGCATATAAAAAGCAGCTGCTGAATACATGCAGGGAGCGAGGGCTTTTTCTTAATGTTTGAACAGTTCCAAGTTCAAACCCATTAAAGTCCAGGTCACACCGGGATCATGTCACTATTAATGCATCCAGTTACATGCTGAGGGAAACCCAATATAAAACTATGATAAACTCTAGTTCTCCCGCAGAGATATACTAAGGTCTTACCCAGATGATGCCACAGATCACTCTTCATGGGCGGTGACCAGACAGGATGTCAATGTCAGAGGACAAAATCTGGGAAAGTCTCCTAACAGTTGTTTTTAAAGATAAGGTCTCCCCAAAATGTCCACAAAGCTTGTTTGGGCCTTTTTTCCCCCACCTCCTCTTGGGATAAGAGCTTCTTGTCCTACTAATGCTGTCTCCTACAAATCTCAGGTTCCCACACAACCTCCTCCCACATCAGCAGCTCTATCACACTTTGTGAAGGCACTGGGACCAAACACAGACCAAGACCCCTAACTCCACCCTCCTCTTCGAGGCAGATCCTCTTTGCAGACAGACAAGGTCCCACTCACTCCTGGAGGACTCTGTAGTTGGCCAACCACTTGGTGCCCCAGAGTTAACAGCAGCAGGGAAGACAATGACTTGGGACAGGCCAGCCACTGACCCAGGCGCATATGTAGGTTCTGGGGTCTGCCCTTTGCAGATACCCAGCATCTCGTAATGCAGCCAATAACAGCCCTACACTTACTAAAAGGGAAGACTAAGTCATAGGAGAATAGACACAAGCGGGCAGATCTGAGGGCACGTGGCCTTACACTGGTAGAACATGGGGCTTCCCCTATGCTGTGCGCAACCCACTGGTACCATGGTGCCTTGGAGAAGGTGACTGCTAGCTGAGGGAGGACAGAGGAAACAGAGGGCAGGAGGTCAGAATTAGTTTAAGGGACAAATAGCTTTTCCTAATGTTCTAGAAAAAAACCCAACATCCCAACAAAGACCTACCAACTGCCAATGTTCCTCAGCAGCATACCAACCAGAACACTTGCTTCCAGTCCCTCAGCTGTCCAGGTTGGACAGATCTATGCATATGTATCTATCCCTTTGATATAAGAAGCAGGGAAGATTAGGTGGGCTGGGACAGAGGAGATTTCATGGCCAACACTAAACACCTGTGGGACCAGAGACAACGGAAATCTGCAAGGCAGTGATGTGTGCTGAGATGGCAATGAAGAAGACACAGAAGACCATCCCCAAACCACCTCTGCTGATGGCTGTGCATGGCAAACCCTCTGCGGCACGGGACCCATTCACTCCACACCAGCAATGGTCAGAGATCCTGAAGTGTCCAGTACTAATCCAACACCACCTAAGCTCTAGGTGGGAGACCAAGAGCAGATGTTTCTTCTGAATGGTGGTCTCAGACCCGGGCAACTTCAAAGACAGGTTCCTGGAGTGGTGGAGTGTGAGTGACCCTGGGATACAGGTGATGTAGCACAGCACCCCAAGGCTTCCTCATCCTGCCCAGCTGGGAATCACTGCAGGAGTTTAGCAGTGGTTTCAAACACAGGTGGGTCTAGTAAAACCCAACCATTTACCCAGCTCCACCAAGCTTTCCATCCTAACTGTGCTGGGAAAGGACAAAAAAGTCTCTACTGGACTTACTGACCTTATCAAGTATCTAGATAGATAACAAGGTGTCTTATGTGGGTGTATTGCAAACCAAGTTAACCATAGTGGCTTATAAAGCTTCAGCTGGCCATGAACATGACAGGCCAGCTACACAAACTTGGAGAGAATCAGCAAGCACACAACTATACACAGGGGATTTATACTACACACACTGATTTGCACTGCTTTTCTGGTAATTTTCTAAAACTTATTACAGGGTCAATAAGCTCTGAAAAAAATTGTCAGTGCTCTCCAATATTCAAGCTTTTTTTTTAAAGAATAACTTCAATATTAAAATTCAAATTACCATTAAAAATTGCCTTGTGCACTCGCATCTCATTGAGGAAAAAATTAAATAAGCCAAAATCTGTACTTTTAAACTCTTATTTTTTCAGTTATCCAACTTCCAAAAGGCCAGGCCAGGCTCTCCTTTTAGTTACACAACTACAAATCCAGATAATTCTTTCAGTTTTAAATAATATTTTGTCTAATTAATATCTTCCCCCCCAACATGTATTTATCTGCTGTGAAATCAAAGGCAGAAACAAATTGTTTTAAAGATAGCAGAGAGTAAATAACAAGTTTGGAACCTCACAGCCTTACCCTGGCAATTTGTCTCATGTAATTGACTCAGCAAACATGCTTACAATTTCTTACAACTTTTACAAGACCTCCTGTGGGCTTATTTTAACGTTCTCCAAAACTGAGCTCAGAGCTTTGAACACTCTTAAGTAGCACCAAAAGCAATCATCTCTCCCTCCTTAAAGCAAAGGGAAACAAACAATAAAAGCACACTTTTCTTTTTTTTCCCCTTGCTTGACATCGGATTTCAAAGAGGAATAATAATGCAAAAGAATCTGCACTTTTTCCCAAGTATTTTTTTCTGTTCTCCAAGATTTTCAACGATGTTCAATTTGCCTTCAACAAAGCTTCAACAGCAAAAACTTCCCAATAAAAATTATCTTCCCCAATTACTAGAATAAAATTTAAATGGAGAATGACAGCAAAAATACCCAAACACAAATGGCAAAAATAATTGGATGCCATTTTTCCAGTTAAAAATGGGGCAAAAATCCACCCCCACCCCCCAAAGGTAACAATCTTACTGCCCACATTATCGATTTCTGCTGCTGTTGGCTTTTAAAAGCAGCACTTTCTTTTCCTAAGATCTTTACAATTACTAGTGTCACGGCTGCACACCACTGTCCTATCGGTAGAAGTGCCCCTGCGGCAGGAAATGCTGTGCCCTTCCACAGACGTTTCCTTCCAGCAGTGGGATCCACTAACCCTTAGCTCATCGGAGGATTGAGTCAAACACATCACAGCTATTATGGGTAAACACAGGAGCTATCCAAAATAACGATAAGCGTATGACAGGAGAATAAAGTAGACCTATTATTCAGAAGATGCCAATTCTTTTTTCTTTTTTTCAAGTGAAGGATAACAATTCTAAAGAAAAAAAAAAAGAGGTCATCATATTTAAACAAGTATCTATTTTGAAAAGCCATGTTATAAACTATGGATATTAATGGTTTGCAATGGAAATGACGTCAGAGTCTTAGTTACAAATGTCCAAATGTTTGTGCTACCCTACTAAAAAAATAAACATTGAGCTCGGAGTCAGAAGTGACCCTTCTGTGCAATTAAGTGGTATTACGCAAAACACACTGAGAAGTAGCCAGCCAGCAGAGGTGGGAGAGCCCCAAATTAAAATTCACAGATTGCACTGGGAGAATCACTTAGCAATTAAACATCTCTGAGGTGGCGTCTGAAGTTCCTGCCATTAGCAGCAGTGAAAAACGCTTTCATATGTTGCAATGAGAAATATGGGCGGGCGATTGGGGCCAAATCTTAGCTTTTTTTTAATGCCTTGGCTTTAGTACGAGCTACCAAATAAAACGGGTGGCCTCCTGCAATGTCCACTGACATCACTGGTCTTGTAATGCTGCCACTGTAAAATATGGTTGCTACTGCTGTAGGACAATAGCTTAAGTATGCTGGAAGATACACTTCTGGTGTGGTAGAAGGCAACAGGCAATGACCTAAGAGATGACCAAATAAAATATGAAATATGCAATAAGAATCTATTTCTGGTGTAGTTTCCTCACAGCCCTAGATTCTGTAACATGGGAGGGTGCACCATCTTTGTGACATGGGTCTTCTAAAGGCAGGTTTCAAGACTGCAAATCTACAAGTGGTTCTTGCCCTTGTGCCGTGAAGCAGGAGTGGCTGTGAGATGCTAACAGTCTGCAGTGTCTTGTATTAACCCTTCCCAGCCTATTTGCCCTAGCAAGGGCAATCACCTGCATGAGGGCAGGCCTCAGCACAACTCTGAACTGAGAGTTACTCACCTGCCTCAAGAAGGAAACCTTCAAACTGGATCTTTCCATTGCACTTGTGTTTGAGGCAGAGCGTGAGTTCAGTGTATCTGACCCAATACCCATGCTGGGTTCTGGAGTAATGAGGACCAATGCTGGTCCCACCTATGCCATCCCCAATTCCTTCTTCACCCAAGCCATGATAAAATGCAGCACGTCCTGACATCTTATCTGGCTTGGTCGTGAAGAACCAGGCTGGGAATTGCAGTCTGCATTGCAAGGTGTATTATGAGCTGTTTCCTTGGTGTATCTTACTTCAGCTCAGTTAAAAGATGAACACAGCAATCTACCTGTTGAACACGGCCCCACAGCAAAGCTACAATCAGTATGAGAGTGAAGGGGCCCTTCATGGACCAGGGATGGCACAAAAACAGGCTGCAACTTTTGAGCACAGCTTTTGAAGTACCCCTTTCCCAAATGGCTCAGGCTGACGAATCCAACCATCAACAGGCACTACTGCTGCAACCCAAAAAAAAGAGTCCCTCTCAGACACAACAGTGCCTCATGCACCTCACACCACTTTTTAACAACTGATGGGTATCAGTGGAGCCTTTTGTCTGTTTAATCTGCAGTTACAACCTTTCTATGTTGGGCCATTTTCAATAAATGCAACTGTGTGGGACCTGCGGGTACAGGTTAGGCTCCTGGTCTCCAAATCCAGAGGCCTTGTGCTTCATGTTCTTCCTGATTGAAAATATATGACGGTACTCTGAACACACATTATACAATATAAATCAGCACTTGCATTCTGCTGAAGATCGTATCGAACCTCTACCTAAGGCAGTGGACAAAGCACTGCAGGATTATACAAAATCCTGGCCAAATCTTGCTCACTTTAGCAGTCTTCATGAAGACCGGAAGGATTTGGTCCAAAAGCATCATCAGATAAGAGGATCAAACACCTGCTACTGACTATCTTAACGCTGAGAAACATATTTTTCCACCAACCCACTTGAAGATTTATAACGTATTAAGGAACATTAAGAGAGGAAGAAAAAGAAGAATAGCTAAATGGGCCAAAAGCAAACAAAAGAAACACGTTCTCTTGAGATTGCTAATGCTGGCAGACAATAGCACAGAAAGAACTCCTCTGACAGATCTTTGAAGTATTCAATAGAGCATGCTAGTGGTCCATGTTAATGAGATTTGCTCAGATACTTTTTTTAAGTAATTCCAAAATGTCTCAATCTATTTTCTACATCTTCTTGACCCAATTGCTTTAGGAAAGTCACAGCTTCACCCATGTCTGGGCGAAACCTCTCATTCAAGCAGGTAAGGCCTTCACACAGTTTGTGTGGCCAAAGGCCAACACGCAAGCTTCTTAGGGTCTACCCCAGAACCCACAGGTAATATTGTCATTTCTGTTACTACAGCTTACAGAAACACTTTGCACCATCCTGTACCTTTCAATTTGAGTAACTCAAAGGTCTTAACAAGTAGGATATTACCACCTCTCCCAACAATCCAAAAGTAAATGAATCCAGTCTTAGATGTGGCTTGACAGACAGCAATCACTCCATCTGTACGACTACCACCCCAGCAGCAAGTGAGCAGCAAGTCTCCTGCGTGTTCTAGGAAGGCTGGCTATTTCTGCTCTGTAATATGCTTTATGGCCATTAGGTCAAAATCATGAAAAGTCAAAGTGCCAAAATCAGTATGGGAAACATCACCCTACTCACTTCCCACGTGAGCATCGCTGTCACCCAGCCGGTATGGAAAACAGAACTAAGGACCTCCCCAGCACATCTGGAAAGTCACTAGCAAGGACTGTTGAGAAGGAACTGCACACACTGTTGAGCCCTTCACAAACTTCTCTGAAATATTTCAGGGCTTCGACTTTTGCCTGGAGCTGCTCCTGCTATGGCCGGCAAAGACATGGCACAGCAACACACCAACCCTGTTTGACAGCTATGGCTCTTCCTCATGAAACAGAGTGGTGAGACTACTAGGAAAAAGTCGTCCCAGAACCACTGTATTTTCCACACAAGCAACACAACCCATTTTTTGTATTGACCTTAGGAAAACTCACCTTTTGACCTTTCCCCCCTCGGACTGAAGGAAACAGAGCAGAGAATATACACGTATAAAAAAGTTAAAGCTCAGTTCCACAGATTTATCTGCTGATCATTTCATTCAGTTCTGAGTTACAGCAGGCAGCTTCTGTTTTATTATCAATATTTAATCAGCATTTAACTCTGACAAGATTTGAAATTTTAAACTAAGTGCAACTTCGCTAAATCCTTTGTGTTGATTTTTTTCCCCCCGTTACAAGTTTTCTAAAGGCTTCTATCTTTGCTATCTTAAAAGTCTGCATGTGTCTTTTGTTATCAATAATGTACAACTTTAGTAGCATGTTTTGTACTTTTCAATTTTTCAGCATGCAAGTTATCCCTGATATACAGTGCTCACTGAATGGTGTTTGATTATTGAAAATGCTTTTACGTACATTTAAACAAATGACTGCTCCTGGAAAACTAACACTATTGTCCATAATTCTGTAAAAATGCATTTCCCCTCCCTTCTCCCCAAATCAAACATTTCAATTCAAATTCTTACTTTGAGGGAGAAAAAAAAAATCCTTGGCATATAATTAGGCATTATGCCTAACACTGCTAAATAAAGGAGAAGGTAAACATCTTAATTCTGAAGGTTTAACCATCAAAGCCCCTTGCTGCATCTATCCTGTTATTCACACCTCCGTTCGGAGCTCGCAGCAAAGAAGAAAGCCAACAAAACACATGGTATAACAATCTATGTTACCAGCTCTGCCCTGTATCCCACTCTGCACGCCCAAGGCCAGGCCCGCACGCAGTGCTGGGATGCCTGGGGCCACGCGGCCGCTCCTCAAGGAGTAGAGAGTCCTGCTCTGTAACTGCACTGAGCGGCTTAACCACTAACTCAGAAGATGGGATTTCACCTGAAATTAAGCTATCAAGCAATTGAGCTCAAACTCAATCAACCAAACCCTTAACCTTCCCTGTTTCAGTGGCACTGCTCTAATTAGGACTCTATCACTATTTCCATTACTATCTCCTATTCTCATGGTTTATTATCTCAGCAGTTTCAATTCTCACCCAGTTGAAATTTGACATCCAGTTCCTTGGACCACATATCATTCATTATGGCTTTATTTTATGAAATATGTTGCAAGATTATGGACAGATCTTGCAGCAAATAGGTTTTCATTAAAGTTTGCACCCCTCGCTGCCATGGAAGCAAGACAGCCAAGCCTCATGGATTCAAGTCCTGACATTAAAGGACACGTAGAACAACTTGTTTTTCATCAAGTTGTGAATGTTATTGTGCAGTTTGAAAACACATGCTTGGACATGCATCCTACTCGCACAGATTGGAGCTGACCCAGGGTTGTCCAGTCCACAGGGTCTTCCCACTGAGCCTGAATCAGCTCCTAGGAGACTGAGTTTGGCTGAACCCTACTTACCAGCTCTGCCCCAGGGGTGCGAGGTGAGACCCAATAACCTACAATACTCAGGAGGTCAGACTGAAAAATCTAATGGTCTTTTCCAGGGAGGTATTCTATGAATAATCACCCAAACTGCTTGCTGCTGCAGGATGCACACCAGAGGGTATATCTGGCATACGTGGTGTTCTCATGGTAGCAATACAACACATGGCTGCTTCTGGAGACATGGCCTCCAAACTTTAGGCTGAGTCTAAAGGGAGAGGTTCACATTTATCACAACCAAAATTCCTACTTTCCCAGGTCACACAGCACCATGGCCACGCATAGGCCATGGCTCCCACAAGAATCCCATAAATTCTGAGGCCCTCTGAAGCACCTGGGACTTAAGAGTCTTTTTCTCCCCCTTCTTCACAGACTCAGAGGGGGAACGTGACTGCAGGGCAATGTACCACCACCTTCTTACACTGCAGGATCTGCTGCTTCTTCCATAGCTGAAATGCATCTAATACCTCATGGGCTCCACCATAAAAACAACCCCACAGTGATATTCAAATCTTGAAGGAGAGACGTATATCATACAGCTGACATGCACCACCGGCATGGCCAAGGATTGCAATATTCACTTAAACTTCATGAATTTCATCCTCACTAAATAGATATTTTTGGCAACAAAGAACTTGAAAAAAAGAAAACCCACATCGTCCTCAGATCTATTTTAATTTAAAACAGAAAAGAACAGGGACATTTTTTCCCCCTTGAAGTACATTTTAATAAAATTAAAAATAAAAATAGCTCTAATTCACTCCGATGCATTTAGTCATTCTGCAAAATTCTAAGTTTAAAATGAAATCACCATTTTATATTCAAACAAGGTCAAGAGAACAGCACTAACGAGCACTGACATCACAGCGAACAGCAGCCACTGCTCAACGCTTACATCAGTGTTGCTTGTTGCTATGGTGCTTAACCGACTATTAATTTCTGAAAGAAGGTGATTATAAAGCAGCCATATGAACCTCAGTCAGATGACACCCTTCAGTACCAAACACTGATCTGCGTTACTCCTGTCTTCTGCAAGTTAAATTTGTGAATCACCACTTTTGTGATGTTAATATTCTTTTCCAACTTGAAACTTTGGACCAGAAGAGATGCAAGGAGTTAATTCAGAAGCAAGGGACTTTCACACTGCTTTATATAAAAATCATTTTGCAGAGAGTGGTATTTCTTTCCTTTTCACTACACTCCAAAAGACTAAAAAGCATGAGTTTTAATTTTTGCAGTGATAATAAGCAATCAAATTAACAGCTAAATTCTGCTACCCTGCTCTGCTCGATGCGCTGCTGAAAACCCAGGAGTGCCTCAGCCTGGGACGAAGCAGCACTGAAGCTGACTTGGCCATTCCCCAGGGATTTGTTCTGGGAAGGGGATCCTGCTGCAGGGCTGTGCCACCACGGATCCCAGCCCAGCACATGGGGATGCTGAGCCACAGCCTTGGCCATGTGGCCACCAAGACCAGCCAGAAGAGGGTCTTCCCATGCACACCCAGTCACTGTCTGAAAGCCAAATCAGGCATCCTTGTGGCCCTTCTAAAATGCATCTGGGCACCCAAATCACTGGTTCCCCAAGCAAAACATGGGTTTAAGGCACAGCACTGGCTCCAAAATCTCAGCTGTCAGCCCAACACTTCTGAGTCCTTATACATGTTGCCAGAAGACCTTTTACTTGTACAACTGAGGCAGGCTCACAGTGTTTGCAAGGTCAGATCCTTCCTGCAGACATGCTTCAGAAACTGTGTGCAGAACATTATTTGTGTTTACCTTCTTCAGTTGCTCCTGTAAAGCAATCTTCAGTTACAGCCACCAAAAAAGGTCACTCTTCTTACCCTGCAGAGAAAGAAGGTAACACACGTGACTGCTGGGTCAGCGTCAGCAACACCACCCGAAGCATTTTCGGTTGCACCACACTCACAAGTACAAATATAAATAAAGCAACAAATGCATCTAATCGTGTTTAATGGTGAATGACTTTCAGAGAGAGTTCATAAAAACAATCAAGTCACAGGACTGCAGCTTATCAGTACCAGCCAGCGTGAGGCTCTTCAGTTAGGCATGAACAACTTGGTCTTTGGGAGAAGGAAAAAGAAAAAAGAAAAAAAAAAAAAAAGGAAGAAAAAAAACCCAGTGGGGATGAGACATCTTTGTTCTCTAGCATAAACTTTCTTAATCTTGATGTCTATCAATCTATTTTCAGTTTGAATAATAGATGAGTTCAGTCCTTTGTTTCAGAAACCTGACTATTGTCTGAATGGGTTCTCCTTACTTAAGGCATTTTAAGACCATTTGTAACCACTGCTATTTTAGCTTCTAGATCCTTTCTTTTTTTTTTTCCTCCCTCATCCTTTTTTTCCATAGAGACACAGTCTTAGCTGAGGGTTTTTTTTAAAACTAGCTGCATCTTCTTAATTCAAAAAGTTGTTTACTGCCTTGGGATGTCTTCTCGTTCAGCATTACCAAGAACACACCAAGCATGCCAAGGTGGTAAGAGCGCTGGGTATTAAAAAGAGAAATAATTAAAGTGTATCTTTATAAAAAGTAGGAGGGAGAAAACAGCACGTGTAGGGTTTTTTTTTTTACCCTGTATACTACTGCATCTTGTGTACTCTCTCTTATGCAAAAGAGTATGTAATCTTTTAAGAAACATGACAATCTGCCACTTTCTGTTCATGTAATTGGGATCAACATATGGTACAAGAGAAAAGAAAAACATTTGTTTATTAATTTAGATCAAGTTACTAACTCAAACCACTAACAGCATTCAGAATTAATTCCACATCGATTGACCAAATACCTTAATAGAGTAAAATTAAAAGATAATTTCATTGAAATGTTGTGGCTCATCTGCTGCAGGGGTGCAGAAGAATATGCAGTAAGAGAAAGAAATATGCAATAATTTGGTGACACAGATGACATCATACAAAACAGAAAGTCGGTGGCATGTGAATGGGGAAGATAGAGCTACATGAAACTCCATGTCTTGAAATTCACACAGTGATGTGGAGTTTTGGGGGTGTTTGCGAAACTCATCAAATGGGAAGTTATGCTATTTACATCAGTAGGTGAAGCTAGATCAGTGAAATACCAACCTCTGGGAAAAAAAAAATTCAGAAACTTCATTAAGTTCTTTCAAAAGAAAATGCACTCATTTGCCATTTATTTTGGAAGGAAAAAATGTTTTCACAATGAGAATGAGGCATTACTACTTTACCATTGAAACCCAATTATTTTTAGCCAGGGAAAGATAAAAAAAAGGTTACCTTGAGATGAAATTGATATTGCTTTTATCTGTTGCTCACTGGCATTTTATTTTTTATGGTTTGAGTGAGAAGCTTTTCACAGTTCTTGTAATGGGGCACCAGAAGATCAGGGGGCCAAAACTGGTGTGTGTTTGGTGTACAGGAAGCCCTGCATGCTTTGCTGGGGTACACGTACAAGACATTCCTGATTCTGCCCTGCAAAGGACGTAACACTACTCCATCATAATAGGTCAGGTCTCACCTTCCTGAGAGTATGTAAAACAATACATCTTCTATGTAAAATACGTGACCCCTGACATACGATGTGCTCCTAGATTAGCGACAGTAAAGGCTTTTATCCTGCTTTGCTGGGAAGGTTATCTTGCATTTGACACTTTAAACCTCCTTTCATATTTATCTGTTTTATAAATTTTCTGGGTATTTGGCAGTCAGATCCTTATTCTGGCAGTGTTTTGCAAGCAGACTTCATTTCTACCCTGAGTCTTAACGGATACCAAATGAACCATCTTAAAACGTACTTTTTAAGGAAACTGCTGAAAATTACACGTTTGCATAAAACGTGCATACAGTCTTTCAGCAGCACTGTAAGAGACAGGTAATGCTTTCTAAACATATTTCTGAGGCAAACTGAACACGCTCCAAGCAAACCCAGTAACACTGGCCCGCCCTCTGCTAGCAGGAGACTGATGGGGTCTACCGAGGGCAATTGAGGAAGACATCAGCTCTTCTCACAAATTACCCTAACCAAAATCTATGCTGCTTTCATTTCTGGTTATCTAAGTCTTGCTGTATGTTACCTGGCTTTCAAGAATTTGGATAATGTACTGCTGAAGTTAAAATGAGCGGCAGAGACAGATGTTCCCACCTGTGTAAATTTCTCATTAATAGTCAAAAAAGTTGAGTATCTCGAAACATAGAAACACAAATACAGACTTTCCTCCTGAAAATGTTTATATGGGCGAGCGAATTGAAGTAGGCAACACACATTCCTTCCATCATGCTGCCTTTAAGATAAACACAGAGTACCATCAACACTGTAAGTGTGCGTGTGGAGCAAACAAAGAAATTAAAAAAATCCCATCCTACCAAAGCAAGACACTTCACTACACTCATATTTTCCCCCAAGGAGATGATTAAAATAGAAAACCAAACCACAAACAAAAATCCACTTCACGAGCAGCAGTGGTCCTGCCATCTCATGAGCGGTGGGAAGGTCACTGAGCATCTATGACACCATCTTCCCTGCTCAACTGGCATCCCACACGGGGAATGGTCCCAGCAAACCACATGCCTTGCTCAGGTTTTCCCAGATATTCCTGAAAACACTGTGTTTGCTCGAAGTGCCTCAGTTTACCCATGAGTGAGACAAACAAACACTTTCATAATGCATTTTGAAATCCATGGGTGTAAAGATACTTTTAAAAATAGCTGGTTTCAGCAGGATTTTGGAAAGACTAGTGGTAATAATCCTAAAAAGATCACAAACTGAGCCAGTTCCAGAACCTTTTCAGTTGACTTTAATGGAAAGCTCCCATATTTCCCTGGCTCAGGTCCTACCTTATTTACCTGGTACCAAGGGACCAAACAAGAAGACCAGACGCTTTGCCATTATACCTGCTGTCAGGGTGAACCTTGTAACAAACTGATCCCACAACACCTATTTGATTTAGCAGTGTCCTCCTCCTAGGCAGGGAGGTTATTTCAGGGAGGCTGCAGGATGGAGCCTGATCTCCAAGCCATTACTGCAAAGCCAAATTCAACCAATACTACAAAGAATATGAAGAAACAGAGCACACTGCAGAACGAAAGTCTACTTAAAAAACAGTAACATTTTTACTAATACCTAAATGAGAAGAGCCTTGGGCATAGCCCAAAATAGATTAACAAAGGCCTTGATCCCACACAAACTGGCTGTAATTTTACAGAGGAAAGTAGAACATCAGTTGAGCTGCTCCCCTGCTTAGAATTACATGTGTACTTTTGGTTTTTGCCCGTGTCCCAGCCTTGAGAAGCCTCCAGTTCATTGCTGGAAACCTGAAGTAGCAAAGGAGTCTGCCCTTCACTATCTAGAAAGCACGCTTTTTATTTAAAAAAACCACACACGCCTGATAACACAACAAAAATTGTTTCTGAAATTTTATTTTTATTCATTTTTCTTGGAGAAGACCAGCTGAAATATATTTAATGTGTCTGATTAAAATATTTACTACAAGACTTCCTGAAAGCTTTAAAAATATCAAAAATTGGATCATCAAAATAAGCACCTCTATGCAGTAATTTCTTCTATGTAAAGCCAACCATAACCATCTAATACAGCTGTTTCTTTCCCTTTAAAGCTCCCCGAGTCACATTCAGCTGCACACAGGCTGGATTAGGAATTGTGAGAACAGCAGGACATATTTCTTACTTTCCTGTCCTGCGCAGGGATAGAGTCGATGCTTCTGTCAATGGTGTATTTGTAAGAGAGGAAAGAAAAAAAAAAAAAAAAAAAAGAGAAAAATAAGAAAGTTTTTGGCGTTTTGCTAATCCTGAAAAGAGAGGATGCACACTGGTGGGGAAGAGCAACATCTGGTACCAGCCGTGCTGCTCCTGGGCCTGATCCTGCGTACAGGTCACACTTCTCAGCCAGCGCACTCAGTCGAGTTACCTGCACTAACACACACGAATTGCACACAGAACAGCTTTCGGGATGGTCAGTAGTCACCTCAGTTCTGTTGTACTGTTGGGTTTTTTTTAATGAGGTATATCCAGCAACCTAAAGAAATAGTCTATGCTAAATATTTTAAATAATCAGAAGGAGACATGTTTTTTATGGCTGTTGCGGGGTGGCTACTTTTTGTCGTTCAGCAGGTATTAAATCTCAGGAGGCACGGTGCAGGAGATTTTCTATACCAAGAGTCATTATCACCTCCTCAGAAAGTGAAATGCAGGTGAACAGTAAAACTGCCAGAGACTAAGTGCACTTCTTCCACCTCGCTTTGAAGGGGGGGAAATGGATTTGGTACAGGCCAAAACACTGGGATGTATTAAAGCTCGCTACCTTGCTGCTTCTCGGTGGAAGGAGGGAGCAAATCATATTGTATTTTCATTTTCAGTCATTAGCGGGCTGTTCAGAATCTCTGGCTGGTGCTTATTATTTATTCTAAACAGAAATAAAATTAAATAAAAATAAGCAACGGCACGAGGACAAAGCGATGCTCGGTACAATTTCTCTTTCAAAATAATATTACCTTTCAAGTCCACCGTAACCTTGGAAAAGAATCACTCGATGCGAGCCAACGCTACGAAAACTAATCACTAACCCATTCCTCCCCCGCTTTTTAATAGCTCTTGTAGGGAATACGGGTACAGTTAACAGACGAGTTAAGAACAGCTCGCTTCCAATGCAGAATTCGAACTGCGGTTCTAAGTCTCTCGCATCTTTTAATGATGGATTGGTTATTTGCCTCGCACAAATTACTTTGCATAACAGAGCTGGCCCTCGTCGAATTCATCAGACGTAAAGACCATAACACGTTCCCAGAAAGTATCAAACCTGTCAAATGCCCAATCAAATGATGAGAGGCCATCTCTCTGGCGCTGAGAGCCAGGAGATCAAACGCTGCCGCCTGTGTTATACTCGCCAGATCTTCCCCGTTTCTTAAAATAACTCTCCGTGCCTCGGTGCCAGCCTTAACCATTTTATGTCTGCCTCGCAACCCTCCCCTGGAAACTTGACCTCGCCTAATTAAAGCGGGGAGAGGAACGGCCCTTCCCCGCGCACCGCGGAGCAGCCGCTGCCGGCGCAGGGCTGACGGGCTCGCCGCCGGCACCCCCGCCAAGTCCCCGCCGCCAGCCCCGCTACTTCCCGGCGGGGACTCCCACAGCGCCCACGCGGGTCTGTCTGGCGACGGCGGGGTCGTCGGGAAAGGGCTGACGGCTCACCCCCCCACCCCGCCCCGCTTCCCCCCGTGGATTTCCACCACACACACACCCACCCCGTCGAGCCCCGTGCCCTGCTCCGGCTGTCTCGGCGCGGCCCCGGCAGCTCCCCCGCACGCCGCAGGCCTCGCCAGGCCCCCCCCCAGGCCCGCCCGCTCCCCTCGGCGGGGGCAGCGCCGACGGCCCACGCTCCTCTCTCTTACCTGACAAACAAGTGACACTCTTGGTCATGGTCATGTGAAAATATTTTCGAGGTATCCTTTAACAGCCTTTAAATATTGAAGCCTAAAAACAATATTTGCTGTTTTACCTTTGAAGCTTTAACAAAAGCTTTGTTTTAGCATTTACCTCGGTGTGCAATAAGAGTTAATAATCAAATCCGTCCCAACCCCCACAAATGTTAAACAAAAAGATAAAAGAAATGCAAATAGCTATTGTCATGGAAAGTTAAAGTACCTGTCTGTATTTTTAAGTGAAAACTATTATCTCTATCAATCAAAATTTAAGAATACAATAGCACTAATCACATAAGGTGCTTTGACTGAGGTACTTTTCCTCATAAAAAGTTTTTTTTTTCCTTTTTTTTTTTTAAAACTGGTGCATAAAAGTAATACACTTACAATTAGATATGGTATTTGTAATTTTGTTATTAAAAACCCTCAGCGGTCTTATTGTTAATAAATGCCTCTGAGTCTGTAGGCTGATTTGTACCCAAGAAGACCAAAGTCCCTACATATTTTAATAAGGTTGATGAAATTTTATTCAGATTCTCACACTTTCCAACATGTGGTGGAACAGCACACTCTTCTGTTTGAGAGGAGTTACTCAAACGAAGGAAATAGTTAATTGGTAACCAAAACTACTACTTCTGGCCTCGCTGCACATTTTCCACATTTCTCCAAACGCTGCCTGCGCTACAACCGCCAGCTTTGAAGACGTGCCCTTTGTCATCTTTTTTTTCCCCTTGAATTTTTGATACCCATTCCCTCTCTTCAGGCTCTGACGGTCTCCCAATACGGCACACGTTACGTATACAGTATGTACATTGTGCAGGCACGCCGCGCGGATCTGCTCAGAAGTCATTTTTAAAACTAATTCGTCCAAGCCTGAACCAGGAACCGAGCTGCGCGGTTAATAAGTGCAAGAGCGAGCGACAGTAATTCCGCCTATACTCAAAGAAAGAGCCCGAGATTAAAATACCTATAAGTAAATAGTTAAACTGGGATGCCATTATGCAAACTCTGCTCCGAGGGAGGGATGTCTCCCACACTGAGGAGCAATAGGACTGTCATTCCCCCCCCACCACCCCCCCGCAATATCAGGTTTCCTACTCTACAGTTCTGGTACTCTGCATCATGGCTAACATCTCTAGTGTGCTATTAATATCAATGAAGAGACGATTCAATTTCCACATAAGAAAACCCTTCCTATTACAGCGCAGACATTCTAGTGAGGACCCTTGCGAAGGAAACAATAAAGACCAGAGGGTTGGGTGGGTTCCCCCCCCCCCGCCCCAGCTCCTTTTTTTTTAATGCTGCTTTTGCAGTTCTGCCTTGCACACTGTTTGAAAGCTTTTAGCTAACAATGGAAGCATTATCTTCAGGATAGTTACAAAACAGGATTTGTTAGTACAAAGAATAACAACACCAAACTCAGCCCCCCTCTCACACGCACACACACGCACCCCCCCAAAATACCTGCCTATTGCAATACGGCATTTAGCATTATTCTGAAGTATATTCCAGAAACACCTGTATTCTTGATCTAATTCCCTGCAACAAACTCCCTCGGCGGACCAGCTTTGCTCAAGGAGAGGTCGGACAATTAGCAAACAAACATTTTGTGCATTTAGGAAAAAAATGGAGCAGAAGCAGAAAGTATCTTATTCTACCGCAGTGCAAACTTACCCATTAATGAGGAAGAAAAAGGCTCAGAGAGCTGTACAGTAAATTCCCAACCAACTGCAGGAAAGTTGAGAGTTTGAAAACACCAAAAGCACTTTTGACTATCCAGCCTTTCTGTGCCTCGACACTGGCTGCAGTGTAAGGAAGGTCTGAAGGTATGTGGTCTAAACACAACAAAAGCCACTGCCTTACTCTAGATTAAATATGCAGGAAGAGGCCCCTTTGCATAAACACAAACACTCAGCAAATGAGTAACTGGCTCAAATCAGACGCCTGCTGTGCATTCTACCTGTCCTGATCTCTGACAAGCTACTGCAGCTTGTTTAAGGGGATAGGAGCTGCAAAAAAAATACCAAACCAAACCGTAGCAGCGCTCAAACGCTTCGCTCGTGTAAGAGTAAATAACAACAGCACCAACAACTCGACGCCAACCGTTCAGTTCTAATCTAAGCATGGCTCTGGCAGAGAGCTGAATCGTGAGCTGTGCCCGCTTTTGGCTCAGCCACCCATCTCGCCAGAGCAGAAGAAACACAACCAAGCACCACCTGTAAAATTCATTTTCATTAACTGTGCTGAAATCCAATACATTCCTGGCCCGGTCTTTTCTTAACGAGGATTTTAAATTAATGCAGAGACGTTTGGTTTGAGTTGATGGATTAAATCTGAATTTGCTGGGGCTGCCCTTGTTTTGTTTACTGTATATAAAAAGGCATTCCACGCACAAACCTATTTTAGCTGCTACGAACCACTGCCTAATGCACACCTATTTACTAGTTTTATTTGGGGGAACAGAAGAAATTTCTGAAGTTTCTCTTAAAAACATTATTTCCAAAATACTACTCTCATAAAACGACTCCTCCAAACTATATTTACTTCAAAAACCAGCTAAATTAGAGACTGTGATAACCACCAAGCACCTCTAAGCATTTATTATTATAATCGAATATACATAATTATATACTGCGATTTACTCTTGCTTCTAGAGAAATAAATTATTTTTCAGGCTCGTTTATCCTTCCATACCAGAAACAGAAGGAAGCAGCACAATTTTAAAGCAATTGGAATTCACCAGTGTCCCTTCCTAACTTAAGGAGTCAAATCACATTGCCCTCTTATTGTGAGTCCCAGCTACATGTTGGTTTTGGTAATTTAATTATTTTTTAATAACTCGCAGTATTAAATGATTGCCATTGAAACACAAATAAGATTAGACTCCTTTGCCTTACTCTCCTCCCGTGCTCCAGACTACAGAGTAACGTGGACGACATGACTGCATCCGGCCCCGAAATTTCATTCTGAAAGAGCACTTACACACAGGCAGACACAGGAAGGTTCGGGGCTTTTAAAAGATGCAACACACATTTTGCTGGATTCTCAAGCATGTGTCGCGGATTATTTCAAAGGATACTGGATATAATTCACAGTTTAAATGCAGATCAAGCGTGTTCAGTTCCACTGAGCGCTCGTACAGTATAGAGCCAGTTTTTACTTTTCCTTGGATAAACTCACCACGTCAAAGCACAATAAATCTGCCGACATGAGCTAGTCCAGCCTAACAGGATAAAAATCCTCCACGAAAGAATCCTTAAAGAAATTTTAGAGCCCCCGTATCATTCACTGTTTTTGCATTGAAATGACCTTCCAAATAAGGTGTCAGATAATACGGTTCACACAGATGATACTGATCTAACCTTGATGCAAATAAACCATAGAACAAAATTTAATCAGCATATCGCTGTGTAAAAGCCTTTGTCCATCCCAATGGAGCTTCTAATGACTGTTTTGGCAGTTCTGGCTGGTAGCTATGCCTCCCTGCTCATATATATCTCATACTGGTTGAGCAAGCTAATGGAACTGCTGTTAGTGGAATCCAATATTAATACCCCACATCGTGCAAAACTGGATGCAACTGAATATATTACACAATTCCAGGTAGTATCTAATTCCATAGGTATTAGACACTGGGCTCTAAATTAATATTTTAATAGAGAAAGTGAAATAAATACTACATTGCAGGTAAGATATCTAAGAACTCTGGATCTGCCAGCCTTCCTGCTGTAAGCCTACTCTTACGCTCACACAGAACAGGCATAGGACCCTGACAAAAATTGGCAGGCAAGCTTTAGATGCTGAGTGACACATACTGATGCAGGGAGTCAAAGATGTCATCTTCATGCAAGCTCCACTAGTTATGAGCTTGAGAGAAAAAATGAAACAACACACACCAAGAAAAATAAAAACAAAACAAACAAAAAAAAAAAAAAGAGGGGGGTGAGAGTGGAGCAAGACCTCCAGAAAATAAACAGGGTGTACAGTTTCAAAGGCTACAGACACAGACATTTCATTGTTCAAGCCAATTATCAGTGGAAAATAATAACAACAGATGGATTCAGAGTCACTGACTTTTCATATGCACTTCATCTCTGCACAACAGATGATGAAATGCGAGAGCTATCTCGGAAAGGCAAAACATCTTTCAGTAAAAGAACTCTATACTCCAGATGGGGACCTTCTAAGGCAGCTGATTATCTTCTTATAATGTTGTAAGATAGACTTACTAAAACATTTCAAGAGCTGATCAGATAGGATGAGCACAATGGCATCATTATGAGGAGTACGTTGCTTTGGCCTCAGCCTTATGACTAAACCAGTCAGAGATTTCAATGGGGTCAGAGATGTGAAAACGGGGAACAGGCAGCAAGTCCTGGGTTAAAAAGAGGGGGATGGGGGGGTGCCTCTACAGCTGCTGCTCACAGCCCGGTCAAAACATGGGGGGCAGCTTTGCCCAAATAGGGGTTGAGGACATGGGGCTACCGAGTCAGCAGCAGCATGAATCGGTCCCCAATAAAAGTCCTGCTGCTGCAAGCGAGGTGAGACCACTCACCTCCTGCAAGCATGCCATTTCTCACGGGGACAAAGGCAGAGGATAGAAGGTATTTACAAGCATGACTGTTTCCACTATAATTGCTAGATGTAGAGGGACCTCGTCATCCAGGGGCCTACAGCAATGTAAATTAGGAGTAACCTCAGCTGAGTCAATGGAGCTACACCCACGAAAACTGGTATGAGGCACAAGTAAGACAAATTCTTTCTTACAAAGCCTTTACAAAAACTCATCTTTTTATGGGAAATAAAAATTTGCTTTCAAAGGGAAATAACAAATACATGTAAATTTTGGTGGTTCCGGTGATAAGCAGTTCCAACAAATGTCACAAACACCCAAGCGAAGAACCACCTACCTAGCACCACCTTCTCCCACTCAACCTGAATACCACAAAGCGCATGTTTTTGATCACATGAATCAGGTACACCACAATCTCAAAACTTTAAAGAAAAAAAAAAGTAGTGGAAAAATTAGCTCATTAATCTTTAAGACAACATTTCTTTAATGAAAGAACACAACCCAAGTAGCACGTGAAAATGAACTGGTTGCCATTTCCACAGCTGCCTTCTCCAAGGCACTGCAAGGGGAACGTAACAAGCGACGCGCTGTGTACATCAGCATCACATACTGAGGGGTAGCGATACACAACACACGCTGAACTTCCACCTAACCACTCATTTATTTCACAAGTCACAAAATACTTCGTAAGTAGAGGGCTGTTGGCTTCACAGACATGAAGGGAAGAGATGAGTTTGCGGGCACAAAGCACAGCGCTTCCCCCCCACCCTCCCCTCCTTTGTGAAGTACTTTGTCAAAAGTAAATTCACAGGGGAACATACAAGCAAAGAGTAAATTTTGCCCAGGGCAAAATTCTGCAACTGCTTTAAGAAGCAAACAAGAACACAAAAGATGTGTAATACAACCATCTGGCTCTACTCATGCTATATCAATAATCCCCAAAATTTATCCCCACCCCCTTAATCAACCCACACTGATGCCACAAAACCAAATGGCATCACTTATGCTTCCTGCCCATCACATTTTGAAATGATATTTAATATGCATACAGTACATATTTGCATGTTAATCAATTTCTTTAAGAAAAAAAAATAATTTTTGCCTCTTGAGCTCTTTAGTTCTGCTTTTTCTACTTATTCACACTGGGATCTCTAAAACCACCAAGAAAGTCCTTGTGGTAAAGATACTCTCATATCGACACAGCGTCTCAGGTATCAGGATAACGTACCGGTCAAAATTTCAATCTCTTCTTCTCTCTAGTTTTGTGTCACAGTATGAAAATAGCAGAGGGTGAATAATAAGGTGCCAACAAAATTAGCTGTTCAAGAAACATGGGTAAGTGATCCGTTTTGAACTTGGGGTTGGATGCATCACCCCATTTGGGATGCAGGGAGGGAATTACGGAGGGGAAGCGGGGTATCCTACATGTCTTCACCATCTGGGATTTGGAGGATTTGCACCAATTATTTCAACCTGCCCCCAATCCAGGAGCCAGCCTGCTCAAGATGGAAGGAGAAAACAGGGGGGTCCTGGCCACAGATGGAGAACAAGCCTGCAATGTGCGTTGACTGCACTGCCACTGTCCCTTCCCACCCTGAGCATATCATGGGAGACACCCTCCCCTTTCCCAGGACAGCCAGCCAGCCAGCCAAGTGACCAAGAGGGCAGCCCCACGATTGTTTGGGGTTGGCTTTGTTCTTGAGGGAAAATCACCTGCGTAACCATCGTGATTCATAGCGCGAGCGCGCAACGTGAAACCGGTACCAAAAACAACACTTCAAAGACAGTCTCTCTCCGGCGCTTTGGTGACTGACGGCCACAGCCCCGGGCGCTGACTCAGAGCTCTTATTCTTAATCAACTTTTCTGCAACAACATACCCCGGCCCAAACCCTGCCTCTCTCTGCGTGGCTGTGGCTGGCTGTATTCTCACTGTGCCTAGGAGCTGCCCAGGGGGATGCACGCCACAGCCAGCCGTGCTTCTCACCCTCCTGTAGCAGGAACGTATGCGGCTGTTCTGTAGGGAAGGAGAAATAGAAGCCCTGAGCGCCCATGGCATAGGTGGAAACGTTTTGCAACTATTTTCTTTGGAAATAAGCGCACATATAGCGGTACGTCTGCTCCGACATCCAGACTACCAACCCGAGATCACAAACACCACGTTAATTTCTTTTAAATATGTATATTTTAAAAATCCATTTTTTGATTGCTTCTGCTGTTTCTATGGCTTGACTTGTACAGGCTCTTTGTAAGAATTGAAAACAGCCTCCCACAAACACAGGAATGGGGGAATGGTTTAGAGAGCTAATCCACACCTGGGCTACGTGAGAGGGGCTCATATTTTCCAAAAAGAAACACAACCCCTTTTATATACGAACCAGATTTAGATCCCAACGCTAAACCCTTCACCACATCCTATGCGGGGGCTCTGCAATGGTCAAGGGGAGCAGGAGGGTGGGTGGTGGCTCTGCCCATGTTTCTGCAGGAGCACTAGCTCCATCCCGATGGTGAGCTGTGGGGTGAGAAGCAGTCGTGACCTCGGACTTGGAGGCGAGCAGCAGACCTGTCCTTGGTTACACCACGGTTAACGCAGGGTAATCCCCATCCCGCGCACGCCTCTAACAGAAGAATCTGGCCCTGTCTCCTTACTCCTGTTAGAAAAATGAAGGCTGCGACAGAAAATAGCTGAGAACTACATCTTGCCGATGCCAAAATACAATAATAACATGTTCAAAGATTTAATTTAGAAGACTACAAAGTCTAGCTCATACATCATAACACCTTGAAATAACACTTTAAGGTCAAATCCTGTGCATTTTTGGAAACCACCAAAACATAATGAAGTTTTACTTAAACACAGCATTTACATTTATAACGCATTTCAGATTCTTCAAGTAAGCTAGACCACATGCTAGAAAAATGTACTTCCCACAACATACAAATTAAGTCATATACAGCCTTCCCTCCGCAGGCTGAGCAGCCACCGGCACAAATGGAAGTCCTGTGTACGGATCAAAGGCAGCACGTGGACCTCAGAATATGATTTTTTTATTATTTTATTTTGTTTTTAATTGGCAAAGCATCAAATCCCACTAGTAGTTTATTTTTGTTGCCTTCCTTGCCCCTTTTCTACCTCACCCACTTATTTCACAACGGAACATTTTTAAACCACTAGAAATCTTTGTGGCAAAGATGATGTCATACTGACACAAGATCAGGTGTGAGGTATGGTATGAATACTTATCCGCAACCACATTTAATTTTCAATGGTTGGGCATCAAGAGACAAAGAAGTTCTTATGCAGACATATTAACTGAGGATTTAATTTTAAATGGTCTGCTTTTAAAAGAGCAGGAACAACGCACAGAACAAGCCCAGAGAGAAAGAAAAGAGGGAAAAAAAAAAACAGGGGGGAGGAAAAATAACCCCAATCACAAAACCCCTTGCACCTTTCCCTCCTGGTTTTGGGAAAGCAATGCACAGCTCTAAAACTTACTGCTCTTCACAGTAATAAATATATGGTGCTTGATTACTTCATCTTCTAAGTCACCGATACCATGCAGGGTAATTGTACTTTATGCACTGGTAATAAAAACTCTCCCTACAAAAATAAATATGTATTTTACAGTAATCAAGCGGGAACTAATTTTGTACTTTTTCACAAGTAGCCATTTACTTTGGCACTGAATGGTAATGCGTAGTAGAGAACGCAGTATATGCCTTAACCCAAGAAAAAATTAGACTTGAAAATTAATACACAGTGAAAGACAAATTTAAAGCAGCCTTCTTGTGTTCTGACATAAGAATATAAAAATGACACGAGCAACTAAAGATTAGTTTACATACTTTTCAATCACAGCTGCCGCTTGGTAACCACAATACCTTTAAAATGACATTCTACCGAAACAGATACACTTTGGCTGCAGCAGCGGCTAGATACAGTTAACATGAAATTAAAAAGGGCATTTTTTTATTTACACACACCGTACAGCACTGAGCCCCAGCACAATTACAACGGAAAGATTTCTTAGCGTGATTAATTTAGAAATAATCTAGTGATAAATAGAGTGCATTGCGAGTGATTCTGCCGAGCAAATTTTTATCGCCAGCCTGAGATGTCAAAACACAGTTTCAGGGACACAGAAAGAACGAGTCACATCTTCTTGGTTAATATTTAATTGGGTGCTAAAGATTCCTCCTAAGGACCTCTGAACCATCGCTGACAGCCCCACAAGATGTCCCTATCTGTGAAACAGATACCAACCCTTTCTGTATAAACTAAAATAACGTTAAATTTAATCAAACCATTCAATTAATAAATCACTTCAGTGGACATTGCAGCCCAAGCCCTGTTTAATTACATAATTTTAAAAATATTTGCACACTGCAACCACTAAGATGGGCTCTGAGGTTTCATAATACACACTTAACACTTGAGTTGGAGAACAAATTTATTTAATAAATGCAGAGCTAAGTGCAATAATGCCACTCCACTCAAACTGCAAAATCACTTAGCATGTCCTGTGAGAAAAAGCAAATAAACTTTTTCCCCCATTAAGAAGCGTGGCTCTGGCAGAAGCCACCTCCTTTCTGCCTGCCTTCAGGTGGACAGTGGGTTGCCCCAGCCCAGGAAGGGGTTCGGAGAGCCAGAGCATCCCTCCACTCAGCCCACATGCTGAATCTCTGGCTCTCTTCACCTCATCCTCTGCCTCCATCCCTCCCTCCGAGCTTTTTCCCCTTTCTCCTCCCCACGATGCTCTCCTATCCTCTTTCCCTCTTGTTCTTTGCTGCTTTCTGGGTCTGCCCAGCCTCTGACGACATGCCCCAGCTCTTCCCCATCTCCACCCTTAAGCTCCTGCCCTGAGTTTCCCCCACCTGCTCTTCTTCTCTCTGCTATTTGAGAGCACTGCAGTTCAAAAAAGTTAATTGGGGAAAAAAATCCCCACACCGAACCAAAAAGGACAAAGGGAAGGGGCTGGGGAGGAGAGTAAAGTAAAGAAAACAGTGTAATAAGGCCAAGCAGAACTACACAACTTCCAACAACAGCAAGAGACACTCCTGAGCACTGGGATGAAAAATAAAAGCCACGGACCAAGCCTATCACTGAAGGGGGATTCAGGTTCTGGGATGGGTGTAATGCCTGTATCCACAGGACAGAAGGAAACTGTGGTACTGCCACACATAACTAGGTGTGACACCTCGCAGGAGAGCCTGAAACACATATGGACCAAGTGGTGGCCTTAAACGAAGGGGGAAAAAAGCAAAGCCGAGGGTTTGTCACAGCTTAGAGGCACAGCTGTGTGCACTCATACAGACTTTGCATTCATTCATATAGAGCACAGCTTTCAGGTCCTGTGGTTCCAGCATGATTTTTTGGACGAAAGTTGAGCCTCAAAAATAAATAAGTCTATATTTGGCCTGCCCTGGATTCGAGAAGTTCTCAATAGTACTTTGCATAGAAACAATCTGAATTAATACAGGTAAAGTTCTCAAGATTATAATATTCTTTACCAACCCAATGGATGCACCTCTAAAATTCACCGCCCTGACAAATAGGAGAGCTCTTGAAAGTCTGCTTGTATTAGTTTTATGGATCTATTCTACTGCTTAAATCAGGTCTCATTAAAATTACCATCCACACAAGTTCTCCCACTGGGAAATCTACATGCCAGAGCTACTCCAGTTCCGCAGGCGGTGCTCGGAGGGGGTTGCATATTGCAAAATAGCTGCGGACACGGCGGGGGGGGGAGAGCGGGGAGAAGAACAAGAGGACTTCAGGACAGCAAACAAGTTACTCCTTATCCTCCTCTGATTTTAATCAGTGCAATTTTTGCTCCAGTGGTGCAAATGCATCTGTGGAAAGAAACGCTGCTGCCAGAAATGAAATAGGGAGGGGAGGGTGGCGTAAAAAAGTGTCCCTCAGAAAGCCAAATCCAGGCTCCAACATCCATTTTAGCGTTGGAAAGGCAGGCTAAATATGCAAACACTGCACCTGACAACTTGCACTAAAGCATAGGATCTGCACACTGCCCCTCCAGTTTAATTTTTAATAGTACCAGTACTTAAACCTCAGCATTAATGTATTAATGTTCAAATGAATACAATTAAAGGCATCTCTGTTTTCTCCAGTGCTAACGACCTGGAAGATCTCTCCACCCTTTGTATTTGCAGGGATTGTTACACATATATTCTGTGGCCGTTGTTTTGGCAAAGAAGCAAAAACCTTTGCCTTTTAAATATAAAGTAACAGGAATAATGAATAATATATCTTCTGATTTTTGTTCTGCCATGATATATATATAATGATATATAAAATGTTCATTTATTATTATCACACATCCTAGGAAGCAGACATGCAAAATTACTTTTTTTTTGGTCTTATAAGGGTCATTTATCATATGGAACATCCTCCAAATAGGTAGTCCTAAAATCTCAATTTACAAAGACATTTTTTAAAGCTGAATTCTTCAAACCAGGCTACTCTCCTGATGGTTAAAATAAAAACTTTATGATATTGAAATAGCTGGATTTAAGGAAGGAGCAGCGCTCTGCATTTTCTTTTAGAAGTTCCTGGCCCGACAAATTAATGTCTGCCTATTATTTGTACCTAAATCTTGCCACATTTATTAGTTGAAAAAGCACCATGTGACCTTCTTTAGGCCAAGTTCAGAAAAGGAAAGCGTTTACTAAAAGGGCATTAATTTTTATCATAGCATCTGTGATCTTTGGGTGGGGAAAGGAAACATCATAAAAAAACCCCAAAGTCTGTGTACACAAACTATCAGTCAGATTGTAACGCTTATGCAGAATAATGTAAAGCTTTATTTCTTTTTGATGTTAGCAGGCTTTTTTTCCTTTTTCCCTTTTGCATTCCATTTTTCAATATGTAAAATGACAAAATGCAAAAACAAAAACACAAAAAAAATGTGCTTGTTAGGGCTGGCCTAGTTTTTTTTGAAACACGCACAAAAATAAAACCCACTCATAAGATCTTATTTTAATATGTAATAGAAGAATCTGGCAAACATTAGCCAGAATAAGTTTAGCCAGCGAGCACAGACTAACGTTCTAGTCTGCTGTTGCAAAGCAAAATGGAAATTCCATCTTGTTCTTCCAACTCACAGGAGCAGCATCTTCCACCTGAAGAGCACCAGAGGAACACGGGGCAGAGCAGGAACTGCCCGAGCCAACACTGTTGCTCCTGCTCAGCTCCTCGGTGCTCATCCAAGCAAGCGGTCCTATTTGCAAGCGGAGCCCTCTCAGTTGTCCCACCTCCAATCCCTTTGAAAGAGAGGTGCGTGCCTTTTTCCCACACCTACGACCACGCTCACTGTGGCGTTGGCAGCTGTGGTCTTGGTGAACAAGACCCAGCAAAGCCCAAGAGGCAGCATGATGCTCTCTTCACAAGTTTTCTTTGTGCCCAAATATCTACTCCGAGTCATGAAGCTTTAGAGCTGTACCCAGAGGAAGAGTCGGACATAAAAGTACCTCCAGAGAAAGGGGGGAAAAAAACCCAGACAGACACAAAAGACATGCAAGGAAAAGAGGTAATGGGAGAGCTGGAGTCAGTATGGCTAAAGACTCCGATAAGAAGGGAGGTAGAGCAAGAGGACAACTACAAAGCATTTAATTATAAACCCCAAAAATGTTAGAAAACCAATCTCACACGAACAATTTGCCTATTTTGGGATTACCTATGGATGAGGAAGGTTCAGTTTAATCAGCTGTGTGAATGGATCCCCAGCACGCTGGAGCTGAACTCAATGGACAATCCCATTAGAGTGGAAAGAGCATGCAGAACGCCCTTGAGAAACGTGGCTAATGCCACAAACACTGAGGAAACAACCATTAGAAAATTCTTCCATTTTCAAGCTCAGGAGGAGGCAAAGGGCAAGTGTTGAAAGAAGCAGAAGATGGGAAGGGCATGGCTATACTGTATGAAAGGTCCGTTTCGCGTGTCACGTGTTCCTGAGACCGATCCCAACTCCTCAGATTAAAGCCATCATTTATAACCCACTAAAATAAGCTTCCCAAGAGGGACACAACTACATCTCTTCTTTAAGCCACCTAAACTTAAGATATCTCTCCCTCTTCCAGGATAGGAGACAACAGAAGAAAAGTCTCTATAAATAGAGAATCTCTATAAAAAGAAAAAAATTGCTAAAAGTCTCTATAAAAAAAGCTCACAAAATGTATTAATTCAGGAATTGGAGGCACTGTAAAACTCCTGTTTGGGTCTTCTCTTTCTTGATCAACACCATCCCACAGGACAAAAAGCTGTTCCAATGCATGACCACGACATGCTGGAGATTTACTTGGCCTCTATCGATCTTGCATCTACCCAGGAAACAAACTGTGGAGAAGTCACTAGCAGAAGTAATTTGGGGGTGGGTAGCCCCCCAAAACCTGGTTACAGAGACAGACACGAGCCTGACGACTGCTGGAAGATCAAACCTCAACCCAGCCACAGCCTGCACCAGGCGCTGTTGGGCTACAGGGTTGGAATAATGTCCACATGCCCAAGGAGCTCAGCACTGCCTCTGTTATCATCCAGAAGCAGCCACCCAGACTTCAAAGGCCTACCAACCATACTGTGGGGCCTGATCCTGTCATCATCTCATCCAACCTTACTACTGAAGCCACGCTTATCAACACACACAAGGATTCTGGAGCATCCCTGCTGTCCCCGAAGGACCAGGCCTGGCTTCAGCAGCCACCCCGCAGACCGGCTCCCTCCTACCTGGGTTTGATCCAAGCGCTCGCGCAGCACACTCTTACATTTTATTCCCTCTCTCTCCCTGAAGCTTTGGCAACTGAAATCTATTATGATGTCAAAAGGTAGCTGACAACATAAAATGTATCCCGCTGAGTTGATGCCGCACGCTGCTAAATTTACAACAACATAAGTATCATAAAAATTATAAGAACTGCAAATTAACCACTGATTTTTTAGTTCAGTGACATAAATAACAGTAAAGATCTGGAAAACTTCCAAACATCTTTACAACTGTTTAATTTGTCAAAATCTATCAAGTGTATTTCAACCACAAACCTGTCCTCTGCAGTGCATTAGTTTTCACATACTTACACTGGCATCAAAGGCAACAAAAATAAAGCTTATATAATTACTGTGACTGGAAAGGTGCATCAGAATTTATTTCTGCTTTTCTTCCTCTGTGCTTCTTTATTGACACTAACAGTCGGCAATGTTTTAAAAACATTCACTCTAAAAAAAAAAATAATTAAAAAAATAAAATCACTGCAGCTTTCCAGCCCTTCCAGGTTTGCCCGGGACACTCAAGAAGGCAGATCGCTTTGTTTGCTAATTTGACCATTTTTCCACTCACGTGTTCCATGCACCTCGCAACGCTTGCGTCAGCAAACCCTTTTATTTACTCCTTTATTTGTGCACCAAGCTCTGTGAATGCAAAGCTGCTTTTCCAGCAGCCGCAAGAGAGTGGGCAATTTAAAAAAATAATTAATTGCATAGGTCCCATCACTTTTCATGGGGGAAAAGCTCATTTTTATACAACTATTCATTTTATACGGTTAAATATCAGTTTAAAATTAAATTAAAATTTAAAATTTTGCCTTTTGTAGAACACATTTACTGAACAGAGTACTTTTTTCTCACAACCATTCAAGATCAAATTTGAAGTCCACACATGTTTAATTGATAGCACACTAAGTTAGGGTCTTTCTGCCAAATAAAACAAAGTATTTCTATTATTTGGCTGCTCAGAGGCTGCAAACCTTCCTACGCCCCCACTGCTCAGCTTGAGAAGAGCTTTGGCCACTGACCTGGCAGCAAAGGGTTTGCCGGTACTGGCCCCGCACAAACCAACCCAGACAACAACATGGGTTTATCTTCTGCAGCACAAACTGGCCATAGATCTTTTCACTGATGCGAGGCAGTCTATATATGCAAAAAAATAGTTTCAGGTAGACACTGAGAACCAGCAGAATGATTCTGTGCTCTCTTTTTGCTTTTATAAAGGCAGCTCATTGTACAGAGATGGGCTTCTACCTTCGAGCTGGCTCAGTGGGGCTGAGGAGCCATTTTGTGCTTTTCCTAGACTTAAAATATGAAATATTAGAGTAACTAAACTTTCTTAAATAGTAGAAACTAATAAATTCCTCCCTTGAATATTAAAGTGCAGCTTATGAGTGAATGAATGGCAGTGACACACTCACTGCAGCTCCACGGGGCAAAAATTGTCCCACTGCACATGCCAGCAAGGTGGGATTCACGGACAAAGACACAGTTACTGAAACTTTTCACACCCACTCACTGCCCAGTCTCAAAACTTCATCTGTTCTCAAGAGCTGACAGCTGATGCTCACACTAACTTGTTCCCATCATCCCAACGGGTCAAGATTTGTTGCCTCCATCACTTATGGACCGCAAGGGCGACAGCTCTGCCCCACGCACCAGCGGGCAGATGGCACAGCATGATTTTTGAAGCAAGGCAACATGTTATACCACATCATTTCAAGATCAAATCTCAACTGCATTTCTACCCATATGGAAGCAGGAAAGGACCAGTTTGGCACAATAGGTTAAATTCAGCTCCCCCACGCCCAGTAAACAATAAAGTATTTTATACTGTAAACCAAAATAAAATTGCTTATCATCTTAAAAAAAAATTAATGCTTAAAAATACAGCAAAACAACACAGAACATAACACAGCTCTAAAAATTAGCATCCAGATATAGAAAGAATTTTTAAATTAATTTCCCCACTGTGCTGCTTGCAGGAGCAATGAGCTTAAATGGCCACAACTCATCCAGTGACACCCAGAGGTACCATGCAAGCACTATGGAATGGTATAAGTAATTCAAAGTTCTTTGATTAAATCTAACATAATTGCACATAACTGGAAAAAAAAAAAAAAAATCACAGCAAGTTGGCTTCGCATATTGCATTGCATAAATCAGAAGCGATTCCCACAAAATCTATCCTTTCCAGACTATTTTATCTAAGCAACATATAGCTGTTACAACAATTTTTGAGTGATTTTGATTCTCGTTGTGGTATAATGAGTAATGAAGAAAGCACGGTTTTTTATTCTGGTTTGCACTGATGAGATGTGTTTCTTCTTTGACTAAACCCTCGGTGACTCAGTTCTGCCGCTTCACAACAATGAGTTCTCATGTTTCCCTCTACACATTAAAAAAAAAGAAACAAGTCTTCAAACTATCCCAATTCTCAGCTCACAACGAAGGGAAGACCTTGAGGGCTCCTATAATTTGTGCTGCTTGTTGTAGAGCAAGGCCCTACACCACGGTGCTGTACCAACTTAGAGCCCAGGCCCAGCACCACCAAACACTGCCTGAGGATGGAAGAACCCCAAAACTGAGTTTTCTACAGGAAAAAGGAGAGCTTCAATATGAGCTTGAGGAAGATTTCTTTACTAGATGAAGGAGAAGACAGGCTTGGCTAGCACAACTTCCATCAAAACTCAAAAGCATAGCTACAGGCTTCTGCAGCCATGTCTGACGTTCCCAGGAAGGGCAACCACAAAAGCTGCTTCTTGCACTGAATAGAGAACAGGCCTTTTTCTGTGCTCTGCACCAGATTGTGAGACTTAAGTTTCTCTTTCCAGTAACAGGCGATGCAAAGGCTCTGTGCTACACAGGGCCTAATATTTTCAGGCCTAGAGACTTAATTACATTCTATTCTAATTGGCACGTGGTACTAAAGTATAAATTTTAATAACATTAACACCAAAAAAACCCCTGATTGAGATGGCAAGCTGAAGACTGAATCAATAAATCAACAGTAATCTTTTTTCTTAATCACAGCAGCTACTCCACCTTTTTATTGATCTTTTTCCTTTTTTTTTTTTTTTTTTGCTTTATTTCACTATAATCTCCCAAATCTTGATTGAATCAGTTCAAAACAATTGCACACCTAGCCAGGATAAGCCATGCTTTAGTTTTAAAACCCTTCTCGCAGTAAGCAGCTCCATGGTGAGTTGTAGAGAGTTGCTGAGACCAACCTTTCATTTCTCAGCTTCTCCCCTCTCCCGGTACTCGTCCCTGAAGCCACAATCAGGTAAATCAGTGGGCAGCCAGAGAAGTAACCCTGCTAGATCTGACCTCCTCCCAGCCATGACGACTTACTCATGCATAGGTTAAAAGGGACCTTCATTTAATGGTCCTACTGTAATCTGAAAGCTAGTAAGAAAACAAAACCGTGCATCTTCTTCAGACCTATCTGTTGATCAAATGTTTTACTCCAGTGTTCTCTGTAGCATCATTATGGCACTTGCACGTGTTCACCCCAAGTATAAATCTTCAGCATATCCTACCTGCCTCTGCGGCAGCTTTCCTGGAAACAGCTTTATTGTGTTCTAGTAAACTTCACTCGTGTTATTTATTCTCCTTTAAAAGAGAAGTTACACTTCGCTGTGTTCATTCCTAGCAAAGACAAGTTTCTGCCTATCAGAAGACAAGTTTACTGCAAGGACTCTTGTAATAATACTGATAATGGGTAGAAATTACACATTTTATAAGGGAGAAGACAAAGCACTTCATGTTTTATAATAGTTTTGCTGATATCATAGTTTCACCAAACTGTGCTTTCATACAAAATTATAGCCTTCCCTCCTGAGTGACCTAACCTGAAGCTATTTAGGATAGATATAATGGGGCATACTGTCAGCTACAAATCAAGAGATGCACTGGCCTCAATGGAGATTTTGCAGTTGGCTTCCGCAGACTTGTAAAGTGACAATCCGACCCTGTATTTTCAGTAAAGGGATGAAATATGCTACTGAAAGGAAACAAATCAGGCTAGAAAAAAAAATCACCATGTAAAACTTTAAAAACTGGCAAATAAAGAAATCAAAAAGAGCCTTCAGGCTGCGAGCTGAAAAGGATCTCAAGTTTTAATAAACAGACAGCAATCACCAATATTACTGAGCAAAGGAAAAGGAAACTGAAACGCAATGAGAAAGACAATCAAGTAAGAAATGCACTTATAGGATGCAAGTCCAACTGATAAAGGATCTTCAGAAAGCCGGATATCCCAACTGAGGGCCGTTAATCCTTGTCTGGATCCTCACACACCACACCCCTGCCAACTTCAAATCTGCTGACTGAGAAGAGACCATCATCCCGTCCTCCTTACTACTGCTGTCCCTCTTTTGCATGTGCCCACTGGTGCTACTCATCACAGTCTGCTAAACGTATGCTCCACCACCTTCCTTTTGCTGTGTTAAAGCAATAGCAAAGCCGCAAACAGTGGCAATTTCTTTTTTTCCCCCCTTACTTTTCCCTCCCATGTAAAACAAAGCAAGGAAAGATCCCAGGCCGAGTGGCTTTTCAGAAGCAGCAGGTCCCTAAACTGGGCGAGATGTATAAATGATATGACATGACTCACTAACATCGTCTAGCTGGTAACAGCAAACAAACAGCAGTAGCTAGTTAATGATGATCTGCAATAATGTCATGGAGACTTGTTACCATGTAAGTAACCTGCCACACCGAGGATACAAATTGTCTCCGATTTGATAGCACCTACTGTGGAGAGGAGCGTTATCAATGTGCTAGCTCACTCAGATAAATGGAGTACTATTTCCCTGCGCTGCTGCTGTCACTTTCTCCGGTCCATCAGCCCCTTTCTTAAACCGATTGCTATTTTTATTACACTCCCTAAAAATATGAAGGCAGGAGACTCCTTTTCCTGAAACACGCTGGCTAGATAGATGACGCCTTTTAAATAATACTCTTTTCTCGCTGGCCCCGATCCTTGCGATGTTATTGCTTACTTTGGAGGGGGAAACAAAATACAAGTGGCAAGCCATATCTCTCCATTCCAAAGGGAGTGGTTTCCCAAGAAAAGCATAGTTTTGTTCCCTTGCAATTTCCTTTCGGCACTGCAGACAAGCAGGCAACAGACCCGCTATGAAAAGTGACCCCGGCAGCTAGGAAACAACACTCAAAATACCTGTTGCAGTTGGAGGGCAGCAGGTGGGAATTTGGGGTGGGGGGGTAAAAATCATCTGGGGATTGTTAATGGGACTTACCATTTTTAAATTCTGGATTTGGTAGGAGAAAAGGAAAGTTATCTGGGAACAAGCATTTCAATGTCTAAAATTAGGTGAGATGCTATTGAAAAGGAAAATAACTTCCAGCTTTATTTTACGAACTGGAATTGTGTTTCCTGGTTCCACTGCTCTGGAAAGGAAGTTGCCCGCAAGTAACGGATAAAATACAGAAAAACCTTGTGGATTCAAAAGTGTTCTCCCCACACTTCTGTAAAAATAAAATCCAGAGGCTGGTAGAGCACACTGGCTTCACTGTAGAAGATACAACGCCAAAGGGAGGAGGGGGGAAGTGCTCACTAATACAATACGTCATTGTACTCCGAGATCTACCACATATGTTACTCCAAGGGCTCTCAACCTTAAACTTGGAAAGTCTAAGACACTGGAGCCATGATATATAAAGTAAGACCCAAGTTCCAAATATTTGATTTAGCAAAGTAAATACGGTTGTTTTTATTGGGTGCAACAAGCATTTTTCACAGAGTGAAGAATTATGGTAAACATCTGCTAATCATGCTCACAAAAGAGGTCATTGTGTTTAAGCCCAAGGTCATATTAATAGCTATATTTAATTAATAAAACCCCACATAATATTACCCAAGTTTCCAACAACGTCTGCTTCCTGACACTCAAGGACCTATTCATTAATGGACCAGTTATATTGGTTTTTTTCTTGATATTGCTCCTAAGTTCTTACAAAGCTTTCAGGCCCAACTTCGAAGCCAACTGCACCACGTTATACATGCTGTCTCTGGGGTATTATACCACGTGGATGTAGTTTGTGAGCACACACACTAACAAGAATACCGGAATAAGTGACATTCCTTGAAGGTGGTCTCACACCTCCAGGTTTCCGTGTCTTCTCCCACGCAGTGGGACAGGTAAGAGTATCACGTACGCTTCTGAACTAGGAGATAACATTCTTCATTGAGTCATTCATGGCCTAGGTGTAAGTTAGAGCTGCACCTGCATTTTGTAAGAGCTTTTTTTACTTGCACAGAAAGAAAGAAAAAGAAATCCTAGCTTTTCAAGGAGTGTTGGATTTCCTCCCTACTTCCAACCCGTCCCTGGTTAAATCCGGAAAGGCAATTTCTCAATGTGTTTACAAGTTGAACAGCCCTGGTAAATTATTGCCCAAAGTGAACTGAGTGTTTCGATAGTTCTTGTTCATTTTGCCTGTTAAGAAACAGGCTGCTGAAACGTTGTTGATCTCAAACAGGAAAATGAACCTGGTTTTCACTTACTCAGGTGTTAAACAGCGCAGCTTTTTTCAAATCTCAGGAGGTGTCCTGGATGAAACTGATACAAATGAGAAATGAATCAGATCTTAGATCTTCTGATATTCGATTCTTCAAATTTAATTATATGGAGATCTATTGAAAAGTAGGTTTTCTTGCACACCCAGGCTCTCTCATGTAACTGTAGTCATTGATGTTTATAGATTATTTTTTTTTCTGTGAAAAGATGAATCTAGCTTGTTGCATGAAAAATCCTCGAATGCACTGATGTTTATTCACTGAATTTCCATATCCTTTACACTTGAAGTTATTTTCTCTTTTCCACAATGTATGTGAAAACCGTGACATTTTATATATTCTACACAAGTTCCTCAACGCCATACTGCACTATCTCCATGTTATTATATACATTGCAGTAATGCCATTTCCAATTCATTGCAAAACAGTACACACTTTCATGCACCAGATGTCCTAGCTTTGGTAGGACCGAGTTATTTTCTGCCCAACAAGTCCTGAAGGCAAAAATAGTTGTTCCTGTATCTGGGTATACAGCCAGGCCATTTCACCTACTTGTGTCAGACTCCCACCCCAGCAGCCATAAGTGCTTTGTCTTACCCTATTTTTAGGCAGTTTACCACTGAAGACAACTGTAGAGACCTGCATTATCTTCAAAGCCATAACGCTGGTTAGTAAGTCCTGGCATAAGAAGTTGGGACACGAGAAGATGCACTGCTAACTCAGTTCTGGGATGGTCCTCCATCTTCCATGGCTTCATGACATACCAGGTGGATTCTCTCAACACCTCCTGCCCTTAATCTACAGCCTAAACATTTTCCAGAAGCCTGGGTTTGTTCATGAACAATGTAACGTTGGCACAGGAGCAACTAAAGCAGCAAAAAACACACCCTGTCCACAGCTGAGTAAGTGTCATGGGCCTGCAGCCCCCAAAACCTCACATCAGAAGCAGAGAGGTGGCCAGAAGCTGTTCAGCAAACTCTCTGCAATGCTCCTCAGCACCTTCCCATTATCCTGGGAACACATGAAGACCTTCCAACAAGAAAAAATATGACCCAGAGGTATGTCGGGAGAGGTCCTAGACACTGGGAGGCGAAAGAAAGAATGGCTGAAAGAGGACAGAGTGGGGGGAGAAAACAGGAGAGCTGACATGATCTTTTACCCTCCTCTGCAAACACACATGGGGACAGCAACACCATACACAGCCAGGGATCCATGAGCTCTCTGGATCCAAGCCCCCAAATCCAGTTCCACCCCAAGAACAAGCTTCTACCACGTGCAGAATTTAAGGAAGAACACACCAGGCTGGACTAAGTTTGAAGCCAGATACCTCTTACAGGGGAAACACAAAGAGGAAATTAAAGGTGAGTTTACACATAGGTTCATAGCTTTGGGTAGTAAGTTGCAAGAGCGTAAGTAAGTAGTGGATAATAAATCTTAGGCTAAAGTAATTCATTAGCCATTTTGGCATCACACACGAAATGCATTGCTTTGATCTAACGTATTTCAGTGCACTCTGCTATCATCTGCACTGACTGTGCTTTGTTGAGATGAAGGGCTTTTTAATCCAAATCAGAAAGTGATGCTTCTGCACTGATGCTCTCATTTAGGAGCTATAATTAACAGACTTACTGCTAATCAGATATCATCGTACCTCCCCGAGGCCCCAAATGTGGGAAACAACAGAAGAGAGGACCAAAGGTGCCTCAAGACAGCAACTAAATTTGCATCTACAACTTTGTGTGTTCAAACCCATGCATTCATATGTGTGAAATTGGTGGGAAACATGATCTTGTGGTTGAAGTAAGCACAGGGAAAAATCAAGAGGCCCAAGACCTGCTTCCACCCCTCCATCTCTTTGGACAAATTACACAGGACTTGATTTTTCAGAAAAGGGAACAGTCAGCAGCCTGTGGAAAAGCACACATAACAGTATCCCATGTAGCTGCCCTACCAACTAAATGGCACGTCTCTTGCACAGCTGGCCTCTAACCTCCATTCAAAGCACTATTCCCACTGCAGAGATGGGGCAAGTAAGCTCTCGCTCCGCTGCCAGGCCCTGCACATCACCGGCAAAGTCACAAGGTGGTTGGATCAAAAAGCACCGGATTACGTAAACCCTGCTCCTCCACCGCGCACGCAAAGGCTGAGCACCACGCCCACAAACACGTAAGAGAACAACAACAGATTGCTCTGGGGTAGCCTGGCATGCTGAGAACGTAAAAGAAAGGTAGGCACCATTTTTAACCAAGGGCCAAGACAGCCTCAAGCACATACTTCAGCTCCTCTCCGGCAGCCACATTGCCTTTGCCAAGCTCCCGTCCCTTGGTCGAGCAGCTGCCGGGGCAGTCGTGTAAGGAGGACGGCACGTCCAGCCCCAGGCAGCTGAGCCCACACAATTAACATTTCAACATTGGTGCAATTGCTGCATCGCAAAACCTCAGCATTCATCATTTTGTCATACTGGTTAACCCAAAGTAAGTTAGGCTGAAATTTTTGGTACAGGCTTCCTTGCTGCTGGGCTGTCCAAGGCCTGCGTGCCCGCTGAGGGATTACTCAGTCGAGACATTCAGAGAGGTTTGTTTCTTTGTAGTCTCTGTTCAATTGAGCTCGTCAAAGGTCACACTAGCTCTTTGACTTGGAAAGTACATGCCTGTGTTAATACAGGTACAGTCACACTCGGGATGTTTTTAAAGCCCATGAATTCACAAATCATGGTCAGCACGCTCCTGCCCATGGTTACAGAAGGATTATCCAAGGTTTCCCCAGCTGTTGGCTCATCCCCGACCTCCATTTTCTTCATGCCTGTGGTCAGACCAATGCTAGCAGCGAAGGTGGCGTGCAAGCTTGCCAGCAGATGAAGGTTTGCCACCAGCTCTTTGGAAAATGCATAACCATCAGCACAGGGAGCTGGGCAGGAGCTGCTCAGCCCCCTCGGATCCCACCCACCGCCTGGGGACGCCACGCCACTTCCCAGTGGCACAAAGTACCCTCTTCATGCCATCCACAGCCCTGTCGTCGGCCCATCCAAATACAGCTGGAAAGCATGCAGGGGAAAGGGTTCGGTCCAGAAAATGCCCTTCCCTCACCCTACCCCTGAAATGACAGCAGGGTCACATCCTGACCTGCACAAGCTGCATCAACACCAGCAGCAACAGAGCCTGCACAGGGCCCTCCATCCACACACACCAGCACCACCATGGAAGCCATCAAACCCGGACCACCACTGAATTTCCTTTAATCCTTCCTGTGGATGACCACATAGAAACACCATTTTCAAACAAGCAGATTAATTATCCACTACACAACTAGCAGGCATGCCTACCTGCAGTCCCAAACTTCAGGAAAGCATCATTCCCGTCAAAGAAGTTTCTGCACCTTCAAACTCTCTAAAGGAGACAGAAAACTAGTCCAAGAACACCAAAAGGACAGCACAGAAGAATTCCCAGCACACGCACTCCAGCATCTTCAAATGAGCTATCCTGAGCAGAGACCTTCCCAGGCTTACAGAGTTTATTCCTCATGCCAGTTTGTTTTTCCTATGTCAGTTCATGCAGCTGCCTTGAAAGGAAGGGCAGGTTTCTGTTAAGCCCAACTTTCTTTGTGAATTAAGGGTAAAACCTACAAACTCACTGCTTCAAAATTAGATGTCTGGATTTTTATTGCAGCACAAAGAGGGTTTTTGCAAGGTGAACGAGATCTCAAAGAGCCAGGGAAGTGTTTATAAACCTAACATTTATTCTTGTGCGATATATGTATTTTGCTTTAATAAAAACAGAGCCCCATCATTCAGTATCGGAAAATCATAGCACAAAATGTGTATGTTTTTCTCAAGACAGAAATTCTACCTCATTTTCCATGCTGCACCCGAAAGCTCCTGTTTGCTGCAAACAGGGCATTGTTTTCTTGGGTTTTCTTTTCAACAGCACGGAAAGGAAATAAATAGTAGAGGGTGTCACTGCAAACACATCAACATGTACCATATAAAAAAAGAAAACAAACCTTATTAACTCAGTTGAACTAAAGCTTCCAAGTTCCTTATCAGTACCTGGGACGTATCTGGAAGGGAGCTTTCCCACCCCAAAAGTGCGTGCCAGGGGTGTTCCCCACTCCCAAGGGTACGCAAGGTTGGGTGGTTTGTCCTGTTGTGATTTAAATACGATGTGATCCTTATTCGGTGCTATAAAGTCTGCTCTGAGCATGCCAGTACATGTCAGCTTTCCCTTCACTCTGTAAGACAACATCCACCTCCATGCAGAGTTCAAAAATATTTGATGATTTAAGCCAGCTTGCTACACTTAGGTTAGAACACAAAGCAGACTGCAGTGCTCAGTATCAGAATCAGCATTTCCCCCCCCCTTACCCACACGTGAATACATATATTTAGATCAAATAGGCTTTTGGCATCGTTTTTGCATGCCTACATCCAAGCCTACTGGTACTAGAAATCCTCTCTTCAGTATCATCAGCTGAGGATAAAGACTGGAGGCTTCCCATTCTCCAAGGACTGCCAGTCTCCTTAAACATAAATCTGCTATTGTGCAAAAGGCACAATCTCTAAGGATTTCTATCGCAAAAGAACAAGGAAAATAGCCCAATAACTGAGAAAATGGAGCAGTTTCACAGATTGGTGTGTTAAAGTAATATAAAGCAATTATGTGGTTGGGTGAAGGTAAGGAAGGGAGCAAAGACAAGAAGTTACAGGGGGGTGGCAGCTGAAGGGAAAGTCTGATTTGGGACTACAGCAGCGTCCTCAGGAGCCGCAGAGTGAAGAGGGCTGCTTGGGACATGACAACCACCGATGAGAGGGGCAAAACCCCGCTGAGCTCCAAATCAACCTCCAGTTATCACACACATACTGAAACATCCAGCAAAGTCTCACACAAGTACCAAGGAGGGGAAACTAAGCACTGAATTTTTTATAAGTACCACCAGACACTTGATTCCAACAATAGCCAAAGCTGTGACAAAACTTCATATGCTTTCCTCAACAATTAAGCAATTCATAGTATATTCAATTCACACTTTCTTTTTTTTTTCCAGAACTGGGTGTGTAATTTTGTCTTGTTAAACAGTCACCGAGTAGCACTATCCCACAGGTGTAATTTCATTATTTCTCTAAATGCCATGTGCAGGGCAGCAGCACACACAGCACACGAGAGGTAGTGGGTGGTCTTATTGTCAAAGCTGTAATATCTAAACCACAGTGAGGTGGCTGGTTAAATACCAAGTCCCAACTTGAACTCTGCTTCTGGAGCTTTAGAGGTTTTAACTTTTTCAAGGTGACGAGGACCAGAGCCTCCCGTTACCAGGTCTGGGGTGGCCTGATTGATTTGGAGCTGCTGTGCATGGGTGCGATGCTTCGGCGGCACGTCGTGGTTATTAACTGTTTGCTATGAGCTGTCAACTCACGGCTGGCACTTGATATTTCAGAAAGTGATGGGAATCATTAAGGCAGGATTGAACCGAGGATGCAGAGAGTATGTTTTGTTAATCATATTAGCAAATATCCTCATCGTTTCCTAAAAGGGGTTGGGAAACTGTCCAGGGGGAATGTGTTGCCTACGGCCCTGACTTCAGAGAAAGGCAAAGCAGCAATCAAATCCTGGGCTTTAAAAAAGGGAAAAAAATATATAAAGAGGTGGTGCTGCCCTGCCCATGCTGCTCTGCTTCAGGCTCTGCTGCACTGCCACTGCTTCTGGAGCCAGTGGTATGAAGCGGGATTGGGCAAGGCTGGAGGGAGAGGGCTTTGCGCTGGGAGTGGGTCTGCAGGCATGTGGCAACAGGGAATTCAGCTTAATGATCCTTAAGGCAACATATGTTGTGATGCACGAAATCACTCCGTCCCCTTCCTTCAGTTGCACATAGGAGACACAGCAGAGAAGCACCAAAACTTCAGAAAAACTGATGTCACAGTATTATCCCTTTTCACTTTAACAGATTTACATGAGTATTACTCAGAACAGGATTTGCCCAAATGCACTGGATATATAATCAACAACAAGAAAGTTTTCTTTCCCAGGATTAACTAAAGAGTGCAATATTCTCTGCTTTTTTCAGTATGACTGTGTACAAGCAAGCCTTCTTGCAGAAATTACTTGCATTTTAAACGTTATTGCTAATCTGAAATACAGCCTGTCTTTCCCTAGTAAAGTCATTAAAACATGCACAGGTCAGGATGCTGAGGCTGCATTCATGATTCTTTATAGTTACAATATTAGTAAAGTATTTACTAAATTGACTACCACCTACTTTAAGTTGAATTTGCTGACAGATAAACTGAGCATAACCTCTGGCATTTTCAGACATTTTCTTATGAATAGATACATTTTGCATGTTTTTGCATGCTAGGCCCTTTCCAAAATGCTGATTTGATCTCCGATATCAAGGCTTACTCACCCCCTTGAAGGTACAAAGGAAAGGTAGCAGTAGCTTGCATGTGGGTGAACGAGATTTTAATATATAGAAAGCACAAAAACTTACTCTTTTTAGTTTATTTTAGATTCAAAAGCTGTAAAAGAGCACCAAGAATGCTGTACTATTTCTGCATGGGTTGAAAAACTCAGCTGAGGAGAGATTTAAAAAGGGGGAGATATAAAAAGAATATTATTTGCATAGTCACAAATCGTTATAAAACAATTATTCCGTAGCAAAAAAGCACTCGTTTCACAAGGGCAATCCAGCTTCAAGAGAGTGCACTATCTGTTAGCACCCTATTCTCAAAACAGACATCTCTGGACAGATTTGTTACAGTTTTCTAGATGCTAATGTGTAAACAGATTGTAAAATTATTTTTGGGCCTATAATAGGATTTAATGTGTTTAAGAGGTAGTCTTATACCTCTTTAACAAAGAGGCTTACAATATGGTAAGAATGTATCACAAAAAATATAATGCTTTTAACAGATAAATCCTCTTGGCAAAGGCTGTAATCTTTCAAACTTAATTGGTGAACTCATTAACGAACAACTGCCACTACAAGAAGAAAGACTATTGTCAGGGACTTATCGGGCAATGAGATAACAAACTTAATTATATTGTTTTCAGTGGATTTACATTTGCTTCCTTTAGGACACTAGATTTGCTAAACATTATTTCCTCGGCTGTACACAAGTTCCTCCCCTTCTCCCCCAAGAGAAAAGCAAGCTTGCCTACAACAAATAAGCAGAGAGGGGTGGGGGGAAAACCCCCAACCACACAACCAAAAGCACCACAGCTTTGAACGAAGCACAACAGAGTCCTGAAACTTCTGTCTTTATTATCTACTTGTAAAAAGTTATAAGCCTGTAAACTAGTTAATTTATGAGCCATGTTAATCATTTATTCCCATTTGATCTGAGGTTTAGCAAACACGGTTTCCTGGGACGTAGGAGGATAATTTGCAGGTCCAGCTCTGCTCCGGAGGGGGCACTAACTAATTTGACACCGTAACATGACATTGATGGCAGGCACACACTAATGACCGAACGGCTAGATGTTCCTGTCAGCCTGTCGCTGCAGTGAATAGCCAGTTTCTTCTTATTGCCAAAAAAAGAGAGAGAAGTGCAGAGTGGTCCTACTAATTATTCAGACATGCACTATAATGAGAATCTTAGTGCTCCCTTCCAACGTACCAACCGCTCGCTAAAGCTCCCATTTGTCTGATACGGTGGCTGATTAGAATTTGTTTCTTGAATAGTAAAACCGCAGCTTAAAATAAGGCAGAAAGGATAAACAGCCTTTTATTCTGTGTAAAACTCAGAAAGTGGCCATTTTGGTTTCAAGCTGGTTTTTGTGTCATTTATTTACACTGGAAGAATGGAAAAATCGGATTAATTTTTAATAGTACTTCTCGAACAACATATACATCTTCATGGAGTTTAACTGTCTGCATCGGTCAGGACATCATTTCTGTGGACAAAGGGTGGCTCAGAAGGTATTTCTTTCTTTTCTCTTACAAGAAACGACATTTTCTAGTACAGAAATTTGTACCAGACAAATCACAGGTTGGGGGGAAAAAAAAAAAAAATCATCTCTTTCTAGATGATTTTCTTAGAAGTGATTCCTCAGTACGAGCTCCTAAGGGCTTTACGAATCGCTGAATGATTTGGACGTCAAAACAGGAAAAAAAAAAAAAAGGTGTGAGAAAAGTTGTACCGTGTTTTCCAGAATCAACATTTGTTCCTCACTTCAGGTCCCGATCCAGCACAGCCTACAGACTGTACTTCTGCTTTGTAACTGTATTATTTTTACAGTTCTGTACTTTTCAAAAGCCTCTGCGGCGATGCAGACCTGCAATCACAAAGAGGCCAACGGACCTACTGGCGTAATGTCATATGTTAAATATACAGACTGAAGATACGTTACTACCCTGTAAAAGAGCCTGAATTTCTAAGGATAACACTTAGCTCTTTCTGAAAAGCAAACCCTTCTAAGAGCGTTTCAAGTGGGCCACCCAAAGCCGAGCACACGCTACTGAGTCATTTAGAAAAACGTAATAAACTCGAAAGTGTTATACACAAAGGTGAAGGAGACACGCGCTCCACTACCACCCCAGGACAGTTTGAAAGCCATTACTGGTTAATAGCTCTCTAGTGGTCTAGAGGAATTCAATCAGTGGTCTCCCCTCGTATGCCGTATCTGCACTGGAAAAGCCACAACTCTATTAGGAACATATTGGCAACCTACAGCTGCGGAGATCCCGCAGCGCAGACCTGAGAGGGCTCAGGGCTGAACCCCAGCACATCCGCACAGGGCCAGGACTCTGCTGCCTTCTCCTCCTCCCCTGCCTTCGCTCTCCTGGCTGCTCATCAGCATGCTTATCGCTGATGCATACAGATGACTATCTGTACTTAGGAGGGGGTTCGTTTACACCGAGCCCCATGCCTACAGATCTCGTGTTGTTATGGTTCATCATCACCCCTTTCTCACTGAGGAGGGAATGGCAAGAGGGCTCTAACGTCCAGCATCAGAGAGCAGCAAGTTGTGCCCATCATGCTCAGAACTGAGCACCCAAAGCATCCCATCCACCTGGCACCAAGGTCCCTTTGCCAATCGCTGCAGATCCCCCCAGCTGCATGCACTCCCTTTAGAAACCGTGACGCAGCAGAGCACCGGGCAACTTTGCTCATGACCCCAAATATTCCAGAAATTAATCTTCAAATAACTCTTACCAACTGCAGCACCACAAATCTATTACGGAGTGGCATGACTTCCGAGATGAAAGCGAAAGTACATGTTTGGAGAGAGCCAAACCGATGTAACGTAAATACTGAGTACACGCTGTTACATGTCATTTTGCAGCGCAACATGCAAAGGGCACATGAATCATTAGCAAGAGAACAACCCTGGCACCTACCCCAGAAATACCTCAGTCAGCACCCAGCAGGAAAGCAAAGATCAAAAAAAGAGATCCCAGAATCACAAACGGAGGCTCGGCTCCCACAGAAAGATACACTTAACAGCCTTCATCTCTTTGGGAAACAGAGGTACTGTATCCAAGGGACAGCACTGCTAACATTTTCCACATGGCTGGGGATGGATTGGTGAGCGGCCTTCTCCTAAACAAGAGCATCTCTACATGTCGGCTGTTGGAAAAATGAAGACATGATGCATTTTGCACTCTGTTCTCATAAACCCCCAGGATTAATTCAGACAAAGGGGAAGGCAGTCACCAAGTTTATTTCGAACCAGATTCTGCCACGTTGAGCCACATCATGTGGACGAGCTGCAGTAGCCTCCTCACCCAGCATGCCAGAGTGTGAAGAACGATCCTTTTATATCCACAGCATGACTTGGCCAACTTGAAATCGCAACAGCTAGAAACTCCCAACGTCCTCCTGTCAGTTAAACTGATAATTTGCAATGGATTCGGTTACACTTCCCATTTAAGGCAAGTTCTCCCTGAGGGCTGGCTACGAAGTCTTGGGCAAGAGGAAGCAGCAACCACTAAAGAATTAAAAAAAAGTAATAATAATCTCACCCACAACTTCAGAAAAGGAGGCAGGAGCCGTCCTGCTGCCCCCACCCCGGTCTGCAGTTGGAGGATGGCAGCAGCCCTGCAATCCTGTTGGGTCCTGGTGCAGGTGGTGGGGGTCTGCCCTGAGGCTAGGGAGAAGCTGTGGTGAGGGTGCCTGCCCAGCCTGGGCAGCCAGGAGCACCCGTGAGGAAGTCCCCTCCTTTCCCTGCCATCTCCCTCTGAAGATGACTCAGAGGTAGGTGAGGCACAAAGGATGCCGATCCCCGGGAAGAGGAACTCCTCCTCTGTCAAGACGAGGAACAGCTCTCAGGATGGATTTGGATCACAAACCTCCCTGATCCCTGGGCTCCGGTGAGGTTTCCACAGAAGATGGATGGATCACCACAACATGGCTGCCTGGGTCTAGGGCTCTGTCACCAGCTCACCCCACCAACCCCCCGGAGGAGCATCCTTAGGTCTCAAAGGAGACAAAGTGAGGAAGATCTTAAGCACTGTAACTTCCCTGCAAAGCGAGCTGCTAATGGAACTTTATGAAACACATGGGAACAGACTGGGACTTATTTAGGTCTTTGAAACTGGTGACGTTGGTAGAAGCAATGCCAGCACCACAATTAATCAGGATCCAATTAAACATGTGATTTGGGAAAGGTCCTCTGAGCCCCCAGTAGTTCAGTCCTCTGTGCCTCCATACTCACACACAACCACAGTTGGGAGGGGTCTTCCTCCCACCTCCCCTTTCTGCTATGGCAAGGGAAGACAGGGACTTGCACCGCTCAGCCGCTGGTCCTTCCGAGTACCTTGCTACGGCACGTGCTTTATGCTCACTAAAGGGAGTTGCACAAATTTATTGCAGTTTTATCAGAAATGCCATTTCACTAACTATCAGATAAGGAAGAATAACCAAAGCTTACTGATTTTCCTTCCGTCACACTACAGCTGGTCACATGGAAGAGAAGCTTCTTCCAGAGCAGCCTAGACTGGGGGGTGGGACAGAATGAAAGTCTATGTCCGAATTCACTAAAAAGATTAGCTTCAGGCTAGGCATAAATCACCAGGCAAAATAAAGTAAGTAATGGTTTTGCGGCACTGATCCAAGCAATCAGCAATCGCTCACAACCCTCTGCCTGTCCTTCCAGGCACACCGACTGCTGGATCAGAGCCTGGGGAAGGAAACAGAGTACAACTGCAAGATGGCAACTAGATAAAAGACCAAGATGATTTGCTTTATCTCAACAAAGGAGGGAACCAGCGATTACTGGTCCTGTGAAATCCTGCAGGGATCCTGTGGGAAATTCCTGGAGGAGGAGGACTCAAGTGTATGTATGTGTTAAGTGGGTAAGAGAAAGAGATGTTGGTAAGAGAATAATCCTCTTCATTACTCTTCAAAAGGCATCACCTCTTCTCATCCTTCTTTGGTCACCACCAGACAAGACACCCCAACCACATTTTAAGAGACAGAATATCAACTCCCCAGGAACATCAGAACTTACACAAAAGGGACTCCCCTTCCTGGAAAAACTCCTCTACTTTTTTCTCCTCAGAGAAAGACAGTGGGCAGGCTGCAGGCCAACAGCGAGGGGCACAAAGTATCCAGTGACCAGCACCAGGACAAACATCATGCTGGGGGGACAGAAGACCCTTTGCCCTAACCCAAAGCAGATGCTGGCTGAGGTTAGCGAAGCTCCTGCCTTCGCGTACTAAAGTGTTTTATTTTAGAAGATGGTGATGTTGCCCTTGGGCTTCTGGGATTTTGTTTGTTTGTTTTTTTAAATAATTTAGCAAGTTATGCCTCCATGTAACATATGAAGGTGATTTGATGTGGTAATTACCTATTACATTTGACAAGGTAATTAATGTGGCAAAATACCACTGTACAATGTGTAAATTTAGTTTGCTATCATTAAAACATATGTCTGCTTAGCAAACTGTTCTGCTCATAAAAAAACCCCAAAGAGATAGAAATCTCCTGGCTGTGCATATTCTGTCATCTACAAAGCATATGGACTGACCTTCAGCTTCAAATATGCTCCTGCCCATCAGACATTCTCTAGAAGGACCAGAGAACTCTAAAAACAAATTTAAGAAGTTAGCAATGTCTTCCAGGAGCAGCACAGAATTTCTTCAAGATCTTTAACACCTCAGCTAGAAATCCCTGAGACTGATGGCAGTGTTTGCTTACAGCTTGGGAATAAAATATCCTTGAAAACTGTTTTCATCTCAGAAATTCCCCTCCAACGTGTCAGGTATATCAACCCAGAATGAAGGGTTGCACTGCTCTCGGAAAATGAAAACCAGTAGTATCACTGAGAAGATGCTTGAAAATTTTCAATCACTTTAAATGCTCTGATGACTTTGTCTCAAGCTGAAGCCATCCAAGCGTGCAGTGACGTAAAGGGGAAGTCAAAGACCCATGTGCAAAGCTAAATACAAACTAACAGGAACAAAGTAAATCCTATATATAGTGTTCATGCTAAATAAGTAAAATATTCCTAAGCACACAGTGTGTTCAGACCACGTAGTTAGGCCTATGGGGAAAAAACAAACCCAACATGTTCTTGACTGAAGCACCCAAAGCCAAACCAGAAACCTTCAGTGGTTACACCAAGACCTTCCCCAAGTTATCAAGCAGCAGGATTAATACCTCCTTCCAGCTCTCATTTCTAAGGCTGTTTCCACATTAGAATGCCCTGAACAGTGCTAGTTTGAAATAAACCCAAATACAAAGTAAATCTGTTTGCACAGAGAAACTAAGGAAGGATCAGAAAACACACCACAAGCATCCTCACACCAAACCCAAGTGATTTAGAAGCAAAGGTCTCCAATCTATAATGCCATATTTAAGAATTTCCCATCTTTATGCACCATATCCTCAGTAACCTTTTAACAAGACAACTCAGACACTACACTGAAATCTTCTTGATTGCCAAAGGAACCCTTGGAATTGCAGGAAGGACCTTCTGATCCAAGGTATTTTTACGTAGCTCTGCCTTTGTACTAGATGCGTTTCCATTGCAGTAACCACAAAATACACCAAAACGCTTCAATTCTCTCCCCTCCCACCCCCCAAAAAAAGATGGCTTGTGTGATGAGTACTAAGGAGTATGAGAGTTACACAAATCTCCTCCCACCCTTAATTCAAAGAAATTTAGATAAGTACTTTCAGAGGAAGAAGCCCCCCAAAAACACCCCTCAAGACAACATTAATCTTTTTCTTCTGAATCAGATGCAACTCACTTCATATTGCGCATGCCTCTGTTGCAGAGGACAAGACTCATTGGGATGTATGCACTCGTGGGAGGATGGGTTAAAAGAGAAATAAATAAATCCACGAGGATGTTTCTCTAGCAGCTTCCTTACCCATTTCACAAGAGCACACATGTTCAGAGCATCCTTGGATACTGAGGTGGAGCACCAGCAGTACTCTTCACCCAGCTCCCAGGTGCAGCTAGGGACACAAACCCCTTTCCCCACCCCAACTGACAGACACCACCACGGCTTTCATTAGCACAACCCAGACATATGCAGGGTGCCCCCCCCTCACCCACCCTCCCCTTCTTCACTCCCCCCACACCCAGGACCCCAGCGAGGCACCTGCCAGGAGAAACGTGATCCCGGCTCCTTTCACACCCAGGCATGAAGTGGCAGACAGGAGAAAAATCTCTCCTTTCTACAGGTTCTTCTATTACTAATAGTTTTGATTTTATTATGTGAAGGTGAGAAACAAAACCCGACATTTGACTGAACTGTGGAAAAAAAAAATAGAATAAGGAAAGAAAAAGTGCTTTCTGTGGAGAATACACATGTGAATGATTCAACAGGCTGAACACAGCCTTGGCTCCTGATCGAGCAGAGTAGCTGCCAACCTCTCACTTGGACAGAAAGCCAGCTGGGTGCAGAAGCACTGGATACAGGAACACGATGAGGGCCTGATATTGAATGAGCCAGAAGACCCCTCCCAGCCCATGCTCCTGTTGTGGGAGAAAGGAACACCCTGTGACAGCAGGACACCCATAAGCCAACCACACCAGTCAAAATCTGAGCTCCCTGCAACTTGCCAACACAAACGTACCGGCCACTTACTCCCAGTTGCTGGAGATAATGTCAATACCTACACTTCCCTACCTCTGGTCCTGAGGTGCAGGTGCAACCTGCAACTTGGTCCACACTGCTGGTGCAAGAGCCTCAAGAACTTTGTGAGCTCTTTGGATGGTGGGTCCAAAGCAGCTTAAGGACCGAAACTGGAAAAGCATCTATCCTGGCAAGGTGTGGGAGTAAGGAAGGAAAGAATACTTCAGGACAGCTGCAAATTTATCTCAAGTTCATATACGCTCACATACACCTAAGTAGTCTCACTATTTTCTCATTAGTTGGAATACTGAAATCTTTTTATCCTCTCTCACAAACCCTGTTGTGCATACACAAGGAAGCAGTACTAACATTTGCACTCTCTCCTCTGATTAAGTATTTTTACCCATCACTAGAGACAAAAAACCCAACCCAAAAACCAGCCACCACCACACCTGAATCCATCCCCAACACTTCAAACACTTTAAGGTCACAGAGGACAATCCTGGAAAGTGACCAGGAAGTTCACAGCGCTCCCCAACACCTTGTATTTTACAGAAAGAACCTCTTCTCTAATGGATGGAGATGAAATCAAAAGTAATTCCTTCCATTTTATGTTTTTTTCAGAAGGGTAGAAATCCCTCACACATGTAATTAAGTTACACACAGAGAAAAGAAAAAAAATTTTTCAGTCCTTTAATTGCTCATCAGGAATAGCATTGTTTTACTGTAAGAAGTGTTGATATACAGAGAAGCTTATTATTTCAGAAGTATAATTTGAGCCTCTGTTCAATTATATTCTTCTGAGCAGTAGCTAAGGAGAGCTTTGCTAAATCACTGCAAACAGTATTTTCAGGCAGTGAGAAAATTCAGTCTTTGCACCTCTCCTCTTTGCTCCCCTCCTGAGCCTTAACTACATTGTTTTCTTACAATTAATTATTTAGGTGGTTCCAGTAACAATATATTATTACTGCTGTACAGTCACACAGACGTGAGCCGAGCAGTGATACAATTCATCGCTGTTTTGTTCCGCCTAGGCCTTGTACCGCCTGAGAAAAGAAATTTCCCTTCAGTTTTAAACTTGCTTCAACTTTCACGATTCAGCACTTCAGTGTTATTTTTCTAGCACGTAACTAGCAATAAAAGATTGCTATAAATACGTTCTCCCTATATTCCTGTGCTGCATAAATAGACTTTAATGGTGGTAATTGAAATTTGAGTAAGATGCCAACACCTCAGGCAGACTGACGCGATGTTTAATTTATACAATTAAACACGAGGGTGGGGAAGCACTAAACAAACAATGTTTGTTAGTTGTATGTTTTACATGAGACCTATTTTCTCAGTTTATCTGTCCTGGGTTTGGTTAGATGGGGTATCATCTCACGAAGCACAGAATTAACCCCTGTCAGGGTCTGGCACCAGGGAAAGGGAGGGAAGCACCCACACCACCGATGCACAAGGGACCCCCTGCTGCAAACACCCAGACGGAGCTCAGGAGAAGGAATCACGCCTTCGTGGATTCGCAGGATAAACTCAAGAGCAAGAAACTCCAACGTTTTAAACCATGTGGGCTTGATCACCGGCCTGCTGAGTGTGAGGTTGTTCTACAGTTCCTCCGTCTGATGGGCTCCGGATAGGAACACTACACAACTCAGTCTTTCTAAAGACTCAAAAGGTACATTCCTGCCAACACAGATCATGGAATCAAATGCAGAAGCAGCCACGAATGCAACAAGTCACCCACTATATAAAATATTACTTAATTGGGGAAGCAATCACAGACCTGTACAAGTACTTTTTTCTACTGCAGTACAAACCAGCGAAGTACAAAGTCAGGCCCTGCTCTCCTCTGTATGTACCAGGGCAGAGAGGGAGATGGTACAGCCCAAGCTTTTCAAGCCGAGCACAGATTTGGGTCCTCTCATCCCACTGGGAACATCCCCTCTTCAGATGAGCCATTTCTTATAATCTGTTCAGTCAGCAAATTGCATCTATCTGCACACAAGTATCTCTGCCCATGCCATACATGAGGAACACATCCTTCATTAGAGTACCCGAGAGCCTAAAATTATATCCAAACTACAACTATTGCTGGAAGAAATGGACCCAAAAGGCAGCAAGAAAGGACAAAAAAACCTCAGCTGGTTTTCTACATTGTCAGAGGTGAAATTCCACCTTCACATACAAGCATGGAAAACCGACTCAACGTATGGCAAAGGCCACGTGTACACACACTAGTGGCAAGTGCAATATGGGCTATTTTTAGTGCATATCAAAACTACTCAGTGAGGGGTCTTTCTGTTTCTGAACCCTCGCTATACAGCCATCGGCATTGCATCAACTTTTAATATAGGCAGGATTACAAATCAGGTATCTCCCTCGGTAGTGCTGAGGCTCTGGAAAAAGCAGGTGCTATTTCCAAGTACGCATCTGGGCAGCCATTACGATATGAAATATGTGCATAGTGATGGGCAAGGTGGAACGGGAGGTGAATACAGTAACGCCAAGACAAAACACATCGGCAGAGCGGACAAAACCCAATTCATAGTGCAAATGAAACGAGCTGAACCCAATCTCAGCTTGCCTTGTACAGCAGTGTTGAGCAAACCAGCCTGTAGACAAGAAGAGTGAAAACAGGCAGGTTTCATTGACGCCAAAAGCAAAACTCACATGACCTTTCCAGGAGAGGAGGATTTCGAAATGCAGGGCTCTTGCAGGATGAGATACGATCTGCGGGTCTGAAGAGATGGTGCAGCCATACACACCAAGACTGCATGGCCTTCCAGTGTGACTTATTTTGGTTTACAACGGCTATGGACAATGAAATTCAGGCATCTTAGAAGCCTGGTCCCACCAAATCACAACACTCAACAGCTATCACGCTCATGGTGAGAAGTACCTCCTGCCTGAGAGCACCCCTCCTTGGGGTATGCAGCACCCATCACTCCGTATCACAGGTTTGAGAGCCACACTCCCACAGTCACAACACCAAAGCAGCATATAGCAGCTTCCATCCATTCAAAGAATCCTTGCTCATTCTCCAGAGCATGCTTCTACCTCGTTATTGGCAAAGTTAATAACACAGCTGACCTCATGGAATGGGCATCATCAGAGAGATTCACTGTCAAGCAATAAACTCAAATAAATTAAATGGAATGAAAATGAAATGTATCAACTTTACTCATTTTACCACAAAGCACCTTTAATCCACTGTTTTAATTCTACCTCCAGTTGTGCCTTAAATATATATCCACAGCACATTATTTTTTCCTCGGGATTATTTCTGTCTTTGCATCTTTCCTGGAAAATGAAGTCTCATCTTGCCTAATCCCCATCATATAAATATGTTCCATTTTATTAGCAATAACTACACTGTAATCCTGTTTGGATAATTTATCAATGTTTCGGGGTTTCAAAAATATAAAGAGGTATCATCTTATTTTTTCACCCCCCCAGCATCATATTTAAAAGTCATTTTATCTCTGATTTTAAGAGCCGACCAATCTGCTTGCTTAAGCTTGAGATCTTTCTTTCCTTTCTCTCTTTGCCACAGACAACACTGAGTGCAGGCTACCGTTGCCTTATTATTTTAAAGCATGAAGATAATAAAAGGCAGCAGTTTACCTTCAAAACACACATCCCACAGGACTGTGCCTGAACTGCATCAATTTTCTTCAGCTACAAGAGAGTTAAAAATCTCTCCATGAGCCCAGCGCACCCAGGGCCCCTACCAAACTCAAGAGAAGTAGCATTAAGTTTATTAAACTGGAAGGTAACTGTTGACACATACTTGCTTTCAAGGGGTCCTTGGCAAGAAAGTGGCAGCAGTTACAACAAATTAACAGCATACAATAAAACCGCCATAAACATGCAGCATACATAATAAATCCAATCAAGTCTACAAGTCGCACAGATAAAAATGACAAACAGCTACTGTCTCTGAAAATAAAAAATATACATTTCTCAAACGCTGCTGTTCATCATTGCAACATATTTTTTTACCCCTAAATCTAAAATACATATTAAGTGATTTTAATACGAACAGCATTGTACATAATATATTTACTTTCTTGTTTCCCCTCGCCTTCCCCCCCCCCCCCCCCTTATGAAACCAGGGAAACTCCTTCAGCCAAGCCTCCTTTGGGCCGATTTGCTTTCTTTGAGAGATCTATGCTGTACACCGGGTGTTTATACAGATGTTAGCCGGGTGATGTTCAGCAAAACACAACTGGTATCCCCACACTGACAGAACACAAACACCATGGTGCTTATGGTGACTGTTGCTCCATAATTTATTGGCTGACTGCATTAATTTCCTGCATCTGATCTGTTTCTAATTCTAGCTCCTGAGGTTGGGATCTGAAATCTGCAGCCAATACGAGGCATTTTAAAGTTTGAGCAGCGTACACTGAAATTTCAGCTCAGGAGAAAAGAGGCCATCCCAAAAGGGAGCTGAGGGAGGTGAATCCGGGTCCGTTCAGCATCTGGATGTCTTTACTGCCAGATTTAAGAGACCTTCTTGCTAGCAAGTAAGAACTTGGCAAGATGCAGCTTTGAAGCCTCTGTCTGCTGTACCTGTGTCGCTGCTCCAAAAGGAGCTGCCGTAGTGGGAAGACTCACAGAGAAGAGGGAGGATTAACAAGCTCACATGCAGAAACCATCTTTTAAATTTAAAAAGAAATAAAAAAATACATATACGAAGTGCTTCAACTGCACAAACTCCTCCCTGTTAATCAAAAGGGGGAAACAAAGGGCTTCCTTAAATATCACCTAAACACTAGGTGTAATAACATAAGTAAATTATAAAAATTAAAAGCCATTAAAGAGAGTAATTAAGTATAAATGTTTAGATAACAGTGACTTTAATGACACCCTCGTAACAGAGGCTAGACTTTTTAATCACTCTTTTGCAATAACTCCCCTAACTTCAGAATAATTGCAGATTTTTAATTTTTTTTTTAAAAACACATCCGAAAAAGCATAAAGTGAAACCCATAAATTATAAGCTAACTCCAGCTGTTAAATGTTGGCATTTTGTCTTTAAAAAAAAAAGTTCAAAAATCTGTTTCCTTAAACCAAGGAAATGTGGAAAAAGGCCATCCTGCCAGTGGAAACATTCAACAGCAGAAAGCTCACGCTGCGGTTTCTTGCCGAGGCAGCAAACTTCTCTAAAAGGGAAGTTACTGCCAACTCAAATACTGTTTGCTTTCACACCCAAGAACAAACTGTGTGCATGGTGAAGGCTTCCTGAGGGCTCAATGCAGCTGGAGCATGCTGAATAAAGGTAACTAATGTCAAAGCTACTGTAAACTTGTTCTCATTTTTCTATCAGCAAGTTATCATCAATGGAAACAAGGCTATTATTCTGCCATCCTTCCTTTAAAAAAGAAAAAAGAAAAAAGCAAAAGAAGAGAGGAGAGATGAACTTCTATTTACCCTCATTTTAATCCCTGGTTTATCATGTAGGGTATTTTCTCGTGGCTGTTTCTAAGTGGACAAGCCTGGGGGAGGTTGTTTGAAAACTTTCCCCTGCCCTTTAAGAGGACAGGTCAAGCTCAACTTCACGAGCACAATGAAGATGAATTTCCAGGACTGAACACAATATGCAACGAGGTTCCTCTCCCCGAGCAGGAAATGCGAAGGGAGGGTTTCGCTGCAACTTGACAAATTAGAGCCAGAAAGCCGTGCCAAAGCAAACATAATTACTGGGAGGGCTCAGCTCTGACGAAGATGACAGTTAGATGGGTGTCCTACTGCGGCCGGTGATGGTCACACTACTGTTAAGGCAAGATGGGTGTGCTTTTACTCACAGGAGTAGCTGTGCAAAGCTGGGAAACCACTGTTCCTGTGGGGTAAGTGCAGGTAGCGGCATCCCCAGCTGGTCTGCCTGCTGCACACAACATTAAGAGCGCTATCATTTTCAAATACACGTATATAAGGGATTTTTTCCTCCTCGAGAGCATGCCTGAAAGTTAAAAGCCTGAACTATTGCATTTACAGAAAGGGATTTTTCCCCCTTGCTCATAAAAGAAACCTGAGAAAGTGCGGCTATTGTGACAGCGTAAGATAATAGCAGTTTCATCGACGATTCCACTTTGAAATCAATCGTTACATTATTTTGAAATACAATGAAGGAAGGAATTAAGATTCTTGCAACATCTAAGAAAAAACTAAACATTATCAAATCCTGCCTTCCCTCTTCTAGCCAGCTGGCATACCCAGAATCAAACACAGTTAATCATTTAAAGGAAGAATCCTTTTCAAAGTAGAAAATCACACTGTTTATTCCAGAACTCCTACTCAATACTATTTTTTTCTGTGTACTAGTGCCTAACACAACACACTGAAATGGCATAAGGCATAAATGCATCTTTATGAAAGAAACCATGAGCTTGAGGGAAAGGACTGAGTCTACCCAGGAGTCAACTCCCATGCTTCAGCTGAGCTCAAGACGGGGCCGACGTGGAGTTACTACCACCCTGACCTTACCCACCTCGATGCACACACACGTGCAGCTGCACCTAGTTAGTAGTCACCCGCCTTCCTAGAATTTTGTCACCAAAAGAAGGGGAAAAAAAAAAAAGGGTAAAAGAAGAAAGTTCGAACACACACCATTAAGCATTAGCCCCCGTGATGGAAAGAAAAAGCTAATCTTTCCTTTCAAGGGAAAGATAACAAAAAAATTTGTCAGCTCTTCTCTGATAGCAGAGCTGCAAAATAAAGATGCTTCTCGCCAGGCCCCTGCGATGATTGATGCTGCGCCGGCTCCCTCCTCCATCACTCCCTACCTTGTCTGGTCGCTGGTGGAAAACCAGGCAGCCACGGACACGCCAGCGGATCTCACACCTTCCCAGGCCCCAATCCTCCAGCGCAGGGCTGCTGCCAATGTCCTTGCAACCGTCGGTAAACAGGCCACAAGGTTCAAGTTAACTGCAGAGCGTTACTACACTGAACATCTGGTCATGAATGAACGGATTGCCCACTAACTCTCAGCGTTGGGCAGCTGATGAAAAATTCAACATTTTCCTTGTTGGCACAGTTGTTTTGGAGAATTCTCTAGAGCTTCCTGAATTATATTAAGAAAATTTCACTGCAGCAATCTATATCTGTGAGAACAGCTGGTGTTGAAAGGGATCTGCTGCACTCGGTGTGCTGGGGGACCTCCTGTTGGATCATGCTACTCTTACTACATTTGTCCTTGAAAACTTAGCTCTGCTGCGAGGTCCTACAGGCAGGACTGGGAAACTTAAAAAACACAGGGCAAAAAAATTAAATGTTAAATTCAGAAGGGTGGCTGGGCGAGAGGAAAAAGCTCTCCAGGTCAGCCAAAGACACTCAGCATCTCAGCTTGCTCACCAGGCTCAGCTAATCCAGGACAGGCTTTATTCTCTAAGACATGATGTTATGATTTCTCGGCCCTTTCTTCCCTCTCCCAATATTGTTTCAGTTCAGTAAGAGAAATCTCCTTTCTGATAAACACTGGGTCAAACAGCTGAAATGCTTCAAGAAACTGTAGGACAAAAGATTTCCCTCCTGCAAAGTCCCTCATTGAGCCACAGCACACCGGGTTTGCAATTAAAACCAGCTCTACACCATGCACAGAACTAATCTCAAACTAAAAAATTGAGAAATCAACCCCAAAAAAAAAAATGGGAGGGAAAAAAATAAAATTGAGCTAGAGCTCAAAAAAAAAAAAAAAAAAAAAAGAGAAAACAGCAACAGTGTTCATTTCAGGACAAAAAAAAAATTTGACTTTTAAATCTTAAAATATTTTAAAGAAATTATCTTCTTGATAGTGTGATAGTATAATAATAAAACATGTATATCTTTTTTTCTTAAGGAAGTGGTAAACTTAAGTCATGCTAAATTTAGGCTATTATCTATGCAGCATAAATTTCACTTCTGTGTATAAATGCTAACTTGCATATTTCTCCATGGTAACTAAACTATGATTAAAACAACAGTGAAACCAGCCTTTAAAGCCACCTGTTTAACTAGGAACAACCTAATTTACAAAAATACTTAAACTTTGAAATTTCATGGGAATCTAGATCTCGTTTTTCCCAGTAGAAAGCTCACTTTTCCATGATCGCATAATTCTAATATACTTGGCTTTGGTTTGTAACTGTTCCTTTTTTATTATTTTTTTTAAACTTTTTTAAGCTAGAGTAATTTTTTCATGCATTGTTCAGCCTAACGCAAGTGGTATTTAAGATTATAAAGCATAAATCTCTAATAACCCTTTCCGAAAAGGAAGTTCTTTTGCTCCTTTGAAGGGATTAATTTACCTAGAAAGTATCTTCATGTTTTACAAAAGGAACAAATGAAAGAAATGAGAAAATCCCAAACTGAAATTCCCATTAGATATGGTAAGACACCTTCAAAACTCATTTTTTCTGTTGCGATATCCTTGTAATTTACTAATGAAGAAATGGACTATTTTTATGGGTCAAATTAAAGAAATAATTATAATACGACCCAGAATAGTAAAAGTGTAGGTACAAGCAATATTTTCTTATTTAATTATAAAGCATAAAAAATAGATTTGAATATGAATCATTTTTAACCATAGAATTAAATTTTGTATTTAAATACCGAAAACCCCTTGAAGTAGAAATATAATCGTAATAGGTTTGGTGTGAAATACATGACGCATATATTGATGACACATATCTAAAAATGCCTCCTATTAAAACTTTATTGTAATAAAAGAATTGATCACCATTTTTCTCTACTGGTCTTTACATGATGTAATACCCAAGGCCAAATCTCCAGCTTTTAAGTAATGATGAGCGAAGTGGTTTCACAGTAATACCTCATAAAACGTTCAGAGTCCATTTCATTTACACTCACCCATCCAATGTCATATCCAAGCGTATGACGGACACTAATTAGGTAACAATGGTATTAACATAATGCCTACAAAGAAATCGACATTAAAACCTATTCCTGCTATTAACAGGCCTGAAAGGATGATGAGTGGAGCTTCCAAGTCATAACCAACATGGTGACAGCATTGCCAAGGAGATACAAACTAAAGGCCCAGCTCTGCAGACTGATGAGCAGACTGGGCTTTACCCCTTGGGATAACCTCATGGACCTCAATGAGACAACTACTGCACAAAGTTAGAGCAAGCACGGAGACAGGGTGTTCTAGTTAGCACCAAACTAGCTGTAGAAGTGAGAGTCTGATCAGCCAGGTATGAATATGACAGCAATTCATACCCCAGCTCAAGAATTTTCTCAAATTTTTTATTATTCTCACTAGTTTTGTATCTGTTGATTCTGTTTTCAGAAAAACTATTTGCTCTAAAGGTTCAATGTTTGGGGTTTTTTTTAAACTAAATTTTGGAACTCATTGTAAAACTCACCAGATTCTCATTTGTTGCAGATGCCATCCAAGATCGAGAGAACTGAAGCACACTCAACCAAGAAAAGCAAAACTATTTTCTTCTTGCCCCAAGTTTTTTTGCTTTCTAGATCTGTCAAAATTTTGTCAAATGAACGCTTTCCTTGTCTTTATGTAACCAGTCTGTCTCCTCTTCATTTCACTGCAGAGGTCTTAGTTTTCTTTCTCTGTCTTATGAAAAGTAAAATCAGAAGTACCAAGCAAGTGATTTTAGGTTAAAACACAAGAACTACAAATAACTCAGTATTTTAAAAGTGATCAAATTTCAAACTCTGTCTCCAAAACAGCACAGATCTCACTGCCAGGTCACTGAACATCAATGGCCCCGAGTCTGTAAGATGGGATCTACTCGTGTAAGATGGGATACGCTGCTGGAGACAGGACAGGAGGACCATGGCAGATGAACACGTGCTCTAAGAGAACCATCTTCCAACCCCTTTTATCAATGGAAAATGCTACATAAGCGACCAAAGAAACCAAGACATCCATGAGCTTCTCAGTACCTCCTTATGCACAAGTCAAATATTTGGAGATTGCGGGTCAACTGATGGATTAACAGCGCTTGTCACAAATAACTGTCCTGGTTCTACTTATCTCAGGCCTCTTATGCTAACACTGGTCATGCTACTGCTCTGATCTGTTGCTACAGATCTCTTCCATGCTCAGAAATCAATCACTCGTAAAGCTGATGTAGCCCAGTTACACTAATTAAACTTTGTTTTGCATCAGAGTCCTGCATTTGCAGTGTGTGTACAGTATGTAAATTATACAAATTACAAGAAAAGTTGATTAGCGTAATTCAAGTCTCAGCGCAGTTACTAAAATTAACAATGAATACAAATGATACAGAATCACTTCAGTGCAACTGAGGAGCTCTACACACAAAGCGTGTTACCAAATTCACAGAGGCAGACACCAAAACAGGCAAAACCAAGAGTGAGAATACTGCAGCTGACCTTCCGTAGGGAATTTGTACCCAAAGGCTTAACTCCCACCCAGCCTTACTAATTCTATGCAGCTATTATTTGTGGTTAAACACCTCAGTGGTGCAGGCAATGCTCTCTTTCCAGCACTCCCACTCCTCCTGCTTGCAGATTTTCTTACCATCACCTGAGGACAACCAACAGTAAGGAGACAGAAGTCTTACAGGTAACGAAGAAACATTAGCAGCACTCTCCATGTAGACTTCTCCACACTAATTGGCTCACTTGCTGTACCAGTCTAAGGCATTCCAGATTGATTTCTATCTCTAAAATGGCAAGCATGGAATTCTGACAATGAATCTGTGATGCTTGTAGGGATATAAGGGAGAGGAACACAAGAGGGGCTTAAAAGAGGACGGGGGAGGCAGAATTAAGGAGAAAAAAAGGACACTTCATTTGGAAAACAACAATATTCTGGTTGTGTTGGGAGCAGGGGGAGAAAACAAAAGACTGGAGACAACAAAAAGTAATTTGAAAGATGCTGCCTTAAAGTCATTAAATTGAATGTGTCCAAACCAGACTTTTGGTTATCCCATGCTTTGAGACAATAGCATTTTTCCCAGCCTGCTAGGAATGATAAAGGTCTGGATTAAACAGGAAGACAGGAAATTCAGTTAGCTTAAATTCTATTCACAAAGGGGGTGGGCTTACCAGTTCAGATACAATAATGATTAAAAAAATAATAATTCAAAAGTCTTAGGCCAAAAATCTGATGTGAGATTCACAAAAAGGCTATGTTCTGGTTTATTCTATTTTAATATTCTTTCCTAACTTCCTGTGCTGTACTGGCTTTGGTGGAAGCCAACATTGCAGTAAACTGCAAGACCAGGGCAATGCCTAACCAAAAGCAGCACTAGACTCTTCAAATAAAACTAGTTTTATGAATTTCAACAGAATTCCCACACTGCAAGATACATATATAAACATTTCAGATGCTTATCAGGTGTTCTCTCAACATTTCTCTTATGCCCTCCATACCACCTACCAACCATTTGCCTTGTCTAGCAAGACATAAGAAGATAAAGTAATTTACTAAAACGAGCTGAAGGAGGGGAGGTTTAGATTAGGTATTAGGAATTTTTCTATGTGAGGGTAGAGGCCTGGGCACAGAGTGTCCAGAGAAGCTGGGGCTCCCCCTGGATCCCTAGCAGGGTTCAAGGCCAGGTTGGATGGGGCTTTGCGCACCCTGAGCTGGTGGAGAGTGTCCTTACCCATGGCAGAGGGTGGGACTGAGTGGGCTCTGAGGTCCCTTCTCAGTCAATCCAGTCTGGGATTCTATCAAATAAGGACAGAAGTAGTATTGAAGCTACCATTCCATGTCCTAGCCTGAGTATCTCAACTTCTCTGAGTTTATATCCAAGTAATAGCTGAGAGCAACAAAAGACAAGGTGTTGTTTCTGCCTTCAGAAGCCCCCCATCAGTACTGGTCTCTTCACAATTATTGATGCTAATCACTATCAATATTTAACAGCATTATGTAGAATCAGGGGATGGTTTGGGTTGGCAGGAAGCTCAAGAGATGATCTAGGTCTAAACACACAAATAAACGTGCATCACAATTTCAGGTGGAACTAGACCAAAACCAGTCATGCCTCAAAAAACAAGAAGCAGCTAGCACAGACAACGAGCCAAAATGCATCACTTGGCCCCAAGTCTGAAACAACGGTGCAAGCAGTCTGAAACACCTCCTGCAAGCATGAGGTCCTGAGGAGGACCTGGTTAGTGGGAGGTCTGGGTGCTGCCGAGGCGGCGGTGGAAAGCAGCCATAGCCACAGCCGACTGCACAGCGAGACACGAAAACGAGAGAAGCAAAGAGACGGCACTGTGTAAGGACCGGGAAAAGCATTGTCACAGCGTTCCCGTGGGACAGGGGCCTGCCACAGCTCCTCTGCGAACACACCCCAGCCGCTCAGTGCAAAAGTTCAGAGCCAAAGAACAAATTATTTCCTCCTTAATTGTCCTTTCTTAGGCTTTGCCTCTTCACTTCCCTGCGGCCAGCACACGACATTAAGGCCACGCTCAGCAGCTGCTCGGTGCACACTCCTCTTCCTGAGGAGCATCCACCCATTCTGGAAGGATGGCTGAAGACCAGCCTCTGTGGGGGATACGGGCAGCCCAGTCCCCAGCTTGACTTTGATGGAGTTACGCTGATATTTTGCCTGCACCAAAACAAGGCTTATTAACATTCCACTACACTTGTGGTGTTGTCAATCGCCTCAGTAACCCCCTCTTTCAAAACCCTGAAAATTCTTTCACTTAATACGATCTTGAGCTGTTTTCACAGAATTCAAGGTTTTCAAGTCATCCACTCCATTTCAGCGTAATTATTTCCTTTAAACATCGACTTTAATGGCAGAAGCAATTTTGAACTTTTTTTTTTTAAATGCTGTTTAAATTCAAACATAAATTTGTACACAACAATAAAACATGCCGCTAATTTGTCATGCTCCTATGAGCAACTGTGTCAGTCACACCAAGAACCACTGACTGTGGCGTTCGGAGCTTTCGTTCCTATTTCACATCACTCAATTGAGCCTTCTGCAGAAAAGCTTTTAACAACCACATCTGGTCTTTAATAAATCACTGCACTTTGTCTTCCTGCCAAAACTCCTCCTTTATCTAACTTACATCTTCATGATGAGATAGGAAATCACACATTATGGTGGTGACAAACAATTGTAATTATGTCATTAGTAGCCATTTAGTCTACAAAGGTTCTCAAAAAGGAAATATAATGCACAATAAGAAATATAGGATAATACATTGATCACAGTTCTAATCCGCTTTTTACTTCACAAGTGTAAAAAGCTGGCATAATTCATGGGCACAGCAGGCAGTAATAGTATACCACTTTATGAACTATGCAGCTATTTTATTCCCCTATCTACTTAAAAATAAAAAAGCTTTTAATAGCTTGATTTAGACATAAAAGTTATTTATGATGCTTCACTGATTATAATATTTTTTTTAACTTTCACGAAAGTGATTCTTTCTGAAATGTAAGTACATATTATGTCATCAAAGACCTCAAAGAAGTACATTTACACTAGGAAAGAAAAAGTGAAGAAGAAACTTTGGTGGTGGAAAGAATTTAGGGAACTCCTTTCTGTACCATGTGTGGCTTGGAAACCAGCAGGCCACGAGCAGAAACAGCTCCTCTCCCATTTAGGAATTTTCTAAAAGCGATTAAAATATAAACATGGGAAGTTTAAGAGTTCACTCAGAACAAAGGTGTCATTTAAGCCAGCTCAGATGCTGGAATATTCACACGTGAAGAGCAACTGGACTGCGCTGGCAAGCTCCAAAGGTGCTTTTACCATTTCAGTTCAAACCCAGAGAGAGCTTTTGGGACAAAGCATGTTAAGCTTCATTAATGAGCTTTCAATCACATCACAGAGCAGTCTCAGCAAACGTCAACTGGATTCCTCTCCAATGAAACTAGAAACTGGAGCATCTCTGAGCCCCTGCAGCTACCAGGCTCTAAATCCACAGACTGGACCAGCGTAAGAAAGCTCATCCCAGAAAGCTCAGCAGGTAGATGCCAGCTCCACAGCACCAGCTGCTTCCCTCTGCAGAGCCACTGTTTTTGCCATACATTGCCGAGCAATGTAGACACAGCTCAAGAGAGCTGCAAACCACTCAACAAGGATGCTCCTTTCTATTGCTGGTAACTTTACATTTGTGTAACCAGTCCAACAATGAGATTTATTTAGGTTTCCAAACCAATCATTCATTTTGCAACACATTACTATCCACTCCAACACGAAAGGAGGTGGTTCCTCATGGGAGCTAATACAGGTTTGGGTATTTTTCAGGAAGACCTGGATTCCAGCAGGCTGCTGTAACCTGAGGTGTAAAATAAATCTGAGGCTCCACCACACACAAAAACATCACTTCAGCCAGCATTAGTGCATTACCTGAAGGAGAGGCCCGATCTCCCTTCACATTTGTGAAAGACAGTTGCAGAGAAGACCCCAAAGAACTGCACCAAACAAACGCACAGCACCAACACATCAGCTCTGCTACACCAGCCAGAGCTACAGTGCCCCAAATTCACGCAGGTGCCATTCTGGAAAGTCTATCTCTCAATCTTTGAACCTTCTTCTGCCCGGTGTATTCCCCACCCCCTCATCCCACCAAAGGAAAACCATCTCTCAAGATATCCAAACACCCACTCCTGCTTTCATTCTTGGTTTGTTACAGTCTCCACCGTTTCCTGTTAACCGTGACTACAAAACTTCACCTACTTTTAGCCGTCATCCTTGCGAGCATCCCTCCGCTCCTTACCTGGCTGAGGTACCTCCAACACAGCAAAATTCTCACTAAAAAGGCCAAGCAGCTTGCCTATAGCATAACCTGGAGGAAGCAGAGTTTCCACCAAGCCATTCCTCTTACAGCAGGCCTTTAGGCAGCAGAGATGCTATGAAACAGCCACGTCCCAGATTAAATGCCCATCCTGGTACGGATGGGATGGGAGAGCTACAGATCAGCCTGACAGCACACAGGTCAAATCTAAAGACCAGCTAGTTCAGCTCCTATGCTTTCCAACAGCCCAGAGTTACAGCCTTAGGTGGTATCTCACCTGTTTTGTGTTCACACCAGCTGCTGCACAGTGAAAACACATTCAGTATTGGAATTGTGCAGAGACCCAGGAGGTAAAACAGTGTCTCAAACAAATGAGTATGTGACATAGCATGGTGCTCACCTAGACAAAAATAATTACTCTTATTTGGAGAGGAATTTCGAAACATTCAAGTTCTACATTGCACAGGCCCATGGACACGAGCAGCCCTGGCTGGGCACCATGGGGAGCTTCAGAGAAGGACTGCAGATCAGAGTCCAGAAGAAAAAGTATTTGCTTTGTGTGAACAACGAAGATGAGTCTTTGAGTGAAAATTATACACTAACTCCTGGGAAACTCTTCCACACTGAAAACCACAGAATCATCCCTTGCCCTTGGGCTCACTACCTCGCTGCAGCGTGGAGCTTGGAGCCAGTCAACTGGGTCACAGGACTAAAAAGCATTTCTACCTTCCCCAGCCAAGAAAACCACTTCCCGGTGGTACCTTTTATCTCAGCCTCGCTGCAGCACTCCCCACCCTTCTTCTACAAACAAACAACATTAACCCTTACTGCCTAGGGATCTCACCATCCTAAGGCCTGGCAACAAGCAATGGTGAGGCTGAGAGGCAAGGACTGAGGCAGGATGGGAGAAAAAAAGATAGAGAAATTCGACAGACATCAGCAGAGCTCTCTGCTGTCTGTCCAGGAACAGAGTTTGGCTGCTGGGAAGGAATCTCACACTCTTGCAACACGTGCTACCGATGGGTAGAGCACATATGTAGGATGCATCTCCCATAGGTCTGCAAGAATGGTGGAAACAAAGGCACTGAGGAATTACTCATTGAAAGCCACTCACCTAAACCACAAGAGGGGAAGAAAAAGGAGGGAATGCTTCAACTGTATTTTGTTGCTTCCCCCCACCCCCTTTAAATCCTTGCTTTTTTTGCAGACTTAAAAAGCCAACAGTGTGTGAAAGCAGGGGAGAATTGATCAAGCTGCCTGCTCTGCTCTGAACCACCTACAAATGCCTTGTCTGGAAAAATACGAAGTGAGCAAGCTGTCTCTGCTGGACAAAACAGGAAGATTTCAAGACAAACGGCTTTAAGTTACTAATAAAGTGGTTAGAAACGTGCCTCCGCAGGAAAACACGGGCTGGATTTTTATCCTTAACAAGGGTTATGGGGACCTTTTCTTACATTTAGGCACTTTCCTAAAAGTGAAAAGACAGACTTTCATTTGACCTGGCACGACAGCCTGCCTGACCTGGCGTGGAAAGCTGTAGATGACTTCCAAAAATACCACAGCCATCAATTAAAAGCATGCACAGACAGCTAAGGAAACTCTGCTAAGAGCTACCCCCAGCCCCCTGGAGAAGAAATAATTCCTAGATTGCCCAGCACTCACAGTTCAGCATCACCTCTTTCTTGGTTTTACCATAGTGACCTAAATATGGACCAGACCTAGCGTGGCTGTACTGGGCAGAGGCGCAGAGTGTGGAGCACAGTCAGCTCCATGGTGTTCCCTGGATTGACTGCTTCAACCCCAAGTTTCAAATATTTTATCGTTATCTCACACTCTCTTGCAGGAAAAAGAAGAGAAGAACTTCAATAACCTGGCCTGCTCCTCACAGGCCCTTGAGCTTCTCAGACACAAGTAAATAAAGTAGAAATCAAAGGTGTTCACAGTCCTACAGGAGCCCTGGGTACCTTGCACAAGAAACCTCTACAGAGGCAAAGTCCAGAAGGCCTCATCCAAGCTGCTTCTCAACTTGGACTCCAACTCTCAAGAACCATCTCTTGCTTTCTACAGAAGCAGCCAGGAGACACACCAATGCTCCTATAACTCGCCAGGCTTCGCTGAAGGATTTAAATGGATGTCTTGTTCTCACAGAAAAATCTGTTCTCTGTTTAGCAAGTCACACCTCACAACTGAAACTGCCCAATGAACCTGACTGACAGGTCAGATAAAACTACATTAACCTCAGGACAGCACCTTCCACGCTTCTTTGAATATCTTATCACCACTGGTTTCCAATTTACTTGCTGATATAGGTGACTGCTCTGACATTTTTCAACCTTGCATGTACTGTTTTACCCTTCAAAAGGGAACCGAAACCCAAGGTCTTTCAAGACAGCATTACTTCTTACTTCTTGATTTGCAACACACCTTGAGTTTGTTCAAGACTCCTGGACCATCTAACTCCTTGCCTTGAAAGCCAGTTTCTGACACACGGATTGAGTCTCCAGGTAGAAAAGATTCTCACTTACCCAATGCTGTTTTGCAGTTCACCATATACAGTTTTCTGCACATCAGGAGAAGAGAGCTTGTGCTGAAAGGAACTCTTCACAGGAAGGAAACTGCAATTTTAATTATATAACCGTAATCAAGAAATAAAGACAAGACTACCTCAAGGTTTGCTTGCCTAATCCAATGCAATGGATCAAGGACACTGCCTCCTCTAATTAATGCGTTTAACAAAAGCCTAAATGAACCAGCAGTTAAATGACCATGAGGATGGTCTATACTAAGCAGATAAATCATCCATTATAATGCACGCACCTACTTAATAACCCTCTATCTCGCATCTTTTGTCTTGAAAGAGACTGAGGGACTCTCACCCTGACAGCAACACTGAAAATACGGTCTCTCCCATGGCTTTTACAGGGAATTTAAATTTGGGAGGGCAGTACCCATCAGAGGCTAATGCTGACCTCAAGAAGGTCGTGGTGATGTTTAACCAGAGAGAGTCACGACTGCGGATCACACGTACTGGGCACGCCGCCGTGCAGATCCAAAGATGACTGGGACTGGAAAAAGAAAGAATCACATAATAGTGGCAAAGCAGAGGAAAACACAAGGACCCCATCTGCGCCAGCCTTTCTGTTTCCTTAGCACAATACGCAATGCTGCGTCACTCAAGGACCATCCAACTGGTGGCATTTATTCAATTAAAATGCGAAGGAAAAGGGGCCCCAAGAAAGCAGCACGGCTACAAAGAGCTAAGGGCTTGCTTTGTGCATCTGTGGGGAGGGCAGGGAGGCACATCACCACCTTTTCCCAGATTTATAACAGATCGCTCACAACACTGGAAGTCTTGCTCCCCTGGGAGAGAGGTAGTTACCCAAGGGCTGCGGCCACCAAGGAGGGAGCCAACACCACCCACATCACTCACATAAGCAGCCATCAGCCCATCCAGCTCCAGCAACCACCCTGCCATGGACTCTCACCTGTGGTGTGAGCTCCACAACTGATTACCGATGTCCTCACCAAATGTGTCAACACTCAAACTTAATGCATATAGTCACTGATGCAGTGGAGTAAGAGCACTATGGAGTTACACTCTGTGCACTACTTAATGCTTTCTGAAAATGAGTATTAGGGCCACCAACTCAGAGAAAGAATTGGCCAGGTTTCTAAAAATAAAAAGCCATTAAATATCAAAAGGAAGCATAATTGTTGACTTTAAATATTCAGGCAAAATCCACAGTAAATAACAATAATTTGCTTGAAAAATTGTTCCATACAGTGCATTCACAGAAATCCAGCATACAATTTTCAAGAAAGTGCAGGCAAATTAATTGCATACTTTCATCTTTTATGTTCCACTCACCCAGGAGAAGAATAACATTTCGCCACACATTGAGTAACCCATACACAGTTGAAAGGAATCTAATCAATAGTATCCATTTAATTTCAGATTAGATTAAGTATGGACAAAGGGATCAGAGACGCTTGTAACACCTGGGAGCATTCATTCCACTTTTGAATCCACTTTTGCCAGCTGGTTGTCAACAAGGCAGAGAAGTGAAGGAAAAAAACCCATCAGTGACCACATTCACAGCCATGCCAACAAAAAGTAAAGACATCTCCACTTGTAAATCATAGGTCTATGGCAGTACTTAAGAACTTCAGAAACTGAAAAACATTCATCTTTGCCCAACCCATCATTTTGGAGGTTACTACAAAATTCAACACTTGTGGATAAGACCAAGGGAATCTTTTTCTCCACCCCCTCCCCCTCATTTTACTCCTACAAATGAAATAACAACAGATCTTACTCATTAAGATTTTTAAAAGCACTTATGTTCTGCAAATACAGGTACAGAGCCAAATTTCACGCCATTAACCATACAGCACTTTTATTTGTGTCACCATATGCAGCATCAGTCCACGACATTCAGTATATACAACTTTTTTTCCCCCCTTTCCTGGCCATGACTTTGATACAGTGACTCATTACTGCTGTCAGATCATAAACACCAGGGAAACAGTTCCAGAGGAAAGAAAACCCACCCAAAACACTAAGGAAAAATCTCCATGCAAGTACTTCCCATTGGCTTTCGCACACGATAATGCTGGGAAGCTCTAAGGAAAAAGGGTGACAGTCAGCTAGATGTCCTGCAAGGATTACCTGTCTCACTGCACCCCCTTAATTAGATGTTTTCCCCACTGCCTGCGTACCTCCCACCTGTCAGGTCACCCCAAGATTTAAAGGTCTCCTTGGAGAACCTCAGCTCCATCACGGTCCTTTCCTCCCTGCCAGGCAAGGGAGCAGCTGAGCAGCAACCTGACATCCTGCGGCTGCCTCTCGCCCACCGCTACATCACACACAACTCCATCAGCTCCCACAGCAGGGGGCTGACAGTCACCCCGAGTGTTGTTCTGTACAACCACCCAAGTGCACTGTACTCGTGTGCAGGAAAACGAGGGGATGCTTCAGCTCCTCCAAGAGCATGAACACACACTATGTGGCATAGAAGTTTGAAATTTTTTCATTAAGCATTAAAAAATAACAACAATAAACATAATTTAAAATATTTTTAAAGCTACACTGTTATTAAAATATTTTATACACTACCACCCTGAAAGTGTCACTAAACAGTAAGTCCTGTACACGAATAGCCCAACTAATCCAGTTATTATTCAACACAGGTAACAATGGGATAAGCCACTGCTTGTTACATCAGGCAAAGGAAAGTTGAGCACCAGGCTCAGGCCTTGGGTCCCTGAACAGCAAAAGGCTCTATGAGCAGCCGGTGCTCTGCAAAGCTCATGGGGCCACAGAGCTTCTCAAGGCACCTCTGGGGACAGAGAAACCCCATTCCCTGCAGCTCCCCCTGCCACATTTACCTTCAGATACAAGTACAAGCTTTACATCTAAATTCTGTCCTCTGTTTAGTTCATGCTCAAGCCCTCAGTAATATTTGTTTCCTGTATTTTTGTTATGAAGAATGATTTACCTGCTCTTCTTTTCAACTTCGGCCTTACCCACATCTTTAGGACTCATACCTACACCAAAGGAGTGAAGGGAGTCCACATACAAGAGATGCTTTATGACTCTATAACGGGTAGGAAAACTGAAAAAAAAAGCCTGGAAGGATCTTTTCCCACTTGAATTCACTAGACCCTTGTAGCTCCCCAGAAGAGAAGGGGACAGTCTCTTGATGGAACAGCACTGACAGAGCAATGCATTGCTCCCAATTACCAAGCTCTACCACAGGTTTTGTGTAGAACCAACTTCATCATGAAAACCACTTTACAGGCACAGGGGCTTTAGTCTGCCTTGGGAGCCATGCGAGGAGTTGAAGTCAACTTGACCTTTTGCTAAGTTTTCTTTGCATGCATTTGATTTAGCTCACCGGGCTGGAAAAGCACTACCATGAACGCTCTCAGGACCAGCAAGCTTTGCCACCCATCGCTGCCAGACACACAGTGGGGAACACAACCTCCCTGACCCTTGGGACAGCAATGGTAAAACACAGATATCAGCACGGCCATCAGCACAGGGCAGTGATCAAACTCCAGGAACACAAGAACCGTGGGCGTGATGGCTAAGAAAACAAAGCCCTCACTTTTGCTAGGCCAGGTTTAAAGAGACAGACCATGCCTACCCACTTGGGTTATAATCCCACCTTCATTTCTCTACAGACTAGCAAACCCATCCATGCTGCAGTTATTCTGAAGAATGTCTTCTAGATGACTGTCTCTTCATCAGCTTCTCATGTTGAGCAACCAAAGGAGATGCTGCGATTCTTATCGCTTTTCACATATGACTTCACATAGTCTTAGAGAAGATAAACAGACAAGCTGCATGTTCTGTAACATTTGCCTTAGAGGTTTCAGTGGTAAAATGTTTGAAGCCATTTCAAAACTAGACTGATGTATTGTCTGAACATTTTCTCAAATTAACCAAGATGCTCAAAGATAGTTGCATTTACTGTACGTACGCCGCTCCATACCCCTCCAAGGGGTATAATCCTGGCCACAGGACTTGGAATTTCATCACCATAACCTTTCTTTCCAAGCCACTGAAAGGCTCTTTAACTGTTAAGAGTGTACTTACTCCTCTGTAAGGGCTGTGTTGTTCAGGATACGGTCTCTCAGCTTTCTAACGTACAAAATCCACAGACAACTGCACAGCTCCAGAACGCATTTCCAGTCCAGCTGCATAGCTGGCTTATGTGTAATACTTAGGAAACTGCTAGAGAAAAATAAGCATATTTGAAAAATACACTGAGCTCATGTTACCAGCCTCATTTACGTTACTAAACCACCTACAGCCATGTCATACCAATATTGCAATATGTCCCTGTTGGTGATTACATGGATCAGAAGGTCAAATAATTTCCCAACTTCGCTACTATCCAGCCTGTGTGTACAAACAACCTCAGCTGAAATGGGATTCCAAACAAAACAGAACTAAATGTTTACTGGAAAATAAAAATTAATATGATTAAAGTTACTCACTTCAACTCTGATCTCTGCTTAACTTGGCTGTGCTGCTACAGGGCTATTTTCAGACACGTGACCAAAAAAAACAGTCAAGCATGTTTTTCCTTGTATAGCTTCTTCCAAAACATCTATTGACAGCTCTCAATGCAAAAAATGCTTTATGCTCTTACACCATCCCCAATGACAGATTCTTAAGAACCTTTAGTAAACTTTTAAACTTGGTTCTACAGTGAACACAGAGCACTTGGTTCCCAGCCTGCTGCATTTTTAAGACCACCTCTCTCCCAGCACAGCACCCCCTCTAAGAGCCCATCGGCTCCTGCTGCTCCCAGTGCCTGCGAGTGGTTTGCTGTAAACTTTGAGAGTGATTTTTTTCATTTGCAGACATTATTGGCAACACAAAGTGTCAGACTGACAGCCTGGATCTCCAGGTGCCGTGATGCTTGTGTCATCCTCTGGGTACCCATCCCTCAGACAGTTGTGTGTTCTCCCCCATTTAAGGATTTCCATAACTACCCAGTCCTTTACTAAGATCATTGATGGTAGTATTGCCCGATGCTCCCTACGCTGTGCCAGTCTATACAGAGAAGACTTAGACTGAGCTGTGCTGACAATGGTTTCTCCTCGCTGCTAGAAGGGGGTCAGCTGAGTTGCTACCCTAAAAAGGGACGAGACTATCCCGCACCGCTCCTTGGAGCCAGCTACTTCCCTGTACTGCTGTCTGTTTTCATATTTGAAGCATCAGTAAATACCAAGTTTCATTTTTTCACATTTGAAACTTTTCTATTCTTGTTTAGGCTTTTGGAGAGGTTGGGGGAAAATTAGGGACTGTCCACAAGTGAAAGTAATACTCTGTAGTTTCATTATTTACATATCTGACGACCGCATGGAGTCAGCTAGGCTTTTGCTTCTAACACAACCCCTCAAAACGTACACTTTACAAGCATTTTGTACTCTGCTTTTTAAATGGAGCTCACATTTAGTTAAACCTCTTCAAATCAAAGCAGTTCGGAGCTATTTACATTTAATTTTCACTTTTCTCCTCAGATCAACATGTAAGAATACTCATCTCAGCATCGCTCCCTGAGGGTTACACGAGTATATTCCAGGCTTCCCAAGTCCCTTCTTTCTTTCCCTCCTTGGGGTGGTTTTTTTGGCCACAACAAAAAGTTTCTGGCCTGAAGGAGCGTGCGGTTTGATCGACCCTCTCGCTCCATATTAGGGATAAAATACACCAGCCGAGCTGTTTGCAAAATCTCTCCAAAGCATACAAAGGCCATGGAAGAGAGATGCAATCCAGCACACTGCACTCACTCCCTGCCTCTGGCAGTTTAAAGTATTTTTTATTTATTCAAAAGTACACTTACACTCAAAGAAATAAAAAGCAAAAGGCAAGTTCTCATGGTCTTCTCTCTATTTTTACTCATTTTCTACTCAGGTGAACATCTGCAGATTCCCTGTCATGGACATCAGCAGGAATTCCACCTTACGAATGAGCAGAAAAGGAATTAAAATAAACACACAGGATTTGATTCTGTATACATGAATCATTCTGATTTAAACTGAGTTCGTTTAAAGCAAAAGCTTCCTCCACAAGCTCTTAGGCTGCCATGCTGAACATGTGCAATAAATTTATTACATTTGTTTGTCCTTCTTAAGTGTGAAATTTAATAATGTTTCTATATGGTACCAAATGTATATAATTAAATATAAGATATCCAGTATGTCCAACACAAGCTTTACAAACCACACCAACTTGTGCCCTTCTCTGCATGGTCGGAACAGCAACAGTGAGATGTTAGAGAGCACTTAATTTGCTTTTTCCTCCCTCAAAAAATAAGAGCCACCATGCACGTATTAAAAATACTATTAAATTATCAATTAGAATTTGAGGTCCCTGCTGCAGGCAGGTGAGAGCGTAACACCCATCTCGTGCTGCAGCTACTGTCTGGCTACAGAGCCTGCCGCGAGCCGGGTTCCCAGCACAGCACCACATCTGTTTCCACTGAAATCCCTACAGCTCACCAATGAAGAGATAACTTCATTTCTTTAATTATTTCGCAGGAACCTTTGAATTAACAGAATGCAAATGCCACACAGACTCTGAAGTCTGCTGTTTTGAGAAGAAGTTATTTCTCATTTCCCCAATTTTCTTCTTTTACCGGTGGGTTGTTGTTGAGGAGGGGGGGGGGTTGGTTTGGTTTTTTTATGCTTTTTTCAAATGAAAACGTTGAGTGGGAAAACATCTTGAATTTCTTTTCTGCTTTTTATTATGAAAAACTTGCTTGTCCGGAAGTAGGAGTTAAGTGTCTCTAAGTAGTGCCAACGTATGCTTTTCAGACTTTCGTTAATATCATTTAGTAAATTATCTAAGTGTGCTCCCAGACACAAGCTTCACTGAGAATCAGAAACCTGGTCCAAACACCTAAGTTAAAAGAAAAACTTTTTCTAGGAAATTCAGTGGGTTCTGGGTCAGGTATTTTGCATGTCAAGCATCAAAGCCAACATATTTCCAAATTCTTTTACCAGGAAATTATCATGGAGAGAAGTTGCTTTCTGTATTAAACAGTTCAAATAGCTGAATATTTTTTCCTGAAACATCTAAGAAAAAGAAAATAAGCATATTTTGCAAGAGATCAACTTCGGGAAATACCAGCTTAAGACACAAACACCGAGCACAAGCATAACGCTGCACATCGATCAGTTATAACAGAAATCATGGTATTAGCTGAAACGCCAGGTACGCTGTCAACGGTGGCAATCGCCTCAGCGGTGCTTGACAAAAACAATAACCCCTTCCAGCTCCTCACCTTTGAAGGGTAAAGCAAATTTCTGAAACCACTTCAGCTGTAAGATCTCTCAGGCAGCAGTTTTGCTTACCTTAAATCCGAATTTAAAGACATTTTGTGTCATTACGGGAACCCTAAGGATGATTTCGCGTGGTAGCGAGATGAAAGCCTGTGCACATAGTCTCCTAAGCACAAATGGAACACGAAACATGGCAGAGTAAAGGTTAAGTAGCATTTGACTGATTTTTACCTCATGGGAACTATAATTTACACGCCGCATTCATCCAAGGTAAGAGGGTTCAAATGGCACAAATTAAAAGCCTTCAGTTTCCTACTTCTGTTTTTAACGTATCGTATTGATACACAGCCAGTTTTTAAAGTGATAAAAGGTTTCTATCAAAATATCAAACAGCAAGAAGATGCACTATTTCTACACTGTCAGCATTGCTGTATTTTACTGCATCCTTCCTCGCTCCTTACAACCACTGTCAGTGATTATAAAATAGTAACGGTCCATCTGCGGTCCAAAAGGACAAATTAATCTTCCAGACACCCAGCTCTTACAATCAAATCCTGGACAGAAGTTTCCAGGAATAGAAACAATTTAATTAATGTGGGGTTTAAAAGAAAAAAAGAAGAAAAAAAAAAAGCGGAAAAACAAATGAGCAGTGAGCTCAGAGAGCTACCTGGTGTCTGTGCATCCAGGGATGCTGATACCTGTGGCTGTCCCACAGGCAGGGTCCAGCACTACCCTCAGATGCCCGGCCTAAAATGGATTATTTTACAGTGGTTTTGGCAATGTTGCCCACAAAGGCAGCCAGCTCCTCTCCAGCTGCCTGGCCACCTGCCTGATGCCCAGCACTCCCAGTGCAACAAGGGAGATGCTCAGGCCTCATGACAAGGATGCTAAGGCAACTGCATGGAGATGCACCCTCTGGTTTCAAGGGAAGGATGGCTCAGAGCACCCAAACCTCACCTTGCGCCAAGGCACTGCCCAGCAGTGCTGGTCCCAGGGGAGAAGGGGATAAAGGAAGTAAATAGGAGATATGAAACAGAGTCTCCTTTTGGCTGGACTCCAGCACACTTCAGCTCACAGTGCTCTCTTGCTGCCTCTCAGCTCACAGCCTTTGCTGGCTCTCTCCCTTGGGCCAGCTCCTGCCCCAGGCAGCAAGGCAACAGCTCTCCAGACACCACAAGCTGCGCTCTGCCACGTCCCTCCTGGGCATCCAAGCAGAGTTCTCAGAAGCCTTGTAGGCTGTCAAGAACTCACTGTTAATTAAAACAACTCCAGACAACTACATCTCCATCAAAGACCTTTCTGAAGGCAGGACTGGGATGCTCTTGAAAACGTCACTGAGCAGCTGTTAAGCACCCAGCAAGCAATTACTCGTAAAATCCACAAGCCTTTTATTTTTATTTTATTTTTTGCAAGCAGTCATCAATGGACTCAGGGTACCACAAAAGCAGCTACAGATACTACTGCAACAGTCACTGCCAAAAAAGCATGAGCAATTTCTATCAGCAAGGCAGAGATACACTCAGCAGAGCTTTGGCAAGACGCCTGCCTCCCATGGCTACTACCCTTAGGACTCTGTATCGGTTCTGCTAACAAGCTCCTCAATGTGCTTGGAGCACCTCTGGGACTTCCAAGCACCATGCTACCACAGATACCAACTCTAGCCACCTTTCCTTCCCAAGGAGAGCAGAGACACTGCAAGAAAATTGGGAAATACAGCTTTTTCTGGGTCAGTAAGTCAGTGTTTTTCCCACGTTTGACTGGCTAGGGCAATTCCACTTCAGCGTTAGTGTTGACAGAAAATATGTGCTGAGAATTTTAGCGTTCAGGATGTTCTTTAGTCATTTTGGTGATCTGATGTGGCACAGGAAATATTAGTGCATATTCTGTATTTTCAGTCACACTCACCTCACCATTCTTACAAAAAAAAAAAAAGACAACAGAGAGTCAGATCACTGAGACTGAAATTATGAGCAATCTGACAAAAAAGTCAGAGTTGGGGGAGGAAGGTGATAAAGACTCAGCCAAATGTTAAACTACTATAATATCAGACTATGAACTAATTTCCATGCTGGTCTTATTAAACCTACCTCCAAATTAGCAGGCTAATGTAGAACAAGCCTTGCAGCGATGTCACCTGCACTTGCCAGCCCCTCCACCTTACACCACGGTGGGTCAAGACTCAACGCTCCTGATCTTAGGCAATTTTGATAAATCGGCTGAGAATTTAATATCAAGTTAGATAAATTTAAGCTTTCACCTATCTACAAAAAACTGCACCAAACATGACAAGTCAAGATCTCAACTGCTCTCTTCACTGGATTGTGGTTTCTACCCTTAATCGACGTGTACCTGTGATTAATTATGTATCAGTACCACTGTATCAGCTGCACTGGGCAACGCTCCCTCCGTCTACTCATCAACAAATCTCTGGCATTCTCTTCCCAGCGTGGAATAAAGCTGCTTTTCCTCTGGCAAGAGCTCCGAGGTACAGCTGTTGCTACTAGTACACAATTTAAACTCCTCTGAGCCACCAGAAGGGATCTGAGCAGATCCCAGATGCAGGAGCTTCCCCAGCTGATTTCTGCTATGCACATCACCAAAGTGGGGCTTCGCTTTTCACTCTGTGGATCCATTCAAGCACTTCACTTCCTTATATTAATTAATGGTCTTTTTTGTCTGTGACTGTTATTGCAAGGCTCCAGATAAAGAAGTTCAAAAGCATCCACAAAAAAAATATGAAGTCAAGCACACACCTTCATTTATTGAAGGACTTTCTTGTAAAACCTACTAAAATCCAGGACAGGACAGAACTGCACTGCAGGTTTTTCCCTGTAAGTTGCTTTGAAAGAGCATTTAAAATTCCAGATTTCAAAACAACACATTGAAGGGTTGCACAACTTCAAGAAATAAACAGTACCTTGCCCTCGAAACTCAGCCCCATCTGCCTATTCAACTTTGGGAAGAAAAGGACCTAATCACTGCCATAATTAGGAGCAGCGGAGATGCCAAACTCAGGGTTTGGTTCACAAGTGGCTGAAGCCTGTGGAGCATCAGCTCCATCTGGGTGCTTCTGGGTGTCCTGCCACCCTCTCATCCCCATCCTCAGCTCTGCATTGCTCCAGCTCTTTTTTAATCCAGTGAAACCCAGAAGCCAAACTTACAGTCCTTCTGAGGCGGGACAGTGTTTCTTCCCGTGCTGCCTTTCTACCCTTGCTTTTGTGAGCTCTGCCCTGGAGATGAAGCACGGCTCTGCTGGATACCCAGCTCTAGCTGGCTACAAGAAATAAGAGAGAATAATTGGGACGGAAACCTGGGCACCCACGTATTTAAGGCAGTCTATTTTATTCCCCCCCTCTTCAGTTTTGGAATTGCTGCAGGTTAGCCTAATTGATTTGTGTTCTCACCAAATTAAAGACACAGCACGCAGACAGCATGCCAGTGGGGGGAAAAAAAATATGGCAACAGCAAAAGTTTACAAATTTAATTTGCAATTGTTTTAGCAAAACAGCTCAGTCCACTCCTTCAGTTTTGGAAAGTAATCAGCTCGTGCTAGAGGAAGTTACCAGCTCCCAGGCATGAGCATTATAACGCAGGCTAATTTCATAAGAGAGAAAGACCAGTTTTTCAGTTGAGAAGTGGATTTTGCAAGCGAGGCAATGCTGCAAGTTATAAAACAGTGGGCTCAGGATGCTAGGCGAGGGGAATACTTGGATACTCAAGGAAAAAGACCATGGGTTAAAAAGGGATGCTGGCATAAACCCCAAAGATGCCCCAAAGAGTCACTTCAGCATGGGAAGGGACCCGCAAAGCAGATCTTTCTCTCAGTCTGCGATCAAAAGGCAAAACCAGAGCTTCCATCGCCTCCAATGAAAGGGTTAAGCCAAGATTTCAGTCCCCTGGTTCAAACCGCCCAGTGAGCACTCCCTGCCCAAATTACAGCAGCGCATACATCCAACAGATGCCGTTCAGACAGGGGCTTTCCTTGCCCTGAGGTACAGTTCAGTTTGTCCATTCTACTGTGCAATTACAGAATCAATAAAACATCCCTTTGAAACTCCCTGGACTAGTGCCGACACGCAGACAGTAGTCAAGCTGACATTTTTTGCTGTTTCCGTTATTACTACCGTCAAGCCTTCTGAGAAGCAAAGACATCAAAACCCAGGCGCCGCCAAGCAAAGGAGGAAAAGCAAAAATGTAGAGCTGAGGTTTTTGTTCGGCGTATCACCCCACTCCCAGGGTGATCACACAGTACCAGGCATACCTGCAAACAAAATCTGCTCAAAGTCATCAAAATTGGCATCGGGAAACAGCGCGTTTCCGAAAAGCACACCTGCCCTACCCTCCTCTGCTTCAAACACATCAATATCCCTTTTTTGGCCTCTCTTTTTTGTGTTGTTGTTGTTTTGAGGTAAGGGGGGAAATTACTTGTGGTAGAGCACCTGACCTAAATGGGGAAGCTCTGATTTGGGGACAAACTTGTTAAAAAGCAAACACCAAGCGCCCTGTTGCTTGTACAGGCTCACGAATGCAGCGTGAGCTGTGGATTGTGTGTGGAAGTTGGGAGGTGGGGTTGAAATCCAACCATCCAACTGCTCCCAGAACACTGAGACAGAAGTGGGAAGCTGCTGAGTGCCAGGAGTGGAACCTGGAGGGAAAAAAGAGCAGGAGCAGGATGTCAAAGAGGGGAACAGTGAATTAACATGTTCAGAAGGATTCAAAGGACACTTGGATAACCAAGGACATGCCCAGCAGAGAGGCACTCACTGCCTGTGAAAATGCAACTGTCTTCCTCCTGCAACCATTAGTGAAATCAGCCCAAATGAAAAGCGTAACACTGAAAGGCTGCAAAGCACTTCCTGAAAACTGCCATCTTCAGATGGTTATTTTCACACTTACTACATTAATTACAGATTCATTTTAAGCTCTAAGAAATTATATGTATGGTCAGCAGCCCATGTACCCAGATTTCCAGGAAAAAAAAAATAATTCTAAGTTCATCCAAAGCACTACTTCTGTGCTTGAGAAGCTACAAACCTTGTGACTGAGGCCAGTCCATCTCCTCCATGCCAGGCAGGGCCCAGGAAGCAGCACAGCAAGCTTCCCCAAAAGGACTTGCCATGATGACCACAGATGAGGAAAGCCCACACTGGGGAAAAGGATCCTTCCCGATTTCTCACTGGCTCATTCCTAAATCTCCCTTAAACAGGCATTACGAACCATATACAAACCTCACATAGGAGCCACCAACACTGATCAGAAGGCTTTGCTAGTTGGAAAGAGGTGGCACAGGCAAGTTAGAAGGATGTTCAGCACCACAGCTCCTAAAAAGCTTCAGCATTTTGTGAAGTTTCTTTAAACTGCTTTAATCCTTGTTTGAGCCTCTCCTCTCTCCCTCCAAGGTTATGTACAGACTCTAATGTTTACAAATGGTAATAAAATCACTGGTAACAAGTAGTTTTATTCCAATGGCTTTTTAAACACGGATGTAGCAAGCCCCCAGACAAAGCAGCACGCTTACAAGGCAGCAGTGGGGGGTAAGGACCACTGTACCCATTTCCCAGCCCTGGAAAAAACAAGCCAGAAATTCAGCTGCTTTGTAGGGCACTGAGCTGGTTAAAAACACAATCCAGCTCCCCTAAGTTCAAAGGTTAATTTATTAAAATTCTATTTCCTCCCCAAGCGTCCTCACGTGTCTTCTATACCAACCAGAGGCCAAATAACAACAACTCATTTGGAGAGCAACTTATTTCGAAGAGGTTTCACATTTGGTGATGAGCACAAGGAGGAGGGAGAGAGGATGTCTCACACTCAGGATATAACATCTCTTTTCTCCAAACCAGCTCTCCGTGTGGTGTAAGAACGCGGGTGTGCTAACTGTAAAAAAACCTCATTTTAAAACAACCAAAGCTGAAGATAATAAGGTTGTGTCATCTGTACAAATGTTCTGTACTGGAATGAGAACGCTGGTGTACCAGAGGAAGATCTGGCTGAACACAAAACAGTCAGAGCAACAGAAACTGAGACGATCCTCAAGCCTGGCTTGTTAGGAGTGACCTAAAATGGCCCCGTTTTGACTCACTCGTCTCTGCCTCCTCCATCAGAGGATTCAAAGGGAAACTGCAATTCAACCTTCGTTGCTGTAGCACAACTGCAGCATAACTATACTCCGTTATAAAAGAAAAAACAAGTTGTGGGTGCCTGAACGTCTATAGATCGCTTTTGCTTTAAGAGTACATCACGTCAATCAAAACTAAATTCCTTCTGCTCATCACAGGAGCTTGCAACCAAGCAAAAATCTCATTCGAGTTCAACCAGTAATGTGTTCAAAGGCTTCCCAATCTGCTCTGTCTCTGGCATCAGCAGCAGACAGAGAAGAGGCAGAAGAGATTGCAAAGAAAGAGAAAAAAAAATAATAAAATCCCTTGCTGGGCAAAGGAGAAAGGTCTCTAAACCAAAATAAAAATAAGCATTAAAATGTGTGTGTTGGACTAAAAGGATATACAGCAGGTTGAAATGCGCTATATCTTCCTCACTGGTGAGGAAAGACCTCTATAACTCACCACGAGCTTTGATCACTCGTGAGCTATCAGCTATTTCTCTGCTGCTCGAGTAAATATAAGTCATTCACAGCTGAAACATAATTTCTCTCTCTTTCCCCTGCCACTATATGTTGTGTGCGAATATGTCTTGTATATAGGCACACTAACACGCTGTGCTGTTCAAATACACATCAGAGTTCACCAGATGGTGGGGATTGCCAGACACTCGTCGTTGCCATGAGTTAGGAGCCATGGTGTAACTCATGAATGATGTGTCTAAGCTGTAAGTGGGTTTTGCATAGTTACATTACCCTTACCGACATAAAACTCCCTTTTCTGATTATGTTCAACCTGCAACAGTTTGTAAGAGAGAGAGATGTAAAGGACTGCTGGGTATCTTGGTGGGGGTTCTTTTTTTTTTCCCTCCTCCCAGAGACAGGGCTCTGTGGGAGCTATTTTCATCTGGGGGTTATGATTCACACCCGCACACAGAGGATTATACAGAGTTTCATAAAGCTGTGGCCACAGTCAGCGCCCATGTTTGGGCATAATCTAAAAAATCCAACCTCAGAAAAGCAAAGGTGTTTTACCAAAAATACTCAAGGATTTTAAGAGGCAATCATCTTAATTATGCATAGGAAAAAAATACATATGAGATTGGAGTTAAGGTTTTGCGTACGGGCCTCAGCACGTACTTGGGCATTAAGATATTTGGGCAATAAATTATGTGAGCATAGGTTGGTAAGGATGTGAATGTTGGGTGAATTGGCAATTTCCTAGTCTTTAATTAATGATGGCGTTGAGAAAGAATGTGGCCTTCCTTCTAAATTAACAATGCTTTTTAATCAGCGAGTGAATCTGCCCGTTTGAAGCAGAAGGTAGCTCTAAGGCTTGCAAAGAAAGGAGCAGTTTCCAGAACAAAAAAAGAAGCTGAAGACCTGGCAATGTACTCACAGTCCTACCAGACCCTCTTCACCATCTCCAACAGAGCCCACACCTTGCCCAAGGTCTTTAACAGCTGCTGGTGGCGATGAAATAAAAATCAAGAGGAAAAAGAGAAAATTAAGAGCTGGGAGGAAGTAGCAAGGAACAGGGTATGGGGGAATTTCCATCTGATTGAAAGGGTGGGAGATGGTTCTGCTCACCCAACATGAGGTGAGACCTAACCCCAGTGCAGAGGAGCTGCACAGAGTCTCCTTTCCTTGCACACATGCGACACTTCCAGCTACAACACAACCAGCACTTCCAGAGATGTCTTGGTGATCTGCCAACCATGGGACACAGCATTAAGCTAGCTGATAACCTGCAAAAGTATCTTAGAAAACAGTCATTTTACTACAGCATTACTAACCTAATCCTATAAAACACGTTCTGCCCATCCAGGTACAAGATATAATTCACCCTCTGTATTTTTAGCCCCTCACAGACTGAAGCCTGTTGAACGAAATTGGTTTCTGTGCCATCAATGCTCAGGAGAGACACTTCATTTTAAGGGTCAGGGACATATTCTTACCCAAGTATTAACTTTTAGAATGGCCTAGTGGGAGTGGTTTTAAAGCACTAAAAAGGGGGAAAAAAAATAGTTACAAGCAGCACTTGTTATTTTAAGGTTTTACTAAGGATTGGATGCCTCCAAGGGTTAGGGCTTCAGCTCCAGTTAAGCACACAAGTTTGCTATCCAAAATTTCTTTGAACTAATAAAATCCCTGGAGGTTATCAGATTGGGCTGAATATGGACTAAGGTTTTCAACTCCTCCCCTTTTATCTGTAAATACCGTGAGAGGAGCTCTCTAGCACCCTAAGTCAAATAGTTTCCTGTCTTGGCTGGGAACCACTTCGGCAAACACTTGAGGCCACGAAAAGCAGTTTGATTCAGGCTCTGGGCAGGAGAAGGCACTGTCAGTCACTGCAGCTCCCCCCAGCCCCGTTTCAGGGAACATGTTTCAGCATGACATGGCTGAGTTACATACAAGCCCTGCACATTTCTGACTCCCAGACAGCTCTGAGGCCAGCAGGAACACTGTCTCCCCCATCTCCCTTCTTCCTCAAGCAGCATCTTTCCCCCACGGCCCCATAGGGCAGATGGGCCCGCAGCACCACATCCACCTAAATTCAGGGTGTCTGTCAGAGGGATGGCTTAACCCTCCCAGAGACAAACATTCCTCCCCACCCTAACCAAACCATCTTCTCTTTCCCACATCACACAAGGATGACCGAGCACCGAAGGGCCCAAACCCACCGAGTGCTCAGTCCCCCTCATCTGACAAGAGACATCTCACCCCCAGCCAGAGCCTATTCAGATGGAGGAAGAAAACAGAATCAAAAAGTCCTCTGTCTGGCAGAAACGTGCCTGCTGGGAGCCGAGCACACACTGAATAGCCTGTTCATGGTGTCTGTACTAAAAGTAAGGACCTGGCTTTATTTCTTTGTTGTTGATATAACTTAAGGAACAGAAATAGATGAATCTGGGAGATCTTAGGAATAGAAGACCCGCACTAGTGGGGAGAAGAGACATCCTAACACAACCCCACTCCGTCCTTACTGCTATTTCCCACTCAAGGAAAGGAGCTTTACGCTTTCAAATGGGCAGAATATATGGTGGTCAGGGCGCAGGAGCATACAAAGCAATAATGAAAACATGGTAACGGTGTGATCCTGACTGAAAGGACCAGCAGGCTGAAAGGTACACACACGTGATGTTAAAATAAACACACACACAAGTCCTGTGTGGATGGGAAGTTTAATTCAGCCTACCAAGAACTAGTAGCCTCTCTGCCACCTCCACCCCCAAAAAAATGAATTAAAAAAAAAAAATCAAACAAATTTGAATAAAATGTCTTTAAGTGGATATTTCTGATTTTTTTTGGGGGGGTACTTTTTATTTTCAAGAACTTGCCCTCGGCCCCTGAACGCTCTGACGTCCTGTATCTCCCAGTGGCACAGCCTGCTGACAACAGGCAGCTCTTTCTTTCTTGCTAAGAAATTGCTTCCAATTTTCACACAACAAATACCAAACCACAGCCATTTAAAAAAAAAGAGAGAATGTTTTCATCTTTCTGGAGCATCTCAGCTTTCCTATTTAACTAGAGCAGCCACGAGCAGGATCTTCCACAGTGACATTTCAGAGCTACTCAAGATGTTTTGACTTCCCAAATTCAAATAGATATGGGGAGGGGGAAAAAATGAAACTCTTTGGCAATTTTGCAAATCTCATCCTACACCTTAACATACTTCTGCAATGCGAGGCCCTTGTTAGCCTCAGCAACTGATGGTTTCCAAAAGCTGTGGACGTGTGGGAGCCCTCGATGGCCCATGCCGAGTCAGCCATCACCCACAGCAAGAACCATTTCACATGGTGAGGCTGTGTCCCTCCCCAAAAATAGCGCGACTTATCTTGAGGTTCACCTCCAAAACATGATAACTAAGGGGAGGCCAACACTAAAGGAGGCACAAATCACACCCCCCAGGGTGCAAAAGCTAGGGAGAGGGCTGAGAAAAGGCAGCAGGCTCAGCGGCACGCACTGGGCAGCCGGCTTTGACTCAGCTCCCTGGCACAACAGACCTTTGGGGAGCTCAATTCCCAGCTCAGAGCCCTAACAACTTCATTAATTAAAAGGTACCCTCAACGCAATCTGTGCAGGAGGCCCAGGAATGCAGCAGCCACGCTCTCGTTCCTCTCCAGCTGCAGCACACTACACAATGCAGCACATGTACCGGCCATAAAGTTATCCAGGCAGTTGTTTCGGTTGCCTGAATGTCGACTACAACCATGGCCTCTGGATGCAAATTACTGGCTTTTATAGGTTCCTAAAAACATTTCACTGTGTCTGCTGAACAATGTGGGAGTTGTAGAAAGGGCCCGATGATGGCAATGATGTAATTAAAAGCTGTGAGTGGAAAAAAATCCCATTAGATTCCTTCTTCCAGACAGAAAAACTGGTAAAAATGTACTTCTTAAAAATAGTTTAAAAGAAAATGTCAAAGTAAATAAATAAAAAGCCCATATTCACTCCTCCCTCCAATCCCTCAAGTTTCCCATAGCCTCCCCGCTCAGCACCCGTGAAGGAAAACGTATACACTAGAGCACGTCCCTAAGCCCTAGACTATCTGAAAAAAAACAAGATAGAGAAACTCGCCCTATCTAATCACCGTCCCCGTCTGGTAGTAACAGAAGTTACTATCTCTGCCTGCCTGTCAGGAGCTGTACAAAACGAATCGGTGGCTGGGGCTGATATGGAAGCGAGAGGTACGTGGGCTGTAAAGCCGGCCAGCAGCTTCGTTAGCTGGTTCTGCACAGCCTGGGATGAGGGGCAGTGAGCACCCAACCCCAACTAACATCCCTAGGGAGCCAGGCATCTGTGCTGGGATGGCAAGGGGACTTCAGATAAATCCTGCCTTTAGCATCCTCAGATCAGCATGGTATCTGTTTAACTGGTGAGGCACTCACCCACCCAAGACAGCAAACTTCTGATGAGTTAGTTCTCCTGATGTGGGGTTAAGGAAAGGTTTTAATTACAGAAGGAAGAGTGGGGAAATTCCCCATCCAAACGCTGGACATCTCCCTGACCTCAGTACCTGCCTGCAAACTGAATTCTACATTAACATTTAGTTGATAAAACTTACAGGAGAAGAGGACTGCTACTCTTTCCTCTTCCCCCAAAAAAATAATTCACAGCAGCATTGATTGGCAATTAAGCAAACAGGCATCATTAGCCATCCCTCAATGGCATTGAGACCCAACCCAGCCCACTCCCCTGGTGAAACACACAGGGCTGACACTGGGTTTAAACCCATCTGGGCAGGAGTTGCCTGAGCTGCCTCCGTGCCCAATACAGGAACTTCCTCCGACAGCACATTACCGCACGCTCCAAGTACAGGCATGCTGCACAACGTTTCTCCAAGCGTTAGCTGTGGCCTCAAACAATCAAGGAGCTCTTTTTTTTTTTTTGGAGAAATGATCAAACCGGGGGTGGGGACAGAACATCCTGCGTGAAACCGCATCCTGAACAAGCATCACCACGATTCACTGTAAATAAATACTCTCTCCTTGCAGCACTTCCGTCAACTGTCACTGCCTTGGCTCCAATCACCTTTCAAGTCCAAACAGGAAAGCAGAGAAAAGCGAGTGAGATGGCAGATATGAGGTTTAATTTGCTTTTCACTGCAGTTTTCATTGGTGGTGCGCTTCCAATTCATCGGCATTGCCAGCTGCCTGGAATCACTCCTGGACCCAGTTTTTTCCTGTTAACCTTCATAATTGTATTATTATGGGCAAGCCCACAAACCGCGCTACAAAAAAGCTGTAAAAAGTGCAGCTTCCACCCTTTATTAGATAAGCAGCCAGATCCAAACCCTGCTGCTGCAGGCAGAAAGGCAACTCAGATTTACCAAAGATGTTTCCTCACCTATGTTTTACATAACACAAGACGTGGCAGCTAAAATGAGAATTTAAAAAATAAAGCATACATAAAGAGGGGGGGCACAGCAGTGAAGGGATTACAGGATGAAATAAGTTTGACCTCAATTTTCCCAAAAACTTACAAAAAAAAAATATATATAAATTTGGAAAGATCAAAGATGTGAGGGGATAGTGATCCCAGGCGTCAGCAGGAGCTAGCTCAGCGCACGTGAGCCCTAAGAGGGGTGGGGACATTGCACGCCCCACGGTTATTTCGAGCGAGCTGGTGATGAAGAAGAGGAGCTGCCTCTCATGCGCACCCCCTCGTGGGCACACCAGCTGGTACCCATGGGCGCCAAGGGATGGAGAGACAGGGTACTCTCATCCTGGGGGAAACCCCTCACAAATCTCAATCAAGAGCACAGCCCCTAACCCTGGGGAGCAGAGAAAACACCTTGGCAACTGCAAGCCTGCCTGGGTGTGCCGGGATGCACGGGATCCCCTCCCCTCTGCACACAAGGAGCAATTTAATTAATAAAAGTAAAAATGAAGTATTACATGTAGCAGCAAAGCATTATTAAAAGCCGTAATGTCTCAAAGGTTCCTATGAAGTCATGTTCTTACAATTCACTCCGAAGAATTTAAAGACAAAATTACATGCTTGGTAATACTCCGGGGAGCACGCTTTTCTATGTGGCCCATTGTTTGTGTATGATGCATGGCTTTGAGAAAGTGGCATTGTTAGAGGGATCATAAATCACAAAGGGGAAGTTTGATTTTTTTTTTTTTTTTTTTACATTTTATTTTTTTAAAAAAGAAATCTTATTCCAGACAGGGCTTTCCTTTGCTGCAGAGTTTTCAGCTTGTTTCAGCAAGTGAACCCGCATCAGACCTATGTACACTGTGGGAGTCTCAAGCTGCTCAGATGATCATCACCCTCTTCTCTACAGTCTCTCCAGAGAAATAAGCACAGTGCAGCTAGTACCACAGGTTTTCTATCACTGATTCCAAGAGAATGTTTCTTTTTCTAAAGATAACTCTAGAAGATAAAATCTTGACTATTAAGAGAGCAGCACTAAAAATTCTCTGTTGCCTTTCACTAAGTTGACCTGGTGTGGTTTGCCGCCTTAGTTTTCTTCAAATGATGTCTGGTTTTAGTGTGGTTATTTATTCTTAGGTGTATTATTTCTGAACTTGGAACTGAAGTGGGCTTACTTCAAAAGCAAAGAGCGAATGCCAAAATCACTTACTACTCACACATACCCACCCCATCTTTCACAGCACACATGAATTAGCTAGTGGCCTGCCTCCCAAAGCAACCACAACAAAGTTATTGCTCTGATGAGATGTGAAGTAAGTCAGCCCCATCAGAGCTCAAAACTCAGAACCGTCTCCATGACACTGCCCAGCTTCACTTCAAACTTGATACCAACAAACCAATTAGAAAAACCCCAGAAACCCCAAGCCTCTAAAAAAACCCCAGGAGATCATGGATATCACAATCAGAACGTCCCAAAGGTTAGCAGGAGCTCCTCGCGAAGACCACACAAAGCCACTTGCTAAGAACAAACCAGTATATTCAAGGACAAATCGACAGACATCAGCCAAGCCAAAAAGTTAGAAGAGTCTCCGGGCTCTGAGAGACCAACCCGGCACCGCTGGCGGGTGATTTTCAGACACTGCCAAGCAGGCTACACCACTCGCTTAAAGAACAGGAACCCACATCACAACTGAGCATCTTCTTCCCCAAGGGGACATATCCCTAAACACAGATGGCGTCGGCTCACACCCTGATTAGGTGTGATTGCTCTCTCATGCCATTTTATGACCTGCTCCATACATCCATATCTTGGTTTGGGTTATGTATTTTACATACCTATTCATAGGTCCAGAAAAACCTCAGGCAGCATTCATTCTTAGTACAAAAGAAACCTGTTTCAGAGCAGGCCTGCGATACCAGCTGTGGATACCTTTCTGGATGCAGTAGCATTTCCAGCAGTGTGTCACCTCCAGTTACAAATCACAGCTCTAAGTTACATCCCCTTGGGACTCAGCCCTACATCACTGCATCCTACAGTGCACACAGCTTCTGTCCCACACAGACCCAGGCCCCCTTCTCCCATTCTCAAGTATTTCTCTGGATACTTTCCTACTGCTGCATACTACAAGTACAAACATACTTAATTTTTTCCACCGTAGTCACCAGCTAGTACCAGGTTAAGCTAAGTGTCAGACATCGAAGCAGACACCCCAGCCTTGAGTCCCGGCTGGCGTAAATCAGCACAGCTCCACCGACTCCCAGGGAATTAAGGAACTGTGTCAGCTTATACCCGCTAAGAATCTGACCCTGTTCATCTGATTTGTCTCAAGATAGTCACTACAGTCAGAACGTAAGAAGAATAAATTAGCATGGATTAAGCCTGGGAAAACCTGCTGAGGAAACTTGACTGTGTTAAAATACACATATTGACTTTAACTTCATTCACTCGTAACCGCGCAGCTTAATAAGTCACATGGTCTAAATGCCACTAACTAATAGGATCAGTCCACTCCTAGCTATCCCTAAGAAAAAAACCACACAACCTTTCTGTTTAAGAACCAACTGCTTGCAAATTTATGACGGCTGACTCAAGAAACACATGGCATGTTCTTCTGCCAAAACATCTGCCTCCTTCAGGAGAGCTGACTTCACCCAGCGCTGGTGGAAGGTCTCCGTCTGCCTTATTCTTACAGCACGAGTATTCAGCTGCCAACACTACACGAGGGAATATTTATGCTCCATAAAAGGCCTGGACATAGTCTGGAATACAGGCAGAAATGAGCGCGCTAAATCAAGCTAATTATTTTGAGAACTTCCAACTAGAAACATTATTACTATAAATTCCACGTGTTTCTTTAAACTTCCGCATGCTGCAAAGGATTTCCACTCTGTGTGCTCAAAGAGGCCATCATATGGAAACAATTACAGCATACAAGCTTAAACTGACTTCTACTGATGCAAGGACCGCTGACCCATCTTTATGGGCATTTTAAATAATTTATGTTCGACTTGAATGCAATCTGCTCTACTTGACATCTCTGACCCAAAGCATATCAAGGTTTATGTTGGGTTTCTTTAACATTCAGACCCTGTCAAGGGAAGACGTGATCTACGCTGTTAGGAGATGAGCTCCTCTCCACCAGCCACCGAGGCAGGGCTCTACCAACCCCCCACCACCGCTGCTGTGCCAACAAATTCTGGCCAAAACAATGCCCGTTTTACTGTTCCTGAGGGTCTGGTGTAGCCAAGCTCACTCGTTTCTTATGTGTCCTGCAGGATGCCCAGAAGGGAACCAGGAAGAGCTAGTGATAAAGCTGGTGGGAAGAGCAGGGCTTCACCACAGCCTAACAAGAGCATGACCACAGCTCCCAGGCAAAAAGAGAGCTCATTGCAAGGGACACCGCCTTGGAATGGGAACTTTTGAGGACAGGCTAACAGAAGCCTTAATACTTGCTCTTTACCTGGGAGAAGTGATTTACCAAGAATACTTGCTGGGAGCTAATGCAAATCAGTGCCTGTGCCAGGTCCTCAAATGGGCCTGAGGGACACGGCAGGGAGCTGAGTCACCCAGAAAGTTAAGCACAAATGGAGATGGTGCGAAACTCCTCCAAGAAAAAGCACGGAAGCCAGGAGGCAGCAGGAAAGCTGCTTGCACAGTGCAGGTACATGATCCACAGGAGGAAGGAGTCTGAGCTCCTGCGTTGTCCCAACAAATGAGCTAAAGCCACCTCAGAAGGGGACTTAGCTCCACCTTAGCTACCACAAGCCCTCACTCTCAGATGGATCCTCTCGGAAAGGACCCGAGGGCTGATAATAGGAATCCTGCCCATTAATTGAGCATGGATCTCTTGGACACAGCTGAGGCCAAGTGACCAAGGAGGCACTTTGGACTCACTACCTTTATCTTCAGAGAGATGACGTTGGTGACCACAAGCTAATCCACCCCAAGCACGAGCTTGATTTAAATCAAAGCTATTCGAATCACTGATTTTAATCATGGTTTATATCAGAAAGCAGGAAACATGGTTAAAATCAGTGATTTTAATCTTGTTTTATGCTTCTACTTTTATATTTTCTTAAAAATTTATTCTAATTACTTAGTAACTTAAGACATGAACTTTTCATTAAGCTTAACTTTTCTCCCTGCTAGATAAGAGAATAGGTTATTTTCACATTCATTTGTATCCTTAAGTTTTAGGTTATGACTATGTTAGACGCTATGACTTTTTATTAGTGATTTTCTTTGTATCAATCTTTCTTTGGTTGCAGTTCCACTTTTCAACAAAACTAAAAAAACATTTTCCTTTATTAAGCAAAAAAGTTACTTAAGGACACTGGATACATAACATTTCTGCAGGTAAAACATTTACTGAACATGATCTGTTGTATGAAAACTGAATATATTAGAGTCAGCAGCACTAGATCTCATCCTCACACACCTTGATTTTATTCTAGACTGGAAAAGGAGAACAATGTTTCTTTCCTCTTCTCAGCTCCACAATCATTTCTCATATCGGATCACCAAAGGAATTACTGAAACCTAACTGTTCAGACCCATCCCAATGAAAACCAAAACCAAACTTCATCTACAAAAGAGGTCAAAGCTTATCAAATTTCACATGCTCCAACATAACCAAAAGAGCTAGCTTCAGTTAGGTTTTCAGGCTGATTTTCTCCAAAATGTCAGGGAAGTGTATTTGGTTATTAATTTGTTTTATGTTTTAAGACTAAATACATTTCTCACGGGTTTCACTATTATTGTTTTAAAATTGTACTTCAGTAACATTTTATATAGAATATTGCAGAATTTAAACAGTAGTAGTATTTTTAAACCACTTAAAACTCACCCATTTTGTCCCACCTATTTAGCCTGCAGGTCTAAATAACTTACAACTGCCTAAATATTAAGCAGGAGATAATTATGACCATCGATAAAATGCAAAAAGTGAACAGAAGAAGAAGAAACCTTGCTTCCTTCAACTTCAAAAAATTACTAAAAGGACATAATTTGAAAAACTCAAAAAAGCTAGTTTAGGGTCCTGGGTTCAGAGTGCTTGGTCCTCTGCCGCTGGGTAACTAAATATTTTGGGGTTGCTGTGAGGGGCAGCTGGAGACCCCTGCGAAAGAACTGCCATTGGGGTAAAATAAATCAGAAAGCCCACAAGTTAAAAAAAAATAGACAAACCCAAACTTATGAGGCCACACAACTCATTCCTCCTTCTGAGGGAAACACAGAGTTACTTTTACCTAAGGACCAAGAGATAGATAAGGGCGTTTGGGGGACAGAAATGGGGAGATGGCAATGCTTTCCCAGCTCCTGCACCAGTTCTGAAAGTGCCCCAGCATCCTCACCCCATCCCTCTCAGCCACGATCCCAAGATACACACACATGCTTCCCCCTCAAACCAACTCCTTGTGCTGGGGAATCCAATAAAACAAAAAAATTAAGCTGGAGGGAGAAGACTAAAAGTTGCTCTATTGACTACAGCATCTCTATCACACATAATTCAAGGACAGACAGCAAGAACTGAGGGACTAGAGGTGAGAAGGGAGCTTTTTTTATCCTTTTCCTTCAAAGGAACTTAACAGAAATTAATTGTCATTCAATTACAAAAATCCTCAGCACATTTACTTTTGGCAAACCTAAACAACAACAAAATAACCCAAAACACCATGAAGGAATGCCACACAGAACACCCGGTAAATAAAAGTTTAACACATCCCTGTAGAGTTACCACCAACACTGAACATGGCATTTCTTTCCCCACAAAATTTACAAATCCAGACTCTCAACGGGCAATTTAAAAAACAATAATTAAAATCCACATGTTAACAACCGTTTGGGTGTTTCCTTTGAACTAAACAAGACAATTACTTATAAATACTACCTAAACACACATAGAAGCTCCATCAGGAGGGACCGAAATGGAAGAACACGAAGCTCACAGGCAGCTTGTACAGAAAATATAAATATATGCCATTCTTGAAATACACCTCTCTATACAATTTCATAGGTTTATATTTCATGGTAATTTAAGGTCCAAATTCGATGGTTTTGTGTGCACCATCCACTACGCTCCTATAAAATACACATATAGAAAGGTATTTGCATTCTTGGTTAAAGCAAGATTAACAGAACAAGCCCTTTTCCAAAAAATGCAATTCAAAACAGAAAAGAGGGCTGGCAATAAGAAGGTCACTTTACTGTTTATTTTATAGTTCTAAGTGAATGGATATAGCATAAAGCTATGATTATTTTCCTGCAGTCATAATATATGTGATTTAGAGTATGTTTAGGGAAAACAGTAACCGAGACAGAGGTCTGTAACTGGATGAAGAATTTGGGCACAGAAAGGCAGCACACTCCTGCTAACCCGCACCCCGTCTTCTGGGCAACTTTACTGCTCATAGGTTGCTGCGAGCGAGTGAAGCCGTCTCTAATGTCTTACAAATTTGGATATCAGCTGTCCTATGCAAATTTGACTCTAATTACGTATGCATTACTGAGCTATGAAATAAGTCAGTGTGTTGTGGTATGTGAATACACATCCCGCTCTTGTTTTTGAGCATAATAGTTTTCAGTGTCTGCTGAGTGTTCATATCCTGTGGACTTTTCCTTTTTTCCCTCCCCCCCTTTTCCTCTCCATCCTGTAGATTTGTCCTTCCCCCTCCTTTTTTTTTTTAAATGAGACTCCTTTTCTAATTAAAAAGAATTATTATTTTAAAAAAGCTTGTTCTTAAAAGCAATATGCATTCCAGCCAGAGATGTGAAGTAAAAACTAAAGACTACTATTTTATATTACGCAATGAATTAGCTTTTAAAAGGTTGAACAATAAACAAACAACTACCCAAAACATTTTTGTGAGCTAATTATGTACTAAGCAAGAAGAAATTTTATCCTTATACCCACATTTTATGTTTTGGGCACTTCTATTTCATGTCCCTTGACACCTTCTCCAATAATCCATCTACTTTATATTGGAAAGCCTCACATGAATAAAACTTTATGGCACTACAGGCATTTAGCCTTCCACTGACATTCCTGGCCTGTTCAATTCTGCAATTCAATCAAAATCAAATCTCAAAATCCTCTTGTCAGCCAGCGCTGCTTTCATATGCCCGAGCCCTGTGTAAGGATAACTGCATCCAATCTTTCCCCCAAGCAGTGCTTATATTGTTTTATTACAGTTCAATGAGTGGAGTTCAAAATTACATGCAGCTGCCTACTACTGTGGTCTGTCTGTGTTACGCATGGACACAAGTATTGCCCACCAGGCTTGAAATCATTCACTTACTGGTCTGGCAAGAGAGACTGTGAGCACTTCATTGTATGGAGGAACATCCTGCCTGCTAGATCTAAAGAGGGTGATGTTAGCAGATCAGTCCCTTTATAAAGGGATTGCGAAAGCCCTATGAAATGCAACTCAAACGTGCTCCATGTTAAGCATGTGGCTACTGCACATAAAAGCAAAGATAAACCCTCAACACGCACTACTCGTTCTCAGAAAGCTTGTGAGGGAAGATAAAGGACTGAGGAATAAAAGGCATCTCACAGTTTTTATATGTGTTTTAAACGATGAAGCTTCATTTAGACGATTTTATCTTTTATTCCCCCTCTCCATAATCTTCACATTGAAACAAAAGGACAAAACACAGAGCTAATTAAATACAATTTAATCAGATGAACAATGCAGTGACTCCAACAGCTTACAAACTCCTGCTAGCACTAGCTCTGTACAGCCTGGCTGGAGGAAGAGATACCATCAAACCTGGGCAGGATTTCCAGCTCACACTGGCTGGGGGCTGGAGGCAAAGAGAGCATCGAGAGGCTCCCTCCTGAGCTACAACTGGAGCAGGGAAGCAGTGATATCCACAAACCAGAGGGAAGGGGTCCTCCTGCACCTACACTGCCCAGCCAAGTACCAGCCGACTTGCCCAAGCCCCCCACGGCTGGTGGCAGCATCCTTCTCAGCACACACAAAATGCTGCCGCCAGCATGAGCGACACGACACTCCTACAGGTTAACGTATCGCCCATCGCGTTAGCGTTCAGCGATCATTTTCACTCGGCTTTCCATCAGCATTTCACACTATTACAACAGTGACCAAAATCAAAAGACAGAAAAAAAGAGCTTTTTATCAAAGGCTATTCATCAAATATTCTAGTGTGACTAAATTCTGTAAGACTAGCAAGTGAGAAAACAGAGGCAACACATAGTTAGACATCCTGCCGAGAAAAAGCGCTCTTCGAGATGAACCCCATTACCTTTCAACACACAGGTCTGAGAACCAAGCTAACCACACAACAAACCGCCGACCTATGACAGCAGCACTAAACTGCTTGTCCACGAATCCAGGCTCCATTTCTTTAAAAAAAAAAAAAAAAAAATAATAGATGGGAGTTAAAAAGAAAGAAAAGCATGCTCAGTTGCTGTGCAACTGCCCATAGGTTGGTTATGTAGAAGCAAAGCCAGTTGTGAGGCTCTCCAGCATCTGGGCTTTTAATGGCCTCCACTCAGAGGTAGTGTGGATTACTGCGCGGGCATCACACGTGCGCCTGTTAATCTGTTTCTGTATCTACTTGTACAAAGCCTGGAGAAGGGAATTTGGAAATGTGACAGTGGTGATGGATCCTGGAGTCACCAACCATCACTTCCCCAGTACAGAGGCACCACCCCCAGTGCAGGCACTGGGATACCGCCTATGAGATGCAGCTGTGAGTTCCCATCCCTACCAAGGGTTTTAGGGTCAGTCACGTATCTTATGCCTGTTTATTGTACAGTGACAGATCTGGGAACATTTGTACAAAATCTTAGGGTGCCAGGACCACTGCCATTTCATTCACTCCCTTCCCATCCAAATCTGCCAAATACATCTGCTCAAGACTAATGCTTCTCCATGAGACGTGGACTGGGTTATGGGAGCACCAAAACCCCAAGGGTCCTGCACATCACCCCATGACAGCCCTGTCCCAAACCCCTCATGTACTTGGAGCCAACATGGAAAACCCACAGAGGAAAATACAGCTTCCATCTCTTAAAGCTTCCAAGGGTGATGAGGGTGAGGGAAGGAGCAATAAAACCTCCATCAGCCTGCAGCCCAAGCTTTGCAGCTATATACACAGCTCTTCTGGGGCCAAGACACCAGGCTTTGGGCTGAAACCTGCAGTTTTGGGGTATTCTGTAGCTAGCATCACAGCTTTCTGGGGTGCTACACATATACAGGGATGCATATGTACCACAACACACACATGTCCACCAGTTGCCCAGTCAGGAAGGTCCCCGAGATACCAAGGGCCAAATTCAGCCAGCAAAACAAAAACAAAACAAAAGCAAATAGTCTGCAGAGTGACCCTGCTCAAGACCAGCAGATATGTTCCCTGTCAGTACACAATGACATATCGACATTACAGAATCCAAAATTTGAGGCAAACCACTCAGGCTTGTGCTGGGGCTAAGGGGGGAAACCGTCTCGCTCCACAAGCACACTTGCAGGAAGTGACAAAGTATCATATCTACCTGCAATCCCAAATATATTTAGCAGCCTATAGATAGCAAAGCAACAAGCCTGGACTAGCACCAGCCCCAGCACATGCACCCAGTCATTCATGGCAACTCTGCACCTCAGCTTTGCTTTGGATGGGAGAGGCGAGCAAGGAGCCACAGCTCCCAACCACCCCCTTTATCACCACCATCTCAGTATTTACTGTAACACATGTGACTTAGTGAAGCCCTAGATTAATTAAATGAACTCCTCCATTAATCATTCAATCAATCCAGCACAGAGCAGTTGAAATATTGAATTACTTAAGAACAGCATCTTTATATAGGACTTTTAAAGGTCTGCTCTGGAGGACCTTATCCCCGATAATTAAATTCAGCCTCACATGGAGAGGAGCATAAGAAACCCAGAGGAGGCCCTGAGGCTGAAACAGCAGAAGTGTGGGCACGTCCCAGGGTACAAGGGAAACACCAGCTATTGCCTTGGGAAACACTGCCACATCCAAGGGGGTCAGTGAGCTCCCATGGAAGCAAACATCCCCCTGAACCACGTTGAAAAACACCTCTCCAGGCACTGACAGTGGGGACTCCTACTTGTTCAATCAGGACCATTAATCAGTTAATTAATTAAACTAAGATCAGGATTGCCCAATCCTCAGGAACAGCTCATATCCAGCTGGCAGAACTGGAACAGGGGAAGGAGGGAAGCAGGGCCATGTGCTGGTACTGGGAACACCTGAACGCATACATAATAGTTGCAAAACCTGTAAAGTCAGTAAAGGTTATCAAGTGTTTTATATGGTGAAATTGTGGCAGAAAAGAGTTACAATGTGTTGTCCTAAGATGTGCAGAGCACTGGTAACAATGTCAATAGTAAGAACACCAATCCCTTATCAAGGGTACAGCTTCCATCCGGAAATCTGGGTGCACAATTGTTTTGGGGTTTTTTTTCATCTGAGGGACCATTTGCACACTGGAACTGGAGACACAAGTTATACACCTCTTTCCACCTTTGTTTCAGTGTGGCTGAAGACTATGCCCATCAATAGAGGAAAGGTAAAAAAAAAGGAAAAAATCTATTCCATGCAGGTAAGCTTTCCAGTTAGTGGGAAAAAAAATCCCTGTCACCAGAAACTTTTCCCATAGCATAAGAATTGCTGTGTTCCTTAATAAAGAAAAATAATGCTTCACAAGGCTCCCCTTCAAACATCTAGTCAAAGATACCTAACCCTGGTATGTCTTCACACACATTCCCCCCCCCCCAGCAAATAATTTTATTTTAGCTATCTTAGTTGTGAGAGCCTGACTTAAGCAGCTCTGAGCTCTTCTGTGCTTGCTCATCTGCCTCCAGCCCTTCCCACCACCACACACCCTTGCCGTGAGCAGGGAGCTCAGTGCAGTGCTTGGACTGCTTCTCCCACATACAAAGGCAACAGAGTGATAGCCTTGAGATAAGGCAGGGCATAGAGGATTCAGAATCAAATGAAAATGCAGCAACATGAACACATACTTCAGTGCTCAAAAGTCACTATTTTTTTTTGGCAAAGACAATAAGAAAAAAAAAAAAAGACTTATTACAAGCCCCAAATGTAGGATGGCACAGCATGTTAACATATTGCTGTACATCCTTTATAGAACTGCATCCAAAGCTATATTAAAACAACGTTAAGGTTGCAAAAAACTAGGCAACAAAGTTGGCAACATCAACATACAATCTTGATTTACACCTTTAGAACGAGTCTTACAATCAAGTCTCCACTTACACAATCATAGTTTTCCTATGGGACTCCCACCTCACATGCAGCTACCAAGTGTGTCTGTTCACCCTTATAAAGCCTGCACTCCCAGCTGCACACACTACTCACCGAGCTCATACTATCCAAACCCAGAGGTAAACACAGAATCACCAAGCTCCTCTTCACCGTATCTCCAGTTCCCTCATTACAGTACCAGGGTTTGTAACTGTAACAGAAGCCTCCTCACCTCCTCCTGCAGAGAAGCTTGCCAGCATCACAACCATCTCACTGGTGGGAAACTAAGACAAAGCAAAAGGGAGACTCCTGATAGCTGTTGGTTTGAGTTACCCAATCACTCAGGGCACCAATCTGAGCCCACCATGACTTTATGGATACTAACGACCCCATGTGCTATGGACAGCCCCAACTGGCCTCAGCTGTGGTTGTAAACCCAAGATCATTTCTGCAAAACTGGCCCCAGGTGTCTCTTGGTGGTCATGCAGAAATGAGGAACAGGGAACCATGTGGCAAGCTTGGAGCACTTGGGTTTGGATAACGTGCCAAAGCCCAAACAAGGCTGCCTGGAAATAAAAAATAAAACAAAACACAAATCAAACAAAAAAAAAAAAAGAAAACCACCAACCCAAAACTACAGTCATGTCAAGAGTTTCACAATGTATACAGCTTGGTTAAGGTGGCTTATGCCACCTTAACTCTATCGCTTCCCAAATCTTATGTGCCAGATTATACCAGCTTGAAGGTTGGTTTCACACACATCTGTTTTTAATATATGTCTTTTCTTGAGAATTTTTTACTCTACATGAGAATTGAAGCAAGAGCAAGAAGCAGCTATAGCCAAAGTGTGCAGTAAGGAGACAAAATGATGCAGCTTTGGCCCACAAGGACTCACACCCCAAGTCTGCACCACCAGCACTGGGAGCTGCTGATGGCACAGCAAGGTGGAGGCATCAACCCCAAATTCTAAAACAATGGGATCTCAATCAGCCATTAAGTCTGAGATTCCTCAATGGTGGGACCACAAGAGCACTCTAGCATCCTTGAACCACTTGAAGTGCCTTGAGGACTCCAGTGACAGACCTGGCAACATGCAACGATGCCAGGAGCTCCCTCTCTCCTGGGGGTACCCACCTGGTTCCTGACAGCAGGTACCCTGAGGTGCCTGGTGCTGAGGTGGCCATCCAGTGGCATCACCACTGCAAAAATCCTGACGTCTGCCAGAAATCTGCCTGCCAACAAGATTTCCTCCTTGATGCTGCAGGGGTTCATAAAGGGTGACACCAAGGCACCCAGCACCCTATTTGGCAACTCGTGAGGAGGATGCTGAGGCACTGTGCGACTCGTCCTCCTCTTCAGGGCCATCTACACTGGGCAAGAGCTTTACGGCTGCCCTGGCTTCCCCTCACTAGTGACAACTCCTGCACGCCACCTGCACAGAGACACTGCAGCTCTGTTAAAAATACATACACACATACATATGCATCCATACGTTAAAAAAGAATTCTTTACAGAGCGATGAGTTGTGCTGTCACTCCTATCCATTATGTGCCTGTCTGGGTTTGCCTCAGGGACTTGGTGGGTCAGTGGGTGCTCTCCAAAGACTTACCAAACACCCTGCAGCTTAATTTCTGGCCCTCTACATTTTAGAGAGCTCAGAAGAAGTGGCCTATCTCAGTTTTCCTACATGATGTTTATTGTGCTGAGGAAGGGGCTGCACTAAGACACAGAAACTGCCAAGTACCACGTTTCCACCTTGGGTTCTCCATCCTCTCCATCATTTGCACTTCCTTTTCTTTCCAGGGCTCACATAAAAGGCATTTACAGTCAATACAGAGTCTTATTAGCACCTGGTATATACTCTCTTTCAGAAAGCATGTGCTTCACTTTTACAAAGTACACCCTTACTTTGACTTCCCCCTTAGAGAAACAACACACCAGCGTTGCCATTTTATGTCGAGTACATTTCTGAAACAGGGTATTAAAATAAAAATGCAATTGAAATAAATCAGGAAAAAAAAATCAATTGAGAAAAGCTTGCTCTGCAGTTGCTCTGACTAAAGAGAATTGTGAAAGCCAAAAGGAAGGAATTAACCTTTGTGGAAACAGCATCAAACAGTCGCTGCTGCTTCAGTTATTGCTGTACCGGGACTCACTGCAGCAACCAGCATCCCTCCGTAACGGAAGAGCATCACCTACATACTCGCAGTTCTCCAAGGGTCAAACCTAAAGCTCTGCCCTTTAAATGTGGGTAACAACCAACATCAAGTACACAAGAAAATCTGGTAGATTGAACAGGAAACTGCAGAGAACTATTTCTGAAATGTAAATGAGACTCTGCTACTTTCATTTCATTATTGCTGTAGCCCTGTGCTGAGATGAAGTTTCCATCTGTGATTTTCAGGACAGGATATCAGCCATTTCAGACGTCATCCGGAAACTAGAGAGACAAGTTACTCACAATTTTTGTGTTTTATAAAAATATTTAAACTCAAGCTGGTCTTCCCTTGGACAGAGCTCGTTGTGGGCAATTCAGTGCTTTGGGAAACAATCTTTCAGCAAAGATGCAGCTTTACCTCCATCATCCCTTTTTTTAAAATTATTTTTTTTAAGAACAACTTATAGAAAGTTACAATTAGATGTGGACTAAATACTTTAAAAGATAGCATTGAGAAGGCTGTGCTAAACATCAATCTTTTATTCACGACTATTCTTGACTTCAACAAGTTAACAGTTCCTGACACAAAACCTCAAGGTTTTGAGTGCAGGAAAACATTTTCAAATCTCTCACTGAAATTCAGGGACTCTTGGATCACCTGGGAAATTTTTTTGTCCGTATGCAAGAGACAGTACCCCCAGTGAAATCATTTCAAACACTTGTTGTTTCTTTTTTTTTACAACATTTTCACCATCAGGCACACAAATTTATCAGCGAAAACCTGAAGTCAATGATGATGTAATTAAGGCTTTGATTACATGGTGACAGCAAATCGATTTTAAAGCAGATTATATCAACAGTTGGGCAAAAGGAGAGGCAGACATTATGGAAATCAGACCCTTTAATATCTTTAAGATTCCATAACCCCAGAGAGCATCTTTAATTCACCCTTTTTGATTCCAGATGGTCTCACAAATAACCCGGAGTTATCACATTCTGGTAGCCCATGCTAACACACTTCCTATGACACGATGTTAATACGTGGTTAAAAAGAGGAAAAAAAAAAAAAAGAGATTATCAAATTGCAACTATTTCCCCACTAAGGTGACATTTGCAACAAGATGCGTTTGTAAAGAACCCCAGGACACAACACATCACTTCCACCGGCCAGGCATGGTAAGTGCCTTGTGAAGGCAGGCAGAGTTACACAGAAGTATTTAAGAGCAGGATTTGGCTTCAGGCTCCACATGAAGGCAGGAATAGGGAACTATTGTGCTGCCTGTTTTCTCACAGCAGATCCCAACTAGCTTTGGCTATGGATCCGGCACTGCCAGCCAATTTCATGGAGGGAAAAAAAAAAAAAAACAAAGGAAAAAAAAAAAGCGCCTCCGACCCTTTCCTTTCTCTCCCTTTTTTGTAATCTCACCCAGGCACAACCGCTCCAGCAAGCAGCTCCCCTACCAGCCCAATATTTACACTAAACCACTAAAGGACTTTCTATTATAATGCTATCTCATTGATACACGATTACTCCTGAACCACATCAAACCCGGCAACACTGTGAAAGGCACAAACGCCGTCTCAAGCAGGAGGCGCGGGGTGGATTATTTTAGTCTCAGTATTTCAACGGCACTTTTTAGGTTTATGTAAAAAGTAATGTAATGCTACAGTAAGTGTTTCTCCCCTGGGGGCAATTTAGCGCCTATATGGATTAAACATACACGGGTAAACACTTGAGATAGCTAATTACAGTCCTGAAAACACCCGATTCTCACCATTTCTTAAGCCTACCAAATAAAAACACTTCACAAAAAATAAACCTACCAGATAATAATCAATTTTATCTCACATCTTTGAAACTCTTCAGAGGTTTTCACCTGAGAATCAAAAAGTGATAAAACTCCTGTCTCTTTTAACTCTCTTTTGTGAAAGATGCATGGATGTAAAAACCTCCACAGAACACAGCGCTTGCCATCTCCTCTGGTTGCAAAGAACATGAAAGAGTAACCAGACATTTTTATTCAAATGAAATTATACAAATTTTTTTTATCTTTTTTCCCCCCCTCTTCAGCATGTAAAAACCCCACCCTATAATGAACACAAGCTTAAAGCAATCTCTTCCAATGGACCATTTTACTTATTCTACAATTTCTTACCCAAATTACACAGGTATAATTATTTTGACACTGTAATGAAAAGAAAATGGGATTTGGGCACTGTGGGTTTATCTAATAACACTATTTCTTGCCAGACTTCACAGCACTGACAATCACAAAGAGCCCTGTCCATTCCAATAGGAAATATTTGATTTTACTGTAGGAACATTATTTATTTTCACCAACTTGCTATTATCAGAAAGGATATGATAGCTGAATAATAAAAATGAAATCAAGAAATTCTGGTGTTTCAAGGCTTTATTTTTTTCTGCTCTCACTTTTGACATTTTCTTCCCCTGGAGAGACAAGATAAAGTGCTGTCATAAATGGGTGACTTTTCTTGTCAAATGACAGATTTGATTCTCCATGGCAACCACAAATCAAGGTGCTAGTCTGAATTAAAGCTTCTCTTAAAAGGCGTCTTTATGTTTATAAAATGAATTTAAATTAAATGGGTATTAGGTACAGTTTTTTACCTCCATTTATTTATTGACTAAGGAGCTCTGTACTGCGTGGAGCATATTTGCATTTTAAGGAAAGACAACATATTGTACTGGCAGATGCACAAAGAAAGCAAGTTACAAGGTCATGCTACATATACTAGTTTACAGTACTATGAATGGTATACAGATGGACAGCAAGCAGTTAAGAGGTACTTAAATACTGGAAAAAGCACAAAAATTACCTACAGAGTAACAGATGAAGGAAATCTCTCCTCATTTCATAACACTGCTTTCTTCCACACAGTTAATAGAGAGTCATGTAATTGTCACAAACAGAATGCCAAAAGGGGAAAAAAGAACTTAAAATAAAAATCAGATGCTTCATCCTGTGCCCTTATGCAATCTTACTATAGAGCATGATATGCTCTACAAATGGTTGTTACCATGACTTTCAAACACCCGCATTTATCCCAGATTTCTAACTTCAACTGCTCTAAAAATTCACTTTCTTGAGGTCACAACACATCTGAATTTCTTTATTCAGAAGATGAGTCAGTGGATCCTCCTAGTTCCACAATTAACCTACCTTATTACCTCTTTTTTTTTTTTTTTAAATCCTGAAACCCAGAGAACCTAAATTGCACTGAAATACTCTCCTCACCCCTTTCCCCAAAGAGAGGAGAAAAATATTTGCACAGAACAGGAGACTGAAATGTTTAACGTCTAGGTAAAGTCAAATACATATTTTTACACATATTCACAGGGAAGTAAATACTTTCAAGAAATCAGATAGATAAAAACCCATCAAAATACTGCAGGTTTGTCAGCTGATTCTTTCGGTTACCAGAGTCAAGTAGCTCCACATTCACTGCCCTTGTAAGCTCTGCCAAATTTGATTTTAAGCTTCCTGAAGTTAAAGGAGGTTTATACAGTACTAACAGGAGATCTTCTCACACATTTCTCAAGTTATTACACTGCCTTTTATCCAAAATTACAATTTTAAGCAGCACAAGAAGGCTTCAGTTCAACTTCACAGGCAGAGATGGACAGAGGATGTCTTCATCCCGCCGCTGGGCTTTCTGCTTTGCTTCACAGCCACCCACTTTCTTCCAAGGAAGGTGCAATAAAAGGGTGCCAGCAACTTATAAACCTCTTTGCACCCTGGGTCTGTGCAGGATTCAGCCCCTGCAGCCAGCAGCATAAGGACAGCCCCCACCTTGCTGCTGCAGATGTAGCTGTAAGGGTCCCCACATGGTATGTCCTGGTCACGTACCCACTCCTGGATTCACAGGCACCTGTGGGTAACCCAGAAATGCCCCAATGTCATATTGACAGCTCTTTGACCCAAATATTTCATCTTCAGAATCGGGGGATTGAAAGGGGGGAACAGCCAGGCCTCTCTGAATCACCACATAAACATTCGCTACATAAAAATCAATGGACACTTTGCTAATGTACTACTGTATAAGTAACAGCCTCATTAAAATAAGACTAATCTGTAACAGAGATGTGCATTTTACAGGGTAAGCAACTGATTTTCTTACATTTTTACTGTGAGAAGAGAAAAAGAAAAGGAGTCTACCTATTTCAGTCATGCTGTAACCTGATCACAGTGTTTATTCCTGCCCATCACAGCGCTATATAAATTAAGTCCCAAGAATGGGCTTGAGAAAATAAAATACGGTTAACTTCAAACAACACCTTCAGCTCAACTCCTGAAAATCCTTGGCACTTCTTGCTACGCACTTCTGGACATAGTTGAGCTAAGAGGCAGCCTCCTCGAAGTCTAAAGACTGCACTTTTAGGAAAAATTCCCCAAATTACCACTATGCATATGGATAACAGCGCATGGAAAACACTGTCACAGGCCGTTACAAAAGGCTGATGCTACGTGGTAGATGCTGGGAGCATTTTCAGCTAATGTGAGGGGATGGAAAGTGAAGTCCACGCCTTGTGCTTATGTTTTCTCTCCATCAGCAGCATTAAGGTGCTGCAAACAGGTAGAGGATTAAGGCAATGCCCTGTGCCTCTGCAGAACACAGGGCGTTTTTCCAGGCCTTTAGCAAAAACTGACAGCATGGGTTTGTTGAACGAGTGGGCAAAGGAAAACTAAGCACCAGAAGAAAAACTTCAGCTGCTGAAATTGTTTTTAAAATTGTATTTCAGAAATGGGCAGCAATAGAGCCTTGCACCAACGAGTCGTCTGGGACAAGCTGCAGCCAAACCGGCAGCAGTTCTCCACCTCAGCTCCAAATATTCCAAAAGTAAACATGGCATGGGCAGAAAAACCCTGCAAGTGCATTAATTCGGGGCTCTTGACCTTTTTTGGGGTGTCACGGTGGTGCTGAGGCTGCACTAAAACCTCCTGGGAGCACCGGGGTGTTTTCCAGTGCGGAGTGACTCCAGATGCAAATATGCATTTGTCACACAAGAGCTGCCAAAGGAGACAACCTGGCATAAAGGGAGGAGAAAAAGACTGTTTTCCTTTCTCTCCAAGGTCTCAACCACTCATTTAGTGGGAATACAGGACTTGGATTAGCAAACACCTTAAATTTAAACTAGGGTAAGACAATGATGTTAGGTTTTCCTTACACACTCAGTGGGCACTTTCTGAGCTATTTTTTGGCAAATACATTAAACCCTCTCTTTGAATGTTGTGAAACAACACAGCTCACCTTTCCTATTATTTCTACTGCATGGCATTTCATTTTATTGAGCATGAGCTCAGTGTTGATGATAGCATTGAATTTTACTACTTTAATAGTATATGTTATCTGACGTTTCCTAACACTGAGCTTTGGGATTTGAGACTGACCAGTCTTGACAGAGATAGATAGTTTGCATAAGAGTTATAAAGGGAACAGCAGAGGCTTCAGTGATATTTTGAGCAGGAAAACTATGCAGCATACTTCAAAAAGTGAAAAGACAACCATGAAAATCTTTGGTTGGTAATCACAGTCAGGAAATGCCAGCAAATGTTTTGAGATGCTAGCTGAAAATTTGAAAAATGTTAAAAGCCAGCTTTGCTACCTTTAGCAGTGAACTATAAAGCTAATCACATATATTTTTGGGGTCCTTAACGTGGACCAGATGGAACTACACCGCATATAAATAAAAAACATTCTCTAGTTTGTGGGCTGGTTTGAATTTTATTTCATTGGATAAATGTGGAAGAGAAAGTTACTGAGTAAGTTTTAGTCTGAGTAAACCATGAAGCAATTAACAGGAGTTCAAAGATACTTTTTCATCTGTCAGATACCCTACTGCCTTTTAAGTTTCACATGCAAGTTATTGCAAGTGAAAAAGCAACACAGTCAACTGGAGACCCCACCACGTCCATACCAACAGAGTGGGGGGGAGCAAGTTCAGGTGCAGCACCTGCTCCTGAGCTCCCATCTGGGAGGAATCCAGCTACATTCTACTGAATCCTAAGAAAAAAATAACAATCATTTACCTCATCTGTTATTTTGTTAGAAATAATACAGATTAATTTGGGGAACCTTGATATGGAAACAAGGTATGGAAATAGAAGATGCAAACCTGCAAGGTAAATAAACTGCAGAGAATAATCTTGAATCTCTCTGTAAGTTTATAAAATTATTTACTTGTTCTGATCTGAGCAAACATAAAAGAATACCTCGCCCAGGCTCCAGGCATTGTTACCATCAATTAACTAACAATTCCATAAACAATAAAAGTATTACAAAAACAGCAGCACATCCCCACCTACACATTAGCACCAGTCAGCAAAAAACCCAACAAAAAACTACAAACAACACTTCCTACTCCTTGAATTCCCAAAGGAAACTCCACCCCAGCTGCTGCGATCAAAAATACGGACTTAACAAAGTGCCTGCAAGGTTAAGTGGCAATTTTAGGTGTTACTTGTAACAGAAGTAAAACAATTTCAGACACAAGGGTGAGCGTAAACTGAGAACTCCTTGAATACAGACTTTTTCCCAAATGATGGTTTCTCACAAAGATTGTGTTCTCTGCTTCAGGATGCCAAAAGGTGCATGGATCTAGATGAAAGAAAAGATAAAACCCCAACATCTAAACCATTCACCACCAACCAACCCCAGCAATGTTTCCTTGCACCAGGCACAGATGCTGTCAGGAGAGGGCTGTGCCACCACTGCTCCATCAAATGTCAGAGGTGGAGGGATGGTGGGAAAAGGGGATTCCAGCCTCCTTCCTCCCCTCCTCTTCTCCCTCTGGCAAGTCCACACTTGCCCTCTCCCACTGGATCCTCAGCTGTGTTCTCAAGTTTCTGTGGGTCAACACTGCACCAACTTGGCACCGGCAGAACGCCTGTGAAACCCAGGGAGTCATGCAAATGTAGCTGAATAGGCAACATCGTCTTTTCTGATTCATTATGAATAGGCAGAAGCCATTTTAGGCAGGATGGTGAACATCTTCTTTCTTAACTTTGGAAAGTATTCTTTCAAGAAAATAATCCCAACTTCTTACTTCTCCTCAGTTCCCCCAATAACAGTCCAAAGACCCCTAAGTACACACATCCCGTGATGGCAAGTAGGGTCACTGCTCCTGTTCTGAAGTTAGGCAAGCACTAAATACCTGCAACCTGCAGAAACACAGGCTGAGATACACCCTCCAAACTTACCATGCATCTGGAAAACAGGTGTTTTAAAGTACAGCATCACTGTGCAGCTGGCTCAAGCCAAGCCCCTCCCTGGTACTTCTCCTCCCAAGTATCCTTCCTCTGTCAAAGTTAATAACTCTTTGCCCCCATGCCCTAAAAAAAAAAATTATGGAAAAAATTCAGCTTCCTTCTGGGAATTAACATGGTACATTTGGAGAATCAATTTGTTCTTTAAAACCCTGAAATACAGGGATTTTAACCCTGGTTTAAGTGCAAGTTTCACTACACACTGAACTTTGAACCCTCCCAGATTTCTTTCTAAGAGTAAGAGATCCAGAGGAGGATCTCCTTCAATGTATAGCCAACAATAAAGTAAAAAGTAATTACTACAGCAGAGGAGGGTGTTTTATAAAATGCAAGTGTAGGAAATAATTATTTACCTTCCCAACAAGCAGTTTCTTCTTGGTTTCTGTGCCATAAATGTAACTTTCTCCCAACAGCAACTTCTTAAAAGATGTTTGTCAACTCCTGTCATTCACAGATACACAACAAAGAAAAATGTATATCTTTCTAATGAGATGCACAGCCAAGGACGGTTGTCAGCATCATAGCACTGCTGTTGTGACATGTATTTCATTTTATTCAATACATAACGGGAAAGCTGTTTAAACCAGCAGTCCAAGCAACGTCCAAATAAGCATTAATAATGTGGTGAATAACTGATCATCACTAGATGGTTTTCAGCACGATAAAGGTTTTTCCCTCCCCCTTTTAAAAATATCCTCCTAGTTAGAAAACAAAGAGGCAGAAGTTAAGACTGTTGCCTGCTACCTCCTACTACGGGCACACATCTGCAACTGCCAACCTGCTCGCTGCCGAGCCCGTCCTTGTGTGCTGTGGATTTCAGCACTACATCAACAGATTGCAGCAGCACAGCAGGTGGAGCGGGGGGCTAAGGGAGAAGCAATTAACATGTATTGTGTTTCTCATTTTTCAAGGTAGATGGCAAATTCTGTTTCACAGACATGTACAAATTCGCATACAAAACCCACTGCATAATACAAAGACATCTGTGTTTACCAAAGTAATCATTATTGTTTAATGCATATTTTTTACACCATTTAACAAATAACTTTAGCTCTGATGAACATGGTGATTTTCACGATAGACTTAAAAGGGAAAAAGTTCCTAAGAGATGTGGAGCTGCTAACACGTGCTAAGCATCGGGAGAAGCACCACAGATGAAGGGCACTGCCCTGTCTGCTTGTTCTCACCCCGTGCATGCTCAGCTGTCACAGTCCAGCTGGGATTAGGTGGCTTGCTGCCTTGCATTAGAACTTGAAGCCATCCTTGCACTGCATCCTGCGCCAAATTTTGAGGATGCACGCAGCGAGGGCAGGCAGCACCCCATCAAAAGCCACGAGCAAGCACAGCAGTAAGACCCCAACGTTCCGGGACCGACCCCACAGCCCTACAGAGCTTCTCCCTAAAGAGCTTGGTGCAACACACCTGCCTTCAGGACCATCCCCACCACCACTGCAGTCAGGGGAGATTCCTATCACTCCTCCTCTGCCTTACCACTTACAGACATCATCTCTGCCCCACCACTACTCCCCATCCTCCCGCTCCAGCCCAGAGGGATCGACGTGCCTAACCCTCACGGGCTTCAAGGGGAGCTGCCAGCAGGCAGGCAGGCACGGCTGAAACACGAGGATGGGGCAGCTCAGAGGAGGAGTGAGCCGAGTCGAGACCCCGCTACATGCTCAGTGATTATAAGATTAGTGTGTTTTTATTTAAAGTGTTATCCGTTAACATCCCGTATTACAAAAGTAGCACAACAGTATCGACAGACTGTCAATATTAATAGGAGTGTCTAATGTTATATCAATACTAATTTAATTTCTGTTATCTGCAGGCTGCAGGGCCTTTCTGAAGAAACAGAGGAACAAGAATGAGAAAGCCAAAGCAGTGACATAACAGGAAAACGAGCCATTCCTTCAGCTTCTCCATCATTCAGTGGCACCCTGCTGTTTAACAGAGTTATCCTTGCTTCTTCTTTTGAGAAAAAACACCGACAATACCCTCTTGGGGTTTTTTTTCCCAGTATCACCAGAACCTCCACACTCTCTCTTTTTCTTTTTGGCCCAAAAAATGTTATTACAGAATGGTGTTTTTCCTAACTATGCACACTTAAAATCTGTACAGTAAGTACATCAGACACCAGCAATTTCAGGTCAGGTTAATAACTCACCCTTAATACATAGCGCTGATTCAAAAGGAGAATTTCTAGACCAGAAAATGACCCAGAGATCTTAAAGAGCACATGGAAAAAAGCATGTTCTTCATTTTACGTGAAAAATATGTATATTTAGGGTACAATTTCTTGAAGAATTGTATTTTGATGAGGTTTAAATGAGTGTCTCTAAGAGTACAGGGTAAAGACACATAGTGGTAAGTCTGCCCGAGGTGGCAGGTACCGCAAGGTAGGCAGAAGCTCTCGTCCTTATGGGGAGATGCTTGGCATGACCAGGACCCCCAGCACCACCCCTGCGCTTCCCATCACTACTAACACACTTTAAAAGAGAGAGGAAGACAGATCCACAATGACAAAAAAAGCCAAAGTGAACAAAATAATTGAGCTAAATATGTAAACAGTCGTTATTAATAATATTAAAATATCTTTCTTTGCATTTTCTTTTTTGTGGCAGAAGGACCAGCATCTAAGGACACAGAATTGTCACCTAAGAACTGAGTAAAAGAGGAAATTGCCTAAAATGAAGACACAGTATCAAAGGAGAATATTTCCCCTGCTTTAGCACATGAATGATCCCAACTGTACTTGCTACAAAGCATTAAGTGGGAATGCAGGGGAAAATATTCTTCTCCTTAAATACATTTCAAATAAGTGATTTATGGCTTTCAAACTGTGAAGGAGAGAAGTGGAAAAGAGGAAGGTATTGGGGTAGGAAATTGGCTTACCTCGTGATACTCCACGATGTGTGACCAGTTCCCACAAATGGGTGAATCCTCCTTCCCCCGTTAATGAGGCTGTGGGTTTGCCAGTGTGTGTCCCCCTGCCCAGCGAGCACTCCCCACTGCACAACAAGGTCTGCAGAGCCCACCCCAACGCCAATAGTACCCTCACAATTTTACATCACCATGCCAAATTTCATAGGGTAACAATGCCCCAAGCTCCCTTGAAAAAACCTCGAGAGGGTACTGAGCATGGGGGGCAGCAACTCCAAAACGCCAGCAACAGGCTGGGGGTTGACAGATCCCCCCAAGACTCCCTGATGCTGGCCCAAACCACCATGGATGGTGACATCCTCTGAAACCCACATCAGAATAAGATGAAGCAACGTCTGTAGGTATGGAAAAATCAACTTTCATGTTGCAATGAAAACTCCTATCTTCTCTCAATAAGTTGTGCCCTCTCAATAAGTTCCCCTTGCCAGATTTACAGAAATTCCCACTCACAAAAAAATTCTCCCTTCAAACAGATCTTTTCTGCTACCCGTGCTTGTTGCAGTCGGAGATTAACATTAATTGGTGGTTGTGAAGAAGCCACGTCTGTCAGGCTGCTTCCCAGAATGACAGAAAGGAGGAAGGAAGGCAGAAAATGAGGGAAAACAGTCTGTGGCCTTTGAAAACCAGGGGACTGCGCTGCCGAACAAATCACTTCCAGGCAGTTGGGGATGGAGCCAGAGAAGTATCTTTGAGAAGAAAAACCAGTGAGGAATCAACAAGCAAGCGATGCAAGGGGAAAAACTACTGTAGGGAAGCTAATCCAAGAGGAGTCCCATAAATTGGAAAAGGATAAGAATAAAAATTAGGAGTTATTGGATGAGGATTAGTTTAAGAGAGGTGGCTTCCTACCAGGAAATGGGGATTGAATGGCTCGTGTACAGCACAGCCGAGGTACCTTGGAAGAGGCGGCAGGGAGAAATTACAAGGCATGGTGCTGTAGGCTAGCCTGCAGACTAAGAAACCGAATTGCAGCCCAACTTGTGGGTCTGAGCACCCACCGGGCAACCTGGCCACCTCGCAGGACCTGCAGAAGAGAACAAACCTCTCCAGACTGGCCATGGAGCTCTGCCTTTCTGATTTACAACTCCAAACCTGGCTGTTGGGATTTACACATAGAGCAACAGGACCCTCAGAGGATGTGCTCGTCCCCATCTGCAGGGCTTGGGTTGCACCGCCTCGCACAGCTCCATTCCCTGCAAGCACAAACCACTGCGACACAGGAGACGTGAACCCCACACCTTCACAGCGCAGTTTAAGAAAGGGATCTGCTATATAGGAACCCTCATCGCTAGTAATATCTTCCTCTTACCTCTCTGAGTTCTTTCTGCTCATCACCCATGCCTACAACAACCATTTCTGCAGCTCTTCTCCCTCCTCAGCCTCTTCACAAACTTCCAAGCCCCTTTTATCCCTGCACGGGAGGCAGCGCTGATGTTATGAGCCATAGCTCATAACTCGCCTAACAAACTCCAGCCAGAAGTGATTTGTAGGCATCAAGTAGATTATTATTTTTTGAGAGAGTGGGAGGAAAAAAAAAAAAAAGGAAAAAAAAAAAGAGGGGCACAAGCTTAAGGTGTTGTTGATGAATAAAGATGAAAAGAAGGTTTTAGGGTGAGAAATGTTTGTCTAGTGTGACCTAAACCGTTCAAACCTCATTTGATAGATGATGGACATTTATTCCCTGCTATGTGTCACTTCAAAGTCTGAGGTTTATATTAAACAAGAAGTCTTCTCCTCCTAAGTTGTTCTTCACTTTTTTCCCCAGAGTTTATCACACAGCACAGTACCTAGAAATGTAATCACATTTAGTTTTTATAATAAAGTCGTATGGGCACTAGTAGTACATATTAGAAGATGCATTTTATTGTTTTTCATTATGTAATTGTGTGCTTCATTGCTTTTCATCTGTTTTCCCTTGTTGTGGGAGGTGGCACAGCCCAGGAAAACCATTTCTCTGGGGATGATGTTCTAAGGGCAGAATGAAACTAACCCACACGTGGTCCACTCGGACGCAGTGCCATCACCCTTCTACCTCCCCATGGGTGAAGACCGGACTCCTGATAAACTGACAGTTCACAGCCTGAGACAAGGCAAATCCAGCTTTTTCCACCCCACAAGGCTTGTCCCCACTCAGAGAAGCCATCAGCAGTAAATAATTAGAGCAAGCAAGGATACCAGGCACAGCACCAGCTTTAATGTCCTGAGAAGAGATTTTGGAAGTCTTGCATTCCAGTCACCCTCAATCCTGGCTCACAGACACACACCAAACATCTCACCCAACACAGGTGGCAACAAGCAGGGTAGGCACAGGAGCTCCACACCACCGCAGACACCACACAGGCAAAGACATCTCCTAGGAGGCCCACACACACCTGCAGTTGCAGAGATGTCTGCAATTGGGTTCACAGACCTCAGCCCAAACAAAAAGCTCCCAATTAAAAGCAAAAGTATACTCTCCCCCACCCACTTCTGCTTCCTTGTCATTCAGCAGGGTGACATCCTGGCAAGATCTCACCCTAGGAGTTACCATTCAATCTTCCCCCTTCCCATAAGGAAGGAAAATAAAAACATAATGCTAAGATGACATCCACATGCTGCTGGAGCTATTGGAGAGACTCCTGAAGCAGAAGTGGAAATGAGATGCTTGCTCTGGACTAAGCCAGCTGGGAGCGCAGGAAGGGCTGCAGAGCAGTGCACCAGCATGCCAACGGCTGAGAAGCACCAAGTAAAGTTTGAGGACAAAAATACTTCCCTTTCTTACACCCAGAGAAGGATGTCTTTGCTTTGGATCTTGGCTTGCAACCTTATGAGAAGTTGATGTTGGGAAATAAATAGTCTGTATCGTGAAACAAGTTTTTTTTATAAACAGCCAACGTTACAATTAGTTTTGAATACGGGATTCCTCCTACTAAAAGACATGATCACTCAATTATAGATGTTTACATTCCTGTACATTAAAAACAAACACATTATGTTAATAAATTATGCAACTAAACTATACTTAATGGGCTATGCTCCTGTTTAGTACTCACACAAAGCACTGCAGCATTTAACTGCAGGGTAGATTTACTCATTTACTACATATATTCCTTTAAATGTGCCCCAAAATTTGTTTTCTCAGCACTTGCTCTCTGAGATTGCTTTCAATATTGGCTTTTGGGGAGTTCATTTTACTTAAATCCTCTATTAGAGGAGAATATCACAGATTGACTGAAACCGAATTTCTGCACCAGAATGCTGACTCACAGGGGAGCAAAAAATTATTTCATGCTAGTTCTGGCCCCAACCAAGGATACCTTCTTTGCCCTACTCTGAAATAAAGGAAGATTCCTTTGATCTGAGATGCTCCAGTCCCCTGCACGCCAAACACACAGACATCTTGCTACTGCCCTTCCTCTTCCCATCCTCAGCAAACCCCCACTGCTGCCCAGCTAAGCCCCTGAAGACCCACAACTGGGCATCCAGGCTCACAGTAGGAACTTGAAATTATGCTACATCAAGTTGCTCCATCTCACTACACTTTTAGAGCTTTAAAAAAAAATATATATCAAATTTCTATTCAATTTCTCTCTACACAGCTGCATCTCTAATGAACCCCCATAAAAGTTAAAACTTACATTCGGTAATCATATGCAATTGAAACATCATAAAATGAGAAGTCAAGGAACTGTATGTGGGCTGCAATGACTTGTCTTATTGTATTCATTCCCTTAATAAATATATCTTAAAAATAACCTCACAGTCACACATTTGCAATATAATATAAAAATAACACTGGATTCAAATTATTAAACAGGTAATTTAATAGAACAAGAATTGAAATGTAGGACAGCGAGCAACTTTATGCTACAGGAACAGGATGATTTTAGCCAACACAACTATTTTTCTTTTTTGCATTATCTTTGCATTTGTAATACAACATCCACATAACCTTGACAATGTAGTCACCTTAGTAACAAACAAGTGTAACGTTCACTTATAATTGAAACCCCAATAGGGTATCTGATTCAAGTAAAACAAAAATCAGAGGCCCCTACGTTGTTGCTTTTTTCTTAGTCACATATACATAGGCTAAAAGGATTTAAAAATAGATGTATTTGTACACTATTAAATCTACAAAGCAGAACCATTTAATTTTAATTTAACGCAAAATGGAAACAAATATAACACCTTTAAAAGACACGATGCTAAAAAGAGAAGCAAATTATTTAAGTTCTGGATCAGCGCAGCTTGGCAAATTCACACCAAGTAAAGGCCAAGTTTTCAACCAGCCTTACAGCTGAGAGCAGCAGCTGGGCCCAGGGACCACTGTGCCACCAGCCCCAGACAGACAGAGAACACCGTCCACTGTGCCACCGCAGCCCAACGCTCAAGGAGGGGGATGAGTATCCCCAGCCCAACCATCATCCCTGGAGCAGGGCTCTGCCTGGCACAGGCTATGCTCCTGGCTGCATGCTCAGCTACTGCTTCGTGTAGCTGCTTTCATTTAAATTGGAGTATGTGAAATGAAAAAAAGGGCAGAGCTCCCATCAGTGCCCAGAAGAGGAAAGGTCTGAGCCTCCCCAGACCAATGTCTTTTCCTTAGTGATGGCCAAGACCAGTCATCTCAGAGAAAGGCACAAGAAACATTTGAGTTGAGGGTTTTCACCTCTGGGAAAAGGGGTTTCTGCCTAACCCTTTGCTACCTTTGTCCTACAGCCAGAGAACTTACCTTCTTCCTAACTTGCAAAATTAAAGGTACCTCCAGATGTTTGTGATCACCTATATGGCTAAATCCCCTTACTGTTTCACACCTAGTCCTTCATAGCTAGGATTTAGTTTTATTGAATGATTATCTAGTCTTGTTTTAGCTTAAAAAAAAAAAGCCAACCACTTAACTGCAATCTAAATCCATGATCCAAAGCCATCTTTTACTTGCTCACATTGGCTTGCTCTTCTCTCACAACTCCAAAGCCACGAACTTTCTGTCCCTGCAAAGAGCCAGCCCATCGCCTCTGGTGCACCGGCACAGCCCCAGCCACGCATCCCGCTTCTCAACCAGGGCTGCCATCTGCCAGGGCTCCGTCTTTGCCGTCACGCTTTTATTAAGTCCCTGATGAGCATGATTCAATTAACGTCGCCTGAAAAGCCACTACACCGCAAATGAAAGGTGACAAGGAGTTGAAACAGTAGCAGCGGGGGCGCGACGGAGGGCAAACCGGCCAGAGGACACAGCAGACCTGTTACTGCGTGTGGCAAAATGGGTTTGATCTGACTACGGCCAAGGGCAACGGGGAAGGATGTGGGAGGAGGGCAGAGAGAGTCTGAAGAAGTGAGACTTTTGGAAAGCTTACCCCACCCTGCCACTGGAAAGGCAAATTGGAGGCGAAGGCGTGCTTTTTATTGAGTTATTCTGTCGTCAAGTGTTGTGCCTGTACGCAGCACCGCGGTGCTGGTCACCAGTAAACGCCTGGTGGAATAATTAGTTGTACCTTGCTGGAGGCACACAGGATGCCACCGACCTCGCTAGGAGGTCCATGCCCAGAACAGCTGCAGGAGTGGGCTCCTTCTGCCGGTGGAAACAAGGACTGGGCTAAATGTGGCGAGCTACAAGTTTCTGCAACAACGTGCAAGTCTCCAACATGTGGCCCGTAACGTAGCTGTTGCCATGGTAAATATTCATGTTTAGTGAAAAGTGTTAAATCTTGTATCATAAGTTAAATCAGCTGCCAAGACACATTTTCACAAGTAGGGGAATTTTTGTCTTTTCAGAATGGAATGTTTTTCAGTTGACATTGATTTTTCCCTAAAATAAGTCCCCCAGAAAGGAAGCCAACCACACGTGAGGCAGTCCAAGAGCTGAATTACTCTACTCCTTCTCTGAATCATCAACAAGTGTTGTGTGCTAGTGTGTGTGTGTGTGTACAAATGCACTGTAGCTTCATAAATCCCATCCTCGTATACAACTGAGCAGTTAGACAATATATCTGGAATAGTAAACCACTGATCCCAGCAGAAGTAACACCAATATTTCCTATTTTGCATGCTGTGATTTCAGCAAGGAACTTTTCTAAATAGGAAGCATTTCAGAAGAAAAAAACCCCATAAGCTTAACTTGCCCTAACCTTTTCACAAACACAAGGCTCAATCCTGAGTAGAGGGTTGTTTATGTAGGTCAAGGACAGAAACAGAGTGTATTTACTTGCTTTTATGTTTCTTGTTCAGCATTTCAAAAGAGGACAAATGGGTTTAATACAATTTCAGAGAGACACACAAGTCGGAATTAATGCAGAATTGGTTAAAAAAAACCCCCATGTGTTACTTTTATTCATTTAAAAACCGTTGCAAGCAAAGCTGACTTATCAGTTCAAGATCTGCAACATTACATGTATGTGTCCTTCTACTCTTGAACTACTCAAAATTGGCTCATTCTAGCATCTTATGGTTAAATCTTCCATATTTAAAGCAAAATGCATTTCCAACAGAAGGTTCTTTAGAATAAGGGGGGAAATTGTAATTCAGTAATTAGCCCAATTTCATTCACAGCAGGGTAACTAACTCCTCTGATAACAGCAACAAAGCAGAGCCAGTCCTAAAGTCTGAGCAGAAAAGACAACAGCAATCATCTGCTTTTGCAACCAAAATAAAAGCATGGACAGCAATGACCTTCTTGCTCTCTCCTGCCCAAGCCCCACACCAGGGAGAACCTCTCCCACCGACACAGGCAGGGACGACTCAGCCCCCAGACCAGACCAGCAGCTCCCACAGATGTACCACTGCCCAGTCAAGCAGTGCAGAGCTCTGTGATGTTGGGTTTTCCTCTTCCACATCTCTCTTCGACAACCACAAACTGGATTTCACCTTAGTTGTGTCTTCTGCAGTGAGTACTTTGCTCAACAGATTCCTTTCTTCTTTACCTACCTCTGAGTAGCAACAGCCAGCAGCCAGTCACATCCTTGTTTCTAAGTTAAGAAACACTTCAGATTCCTCCTCCTCTCTCTAATTATTGCTCCACAATCGATTTGCCGTACCCCATGCCAGATTCGCACCTTAGTTCCTCACCTCTAGTCATTAAAACTCAAACTCTCCTCCCATCTTCTCCACGAAAGACATTTTTCTAGCAAGCAAGCTACTGCTCACGCTCTTACCTCTTTCTCTAGTGAAACCAGCTCTACTGAAAGGCTGAAGCTTATTTAGCACTCCCAGTTCTCTACTTGTCTCTTTCTTTTATTTTACATGGTTCAATGTTCTCATTCTGCCTTCTCTCCTTCTTTCTCCACCTCAGCGCTACAAAAAGACATCTTCTGTGACACCTTAAAAAAAGAGATCACTGAATTAACATGACTTGCACTGCACGGTATTTTCAGACCAGCCATTTGCTAATGTCACAAACACAATTAGGAAGTCAGGGAAAGAGCTTGGAGAAGCAGATGAAAGCTGGAGAGATAAAATGGAAAGCTTTTTTTACCTGCCAGGCTCTCAGGTTAGGGTTCTAGGCTGCTCTGGGATCTAATAAAGGTATGAAAGAGCCACATTAAGGAGATGCATAATCACTGTGCTGTAAATATCGAGCATGGTTTTTTCCATCCTCCTATAGACATGGATTTTTGCTCCTGCAATTTGCAGGCTGGTAGCCATAGGTGGTTTAAATTCTTGATACTTAAAAAAAAAAAAAGCTCAGAGCATTACTGACAATTAAAAACAGCTTTTACACATGCACAATAACGCTTCTCATGCTTTAAAAAAAATAATATGCATATCCATATTACCATCATAATAAGTGCCACAGAGTGACATGATATGATTGAGTATAATGGCTCCTTTGGAGCCATTATGGTCGATCAGTAAATAATACACTTTTGAAATTGTCTAACTACATATTTACACTTGTCAACTCTCATAGACTTCAGTGACAGAATTTAAAAGAAACACTGTAAAAAACTGTAAGAGCATTAAACCACTAAAACATTACACTGAAGTAGTATTAAGGTTTGACTTAAACCCAGAAAAACGTGGAAATACCAAGTTAAGGCCAAATCTCAACAAGTGACACCGTCTTTAGCTCACTGAGCAATGCCCGAGTGCTTGCATCTGTCTGGGCAAAGTGAGGGATGAGGCAGGGTTGAGCTGGAAGGACAGGACCCATGAGGTCATGGTGGTTCTGAGTATCCCTGAGCACTGAGCCATTGTGGTGGGTTCTGCCCACCGAATTCACAGCCCACCCACAGGACTTAGCTGTTCAGCAGGACACTGCTTTAGGGTATTTAAAAAAAAAAAACAAAGCCTGGACTTTGTCTCTGTTTATTCAGATGAAATTTCCAATTAAGTTGAGAAGAATTAGTCTTCACTTAGTTTGGAAGAGGCCCCGTTGAGATACTGGGAGTTTTGCCTAGCTGAAACACATGGAGAAAAACTTCAGGCTTTGACCCTAAAAAGGCATTGTCAAAAAAAATATGTTAAACAAACATGACAGCAGAACATTAATATCCCAAAGATTCCCTCCATGTGGGAAAAGAAAAGACTGGGAAGCAAGATGTTTTTTCAAGAGTAAAATAATGGCCTTGGCTTTGGCTCTTTTAATTGATAATTTTGTCTCTCTCTTGTTCAGCTGTAGTCACTTCTGCTCCAAGCAGCGGTGGCAGCAACTTTATTGGTTCCAGTAGAGCTCTGCTGAAAACAATAAGCATCAAGCCCCCAAATGCCATCTGTCTTTCTGCAAGGCTCACATCCTGCTGCCCCAGAGTCAAGGGGATAATGAATGCTTGCGAGACGTCAAGAGCAGCCCCAGTCCCACGGCACCTCCTCTGCAACAAAAGGACCCCCAAATGCTTCAGATGCTCCGCACTACAGTCCCAAACCATGCTGTAAAAAGCAATGATAGATATTTTCCTAGAGCAAAGGTCTTCCTTTCACATATATATAAAAAAATATATCTCCTTGCTCAGACTTATCTATTACCTAGCTTGTGAGAACAAAATCCATAAAGGCTTGGCACGGCAAGACTCTTGAAGTTGTTTGAAGACACAACCACCACACCCCTGTCCAGAGGGAATTACAACTCAGTTTTATAGTCAACTCTCCCTTCGACCGGCTGATGACAGAGCAGCCTCCCTCTATCCTCAGCATCTGGGATTTTACAGCCGCTGTATATAAATGGGATTTTCATGACAAACAACTCTGTATTTGGTTTCCTTGTATATCTGAAAGCAAGAATGATCTCTTAAGGCTCTGCTGGGAAGAAGTATTAATGAAGACAAAGAGTATTTCAGGCTATATCCCCCAGGAGCATTATCACGATGACAATATAGTTACTTTGTCCTAAACAAGTACTTTTAAGTCCACATCCTCCTCCCACAGCAGCTCTTCAGGACCCCCTGTACACACGCTCCATGACAGCCCTTGCAGGCCCCTCCCTGCAGCCAGCAGCCCACCATCCCATGACTGCCCAAAGAGGACAGGATCTGCCATCAGCTCGGAGAGCTTTCTTCAGTCTCTCATTTCATAAGCCCTCCCTGGAGATGTTTGCTTTTGTCTAAATATTATAAACTGTGGTATGACAAAAACTTAATAAACCCTGTTGCCTTTTCACTTTGCGCAGCGTCTGTCTCCTCTCACCCTACCTCACAGCTCATGCAAATGTCAGAGTGAAAACAGTTTCTATATCTCCTTCAGTCGCCCCAGAGTGATATAAGCAAAGGTAAACAAACTACTGAAGTCTGGGTATTTTTACTTCTGATGTGATGTAAATCAGTGGATGAAAGCTGGGAATAAACTGGCAATAGGAGGCCAGCTTATTAAAGTTTCCTCCCCCAGCTCAGCATTCCCTCAGTGTAATATAGCTGACATATCCTTACGCTAAGGAAAAAAACCAACAAAAAAACCAACCCAGAGAGCTATAAATATTTCACCCAAAGTCAAAGACACTCTTCCTTCAAGATGTTTGGCCAACTGTTACAGAAAGAGAAAATCATTTCCCTACCGAAGGGAGAAATCTTTACCTGTAAGACCTCAGGAGACCCGACATCAACTCGAGTGCTTGGGATGGGCACAAGCCTCTCACGTGGGACACCCCAAGGAGGCCAGACACCACGAGTGCTTGGGACAGGCACACGCTCCACACGGGACACACCAACACAGCACAACTTGGGACACAGAAGTCGCTCGGTTCCTGCTGTACCACATACTCCACTTCTCAAACAACAACCAGGGCAAGAGCGTCATCATTGGGCTCAAATCAGAAAATGACCAGTCCTGTGTGGAGCTGAAAGCCACTGAGAAGATAGGGTTTTAAGAGCAGCAGCTCCAGCTGCCATCTAATTTCTGACCAGTGGGTGCCCCAAGCCCACAACCTCCTCATGTCATTATCTCCTGGCAGAAAGATGTTATGTACTCCCACTCTTCCCTCCCTGCCTCCTTGTTTAAAGCTTTCTGGCTGTTGGTGAGGAAATGAGTCTGCCTTGCTCTACCTTTCTCTCCATCACCTTGCTGTCTGTGAGGACTGGTGAGAAAATGTTTCAGCTGCTCTTACACTTCCACAGCATCCATTTCCCTGAGGTCCTTATGGAAAAGAAAGAGGCAAAAAAAAAAAAAAAGGCCTTCTCCCATCTCCTGCCGACGATAGATTTATCAGATAATAGCATGAAGCAGGAATGATCCTGTAAAGCTGTTACCAATACCCAAAGGTATCCGAATAGCAGCAGTGAGACGGAGATCACACTCGTTGCATTCACCAACCAACGGACAAAGCCTGAACAGCAACCAAGGGACCAGCAAAGCCTGTCTGGTAAAGAGCACAGCATTATTTTAACTTCCTGTGAGCAGCTGTATGGCTTTTCTGACTTTCTGTCTGCGCACTGTATTTTTATATTTTATTTTAAGTTAAAACCTGCTGAAATTCAATGGCTCCAGACACAGCAGTGCCAAGGAAAAGGAGCCTCTGGTCCCTGAGAGGGACTTTTCTCAGTGCTGGCTTGACACATAAAATCTGTTTCTTCAATTACGTCTTCCCTCTTACCTATTTTAGACATGATGGTGTGAAAACATAATAAAAGCTCACGGAAAAAAAATTCAAGGAAGCTGAGAAAGCATTCTTCAGATTGTATTTAGGGGCCTTGGCTCACAAATGCTTTAATATAGGAGGATAGCCACTTGCACACCCCAGCACCACGCCGGCAAGCGCAGGCTCTCACACCTTCCCAGAGCACCAGCATCTCCATCTCCAAGAACTGTCCCGTTCAATAAAAACACTGTTACCACAATGTAAAACTCCAGCTACAAACCCCACTTTGCACTGTTACTGTCCTGCATCCAATGAGGTGCCTGTGCTTTACAAGAGTTTGTTGTACATACGCTTGTGATCCATTCAATTTCAGAAGGTCACCACACTAGGTGACATCTCTGCTGTGCCACCCCTAGCTCAAATACATCCTACAGCAGCTGAAGGATCAGCTAAGGGACTTTCATCATGCATTCAAAAACTCTACCAAGTCAGGGTGAAGCCTTGTAGATAAGAAGCTCAGCTCAGGACTTACACTTCACGCAGCAAAACAGTTTCCCTTTATGTGATTTATTGAAACAATGGATGTTATTTGTATGATGAAATAGATTAGCTGAAAAATTGTCCCACAGAGGTCATTATAGTCATAGGAAAGTCAAGGTTTGTTCTACTACTGCAACAAAAATTCTGTATTTGGCTTCATAAATGTCAAGCAATGAAAAATACCACTAATTCATCCAGGATAAAAGCCTACAAATAAAGTCCTCATTTGAGGTGTGAGAAGATTTTTTTACTTAGAAGGTGTGAAATTCCCCTTTCTCTTGGTGATGAGAAATGCTCCTTGATGCCCCGTCTCCTCCAGGACATAGCCAAAGTGGAAATAATTTTCAAAACTAGTATGTACATGGAGTAACATGGTTAACATCATCCAATGAATTTAGATCCACCTACACGGTATAAATATATCTAGATAAACTGTCACCTTCAGCAGAATTCATTAAAATAATGTTGTATCTTCCTTGTTAAATGTAATTTTTTTAATTGAAATTTAATCTTACTGTATTATTTGGTAGATTTTTAATTGACATTTGTAGTAATTAATTGGTAAGCATTACAGCTTTGTCTGAAGAATTTAAAACTAAATTTGACATCGAGATTGGCCAGCCACTGCTGTGAGGTGCCTGCTGGGAGCATTTCATCATCCTCCCAGCCCCTCCTGCTGATCAGAGGTGGGAGATGATGGTCTCTTTCTTACAGTCATGAATTACATTACTAATGTATTCCATTACCACCACGCAAATGTCATGTTAATTCCTGATCATCATCAAGTCAGACAATGGTTTCCATGCTGGCACCCAGCCAATTAGCGGTGTGGAAAAATATTCCGCCAATTATATAACTTGAATTGGGTTAAGGACTCAAGAGAAAGCAAAATAAATGCTTTGAAAATACTTCTGAGATAAAATGTAAGTTGACACTGTCTTCATGTGCTATAGCCGATGTTATACAATCTGATAGGCAGCTGCCAACATTCATAACTGTTTATTAAATCTAGCCTCTCTTTATGGTGGCAGCTAAGATCTGTATTTTTACCAATATTAGGTTCATTGTGTTATGAAAAAAGACCAAAATACTTAGGAGCATTCACACCAGCTTATAAAACATATTATGTAGTATATTAAATTGTTAAAATTACTTCTTCTCTCCTCCCCCCTCCCCACCCCAAGAAAGTTCCACAGACAGAAAAGTTTCAGGAAAAAACCAAAGTCTTCCTGTAGCCACTGATGATTCACAGGAGCAAGGTTGATCCTGTGAGGACAGAAGTGCTGTCATTGCTCCTGCTGTGAAGCTCTGCCAGGGGATGCCAGGCTCAGCTGCTGGAGCTCTGCCCCTCTCCCCCCATTCCACTGACACACGTCTGGGTTAGCACAACCCACTGACCTACTCTGCAGCTGTGGATGAACCCCTTTGGCATTCGCTCCCCAGCTATCATGGGCACCTAAAGCCCCCTGTGAAATCAGGCGCCCACCCACCAGAGGAGATGACTGTAGCAAGAGTGGGGCTTCCCTACAAAAAAAGGGTCACCACGAAGCCTGGTTGAAATGCCCCCAGCCACATGGGACATGGCAGGTTTCTAACACCACCTCTCCTTGGCGTGGCGTAGCGCCGAGCCCCGCCAGCAGCACGATGTGCCAGCAACTCACTGCATGACCAGATTTTGGTACCACCCCATTATCTCCAATTTATAAACGTACCCAGCACCAATCCCTCGACTTAAAAACATCTGTAACTATGAGCAAATTGTTAAAACCTTTTACCATCTCCTTTGGTCTCGTTTTCCTAGGTGCTGTAACGAGGCAATTCACTGTTCTGGCTGCTTACCCTAGGTGACCTTTGCCTGCCATAAAATGGTATACAACTGAACGCTCTGCTTTAAATAAAACTCTTGCCTCTTCGAAAAGGGCCCATGCATTCACTCAACACAATCAACAGAAACCACATTGGGTTACTCAATAAGCTGGAAACTTCTAAAACGCGTACGGCGGTGAATGGATTCCTGACATCACCAGGGACACTCGAGTGGGGAACAAGAGAGACCGCTGAGAAGTGGCTCTTGCTGCAGCCAGAGAAAGGATCACTCCTTTAAGCTGAACTCTCAAGGAAAGTGAGAACAAAAACTGAATTAGCTCAACACGTACCCTCTGCAGTCAGCACATTGCTAGGCAACTTACCATCTCTTGATAGAATTATGGTGGAGGGCTGGTCGTACATCAGGGTTAAGATGAACACAAGCACCAGTTTTGGCCAACTGCTCCTTTCCAGTGGGACTGCTCAATGCTTGGTCATTTCATATTATTATTTTGCAGTATTTTCTAAGCACCTAGAGAGCCTAATGCATTCAGAAAGCATTTTAAAGCTATTATGTGACATGAAAATTTTAAGATAACTGGAAGTAAGTGAATTTTAAGAGGAATAGCATGAGTCTTTTTCTTTGTTCAAGCCAGCATTTGGAGGGAGTTAACAATCCTTCTTTTCTTTGCTTTTTTTTTTTAATACTGAAGCTATCCAGAGGGCATGCTACTCAAACACTTTGTCTTTACTCAGGATGCTGGTCGGCCACAGCTCCATACCTCCATAACTCACCCTGTTATGTCAAGGGGATGCTTCAAAACACCTTGATTCTCCCATTTGCCACCACAGAGACCAGACACAAAGTGCTGTTACAGGCAGTGCCATGAGGCTGTCACAACACCTAGTGATGTCACATTTAACTTATGCCAGCCTTGGTGAGACATTGATCTTTAATAGTGACTTACATAGTACAATTTGGGACTCTGGGCATTATTTATAGTTATTAAAGAAATATTAAGCAAATACACAGGATGCTTTAAGTAGAGTCATGTACCTTGCATATAACCCCTGAGTTTTCCATGCATATTTCATAGACACAAAGAAATAATTAATTAGCTAACCACTGTAATTAAAATCAATTGATTCATATGTGACAGAGCAGTGAGAAATTTTTGCATCACTGGAGCAGTCTGAAATTGGTCCCTGTCGGGGGATCTCAGTCGTATCAAGGCTGGTAGTTCAGACATGAAGGAAGTGGTAAGAATCTCTCTCTCCTGCATGCACACTTTGAGCTGCCATATGGGTTTATTCAACTGTTTACTACACCAGTCGGTAAAAACTGAACAGCTATTATAATCTTTGCTAAATGACATGGTAATTATGCTACCTCTGGAAAAAAAAAAGAAAAAAATTGAAACTTTAACAAAAAAAAAAAATCACAATTCACTGATGTGTGAATTTCTCAGGTTTTATAATCTTTGAATTGAAATTCTAACACAGAGGTGTATTAAACGTATAATAGAAACACAAATTTATTTTAAAAACCAATTTGTGCTCCTATTTCCTATGCTATTTAACTAAGCAGATTTCCTAGTTTTCAAAGATTTCTTACATAGACCTTCCAATTTCCCTGTACAACCAGATGATTTGTTTTCCCAATCTCTTTGTCTTCTGATTAACGAAGAAACATTTCCACTTCTCTCACCCTGATCACTAAAAAACAGAAGTGATGGGGAGCAGGCTGGTAGGAGGAGAGGACACAGGACGGACAGGCTGCTGGGGGACAGGGACAGCTGGGGAAGGCACAGCCACCGCTCACTTGGCACCAAAGGGACCAACAGGCTTCTTGGCTGGCTAACACCATGGAGAAATGGCAACTACCAATTAACAGCGAAGGGGTCACCCCATACCACCCACTCAAGCTTGACCAAAGGCACTCTTGCTGAAATTGGCTACTGAACGCTCTGTCCCTGTGTTCCTCCAGGTCAGGCATCACAGCACCAACATCACGCTGAACCGGGCAAGCACATGCAACGAGACAGCTCTCCTGTGTACCAGTGACACCATTTTGTCACTGGGATGCAAGCACAGCAAATGCTGGAGCTAATTATTTGTTGGCAACGGTTCCTTCGAGAGTTCATCCTCTGACACATGATGGAGAGGAGACCTCCCCATATTCATATTTAATCACAACACGAATTGCCCACATAAGCACGTTTAGACCCTGTCGATGTGCAGGTCCTCAGTTCTTGGCAGTGGATTCTCCTGCATCACTGAACTCCAGGTTCAGCACCAAAGACCTCATAGCTCACAGGATTTGAAGGGATGGAGGAAAAAAAAAGAAAGGAAGGGAGGCTTTTTTCTGTATTGATAAAACTTGTTATCATGTTACAACGAAGGTAGCTTTTGTATTAAGACAAGAGTGGTGATTTGCTTTTAAGCACAGACAATTAAAAACGAATAAGAAACCCAAAAACCCATATTAAAAAGGGGAGAAAAGGGTGAGGGGAAAGAGAAACTGTAAGAAAGGACAAGTGAAGAGTTATTGCAAACTTGGGTTTGATGACTCACCAGTTTCACTTGCAGGCATCACACACATCCACTCATGACTCAGGGCAAATAAAGGAAAGGATCACAGAATCATAGGATCATCGAAACCCTTATCATGGCAAATGTGTCTGGAGGCCGGAGTCACTCAGAAAAAAATGTTCTCAGGAAACTGAAAGACAAAAACAGGTTTTAAAACTTCACTCAGAATCATATCACAGCCCACCATTTTCCTTTGAAAATAAAAGATAGCTATAAATATGGGGTGGGGGGAGCAAGGGGGAGCATTACAGGAGTATTTCTGCGTATCAAACATTACTCTAATCACACAGCAGACTTTACTTGGCTTTAACTAAAACTAAGACTTACAATATTAAGAAAGGCTTTTTAAGACACACATAGTTCACATTTGCAACGTGCTTCTCCGACAGGCAAGCTTATGTTCCTTCTAAATACCAAAACATGTCACCATCCAAATCCATGCTCTGCTCGAAAACACCGCCCTGTGCCCAAAATCCAGATACTTTAACCTACTTTGCATTATCAAAATAAAACAGTCTTTGAATTTCTGAAATATTTACCCTCTGCCTTCACTCACTGCATCCTGATAAAACCTTAACAAAATGTAGAATCTCTTGTTAGCAAAATCTTTCCTCCAAGATAAGGAAAAACACATATAAAAACTATTTGATGTTCAGGGTGAAAAGGCAAAATTTGCAAACATCAGTTAAGAAATACCAATTAGTATGGGGTTTTTTCCCCAGCTATTAGTAACAGATTGAGTTTAAGCTTAGCTCAGAGGAAGCTGCTCGCTGCACACATGAAACATACATTTTACTAATAAGGGTATTTTAAAATTAGATGTGTATTTTCTTTGCTGGCCACACTAGTAAAAAACTCATATTCAGAAATAGGAACAACGGTGTCCCGGAGGCTGTGGTACACAGACACAGCATCCAGGAAATCCCATGGGATTTACACAGCAGCTCCAGTGCCAGCCCAAACTGGAGCAGGGCACTCACTGCCCTTAAGGATGCACCAACACCCGGGACAGTCTCTGCCCTCTGGACCACTATGCAACAGCGACCTGCAGCAGTAAAGCCCAGAGGAGAACACAAACTTTGCAACAGATGAAAATGTCCTGAGGGACCAGGGTGGGAAAAAATACAAAAGCAAAAATCACGTGTGGTTCTGACCTCTTCACTCCCCAATCCTCTCTCTCCGTAGCATCCCCAAGGCAGTGGCTGCCCCCAGCCTTCCCACATCTACCAGCGCTTTGGCGATGGCAAGAACTGCCACCTTCAGAGTAACCTCGTGGAGTTAATTATTTTGGCAGCCCACTGCAGCCTTCCTGAGGAACATCTGGAAGTTTCTGTCCTAGCAACAACCACATGAAATTTCATAAGACAAAAACCAGGTACGTCTCTGGCCCTGGGGCTTTCTCCCATTCTTTGCTGAATGCAATGCAACAGCTCAAAGAAGAGCCTAAGAGTTCAGAAAGCTAAATATAGGGATTATCCAATCCTATTATAAAACTGTGCTACACAATAAAAATAGATCCAAAAGGGGGTTTTAAACAGTATTTATGCTAAACACAACTTCTTTTTCAGAGACTCTGGAATACCTGCAAACCAAAAGTGACCTGCATCTTGCATCAGTTGTATTTTATTCATGAGGAGCAGAGCACTTGAGAGAAGCAACTGAGCAGTGTCAGAAACACACGTCCAACGCTCGCTTTATTGCTGGGCTTGATGACAGATATGCAGATGGGCATGTCGCTGAGCAGAAAGCTGCATCTACACATGTTGGGGCAAGATTTCTGCAGCTGACCTGCTGCCTCACAGTATCCCACTGCTTAGTAATCTTTATCCACAATACTGATGTCTGAAGAGCAGGGAAGTATCACTTTTAGAAGATGAAGAATTGAGGCTCATTTTGGTTAACGTTTCCTCATAAGATTTCATGTTCTTTTGAGACTTCTGAGGCGAAATGACTTGTCTAAATAGTGTATTTAATCTGCAGTAGACAAGGGCTACAGTCTACAGCAGCACTGTCCAGACTGCTCTTCTCCTTCACATCCCACCTCAAGTGCAAGCAATATCTTGGCATCTTTGTGCCCACAAGCAGATTTAAAGGCTGAGGGAGCTTCTACACAAGGAACAAGAAGCAGCATTGGCAGTAGGTAAAGACATCCCACCCTGGTCTGACCTCCAACGGTGCACCTGGAAAAATGGATGTTCTCATCTCACCAAAATACCCCAAAACCCCTTTCCTTCAACCAGGTCTCCCAAGGCGACAAGGCTTACTTGATAACCATGTACTTTCTGTGCCCAGACCCACCTGTATCTTTTGAACCCTTTGGGACTAAGAGGAGCAGAGAACTCCCAAAGACATGATTTCTCATGGCATTCAACTTGGTGCTCGCACCACTGGAGACCTCCCAAACCTTCCTATCAGCTGTCTCCAACAGCAGCTGATTCACCAGCACGCTGCCAGCTCCAGGCTGAGCTGTGCCAGAAGGGAGCCCAGTATGGCCCTGGGGCATGGAGGCAGCTAAGCACTTCCATGGACCTCAAGGCTGGAGAGCCTCGGGAAACCACACATACTGCTGAGGGGAAGGGCGGAGGAGGGAGAGGAAGAGATAATAGATCGGTTCTGATAAACTGAAGCTTTTAATGATCTACCCACGCACTTGAGTTCGATCTGGCATTGACAAATTGAAGCTTTTAATGATGCGCCCACACATCTGAGTTGGACACTCCTCTTCTACAACTTTCACAAAAATAGCCTGCTGGGTTAAAGACAGAGAAACTCTAATAAAGCTGCAACATGAGCAAAACTCTTGACTGCTCTTTTGACAAAACTTCTCCCCCAACAGACTCTTTGATGTGACCTCCAACACAGACCTTCTCCTGTGCTCCCTGCTCCCATACAGATTCTCTAAAGGCTAAATAAGGGGTGATGAGATGCAGCAGCTTCACTGTAACTAAAGTACAAAGTCAATCAAACCTTGAAACAGGAATCTGGGCTTCATTAATTCCAGCAATCACAACGTTTTTATTATCACTGTATTAATCAGAATAGGAAACCTATTAATCTGCCCCCAACAAAAATTAATCTTCGTAATATTGAACAGATTTGAAAGACAAGCTTTAATATTTCACTGTTTAAATCTCAAAGGTAGAAGCACACAGCTCAGATGATCCAGCAGACCACCACAGACTTCATCACATCAGCATGAGGTCAGCCCCATGATCCTATGTGGTGGTTCAGCCCCAACCAGTGGCTGAGGACCACACACTACTCGCTCACTCCCACAAGAGAAACAGACTGAGCATCCATGGGTTGGGATAAGGACAGTTTACTGACAAAAGCACCATGAAAGTAGAACAATAACAGCCAATTACACTCACACCCAGTGAGAACACAGAGTACCCATCACAAGAGTGCTGTGCCATGCAAAGACCCACCCAACTGAACTCAGACTGCTCTGGGGGCACCCAGAAGCACCCAACCCCTTTTATGGGGGAGTGATGTCAGGTGGTGTGGAAAAGAGTCTGGGCTAACTCAGCTCACCTGGGCTGGCTGCTTGGGGAGGTTGAGTCTGGCCTGGCCAGACCTAGGACACCCTCACTTTTCCCTGACTCTCCCAGCCCTCTTTGCTCATCACCATCCTGATGTCCAGCCGCTCTGGGGCTTCTGAAGCAACTGAGAACATTGTTTCATACATCAAACTGCAAAACTGGCTGCAGCACCTGATGCATCTCTGGAATTTTAAGGAGTTTTGGGCAACAGAACTGGTGAAAGGGATGTGAGGAACAGCTAAGGACTTTGAGTTTATCTAGTTTGGAGAGAAGACAGCTGAAGGGTGACCTCATAGGTCACTACAGCTGCCTGAGGAGGGGAAGCAGAGAGGGAGGTGCTGAACTCTTCTCCCTGGGATCCAGCAACAGGATGCACGGGAATGGTTCAGAGCTGCATTAGGGGAGGTTCAGACTGGACATGAGGAAGAACTACTTTACCGAGAGGTGGTCAAACACTGCAACAGGCTTCCAGGAGAGGTAGTTGACGCTTCAAGCTTCTCAGGGTTTAAGAGGCTTTTGGACAATGCCCTAAACATGTCAGGCAGTTGGACTAGATGATTGTGACAGGTCACTTCCAGCTGAAAATGTAGCATCCTGTCCTATTCTGGTTGATGCTGTGACACAAGGAACTGTACAGCATATCACCATCCAGCACTGTCAGGGTGCCACAGGCTGGCAATGCCACCCTGCACCAACGGCTGTCTGGGTACCAGTGAGCTTTCTGCAATAGGTAGGACAGCACTGACTGTTAGCAGACACATGACCATGAATTCAGAGGAATGAGAAGAGATGTTGTGGGAGAAAAAGCCATTTTTTCACTTGACTAGACTGTCCTTAAAGCACCTTTCACCAACATATCTCCACATACACTCGTAGCTACACACACACCTTGGGACGGCACTCAGTGCAGTGCATTTCAAAGCCTGATCAAAGGCAGAACTTCAGTGCACCACTTACATTAGGCTGTTTACTAACTGCAATCAAGCTACAGAATACTGTTTTAACTAATGATTTCTCAAAGCCATGTTGCACAAAGGAAAACAGGTTCAACTTGTAGATCCGTGCCTGAGACCGCTCCAAAACAGACAACTGTAGGAAAAGTTGTGCCCATGTATACATATATACAAAACTGTTTTTAAGTGACTGTTTTAAATTAGAATAAATCTGTGTTCCACCAATTAAGCTCTGAATACACGACTGATACCATTCGCTATTTTAAACAAGCGGCATAATAAATGCAAAAAAATCAAATATTTTAGAGAAAATACTTGGAGAGTTGAGACATTAATTTTGCCATATACAATCTGTTTCACAGGGATTTAAAAAAGCATTATTGCCACCCTGGGTACATTGGAATAGAGATGAAACTCCCATCCTTCCCTATTTACATATTAAAAAACACGTGCCTTCTTGATTCAGACTACCCAGCTTGCTGATACATGACTCTGTTAAAAACAATACAGCCTGTCTAGGAAATGCAAAGCCCCAAACTAGATGTGCCCCTGCAAGAATTACTGCAGTCTAACAGGTTGTGAATGGAAATAAAACCCGCTGCTGTCTTGTTTATCCTCCCTTCCAGTGAGTGTCCAGAGGGAGTGGGGCCGGAGCAGGTGCAGCTCCCCAGGGTCCTGCCTAACGATGGAGCTGTTTACCAACCACCACCAGCAAAATAAGAGTAAGATCAGCCTGGAAAGCACTGGGATCTCCGGATGTCTATCTCCAGGTGGGGGAAAAGAAAAAAGGAGTAAAAAAAAAAAAAAAAAAAAAAACCAAAAAAAACACCCACTCCCCCCAAAAAACCCCTACCATCCCTATTCTTATTTCTGCCTCATATATCTATTTGATTGTAGCTTGAGATGCTCAGCAATTTCCTAAAATCTTTCAATACAGACAGAATTTTTTTTTCTGAAATAAATAACCTCTTTCTTCTTTCTTTCCCTTTTTCCTTTCCACCCCCCACCCCTTTCCACTAAATTGCCATTAGAAACACATGTCCAAAACATCCTTAAAAAGCAACACAAAGCCTGCTGGCAGGGGGAATTTCACTACACCAAAAGGTAACATTTGTTCTCCCCCTTTCAGCAAGGATCCACCTCGACTTTTTGATGTTGGATGGAGCTTTTATTTGCAAATAGAGCAGAGCTGCTTGGGACAGAGGGCTCCTCCGGAGCATGCCATGTGGCCTGCACAGATGTTCCTTTTATTCCCACATCCCACAAGGCTCGGTGCCTTGCTGGTGTTAAACAGATTACGCAAGTAGAACACTTGATTTTGCATGTCCCCCTTTTTTCCAACAGTTGTCTAATTTACTCAACTCGGTTTGCCTCTCCTTCTGCATCCCCCACCCCCAAACACTACAGAAAACAAGGGAAAAACCAAGGCAGAAACAAAGAAATTTCTCCTCCACAACCAGAATTTGCAGAAACACTCAGCAGCTGCAAACTACACAGAAATCCAGGAGAAAAAAGCTCTGGAGTACAGTAACTAGCTCATTAAGTGCTAGGTTCCTCTAAAAAAAGTTCATCATGTCCCAGTAACACCAGTCACTACAAGTATCATAATCTCTTGCCCTTATTTAATGTCTAAATGAGAACTGAACTTTTTCCAACTAAAAAAAAAACACCCCAAAAAACAACAAAACAAAAACCTTACACCAATTATGGCTGCTGAGCATTCGAAAATCCCTGAAAATCTGGCCTTCAACCCAGAAGGGGCTTAATTTCCCGACTGTCAGGCATCCCAATCAACAATTAAACTCAACGGGATCTACACAGCACCTTAGTTTTTAAAAAAAAAAAAAATATATAAAATAACTTTAGTAGTGCCTAAGAGGGCCATTAAGCAACTTCAACTACAGAGAGACAACCTCACTGCAGAGACAGCAGCTCTACACAGCTTTGTGCTTTGCTTTTGCTCTTGTGCTTAATTTGATTAATCATTTTGGTATTATCCCCATTAGAAAAGTGTCTAACAGAGTAATTTTTAAAAAGTCCCACCTGGTTAAGACAAAAAGGGAGCAGAAAGACAGCTACTGAATGTGCAACTACTTGGGACTTCTGGGATTTGCCAAGGATACAAAAATTCAAGCTAAAAATTGTGGGCAAACACAAAGGCGTTGGTGTTCCATCCAGACTGTGGATTTTGATTTTTTTTTTTTTTTAATAAACTGAAACCGAATTCCAGATGTTTAAAGTTGGGAAGTAAAAACTGCTTTAGCTGTAAAAACATAGAAAGGTGAGACAAAAAATTCTGCTGAAATATAATGATTCTTAGGGATGAAAGCGAAGCCCAAGCACACCCCCCTCCCCAGGAACGATGTGGGACAGGATTTTTTCCCCTCTCTGTGCCAAACCAGGTAGCGGCACAGGGGTTTGCCTGGAGTTTCCTTTTAATAAGGACAAACTGGAGAAGAAATCCCTGGGAACCACCTCAGCAGGAAGAGAAACACATATTCCCAGCAGTTGTGAAAGGAGCAGACCTGGACCCCGCAGCATCCATGCCCTGCAAACCACGGCTGGCACTACTTGTGTGGTAACACCAGGGCAGGGGGTACTCATGGATGTAATGGACATGAACTGGTACATCCCAAAAGAGATGTACAAACCTACCCTCTTCTTTCATCAAACACAAGAGTCTAAATCATCCCTGACCCAGCAAAGCCGTGCAGAGGCTCCAGGATGTACTTCAGCATCCACGTAGGATCCATATTTGGACCTGCACAACTGGTTCTTGTTTTAATATGTGGGTTCAAACCCCACCAACCCTCAGAGCTTTTGAAAGCAGAATTCAGGGCAGTATTTTGAGATCACTGGTTTCACCCACTTATTTCCAATCACAGCATCCACAATGGTCTGCAGACATACAAAATTACAGAGTACCCTGCAGCATCCCACCAGCTCCATCCCAGGAAGACACTCAGTTTCATTCTAAAATTCAAGAACAGCAGCAAATGTTTGGATTTTGATAAGAGGAGGAATATTCATCAGCATACTTCACTAGTGATGCAGTCAAAACTTGCAAACTTAGTCACAGAAATATGACTGGACTTGTCTGCTACCACAAAACAAAGTACCGTCTAGTGGTTAAAATCAGAGGACATGATTCAGGAATGCAAGCCTTTTCAAAGGAGAACTAAAGCACATGATTAAGTGCTGTTGAAGTCAATAGGCTGATTCAGAGACCAACTTTTGGAGCGATGGATAATACTTCCCCACACTGCCATATGGCTCTCAGTCAAACTTCCTAGAAGCATTTGCTAATACTGGGTTCCACCACAGCTTTTGGGAGGCCTGCTTTTCTTTTTCTCTTTTTTTTTTTTTCCTCCTGTTCTTTTTTTAAACCTACGTCTGGGATGATTTTCACCCACTCTGAAGATCCTCCAGGCTCTCACCAACTGAGAGAGAACACCCAACCGTGATGACTGTGGGGTGGTGCAGACTCACGCAGTGATTAATATTCTCAAATGAAGGGTTATCTATAAATAATTAATAAATGCAAATACATATTATATAATATATACATAATATAGCGTGCAAAATAATACATGCAGATATATAAATAAGCAATGCAAATTTATTCTAATGCAAATGCACTTGTGGTGGTGTTTAGTAAAAGGTAACACAAGCCTGTTATGGCAACGCAACCCAGCATGCACATCTTGGCCAGCCCAGGGATCTCTGCAAACAATCCCCAACCCCACCCCAAAACTTCCAAACTCCGCTGCCTTTACTACTTGGAAAACCTTTCCCTTCTCCTGCCAGCTCCTCGTTCACTGCTACAGTATAATTGTCCGCGGCAGGTTTGCTACTTCCTATCCTTTTAATCTGTATTTTGCACAGATAACAGCCACTTGTCGTAGCCTCCTGCAAAGCTCCCTGACAACGGCACGGCCACCGAGGCCGACCCCCCATGCAGGCAGCGCTGCCGCCCCACGCCGAGCAAACCGCATCCCTGAGGTTCTCCTTATCTCCCAGGAATGCCATCCAACAGCACGTCCTGCTCCCCAGCCATCCTCAATCCTGCCAATACAAACAACCAGCAAACCAAAACTTTTAGCAAGATAAATGACTACCTATCAGCACGTGAGCCAATGTTTGGAGCGACTCAGTTACAATTTTTATTTGTATTTATTATACCATTCAGAAGCCAAGGCGAAACTGCTGGCAGAGCCACCCACTGACTTTCATGCCCTCCCCAAGCCACCCAACTGACATGATCCACGAATTCTACGCATTTCCCAATCTTTGCAAAGGTTGAAAAGTTATTCTTTACAGTTAGCCACGGAAAAGAAGAAACAAAAGAATTCTTGTTGGCTTTCTGAAACACTTCATAGTACAGATAAGGCATGACACCATTTTTAAGCAGCCCAAAAACATCCTGTTACTTCCTATAATAAAACAGGCACAAACGCAGCTTAAGCCAGCCCTTCCAGCCATCTTGTCTTTAAGGAAACGGGGAAAGAAGAAGAGGCGCTACAACCTACGGTACTTTTTCTGGCTATTAAAGTGTTTCTCCTTATTCAATATCTAAATTAAATCAAATGGAGTATACTAAGTAAGCCCATAAGACACAGCGCATGATGCAAGAGTCTTAAAATCCTTATCTGCTGAGCACCCCAGCTTAAAGGCTGATGTTTTATGTTCCCCTGCAGCGCACGGGGATCCTGCTGGCTTGGCCAGACTAGGAAAATAAGCTTTGAATGACCAAACGCAACTGCAACTTTAAAAGTAGGAACCCAACCAGACACAACAAACCACAGAGCAGCCGCCCTGGCCCGGCCTCAGCTCGCCCAAGTGCTGCTGTTCCCTCACCGGTATGCTCCCTGCGCTGCAGCGGATTTTGCAGGGCTGCTGATAAGATGCTTGCGAGTGCAAGCCAACAAGTTGGGTCGTTAATCACCAGATATTTAGCCCAAGATGCTCAGGGTGAGGAAGGCAGAAAGCCGGCGCGTGCTGACGGAGCGACAGATGCACGGAGTTGTGCAAATTTGCTGAATTCCAAAGTTATGAATTCTTTGAGTTTAAGCGATTCTTAAAACATCGCTGAGCCAAAATCCACAGTCCTGTCTGGATGCTCTCCCCGCAGGTCCCAGCGCTGAGGCAAGAGGGCAGCATGGCATGGCAGAGGCCACCCCTTCTCACCATCATTCCCTTCACCTACCACACATGACCCCGGGTAAGAAAAGGTGCTCCTTGCACCTGTACCTGCATCCCAGGGCAAGCACTGGGCAGAGTGGAAGCGAGAGGTACGGAGCACCTAGTACTGCAGAGCCTGGAAGTATCAGCTTCCTATACCATGTAAATAAAACCTGAGCTCAAGACAAAATCCAGCATCTATCCTCCAACTTTGCATATGTTTCTCTCCCGAATACATGTAATTAAAGTACAGTTACATGGGCAACATCATATTACATGTCCTGTTGAAGGGCTATTTACTGCAAAGAAGAGTTGATCAACTCCAATCTCAACCTTAGAGTAAAACTACTGACAATAACAATTACATAATTAATACTGGTAAGAAGCCCAGCTGTATTCTCAACACTTTTATTGAAAGACTGAGGCTTTTTCACAAAATTTGTGTTACCAAACAATAAAATCAATTTAGTTTTTATTGTTCTGCTCGTCTGCTCTACATTTAGCATACCTGCCCAGAGAAACAAACCACACGTTGTACCCTATTTCCTCCAAAGAAACACTTTGCAATTATCACCACATATACTGAGTATATTTGGAGGTCAAATTTCAGATCTCTTCCTTTTTCTTTTGGGTTTTTTTTTTTTAACTTGTTACCGTTTAACTTGTAAATACCAGAAATCAAGTTTTGAAAACTGAAAAAAAATACCTCTCTGGGCAGGGAAATCACATTTCCTCTGCAGCAGACTTCACAGCTTGAAAATTAAAAAAAAAAAAGGGAGTGCAAGCAAGAGTCACATAATGCTGCAGAGCAGCCACAGGGCTGAGCTGTGTTGACAGCATTAGGACATCCTCAAAACCACCCACCATTCAAATAATGCAAAGCTAAAGTCTGTTGCAGCCAATCCACAGGTCATCACAACCCTGACGATGAGAGAGGCGAATTTAAAATCATGGTGGTTGGATTTCAGCTTTCTAAAATCAACAGGAATTGGGTGCATCGCTCTCCAAGAGCATTTGGAAAAGCCAAGCTGACATCTCTGAGGGCGCGGGAGGAAGCCTGGCCTTAGCCAGCATCCTTTGGCACAAAGGGATTGCCTGACATCAGCAGAGAAAGGATCAAACCACATTCTGAGAAGCTCCTCAGAGACGTACCAACAAGTAATATTAAAATAATAGTGACTGCTTCACAGTAATGTGGGGTAAGGAGAACACAGCATGAGGGGAAGAAAAAAAAAGACAAAAAAGACACTAGCCCAGAGTAGTAGCTCTAAAGAAGTAATTTCAGGGCCCAAATCAATACAATTTTTTTTTTTAATTAAAGCAATGCCATAGAACAACACTGCTATAAGCTCACCCAAAGCAGCGAGAAGCCATTTTTACCATTTTAATCAAACACAAAGCTGATATGCTAACTTAGAGGATCAAGACAAAATAAGATATGTGGGCCGGAAATCTGAATGCCAAGTTTTACCCATGTGAATTCAGTTATAGATGCTTGGAAAATGTGATTCCTTAACTCAGAAATAGCAGCTATAGCATTCAAAGGTACTCCACTAATTACTGGAATGCTTGCTGAAAAAACAGACAAGAGGTAACATCTTTCTTACATTAAACACACCTTTACCTTAAATTAAAAAAGCCACAGAAAAAGAGGGTGGAAAAAAAAACCCAAAAAACAACAAAAAAAACCAAACTACAAAACACAATCAGGTGAGCAGATGTTTGGAAAAGAAGGAAATAAAAAGACAAGAAAGGGTCAGATGCTCATTTCTGGTACTCGGTGCAGCGTGCCAAGGATGCCTGGCACCACCAGCCTCCCCAAGTCACTGAAGCTCAACAGCCGAAGGGAGTCAGCACCTATACATCTGTAAGTGGTAATTTCATCCCAGATACTGCAATAACACATCGCATTAAAATCGCAGAAATGCTGCCTAGTCATCCGAGACAACAGTAAGACAAGCAGCAACGCCAAGTGTAGTTGTCTACTACTGCCTGAGGGACTCGCGGGCTTAGCAACTGGGCTGGCATAAGGATTATATTGTTGAGGAGTGCCCCACGCTGCTTTATTAAGTGCCAGTGAAATGTCTGTGGCACTCAGTGTCTGGAAAATACTGGAAGAAACGCCAACCACCACCATCCAAACTACAAATGAAGTTACTTGACCAATCCAGGCTTATTAACAGCTTCTGTTCCCTGAAAGCAAAACATTTTGGAAGTAAAAAACCAGCAACATTAGGAGAGACGGGTAGGAAAACCCGTTTGCAGTGAACATAAAGCCTCAGGACACGCCGGTAGGAGCAGGGAAGTCTGCACCCAGGCTTTGGAAGGAGGTACCCAAAGAGAAGTTATCTGCAAAATGTGCATCACACTCTCCTGGCTCTCTTCACACCTCCCCCTTTGCATCCCCACTCCCATGCACCTTCGCGTCTATTCCCACACTTCTCTTGCTACCCACATCCTGAACATATTTATGTTGTAAATATCCATTTGGAAGCATTCGGTATGCTTGTGGCACAGAAAAGGATGCTGCTTTGAGCTTCAGAAAGCAGCTGTCTCGCCATGACCCCTCTCCCCCTTTCCCAACTGTACAGGTGGGGAAAAAAAAAAAAATTACTTGGCCCTCACCCTTTTCTTTTATCCACTCAGGAACCAGATTATTGCCTAATAAAACTTCACTGCAAAGCTATTAAAAATTAAAGGGATATTTCCCTTCCTACATAATGATTTGTCACAAGCCAGACCTAAATCAGGATTGATGAGGTTTGGGGTACCTCTTTTTTTCTTTTTCTTTTGTTCTCCTTTTTTAAATTTGGCAGAATTTTCAGATTTTTTTGCAGCCCTCCTCGCTCCTGACTGACACAAAAATTTCTCTTTCAGCCCTCCAGACCTTACTTCTTCATTGAGATGAAGTAAGAGGTGAAAGGCAGCTGAGCCAGCAGAAATGTTCCCACTGTCCTTCAGGGAAACACGCAGAAGAGTCTAAGTAGTTGGTATGATTCAGAATTAGTGGTAGAAAAAGGACAAACCAGATTACAGCAACACAGAGGACTCCATCCAAAACCTGCATCCAAAGAGACTCCTGCTAACATATGGTGGAAATGTGACTTTCTGCAAATATCCTCTGCAGAAGCCAATTCCTCTCCTCCACCCAAGCCACGTCCAATAGCTCTAGTAGAACGAGCTGTTACTTATACGTATTAGTCAGGATAGGCATCAGCCACGATACAAAATTTAATCCATCTAGCTAATGAGGAATCTGCCATCTAGTTAATGTGTTCAGACCCTCCAGAAAAATTAAAATCCACCTATTTAGGCTCCTCACTAACTGATAAGCTGCCCATCCTGGAGCACAGTGGCTGCTTTTCTGAGTCACAGTGTCCCATGCTCCCTCCACAGGACCGGCACCGCTTTGCTCCACCAATACAAAGAGAAGCACCCAAAGCAGAATCTCGCTGGAAAAACAGAACTTGGAAAGAATGCGTTAGCAACTTCAATCCAAATATAAAATGAATTTAAAGGTCATAATTTGCATAACTACATCTCATGTTTTCTGTTGTGTGGTGGTTTTTTTTTTTTTTTCTTTTTTTTCTTTTTTAAATTGCTCTATCCTGGAAGGTGCCGAGCGCTTCTGAGAATTGCTGAGAGCCTCTGCTTCTCATTTTAAGTTTTAGCAACTCTTAGGGCTGCTCAGCGCTTGGCAGCAGCAGCTCTACGGAGCCATTCTAGGGACCCGTTAATAAGTACACAGCATTTAGGGGAAAAAAAATTAAAATAATTTTTAAAAAAGCCACCCCAAACTAAGAACCTCTTAAAAAACCTAACTGATTGGAGAAGGCATATGGCCCTGAGAGTGCGCAGCACCGTTATCACATGCTGACGAGACTGGGCTGACACAGGAGTTTCACTTTCTTATGATACGCTCTTGGTGGTGAATTCAAAAAAGCTGCAAGATGCAAACAGTCATAACAGGAAGAGCTCGAAAGGCCACGGGCACAAATTGCACTGACAACAGTCATGGTGGAGGGTTTTTTTAATGCTTTTTTTCGCTTGGATCAACAGCTGCCCCAATCTGCATCCAACAAGGATGCTGCACTGATCCCCTAAAACTTCATCACCAAACCCATAGATAGTCCCATAAAAAGGGATGTATTTTCCTTGAAAGAACTGTAACTGGAGGAGTACTGGGTACAAGGAGCGGCCCTTTCAACTGGAGGGAAAACCAGGAGATGCTGGAACGTTCAGCTCTTGCTTCCTGCACAAAATTAATTTTAAACGGCCAATCTGTGCTGCTGCTCAGTCTGCTGGGGAAGAGATGGAATGGCTAAATTGGTATGAAGGCAAAGGAAGGACTCGTTGAAGCAATGTCCAAGCCTGCCTGCCGCAGAAGTGGTATTCTGCCTTCTCCTCAGCCAGAAAAGGAGGCTCCAGAGATGGCTGAAAACTGTGGCTACAAGCTTGCAGTTCGCCCAGCTTGTATAAACGCCTTTGCAAAGATCAATGCGCTCGGCATCAGGTTCAGAGGCTGAACGCAGCTCTGTCACCATTAGCACCTGACTGATGATTGACACAAACCACACACCACCTACAAAGGCACTGCACAGACCCGAGCGTGTGAGAAACACGGGCTTTGCAACCCCCCCCTACAACATTTTAGATATTTTCCCACATTTCAATTTAAAGAGAAAAGGAGGGGGGTGGGGAAATCAAGGTTGCAGGATCCGTGTTAAACAGGATCTTTCATTTCCGTGGCATCCGCTCGCATTCCTTTCAAAAGTTAAGAAATATTTTGTTTATTCTGGACTCGGCACAAGATCTTTCCACCAAAAGCAAGTCCCTCCTAGCTCACAGAAAGGAACCTGAGCACCGGGGCTTGGTAAGAGGCAATGAATATCACGACAAAGATGCTGCGTGCTCCATTTTTCAAGGTGCACATTTGTTTTTTTAGAAAGGGGAGTAAAGAGCACGCCATTTTCTTGTGAAAACTGTCTCTCAACAAACAGTGAAAACCTCAAAATTAAGTTCACAAGGCCTTCTGGATTTCCCACAGTAACATTAGTCATGGGGTCTTTATGAGAAATGCCCTCATCCTGACTAATTGTTAAGACAGAATATACTCGTTTCATTACCATCAACCCTAAAATATGCACCTGGTAAGAACTTCTGTATTTGTAGCACCTTTACCCCCCTCCCGCAGCCCCATCACCACCCTCGCTCTGCAGCAGGAGGAAGCTGAAGCTCCCCATTCCTGCTCCACCTTACCTGGGGTCTCTGCAGGCCTCCCCTGCAAGGAAGGGACTGCTCCATCTGATTAAGCAACAGAGCTTTTTAGCAACATGAGGTGAAAAATCCCTCCATCTCCCAGATTTAGATCTCCCAGGGAGGACAAGGAGATTTGAGGGGATGCTCCATTCTAAGCCAAGCAGCAGTGGGGAGGCAGAGGCAGATGGCCCAGAGGAAGACAGCCATAACGTCTGGGGATGGTTTTGGTCAGGAGTGACTCCAGATCACAGTTTGAGAGGGGAAATGAGACGGCACGCCTGCACTACGGCCTACACTGACAAAATGTCATCAGCCCATGGAGGTCAACAGGGCTGACCTGGGTGATGAAACACCAACATCTGCAAAGGAAGGCGTCTCTGTACAGCTAGCTGTGCCCACACCCTTACCGAATCAAGAGAAGCAGAGACAATGTGGCACAAGTGGCGGCAGTTTTCATGTGGTTTTAAATGACAGATTCAAATCAATAAGGAGCTCTCAAGGGCCTCTGCGGCCACGTGAGGTCCGGCACTGACCACGACACAGTCTTAGAGGGTTCAACCTCCCTGAGGACATTCTGGCCAGGAGAGATCCACGCAGGGCCTCACGTACAGTAAGAAAAATCCACAGGTTCCCTTCACTGCAAGGCATGCTTCGCTTTGCTTTCTTGTTTGTTTGTTTTCAAATATTCTGGCAGTGGAAACAGAGTCACTGTTTTGTTTTTCTCCCCCACATATGCTATATAGTTTTCCCTCTAGCACTTGTTTCTTGCTTACTCAGTTGACTATAGTCTGCTTCTCTCACAGGAATGCTAGCTGTGTTTGTCCCCAAACTGTATCGTGATCCAACTGCTTTGTGTCATCCCACCAGCCCCGCTCAGGGAACAACGATCAAAATATTTTCCCTCAGATTCAATGCCGAGAGATGGGCATATACATTATTTTAGAGCAGGGCTGACCCACAAAGCTGAAGAGCGCTCAGAAGTGTTTTGGCTAGTGAACTCGGTAAACACGACATGAAAAGAGGGAGTAGTGCTACAAACAATACCAAGGCTTTGTTTGTACAAGGGTGCTATTTTGCCAGATACACTGCTAAGAAAATACTGTGTTTCAGCTACACAACATGGCAAGTCCCCCCGCAAATTACTGCACAATACGACCAGGCTTTCAGCAACATTTAAGTGCGGCCAATAAATTAGTACAGGACATCCCAACCCTCTGCAGGTCGCAGTCATCAACAAGTAGGTCAAATTAATTCTGGAAGGCTGTGAGAGGCACATAAAATAGTCTACAGCAGCAGTCCAAGGCAGGGATGAAGCAATCCCCACTTGAACCCATTTAGAAACCCCAACACAAGCCCAGGTGCTAAAGAGATGTGGGACGACACCATCCCTGGTCCACACAACCCGCGTTCCATCTCTGCAAGTTAAAATTAACTTCACTGACAAAATGCAAATACATTAAAAAAATACCCAAGCCAATTAAGACACAAGTGTTTAAAGACATGAGTAGTAATTACAAATGTATTATTCATACCTAATTTACAAGATGAACTTCTTTCAGTAAAATATTAAACTGTTTACATGCATTCAGGAAGACAATTTCCCAACCCTTCGCATCCTGCTCTGAAGCGGTGACTATTGCTATGCAACAACTCCGCAGACTTACAGTGTACACCATGGAGTAATCAGAAAATGTTTGACCTCAGATATCTACTTGACCCCACAGAAATGCAGACTCGCTCGCTATAAAATCCTAAACAATGGGGCAGACAAGGTCAGAGGGTCAAAGCAAGTATTAACAGGTCATTGTGCAACCCACTTGGGAGCAATTACTTCTGGTCACGGCTAAGTGGACACTTGATTGAATACCACTAAGACAGCTCACATCCCACAGATAACAATCCTCACAGCGATTAAGAATTAAAGCCCCCATGATTCAGCCTTTATTACTCAAATGAACCTAACTATTCCATAAAAAACTCTTGGTATATGCATGATGCAAGGTCTAAATTGAAATGCCACCTCATTAAACAATAATATCTAATTTTATCTAAATGAATTTTCATGAAAGTACGCCACACAGCTCAGGAATTTTTAAAATGAATTATCACAAGCGATACATAATTTCACCAAAACTGCTGCAGGAAAAAAAAAAAAAATAGCTTCAGGGATGAAAGGGAAACATCTATGCTGAATGAAAATTGCACTTCTCTCTGCTTGCAGAAAGGGTAAAAGGGGGATTCAGGGCTTCTGCCAGACAACAGAGCCAGATTTTAATCAAATCAACACCTTTCTGCCACATCAGGTACACTCACCCTACCCTGACTGACAGAAAGCACCCAAAACACATGCTGGGTATCACTGCGTACACAGGCCACTTTCAGTAAAAGGGGTGTCACCTGCACATCAACCCCTAAAATTGGGGTTTACTATCAGAAGCCGCTGAAAGAGCCACCCATGACTGGTGGCTGGTAACTGGCCTCCAGTGCTTTGACTGCAGCCAGTTTGTACATCCCCTCCTGCGGGGTGAACACCCTGCTCCGACACCTGTGAGCCTATCTACATGCTGTCTTTTCATTTAAGAGCTCTGAATTATTTTACAAAAGGTCTGAGAAGCACAGGTGAGATGCCTGCTTTTGAAGGGCATCACTGAAAGGAAAAGAACAGGTAAAGCAGATTTAAATTTTAGCATACTTGTTTGTTGATTCATTGAACAGGAGTGGTGGGTCCCACTGCCCTACTACTGCAGATTAACACCATCAGTCAAAAAATGGTCTCAGCCTCATTTCTATAGCTTCATATATCACTTTTTCCAAGGTCTGGCTCTACGTCAGCCTCCCTTGTCCAGCTAGTTCCTGGAAAGTAGCCAGTATTCAGAAAGTCCATGTCTTCTTTCACAAGCACGTCTCCTTTCACAGGAGAGGACCAGATAGAAAAACCACAACCAAAAAACCCTCAAAGAGCAGACATTCTGCAAGCTGAGTAGCTCAGCTTAAACCTGTGGAGAAGAGCAAGTTGCATGGACACTGGTGGTTGACCAACAAGCACGGAAGGCTGGGTAAGGCCATCAGGGAAGCGATGCTATCGAAGTTAGGTCCTTTCTGGGGATGAACTCCTTCGTCCCTTTCCCCACTCCGCCCCAGCAGCGAAGCCAACGCCCCAGGGATATTTAAGATCAGTGTATATGCAGACACTTGGATGTGCAAAATTATGCATGCATGTTTGGAGGCCATTTTAGAGCCTGGCTTGTGAGTCATACAGAAAGTAGATCAGGAGAAAAAAAAAAGTTTAAAGATGCATTTTTTGGTATTCTTGCTACTGCAGCTTTTCTTTTTTTCTCCCTTTGCTTTTTTCTTTAATATTGAAACTCTTTCAGCCTTTGTTCAGTAGCAGTTGGAAAATTCTGAGTTAAAACAGGAGTCTTTTACATTAGTGTTAATACCCTGATAGCCAGCTGATAATACATCAGATATGCAAAACTCCAGCCTGATGGACTGGTGTTCCCCACCGCTGATTATTACATGAGGAATGAAAAGCTGCACGGTCGCTTCTCCCTTGTCCTGCTGCCAGCGAGGTGTAATAACACTATTATGAAAAGCAAACAGGGATGAACTCTGCTCAAAAGAAGGTGAAGCCTGAACTGAGAAATCAATTGCTGCATCAGTCGTGCCCCTACAACTAAGTAATGCTGTTACAAAGTTCATCGAGTCCTCAAGATCCTCACCCTGGCAAGGCTTACAGTATTGTGCATATTTTATTGGCACTGAATATTCATATTGTGGCAGCATCTGGAGACCAACCAAGGCTGCCACTGTGGGGAAAAAAACAGCCCTGGAGTTCAGCCACCAGCTGGAGATTTCATCAAAAGGTCCACGCTCAGTTTTCCACTCTTTCACAGACTTTCTGCCAAGTTGCACATCCCCCTGTACCTCTGCCCGCCCAGGTCTGGGACCAGCATCTCATACTCTCCCACTATCACATGGGGACCAATGTGTTATAGACCCCATTCAACAGCAGCTGATGCCCAGAAGACTGTGGGGTGCAATAAAATCAGGTAAGAACCTTTGCCAGGGAGCTCACACACAAAAATAAGATGTACTATCTCACTGAGACAGATCCCCATCACATCCAAGAGGGCTGTAACTGGGAAAAAGTAGCAAATGCTGCTGGGATATACAGACACTTTTGCCGCAGTGAGGCAGTGAAGAGGCGCTGATACAACCCCAGGATACAGGAAGCTGCTTAAAACGGGGCAAAACTGATGAGGGCTGGGAAAGCAGGATAAACTTTATGTTTGTCTCTGCGAGGCAGAACAAAGCCATGAAGGGATGCAAAAGCAGTCCCGACTCAGAGCAATACTTAGCAGCTGCACACACAATGATCCATACAGTGGGGAGGATGATGGAAGTAGAGACATGCACACACACAAAAAAGAGAGAGAAACGAGGCAAGAAGGTGCAAGAAAACTCACTTTTAGCACCAGCTGAGTCAGGGAAGGACGAAATTATGGGACAACAAGCAGGGACCAGTGACTGGTCTTACCACCGGCAGAGACACAGGGGAACCGCACACCAGAGCCACCTTGGCCAAGCTGTACAGCACACAGTCCCTTCTTCCTTTCCTAATGCTTTCAAACCCATTTAAGCATACCATACATAAAATACAAAGTTGAGAGTTATTACAGTCAGCCAGGCCAAAATCTGGATGGTTCAATGATTCTCTGACATGTTTCTGATGAGGACTGTGAATGAGATTAGAAAAGTAAGTCACACATAAGCTAGCAAGGACAGTGGTGCATCAGACCACCAAATCATCACATGGCATGAATCTGGGCACAGAGATTATTTTCAGGGCTGGTTGGTTAGTGGGATTTTTTTAATTTGGTATTATCTCATTTGTGTGTCCAAGAATATATTCTTGAATATTTAAGTGCTGCCCTGTTCTCTCACTATTTGCTGTGCTCTGCTAATGCTGTGGATCACCTCCTGTCCATGTCACCCTCTCCCAAATCCCACTGTGGACATCATCCCAGCTGAACAGGTGACCAGGGAGCCAGCATGCTCCAAAAATCCAGAAGCCTGCAGCCTGGTTCACACCTACTCAGCAACAAAACCTAGGTCCTGACATCCAGTTCTGGCCAGCCAAACTGGCCAGAGTTGGGAAGACTCTGCCACCCTATGACATAGCTCAGCCAGGAATATCAACACCTAGTAGACACTAAATCAGCACCAAAACAGCCTCAGTTAAGAGCTGGCAACTCATTCCCTACTTGCAGTTACTTCTGTGGTGGGGTAAAACACCATACTGCCTGTCTATGTATGTGTATGTATTACCCAATATATACCATTTACTGAAACCAGCCTGAACAGTTACGAATGCACACCTCCTGCTACTCAGCACACTCACAGCAGACTTTCTGAGCACAGAGACCTGCTGCCAGGTAAATCACAAGTTTTCCAGAGAAAAGACCACATTTTTTTAGAAGAACACACAGGATTTGAACCTTCCTTGCAGCTCCCAAGCAGAGACTTGCAACCAAGACGTTCCAGTAGACTCCCAGCAACTGAGCACATACAGGTGATGTTCAAATTCACCAGTGACACTTTGGTTTCCCTCTCCTTGTAGCAGCCAGAATAATCATTGCAAATCATGTCCTGTACCCAGGGCTGGAGGTAGGGATCAGCACAGAATTGCTGCAGGGGAAGGAAACTGGGAAATCAAGAAGGAAATGGCTGGGCCAGATAAAACCCCCAGGCCTCCCTCTTGTTAAACAGGACGTTTCTGGTTCAGGAACAGATAGGAAGTGAAGCCACTCCATGGCTAACCCAGAGGAGGTAGGGAAGCCTAGAATAAAGTCCCTTTGACTTCAGCTGTCTATCTGACAGCCCAACTCAGTCATGGACTGAGCAGATAACAGGCAACCATTCATCAGCCCCACCAATACACAAAAGGCAAGAATTTCCCTTATTAAAGGGATTTAGTGATAGAGCTTTAGAAACTGGTTAAAGGAGAGAGACCAAGAGTGAACACACTGGAGACGAGACCCAGTAGGTTGCTGTTACTGCTTCCCTGAAGCAGACACCACAATTTGCAGTATCAGGACACAATTCAGAGCTAAGCACGTTCTTCAAGCAAAACACTGCCCAACTGCAGAATTAGAGTTCAGCTCAGAGAGAAGTTTTTCTATCAATCCAGTCTAATGGGCTACCATTTATTTTTCCTTCTTTAATCTCACTCAGAAAAAGCCAGCCCAAGAGTGCTTGTCTTCCTTGGTACACTGAAAGAAAAAGATGCAACCAACCAGCTGGCTGGGAATGTCAGCCAATTCTCTGTCCAGGAAAGATTTTTTTTTTTTTTCTTTCTCATCTCCCTTTGAAAATTGAAGATTAGAAGAAGTTCCATAAGGACAGTCAGTCAGAGAGCAAGCCTACAGACACTACCACACACACATCACACGTACCTGCATCCTCTTGTGCCACAAAGGGGATGGAGTTGTTGTGTCTTTTCTTGGGCGAAGTAGTTGGGAGGAGAGAAATTTTCAGCTCTGCAGCTTTTTCCTGCTCAGCTCCCTTCAATGCTTGCCTTCCTTTTTGGTACAGAACACTCTAGTCGCCTGGAGCTATCCTAGTTTATACTGGGCATTCATAGCAGAAGCCAAACATCTCTTGCTATTTTTGCTCATGGCTACCTGAGCAAGCAGCTCCCCTGCTACAGAGAAGCACCTTCCTAACGAAGAAGCTATGAGATCAATGTTGTACAACTTCCAAGAGCAAAACAGTTTACAATTAGCTGAAGGTCTGGTATTTGACAGTTTTTTATGGCTCTTTTACAACTGTTTGCAAATCTTTTCTTCCTTTAAATTATTCTGAAGAGTGTTAGGGGGAAGCCAAAAGTTATTTTGTGCAAGCATGTGTCTACTTGCATGAATCCAAGAGTCTTTGTAATTTAAAAGCACCATTACAAATGCCTGTATTTACACGATTGTTGTTTATGTAATGCTTTAAAGCAAATCTAAATGGAGCACAGAAGCCAATGCTAATGCAGAAGGCAGTGGGAGTTAATGAACATGGTCCTGGGGCAGTCCAGAAGATGGCAAGACATAGTACCCGCACCATCAGGATTCAATAAAAGGCTGTACTTCTCAACAGAGAAATAGCTTTTGATGCAACCTCGATGCATGCATAACCTATGAATTTTAGGCTCCTCATCTGGATTCCCATGATGTTCAGAACCTCTGTTTGTACATTAGCCAGAACACAGATTTTGAGGACACAACGCCCAAAGTCCACCCTGCCCCTTGAGATTTAATTTCATTTATCAAAATGCATGCAATGTAGAAATTAGGCTCAAAAGTCTCTCTCCAAGCAGGCTTTTTTAAATCCACACCTCCCTCCCTTTCATCCAGGCATGCAAACCTTTTAGTACTCTGAATCTGGAACAGTCCGACTTTCAGCCCAGAGCAGCAGCCCAAGTCTTGGCTCTCAAAAGCACGGCACAGCTCCCTGCCTTCACCTCAAAAGTATCACCTACAGCCAAGTGAAAGTGCAAGAGAAACCCTTCACAGATAAAAAGTATGTTCTAGCCTTAGGCCTGTCAGTGTGGCACATGTCTAAAGAGAAAAATGGATCTGCATGATAGAGATTTGAAATGCAGGTGGAAAAGAGAATTTCCAAGAGGAGGAATATTCATGGACGAGAGGAATTTAAAAAAAAAAAAAAAAAAAAAATGCTCATTTACAAGAGAACACAGACAAGAAACAAAACTACACCTGTAAGAAAAATGTTTCTTTGCCAGGTGTGTTAAGGAAGGTTATACCTTTGTTTTAGACTCTAGCCAAAAAGATTAAAGCCATTTTCACCCTCACCTAAATCACCAAGGAGACCAAACCTTCTCTAGCTTCCAACTGCAGTGAAGTTAGCATCGAGGGAGGATTCAAGAGCACCAGCCTCCGAGCTCCAGATCACTATCACCATTTCACAGCATCCTCCTTGCTGCTGATGTTCCCATCCCCTGCTCCTATGCATCGCTGCCTGTAGCTCCCCAACCAACACTCCACACTCAACTGAACTGTGGAAGCATCTCGCTGGACAAGGCAGCGTGCTCAATGCCATCTATTCCTTGGAATTATACCTACAGTTTGGCAACACTGTATCCATAATCTAGACTGATGGCACCCAAGATCCTGTGTCTTCCAAGCCAAACTCCAACTCAGAGGGATGCCTCCAGCAATGGGGAACTCTACCAAGTTATGCACTCTTATGTAAGTTTGGGGTTTCTTAAACATCTGAAGAAAAAACAAAGAAAAAAAAAAAAAAACAAGAGAGAAATCAATCCAGTAATCCTTGTTGATTATACTGACAGTAATTATACTCGTGTTATGCCAACAGTATCTTCAGTCTTGAGAGTGCCAATGCTTTGAGATAGCTTGACTGCCTCATGGATGAAATGAAGCTGTAGGGTTTAGGCCACTAGGAAGGGGTCAGGAAGCACTAAAGGTCTGAAGGTGATTTGGGAAGGCAGAACAAGCACATCTGTTGGATACTCGTGCTGTCTGTAAAAGCACTCTATTCCTACCCCTGAGGCAGAAAGCATAACCTAAACTTGGCTCAAATGATTTCTCCTGTGAAAGCAAAGCAGTGAAGGTGTGCAAGGGTGCAGAAGACCACACTACTGGCCATAACTCAGAGACAAGCTGACAATGACAACACACCCGACCGATCAGACAAGGCCCCCACAGACCTGAGCATCAATGAGGCATTTCGTGTCACTTCAACCACCTTTGCTGTGGTGACCTGCCGTGTCTCCTGAGGCAGACAGCCCCATGGAGCACATGCAGGTGCCAGGCAGCTGAGACCTGCTTGTGCCTGTCATCATGCATCCCATCAGCAGTGGGGATGGACACGTCCCCTTGTCACCCAGCCACCCTCCTCCCGCTTCCTCTAAGCTAAACAAATAGGTAAGAATATGAAAACCCTCAAAATCCCACTTACCTCTCCTGCAGCCAGGTGTGGTAGATATAACTTACAAAATCTTTTATTTTTTCCCTAGATGAAGACTTCACATTTAGCATCAGGAAAGAACTGGCCAAGGTCAAGAGGGCTTGATCCAAGTGATGCACTAAAAGCTACCATCCTCCAGTCATTACATGAAATACATCCAACTCCTTAAATATTTTAATATATATTTTACAATGCAAGTACCTTGTGTGGGAAGAATGTAACAGAACAGTCACCACATCACAGTTTGCTCGGCTGGATCTTGCCCAGCTGTGGGATCACCAGTGAGCAACAGATAAATTTAAGTGCTGACACCGGTTCCTTCTATTGCTTTTGGCGAGTTGCTTAACACCCAGCCCGTCCAAGTTTTATTGCTTTATATATACACATACATAGATCTGTGTATACATACATATTGCAGAAATCGTATTTATTCAACCTCCTACAATGCTCAGGAAAGTAACGAGTTATGCTAAAGCATCTGAAAGCAAGGAGTTCTACCAGAGACAGAGATCAGGAGCTTGGAGAGAGCTAGCAGTGATTTCACATCAGCCTGCAGAGGCTCTGGAGTAAGCATCCATCCTCAGCCTTTGAAAAATCAGGACCCTTTAGAGAGAGCTTAAAGATGAGGGTGGAAAAATTACTCAAGATCTTTGGTGGAAAAAAAAAAAAGAGATATATACACACATATATATATATATGATCAGAACACCACAGCCAACCCAAAGCACTTATGGGTGAACCGCTGATTTGCAATTCCAAACCACTTTTCCGCCTGAATCCTCCACTTGCTACCTTATCTGATCTTCTCTCAGGGAATCCCCCAAACATCTTTGCTTCCAAAGGACCTCTCAAGCTCTATGCTGAGCACTTCTTAGCACCACTGTTTGGGGATGGGCATAAACTGATGAAAGGCTAGCAGGGTTTTTGTGTGCTCTCCTCTATTGTTTCTTTTTTTGGCACACAGCTGTACCACTTATTTTCTGGCAAGACTTTCCTTATCAGGTAACCAGGCTCTGCTCTCTTTGCCAAGCAGAGGTTGCCATACCCAACACAGACACACACTGTTACTGGCCCACCACATGCAAACACTAGCCTAAAACAACTTTTAAGGAGGGATACGTGCCATGACCTGTATCAAACCTGCAACAATTAAATGCTGCTTTACCAATGATGTAAAGTCTGCAGCCACTGACAACTCTGCTTGGTGGCACGAAACCAAGCATGTTCAGCTAGAGCTGTAGTACAGACTCGCTGTTAAGAAACACCACAAACACCCTACTTTGCACCGACAGAGCCCTCGCTCCAAGGCTGAGACTGAGACTGGCTGAAGACATTGATTATCATCAGAAATATTGGATGACCTCAGCACTTCACAAGTGTTATTTAAATGCTCCAGCAGCCTCTTAACATGGCAACTTTTTCCTATTCCCAGTTTGTAGGCAGAAGCACAGAGACATGGAGGAAACAGTGTAACATCAAGTATGGAACAGCTGAGTCCCAAAGGGCTGACCACCACCTTGAATTTGCAGGCTTTGCATTCATATCCTTTGTCTAAGGAAGCGAGTAAGTAAGAACATAAGAAGATTCATTCCCTTTGCCCTTGTCATTCTGTCTTCCAGAAAGAAAAAAATTAATAGTCTAAGAAAATACCTTTAATTCAGAGTCAATATCCTTTCAGCAAGTGGTTTTTGAGGAACGGTGCATGGAAACACCTGTTCCAAGTGGAGATGTTAGAAGCCCAAAAAAGTATCACAGAATAATGAGGCTTTTTTGAACAATCAGTATCAGTCTGTTCCTGGCATTATTTTTGGAAATCATATAGCTAATATGACAGCTATGATTTAGAGCCTTCAAAAGGCATAAGCTATTGGCATTTTAAATACATTACATACAAACATGCACGCACCCCTACACCCACACTAACTCTGAAGATTTGTTCTGCTTGTCTCTGATGGCTTTTCTGAGGGTACTCCACAACAGATTGTTCCCTTCTCCCATCCCAGTTTTCTCCTGTAGAGGCTTTACATCAGGCATCCAAATGGAAGGGGTAAGAAGACACGTGCATGAACACACTGCTCAGCAGAAGGGATAATCTGCGACTAAATGGACACAATCAAGCCTTTCAATTAAACCATTACCCAAAAAGGTGTGGGTGGCTTATTACCAAAGACAGCATTTATTTTAAAAAATGGAAAGTACCATTAGAAACACCTAATAGAACTCTTATTAACTTATTTAAATCTAGTCCTGAGCACATTGGGTTTGTAAGTGTCTGCTAACATAGCATTCTGTTTGCCTAATTAAGTTTTCAGTAGGGTAAGCTATAGTTTCACGCTCATACAGGGAACCACATATAAACCAGTGCCTAGCTTGATTTACCTTTATTGTGTAAGAATTTGCTACAGCCTCTTCAACAACTGCTAACTAATTTTCCATCAAAAAGGACAATTGCTGGACAAATTCCCAGCCCAAGCGATGGGGATGACAGACTCACCTCTAAGTTCTAACCCCTTCACGCAATCCCTGCAGCACTTACAGGCCCTTTGGGTTTTTCCTCATCTCTTTTTTCCCTTGCTGGTCCATGTTCTGAACCTGGAGCTTTTTTCCCTGGCCGTGCCAGCAAGCAGCACCTCAACACTCTAGCTGGGGAACATCAAGCAGAGGAAAATTACTGTTAGTCAAAAAAAAAAATTACTCTTAAGAAGCTTAAAAGAAATCTCAGGGAATCAACTCAGATCTCCATGACAAATAATTAGCAAAATAAAGATAAAATACTGAAGCACCTCAGCTTTCTTCTGCATTCCAAAGCGGATTATTTTCTCCCTCAGTTTTGTTCTTGATGCGTTTAAAATGCTCACTTGCAACTTCCAAAACCAAAAAATTAAAGAGAGGGGGAGGGGGGAAAAAAAAAAAAAAAAAGCATCAACAAAGTGCTTTGCCCAAAAAGACAAATTTCTGCACCAAACCCTGCTGCAGACAGGGGCCCCCTGACCCATGCAGACCTGCTCATGGGGCGAGCGCTCCTGGAACAGGCCCAAGACTTTTTAAGCCATATTACGGCATTAATATAATTTACAAAATGGTTAAAAATCAGAATGTTTTTCCTTCATGAAAAATAACACACTTAATGCTTTTCATCTGGCACATAAAATTTACAATACCTCCAGGAACATTGTCTTTGGTTAAATCAACACTATTGGTACTTTCTTCGCCTTTAAGCATATTACAGCCCCAGCTTTTTATGGGTTTTTTTGGTTGTTGTTTTCACCCATTGTAATAAACTTTTCAGAACCAGAAATGATCAACAATAAAAAGCATTCCCATGTCAAACAATTTTAACTACCACTTTTAAAACAATAATAAAAAAAATTAAAAAAAAAAAAGAAGAGGGGGGGCGATCAGCTTCAAACCCGGCTTGTATGGTATCTATCTCACTGCAATTAATATAAAGCAACCGTCCATAGGGCCAAACTTTGGTGCTCTTCCCCCAAAATTGCTTCCATGCCGCTTCCATCAGGCGGCTGCAGCAGATGTTGGCTGTTAAAGGGCGCAGACGACACAGTTCATGACTTCTCGGAGGCGGCTGCGCGCCACATCTGCAGTCGATGAAGGCGAGCGCAGAAGTGTGGCAGACAGAAAGAAAACGTCAGCTGGGCCAAGCCAACCCTCTTCCATCCCGGGGCTAAAAATAGAGGGGGATGTTCGCCCCGCCGCACCGACCGGCCTCGCCAACCCTGGGCAGCGCTGTCGGAGGAGAGCATCCAGGATGCATCGAGTTCACGCCGAGGAAGCGAACGGCGGCGGCAGCCTCCGACTGCCACTCTGCACTCGGCTCCTCATTAACTGGGCGGCGATCCAAGTTCATCTGGGCCCCAGAGAAAGGCAATGCTTGTGTTTAGACCGCACAATACTGACATAACATTAACAGATTTACATATGCAAAACTGTGAAGCAACAGGCATTCCCCCTCAATTGACCCACAGCTTGTAGTGGCTGCCGAGTTATTCCCTGCTTAGGCTCTGTAACCAAGTGGGCGTCATGCGACTACCATCTGGGTACCACTTATTTAAAGCTGGCAGTCTCTCTGTAATAGGCAAGCTGGCAATAAGCAGGAAGGGAATAAATTGCATCATTTAGTTAACATCCACTTGCTTTGCGGCTGTTAAAAACCCATGACTGAATAATAATTTGGTTATTTCTTTTGCCAGACAATGCTGTCAGCCAAATCATACTACGCATGCTGCAAAACGTCAGCTTGCAAAATTTCCACTTTAAAAATAAAGAAATTCGCAGTATAATGTGAGCTAAGAAGTTTTCCTAATGCTAGCCACTCGAAATGCAATCGGAGATCTAAAAATAAACTTCCACTACAGAAGCCACCTAATTCTGCTCTTCCCTAAAACCTTACCCTTTGCTTTTTATCAAACACCCACCCCGATGCGTTAAACTTGCCAAACATCGCTGGCCTGGCCCGTAAGGAGCAGAGAAACCAAGGTGTGCTCACAGGAATGCTCATTAGATCCAAACACATCTCCATGTCATACTACCCACTGCCCTTCTCATCCTCTCCCTTAATTCATAGATTTTATCATTTCCTTCTGTCTAACACAACTGCTTTCACACGCATCGGTATCAAAGAAAGTGGCTGAAACCCTAGACCGCTGAAATACAGCTAGAAGGTACCCTTTGTATAAAAAAAAAAGGAAGGAAAAAAAGAGCTTTTTAAGTGGGTTTCTCTGTGGGGCTCTTTAGTTTGCAGAAAATTAAGTTACCAATAGTAATCAATGTTTTTTGTCCCAATTTGCTAGAAATACAAACAGTCTGGCGCACACATATCTCAACATCCATCTCTCCTCAGGACTAAAGGAAAAGCCCATGCTGAGTAGGCTTTTATACTGCAAAGATAACAAGGGTTCACATTATACAGTGGGAAAAGTCAGGAGTAACGTTTCCATCGAGATTAATGGCGAGGAAGAGCCAAGAGCAGAGTCTACGGGTAAGCGTATTCTCAACACAGGCTGCAGCATCTTCATCTTTCACAAAACCAGGCTCGCTCCTCCCTCATTACATCCTGAATGGACATCGGGGGCTCTGAAGTGCAGACACAATTTAAGAGAACCGAGAGTAAGTGAAAACCCGAGTTCGTTAGGAACTTGCTTCCAGTGTCAGCAACACAGACAGCCTAGGGAGAGGGTGATGGAGCAGAGTCAGGCTGCCGTACGCCTTGCACGTCTCTGCCACGATGCCTCAGACACCCGTGCTGGGTATGGTGCCAAAAGACCACATAGTCAGGCATGGAGGTGTTAACAACAAATGGGAGACAGCCTTTTCCTCTCCCCATTCCTACTTTGTCTCCACTGCAGCTCTAAGGGTCTGAGGTGGAGCCCAAAGGGCAGAGGCACCAACCTTTGCACCGTGCCACACCACAGCATGCAGGGCAGGCAGGTATGGTTTCAATACAGCTCACCCCTTTAACAATCCAGCAGCGACACGGGACAGACCAGGTGCACCAGGACCTGCAGCACTCAATCTCAAAACGCTTCCTGAGCTAACACACACGATTATTCACTTAAAAAAATAATCATTTGGAAAGGGACCTTTTTACGGGCTTCCACAGCACCGTGCAGCTCTTGCCACTGCAGCCAGGATGCTTGGCTGGCCCAAGGCAGGCAGGGAAACACAGGACCCATGGCCACCCACAGCCCACCGCAACATGGGACCACCACCCTTGAACACAGTGGGGCTGTGCGCGATCATAACCACTTGCAGGCATTTTTACAAAGCAGTAACAAAATAAGAGAGAAGAAGAAAAGGGTTTTACGTGGCATGTTCCTGTACCAACCCAACAAGACAGTGGTCAGATGAAAGGGGGAGCAGGGGGGAGAAAAGGGAACCGAAACAGAGGACAGAGAGAAAAATTGGTCAGAGGAAATGCCATGCCAGAAACTGCTCCAGGACCCAGTGGCTGGATGCCAACTCAAAAGCCTCCAAAAAAATAAGGCTATAGAGTCCCCAAAACCTGGACAATAAAAAATCCCTCTGCAGGCTGAGTGAGGTTTGCTAAGCTGTCCCTGTGCTCGCTGCGCATCCTCCGGCACTATCACCCAGGAGGTCTCAGCCTGGAAAACTTCTCTGGAGACCAGACCCAAGGTTTCCAGTAACTTTGGCAAGTTATCCTTTGGGAAACAACCATCCCCTAAAGCAACTGTGTATCTTGGAGAGTGTCTGAAAAGCTTCACGGTACTAAGCCTTAGCACTTTTAATTGCACATACCATCTCCAAGTTCATCAACCCAGTAACGCTGTCACACATGTGGTACATTACTGTATGGTCAATCTCCCTAATTATTCTTGAGTTATTTTTTCCAGTAGATCTACAAAATTATCAGCATAAATCCCCAAACATTTACCAGTCAACAAACTCAGCACAACAGACATAAGCTTGGCCCTGACAAATAAAAAGACTGAGGAAAATGTATTTATTTGTAGCAAATGTCCTTTCCTATAACCGTCAAATAGATTACAACTGCATTTCTTCCCTCGCGTTGCACCCTGGGAGCCAGACATTTAACTAGCACACACTACAGTCCTGGGTTAATCATAAATAGAATATATTTTTAAGTGCATTAATTATGTAACAGATGCTTCCAGGATTCCAATGGAGGTAATTTTTAAAATCCCAGTGTACAGTTTTATGAATCTGCACAGTTTCAAGGTTGTTTTTAATTTGTGCTCAATACTACGCTTACTTAAAACCAAGAGGTAATCAACTACTGCTGCTTCTTTATTTTCCACTCCAGTGCAGACTGGAAGACGTTCCCTACACTGTTAACATCGGCCATCCCGACTGCCGATGGAGGCTCCTCCCGTTTCCTTGCCATGACAGCACATTTGGCTAACAAGCCATGTGAATAAGAGATGTCTGCATTCGCCTTCCCCTATTCATTTCTCCTCCTTGGACTCATTTCTACCACTTGGAATTCTCAGTCTCCTCCTGTGCGTTCCCACTCACCTAACAGATACGTCTCCAACGAGGGCAGCAAGGTGAAGGGTAGGGTGCTCGGGGGCTCGGACAGTGCTTCGTTTACTGATGGGGACCCACAAAGTCACTCTCCCCACGGTGCAAGCACACCGACATGGTACAAGGGATGGGTGGGCAGAGACCCACTGCCACCACTGCACAGCGGAGCTCCTACCAAAACCCCTCTAACCCACCAGCCCCCTGATGTCTTGCAGCAGTAGCTGGCATCTCAGCTACACCCTCAGAGGTCCTGCTGCTGCCTTGCTTTGAGAAACGGAGTAAAAGTGAGATTGGTCAAAAGGAATGTTCTTTCATACTAGAGAACAATGGAGCTTACCTTGATGGCAACAAACACGGCATATCCAGCTGTGGGGAACACCTGCCCAACCACAGTATTTTTTTGCTGGCTAGTTACTGGGGAATTCACAGCCTGTGAAGGCAATTCAGCTGCTAACAACCGCAGGTAACTTCACCAATGACATCTAGAGCTTCTATGGGGCCTCCTGGCTACAGCACAGCAGGACAGGCTCTGGTGGGGCACGGGTGGGATGGTGGAGATCTGGGGAACCTTCAGAGGGCTGCACTGGAGGGGTGGCAGCTCCAATGTCTCCATCTCTCAGACAATAACTTTTCTTTTTTCTCCATCTTTGCACATCACACAATTCTTGGATCATAGATCTCCTGACAGAGCTTCATCTCTGCTTTGGTTTGTGATGCTTAATCTGTAATGATGTGGAGGGGCATTTTTCCAAGCACCCGCTGTGTGAGCAGCCTGGGAAGTGGCAGAGCTCATACCCCGGTAGCGCTGTGCTGGCTTGGGATCTCCCTTCAAACCGCCCTCCCTAGGAGGGGACGGGAAAATACAAGAGCATGGAGACAGACCTGGCAACTCAAGTTGGGCACAAACCAGGGAGGAGGAAGAGTTGGATAACAAGTATTTTATCTCTATTAAGTACTTTAGTCTGGCTGCTACTCTTTTCCAAAAATAAAGGTAATAATTAAGAGTGAGTGTTAATGCTTTGATGCCTCACTTCACAGGTTGCACATTCAAATTCCTCAACAAGACTATGCAAACATGGGTGGTTTTAAGGGGCCGTCAGCTGAAGAAGGCAGACGACTTCGTGCAACACCAGGGAGGTACCAGGGCGGGCAGCTGGGTGCTGGTCTCTGTATCGCTTCCCCCGACTCACAGCTGATCCACGGTCAGAGCCATGTGGGTGCAGCCCTGTCCAGCAAGCACCAAGCTTTTCCTTGTACCACCAGCAGTCCTGCTGTTCTCAGCCTCCCCCCAAAATTATACATCAGCTCAGAAGGAAAATGCACAGGGCACAGACCAGCCTCAGATACACCTCATCAGCAGACATCAGTCTCTCAGCAAGGCTTGCAGAGACTTGGGGACACCTTGCAGGGCCACTCCGCGGCCCTAAGGCCTCTCAGAACACGCCAAGATCCCTTCCCATCAGTGCCCAGGGACAGCCAAGCAAAACGAGCTCTCTTGGGTGCAAAGGGTGACCGACTCTACCCACTCCGCCTGGTAGAGGGATTAGGTCCCTGCCAAACTGCGGCATCACCTCACCCCCCTTAATCCCCATGACACGTGTGAATGCCGACACCCTGCCAGATTATCCGTAGTAAAGTGATAACACTCGTTGGCTGTACCTGCTTGGCGCAGCTGAGTGAGGCTCCCTCAGGGCTCCTCCAGTTTCACTTCCTGCTAACGTGCACCTGCACCCAGTTCAGAAGCAATAAAAGCATAAACCGTATTTAAAGCCTTACTCAAACCCCCAATATAAGCCTGAGCGAGCCCCGTGCTGTGATAACAACCGTCCGTGCCAACACCTGGTCTTGCAGGCAGCCCCGACACAGACAGAGACCGCGGTGCTGTGCATGGCTGTCCCCACAACACACGGCTCTCCCCGCGCCAGTGGCCACACTCCCCAGCCACCTTCACACCACAACCTAACCAACACATACACCTTGCACAACACCGGGTGAACAGTGACTACAGGTCAGAGCCTTCTCGGTGCAAAGCCAGGTGACGTCGCTGAGCCCTGGCCATCTATTTCCTTACCAACTCCTGTTCTGTAACTCACAAGCTGGCTGGCAGGCTGGACACAGCCTTATCCGAGTTTTATGTGCCAGAGCTGCATTTGCTTATCGCGCAGGGAAGTTGTTATGAAAACAAGAAGAAACAACAGCAGCTACTAACCTGGATCTATCTTCTGCCCTAATCAAAAATATCCAGCTCTTCATCTACTGCTACCAGGGAAGGAGAAACCCAAAGAAAAGACAATGCCCGGCTTTTCAGTACATGGACATTAACACCTTTGGTCCCTGGCACTAAGGGAGCACTGTTAAATTAAGGATTGAAGAAAAATCCATCCTTCACATGGCAGGGTGGTCCCATGAGTGGGCACTGCTGGGAGCATGTCCCAGGGCAGCGGAGCAAGGAGGGGTCCTCTCCCCAGAGGGAGAAGAGCAGCCCAGACACAAAGCCTCTGGCAGAGGTTTCACTAAAGCCAACCAAGAGGGCAGAGGTTTATCAAGGGGTGATACCCTCTGACCCCCTCTTGTCCTTCCTCTGACCTCCACGGAGTCCAACAAAGATGCTCAACCAGCAGAAAACACTTTGCTCCTGTTAAAGTTAGTTTTCTGCCAGCCTAGCTTCCTGTGCAGTCTCACCCTCTGGTCAGGCCCCGTCAGCCAAAGCACTGTGGATGTGATGGGAAGCAGCCAGGGACGAGCAGACTGATCTAAACCTACCTCGCTGCAACGTGAGCCGAGCCCTCGTTCTATACAGCACCAAGCACACTGTCAAAGAGTCTGTGAAAGCAGCGTCAGCCTTCATCTGAGCTAAAAAAACAAAGGTAACGGCTTTCCAAGGAAACAATTCTCATTTGATACGTGTCATGAAGTTGTGAGCACGTTTGAGTCACGGCACACGTGTGGACCATTGTACTGTGCTTGCAGAGCAATGTGTCCTCCTCCTCAATCTGCTGAGAGCATCCACCAGGCAGAGGTTGACATGCGGAGGTGATTCAACGCCGATGAACAGAAACATTAAGATACACTGTTCTTAAAATGGGGGCTGTACCTGACACTAGTTTTATTTACCCAGGAAAGTTTTCTGCTCTGTATGCCATTCTCCTTCCAATTTACTCATCATACTCTGGACTGCTCGCCACAATCAGACAAGTAGACAGTGCTCTAAATACAGGAAGATTGGGGTTTTTTCTTTCTTTTGTATCTATTTCAGTTGAAAACCTGAGTATTATTTTTTTATCTGATAGGGCATCCCACATAATATCTTCCACCCCCCTCCTTGTGCTTATGGTATAGAGAAAGGGGTAAAAAAACACAAGAAAAAAAAGAAAAGAAATGGAGGGGAAAAAAAATCTTCCCACCGGAATGTAAATATTTGTGCGTAGCCAGAACAAAGTATTTCCATCAAGCTTTCAATAAAGGATGACTGCAGGCCAAATTCTACTCTTAGATACAGGCACATAACTCCCAACTAAAGTTACTCAAAGCTGCCCAAGTTTATGCAGAGGCCGACTTGAGCATACTGCATTCATGTAGAGAAGGACTGCACGCTCGGGAGCCACGGCAAGACTGCCAGCTCTTTCTCAAAAGTCAGATGAGATTTGCTTCGTATCAGTGAAGAACTTCAGAGATGAGTCAAACCTGCAGGATTTGCTGCAATACTCGCTGCAAAAGAGGATGTGAGAACTGGCAAGTACGCTGTGTTTACTCACTGTGCCATCTAATTCTGGAAACTCAAGCTGAGATTCGGCGTTCGAACACGACTCCGAGGGCTGGTGGGAAGATCCTGGCCACGTTACAAAGCCACTCGTTGGGCAAAACCGGCAGTATCTGCTTCAACAGGGCCATGGGCTGACGCAGGCAGAGGTCCTGCAGCTGGGGCTCCCTAAGGAGGATGCTGCACTGAGCCTCCGCAGGCAAAGGCTCACAAGAGGAGAAGCGATGCTCTAAAAAATCACGCACTGCTTCAGTTAATGACACAGATTTACACTGGGTGTTAGCCTGTTTTGCTAAAAAAAGCCAAACCAGATTTCTTTTTTTCCTGGTGCAAACTGTCCTTTATAGAGACTATTAATATCCCTCTTACTTCAGTTTAAGCTACACTTCTCTTCCTTGTTCTCCCACTGACTTAACAGATAACTTGCAAAACCGACATCTCATTTATCTGTATCTTCCATCCTCATCCCTCTCCTCCCGTTACTGCCTGGACAGACGGACAGTTTTCTAGGAGCACGCAGCGTCCATTTGCCACAATATTCACATTTTTAAGCAGAAAATCAACGAAGATGCCTAGTTAATGCTAAATAGATCCCCTTTGATTCTGGTCTCATGCAATTAGCTCTGTGCTGCACAAACTAATAACTGAGATAAAACACCCTGCTATAAACAGCCACCTCAAATAGCTGCAGAGATATTCCCTGTTATCAAACACCAGTGAAGACAAACAGCAGCGGAGGGCAGTCACCAGGAGATTATGCTGAAACAAATGTGGTTTTATTTTTCTCTTCAAATTACAAAAGATTATCATTTTACCCAGCAATACCCCTTATTAAATTGAAACTCTCCGCATCGGAATTAAACACATCCTATCTACTTAAAATGAAGTGTATTATTTATCACTAATATTTAATGACAAAAACCTGATAACTTTCTCTGATTATACCACTGATTTCCTCCAGTCATGCATCATTGGCTCTGCTGGTCATTAGCATTATCACAGAGCATAAACTCTGGCTTATGCAGCAAGTTTGATAACAGAGCCAGGCGCCTATAGCTACTATTTTTCAGTTTGCTCAGATTTACTAGTTTACCTCGCTACGAGTGCCACTATCTAATGGCATCGATTACAATTCCTAGAAACCCTGGTTAATAAATTTCCATTTCCTTGCCACACGCTGCTGCACGATCAGAATTCCCTGGCAAGTACAAAGCGCTCGCTGAAAAATCAGATTTCCCCTTCAAGCGTCTGAGGACCCTTTTTCTGGAAAGACCCGTATTCCAGCCAATCTGAAAAATAAATAGGAAATACCTTGTCTTCTCTGACTATTTAATACTGAGAACATGCTGGATAGGCTTAAGATATTTGAGTTTAATTCATAGGTAATATTCCATTTCAACTTTAATGAAATTGTATTTTTTGAACGCTGCAGATCCTGCTTTTATAGCAGTGAAAGGAATAAAAAACCCACACCAATTCAGAGCAAGCATACGTGGTGTGACATCAGCTAAAGTATCCCAAGATGAGTTTCTCCTATTCTCAGTAAATCCTGTAACTGAAATGACAGATTAGGAAGGTTTCTCAAGTAAAACCACCATCCCTCACAGGAAACTCACACAGGTTAGCCAGAAAGTAACTTTTAAACACTCAGACAAACAATAATTATGCTGCATACTTCTGACACTACTCTTTCAAAGCCTTTTAAGTATTGAGTAATTTATCACCAAAAAATATATTTCCACTTTTCCAAATGTACAACTGGGGAGCTTTACAACCTAATATGCATTATCTGAACATCGATGCACAGGCATGTCATTTAAAACTAACAAAAACACTTTCCTACAAGCTATTTCAGAGTCTCCTTCTCCCAGCACTCATTTAATTCAACCAGAACAGGATGAGGCCCCTGACACAACTCTCTGATTAAAATAAATTACCAAAGTTGTTAACACATTATTACTATTGCAAAACTTACTGAGAAAAAAAATATCTCCTCTAGATCTGGCTATGATGTTCTGTACAAACATCCAGATAGATTCTTGTTGTATGAGACATGAATATTCAAAGATTTTATTTCTCTGAGCCAAAATTATTTATTTTTAATTTTTTTTTTGTTTGTTTTAACTCCATCCACCCAAGGAACCTCCTGTAACTTCAATAAAGGTACTGGGGGCTTAGGCCACATAAACCAAAGCAAAATCTGTCCGTCTCACATCTTACAGACGGAAAGACACCTATTTATGAAATCCACCCCAGGGGGGAGGAATAATTTATAGTACACTGATCAACAGAGTTTGCATGAGACTGTGTGAAGGAGCCCTGTTTGAGAAGTAGAGCAGTTATGAAAGCAGAAAGTATCGATACTAACACAATCGGTCTCACCGTATTATGCTATTTGCCCGGCAGAATTCATATCACTCATAGAAAATTTGAGTTTGGGTATAGTTTTAGTAGCACTAACTGCAATATTGGAAATAGGGGCCATTATATAAGAAATGGCAGCAATTTGACAAGGTTAATGCCAAATTCCACTTTCTCTGTCGAGGCAAGAACATAGATCCAGCCCTGGAAGAACGGCAGCAAGCTCAGGAGCACAGGATGCAGAAGCACTAACACAGATGCTTCCCCAGTCCTTGCACCTCTCCCCGTCCGGGGGCTCCAATCCAATCCTCCAAAAATGAAACAGTGGAAAATTTTGTCATTGTTCTCCTCGGTCCACCTGCTCCCCATCCACACAGGTGCCCTCTCCAAAACGCACTTTTGACCTTACTGAGCATCAGCCAACAGCAAAAGCCTTGTCGGCCGCATGCTTCCCCAGAATTGGCCATTCCCTACCAAATCTGGCTTCAGCATCCTCCAAACAGCCAAAGAGCGGAGCTGCTCCGGGATGCCCCACGGCCCCCTGCACTGCCACTGCTTTTTAAGGGGATTTCTGACACAGGAGGGAAGGAGGATTTACACTACTGGTTTTAACGGAATTTTTTTTTCTTGCCAGCACGAGTCTAAAACGTGGGAACTGGGCTGGATGAGCTAAGTGAGCTGCCTGACCGGCTAACTAGAATTCGTCATGAGGTTCATGGAAGATAGAGTTCATGACTCACTGTCAGCAAGCTTACTATTACAACAGAAAAGCTATTATTGGGAAAAAAAAGGAAAAAAAAAAAAATCAAAATGCAAGCAGCAAGGCAAACCCTTCAAGAAGTTTTTAACTTCTTAATCCCGAGCAGACTATTCCTGAAATAAAACTTGCAAGAGGCCCAGCTGACAACAGTCATAAAAGGCAACCTGGGAATTGAAAGACAATTAGAATAGCGTATTTTGGTGGGGGGGAAAAAAAACTCAAACCAATTCCAAACCCCTTATTTTTGCTCCCATGGCATTCCCAGAAGTTTCTTTGGCAGAGGTGTCCCGCTCACACTCACATCCCAGCTCCCCGGCACCAGAAAGTGAAACATAAACTGTGTGACACTGGGAAGATGCTTTTTAAAACTGACACTGGTTCCTGAAGAAATACCAGTTAATTACTTAATCCCTCTTAATGGAATGATTAACATCCTTTCAGCAAACAAGGCTGTGATGATTTAACGTTTTACTGCACATTTCATTACAGAACCAGTAAAATTAATACTGCTTCCCCAGCGTCTGCTGCGACCACTCATTTCCTTATCATCAGTTATATTTTTCACTTCTGCAGAGCAGCCTCTGCACCCAGATGAGAGAAAGACTCAAATATACCAAATATATGCATCAGTGTTATTCTGCAGAGAAGCCAAGCACCGACCTCCAGGTAGGAACTAACTTCCCATCAGAAACGCGCTGGGGAAATCAAGGTACGAGGCAGCACGGAGCAACGAGCCCCAGCGTGAGGCTGGAACAACTTCATCAGCATCCCAGGAACACCGCGCCGCTGCGGAAGAGGGGGCAGCCACTTCAAAGGGAACCGAGGAGGGATGTTTGAATCCCAGCTCAGACAGCTCCTGAACCCCCAGCTGCCTTTTTGGCAAGAACAAAAGTCCTTTCAGGGCTCCACCGCTCGCTGAAATCAAACCCAGGCTCAGGCATTAATTCTGCAGGCAAGTGTTTTGCGGGAAGGGGAATTCAGCATCGATTTTTGTGATCAGATGTTTAGCGGCTGTTCTGAACACACCAGCAATCCCCCCCCTCCCTCACCATTTTATCTTCCTTTATCACGAGCTTTTTAATAGAGACATGACATTCTGCTTACTGCTGGGCTCTCTCTATTTATCTCTCTCTTAACAACACTTTGGCATCATCGGCTCCGCTATCTAAATCAGCAATAGTGCATGTCCGGTCACATAAAACCGGAGAGGGTTTCCCGAGATGCCTTGGGAAGTCTGACTACTCCCGTTTACTGATGTGTTAATATGCCCGATGTACTAATTAATGAACAAACAGCTTAGGCTAGGAGCTGGGGGAGGGACACCACCACGAAGACTGCAGAGAGCCCAAGGAAAGACACTTGACCCTAATTGTTAGCAACAAGATGACAAGACTGATCGGGAAGTACAGCTAAAACTCGGATCCGACATGAAAGGAAATGTCTGGCAAAGAGGGGAACACTAACGATGCCGTGAGAGGCTCCAGCCAACCTGCCGAACTGTGCCACCTTCTGTCGGGCTGTCGGTGCTCAGCACCCAAGTGCCCAGCCTGGGCTCCCTGGCACCGGCAGCACCATGCTCCCACCCCATCCTTCTGTCCATGCCTAAATCCTCGCCCTCATCCTGCGACTCCGCAGCTCCAGGGGATGTACACCCCAGCCAAGGAGAGCTCGGAGTTTGTCCCAAGCCGTGATCAGGAGAGGAGAAGGTAGGGCTCATCCTGCAAGATCTCCTGCCTTTGGTGGCGTGTGGATTATCAAGAGGCGGGTCTCAAGAAGGACCAAAGTTTAGCTGAACTTTCAGCCAGACCCAGTTTCACCCAGGGCAACATGTTCTTCATCTCGAAAGCGCCCTGGACCATGTACTGCAAAGGAGATGCCTTTGTTGCACCAGCAAGAAGGGTCCTAAGCAGCAAGTGCACGTACCAACACCACGGGAAATTCTTCCATAAACATTTCAAAAGTTTGGAAAAAAGGTCCTAAGCGCTTTCAACCTGAAAAAAAAAAACCTGATTAAATCAACACTCAACAGCACAAGAGATGCTGCAGCACCCTGCTCTGGGCCAGGCACCCAGGAGGAAGTTGACTTACAGGCTGCACATGCAGCGTGGCCACGCTGCCAGTGCTACCCAACGCCATCCCGCCACACGAGGAGCCCGCGTCCTCAGGGTACATCTGAATTAATGAACTTACTGAGGAACTCGGCACTTGCAATTAAAACACGGGGACAAGCGTTGTACAGAGAGAACGATGAGCAGTAAGCAATACACCAGAGAATCACCCGAATGCAACGTTCTGGGTGCTTCTTTGGGATGCTTTCTGAGACCACTGCAACTGAACGGGAAAGCCAAAGGGGGGAAAAAAGCCCACAGTTCATTTCAGAACAGCACTCCCAGAAACACCACAGCTTATCAGATTATATGTAAATATTTTACGATATGGGCTCTATTTCAGTAGATCTGTCAAGATATTTACAGGGCTTGACAGTATTTCTGTCTTTAATTAAATTTTCACACACATACTTTAATGTAATTTAAATAGATTATTAGTTGTCAGAATATAGTATAAATTTTGTTTACGATTTAGTTACTTTAAGTACTCGCATTGAGGAAACTCATTTAACCCCCTGACTGAGTAGCATTAAGTGTTGAGATGAGACTTCTAAAGAGCTTCTGCTGCCCTTTGCACTCTCGCAATAATCTTAAATTACTACAACTTAATTGCAATTTCAAGGCACTAAAAGGGAGATGTTTTAAAAACAGCGCAGGGAGGGTCAACGAGAGGAGAAAAATTATTTAGTCCTCCTCAGGTACCAGATGCTTGATTTTTCCCTATGCTCTTCTCTTTGCTCCTTTTCCATAGGATATTATCTGCCTTTTCAGGACGGTGCCGAACGAAAAAAAGTTATCAAACATTATTCTGGATACTTGCCACCTAGAAACAGCCATTAGACATAAGCCTGTTTGCCTGCATGCATGGAAGAGAGCGGTGCCAGGAGAATAGAAAGACAAAACCCTAGAGCATATTTGCAAAGACGACTGCACGCGAACGGAGCCAGCAGCTTCTCTGACTTGGTAGCTCCAACGCTGAAGTATGAAAAAAAGAGCACATGTTAAAACACTCCAGACATCCCAACCAACAAATACCCCATCTTCTAAAAATAGAACAAGCTGATTCCTCCACAGCCCAAAACGTAGATATTCTTTTAAATTAAAAGACTGTACAGAGTTCCCACAATTAAGTTTTCCCTCTAATGACCACATGATTTATTCCATCCTACTTTTTCCCCCCCCTTCCATACACACTGGCATCACCTTGTTACCTACGGTAGCTGCAATTCCCAGCACACCGCCAGCCGCGGGAATCAACCAGCACGGTAGTTTGAGAGCAGCAGGCTGCGAGCAGCGTTTCTGTCAGCGCAGAAGCAAAGGGTTCTACCAAACACAACATCTTCTCCGTTTCTTCCTGCATTTTACGAGGACTCGGCCAACAGAAAAAAACCACCAGACTCGCGATTTAAACACCTTTAGCTCAGCCAACGCGCTCACACGTGCCCTCAACAGCATCAAGTCAAGGACTCCAAGCCCAGCCATACCTTTCTAAGCATTTGGGTCAAGTTTGGTTGCCAGGACCTCTAAGAACGGTCGCAAAGACGCTGCTGGTCCCTAGCGCACACCGTTTATAAACTCCACTTCACAAATGCTTTCTGGCTCCTACTGCACATCCTATCTCCACCGAGCCGCTCGACGGGTGTGAAAGCATGTTACTATACGTAGGGGGAGGGAAAAAAAGAAAATATAAAAAATATATAGTTTCAGTGAGACGAGTTGGTGACACAGACCAAAAGCTAAACCCAAAGACAGAGGCATCAGAAGCCCCAGACGATGCCAGCACACTCTGGATCAGGCCCTGCGCATCCAGGGTGGCTGACTGCACCCTGAACTCGCTGCTGGGGACAGGGGGACCGCGCCGTACTGTGTGATGGTGGGGTGTCTTTTCAGAGCGGGGTGCCACCCATACACCCTCTGGACTGCTGATCACCCCCTTGGGCTTTGCCAGCCCCTGCCCACCCTGCCTCCCCAGGAAAGAGTTCTGGGAAGCAACTCCACAGAAAGGCTCATTTGAGGAATAATTACCACGCACTGTTTAATTCACACGTAAGCTTAAATACTAACAGCAAACAAAACACTCGCACACCTGAGCTGCCTGACTACCCCGGGGCCCAATCCTGCTCCCACCAAGGTGGGAATCCCTCCCGGCAAAGCTCCCTCCTGGGCCCTGTGTTCACACACAGGCAGGATGCTGTGCTGGATGCACCGCGAAAGGCAGGAAAAGGCCTGGGCAAACGCTGGGCACGGAAATCCAGCTACCTGCAAAAACCTCCCTGCATCTTCTCCAGCCCTGTCTCAGCTGCATAAAAATATTTCAGCTCAGTGCCTTGAAGTTGCAATTAAATTGTAGTAATTTAAGATTATCACAAGAGCAAAGGGCAGTAGCAGCTCTTCAGCAGACTCCTCTCACCACTTAATGCTACTCAGTCTTGGGGTTAAATGAGCTTCTTTAGTATAAGTACCTTAAAGCAAGTGAATCGTAAACAAAATTTATACTATTTTCTGACAGCATATAATCTATTTAAATTTGTTAAAGCTTCTCAGAGAAAATTTAAGATGACAGAAGTATCATTATGCCCTATAAATAACTGGACAGCCTTGCAGAAATAACTGTATTTTACATACATCTCCTACATATGTGTGTGCATATGTTATTCCATTTTATATACAAATACATGCTCAACAGATATTTCACAAAAGGAATTACATTATCCAGTTCAATCTCTCAACATAAATGACCACAAGCAGCACAAATACTGAATGCTGAGCTGCCTGCCATAAATTTCACCTTTCTTTTTTTACTATCAGCCTTTATCCTAATTTTTACAATGCCGTGAAACAGGAATAATTCTGGAGCTACAAATATTTACAGTATATCATACCAAGGATGATCATGCAAATTTTAGCCCTTAAAAAAGGTGATCCACTCTAAGAGACAAGCACATCGCAGCATACACTGCTCTGTAATGCCCAACACCTAATTCCCTGCTCAACTTTCCTGCCCCTTCCTTACCAGTACAGAAACTAGCTGCATTAGGATTACCAGTGGAACTGATTTAAGGCAGAAAATGTTTATAGATGTTAAAAAACACTACACATTACCCAAAATGGCTTAATAGCATACATGTGCATGTTTAACACACATACTTTTTTATTGTCTAATTAAAGCATATGCCATAAAAATCTACAGGCTTTATAATAAGTTATGCTGGATGGTTATGAAACCTTACCTTATACAAAGTATAAAGTACTTATTGTGTGATCTGCACCGCTAATTAAAGAAATACTTATGTGAAAAGGTTTTGGATTTCTTAATTCTTCAGTCGATGTGCACTTGGTCTGCCTCCCGATTAATATACATCAGGGTAACAGCCTTTCCCTCGGATATCTTTTTTTTCTTATAGATATTTCCATTGTTTTGGGACACTTTAAAGAGATGAAAGAGGGGGCACAGGTGTGGAATTTGCAATCAAGTGTCTGAATACAAACATGAAACTGTCAAGCAACAAAAATAACCTAACCTGCGCTGGTTACCTTTGATTAACACTTAAACCCAAAATGTTTATTAAAGCAAAATCAAGTATTTTTTATATTCCCCACTGCTGTTTCCACTAAAAAAACTACAATGTAACAGAATCTCTCTAGAAGAGACACTAAGCAAGTTAAAAGGGTTTTGTTCCTGCAAAAATCTTGGCATATCCAAAATAAGGTGCCGCCCTGACCGGATGGCAATGCATTAGAAGGAAAGATATTACAAGTTTTCTAAACTCCAGGTAACACAGACACACAACCTGCGATGCTCAATCACAAGCAACCTCCCCTATTACACATCAGCACAGCACTTACACACAGAGGAAAAAGAAATTAACAATAATACACGTTTCCTTACAGTTCAGAGATCCAGAAAGGAAAGCTCAATTCCACAGAACTTTTATGGTTTTGAACACTGTGCTACTGAAACGTCTTCTCTACAGCTCTAGACAGAAAATAAAACCAAATCCTAAGTCCCTCTGAAAGTGTACACAACGCACTCCAAACCACTATCGCTACATAAAAAAAACACAACCCCAAAAAAAAACCCCACCCCAACCCCCAAACCCACCCCATACACAAAAACTAACTGCACAAATCAAAACCATAAGCAACAGCCTGGCTTGAAATAGTAAGTTATTTTTTTTTCTCAAAGTTATCCTTGGGTTTCACAACAAAGATCAGCATTTGTAATGGTCCATTTCTGCATAAGTGAACATATAGCCTTGCTGCCTGATCGAATAGTCCAGAGCTTTCAGTGAGGCAGCTCCTGACAACAGCCCAGCAGCAGCTTTGTTTGATCTCTCCTGCCTTCCTTAATCTGGGTTGTCAAGGTTCACTTGTTGGAGGCTGTTTACTTTACTTTTTCCAGAAAAAAAAAAAAAAAAGTGATTTTTTTTTTTTCTGTCTCTCATACAATGACTAATCCAAAGACTAAGGGGGAAGAATGCTGCCAATGCAAGATGTTAAAGCTACAATACCTTTTTGCAATGAGATTTTTTTTTTTTCAGCCGACACCTTTTGAATGGTAAGTTGTGAAGAGCTTCCTCCCCCAGTGCCCTGGTCCATTCAATATGGTTGTGAGATAGTTCAAATAAAATGTGCAGGGGAGAAAAAAAAAAAAAAAAAAGATTTAGAGGAGAGAAATTGAAACCAGTAGCCTTGATTTCCCCTTCTTCCCCCCCACCACCACTCCTCCCCAAACCTAGTTGCAGGGATGCACGGTGCCTCCTTGCCTACACTCGCTTCTCTTGAGAACTTCGATTATTTCAGGCTCTCTCAAACTTACACCAAGTAGGAGCTTCTCAGCAGCACCAGAAACTGCAAAAATAATACTAAATGGAGTGAAGCGCCTCTCTCCCCTCCACCGAAACGCTAAAGCGAACCCTGAATTAACAAGCACAAGCAGCAAGTTTCTTCGACGACATCCTTGAAACTTTGCCTAATTAAGAAGCCGTCATTAGTGACATCGACAATTGGTCAAAGCAGGTTAAAGCGCGAGCTCAGGGTAAAAAAAAACCAACCCAAAACTGTATGGAAAAGGAAACGCAGTTTAGAGAATTGCTTTTTAATATTTACAACGATCCGGCACCCTAGGAAATCAGCAGGCTACATCGTGTAGCCGACACGCCACGAGCAGCACACATCCATTACTCACTCAAAGAACAGTTACTAAAAATGAAACCTGAAAACTTCTGAGCTCAGAAGTTGGGCTCCGGCTTCTCTAGAGAAGCAGCTCTGAAAGCGCTGGCAGGCGGCTGATACCTCGGGTAGGTACGGGAGGTCTGAGCGATGCTGCTGCTGCTGCTGCTGCCGCCGCCAGCTTTTGGGGGGGAACCGGGAGAGGGGGTGAGGGGAGAAGGGGGAAAAGAAGGAAAAAAGGGGGAAAAAAATTTTAAAATTTAAAAAAAAAGGAAGAAATCTCACTCGGTTTAGTTCACTCAAAGGAAAAAACCACGCAATGAAAATCATTACAGCGCAGCGGCAGGAGGAAGGCTCGCTAACATCGAGGCGCTCCGCAGCCAGCCCGGCGATGCTCGCTCTCTCCGCGCCGGGGCCGCCGGATAATTAATAGTTGCGCGATGGTGGGGAGGGGGCGGCCGCTGCGCCCCGCGCAGCCCTGCCCGCGTCCCGCCGGCTTCAGTGCTTTTTTTTCTTCTTTTTCTATTTTTTTTTTTTTTCAGGAAAAAGAAGAAACAAAACCACAAAAAAACCCGCGCGGGGCGGGGGGCGGAGAGGGGCGCGGACACGCCGCTCGGACGCCGCCTGCAGCGCGCACCCTCCCGCTGCCCCGGGGGAGGAGGGATGCGCGGAGCTGCTTGGGGCGGCAGGTGTAAGGGGCGCAGCGCAACGCGGCCCTACTTACCGGGCGCCGGCGGCCGCCCCCGGCTCCGCGGTGCGCAGTGAACCGCGGCTCCGTCCCGAGGCTCCGCACCCTGAGTCTACGCGCGGGGGAAGGGGGGGCGCGAAGGATGGCGCGGTCCGCACCCGCGCTGCGAGAAGTTGCGCCGGGCTGGGGAGGCGCGGATGTTTATTCAAACACTTCGTCTCAAAAAAAAAAAAAAAAAAAAAAAAAAAAAAAAAAAAAAAAAAAAAGGGGGGGGAGGGGGATGGGCGCAGCGGGTCCCGGGGAACCGGGGTGGGGGAGGATGCCCGGAGTGGTGCTCCGCGCCTGCGGATCGGGCTGCGCGGGCGGAAAGCCGCAACAGGTGCCGGGGGAAGGGGGGAGCGAGGCGGCCGGGCCCGGCGCGGGGGGAACGCGGGGCGGGGGGAAGGGAGGGGGGGGCGCGGCCCCGCCGCAACTTCTTGCCCCGAGTACTGAAGTTGGGGCATGCGCGCCTCCTGCGCGGGGACGCGGGGGAACCCGGCGGAAAACACGAGGAAAGCGCGGAAGGCTGGAGAGAGGGAGTAGGAGGCGCCGCATCCCGCTCTCCGCGGAGGGTACGCGCAGAGCGGGGCCGGGGAAGGGGGGGGGGGGGGGGGTGGAAGTTTCCAAAGTGGGTGGGTAGGGGGTGCGGGTGGCTCCGCAGCCCGGGTAGGGGGGGTCCGCACCCGCGCACCGCCGCCCTACTCCCTCCCCCACCTCCCCGGCTACCGCGCCGGCGGCTGGAGCGGGGAGGGGGGGGGGGGAGGCGGGGGGAGCCGGGCACGTGGGGCCGGCGGGGGGAAAAGTGCAACAGCCCCGGAGGAGTGGGGAAAGTGTCGGGGGGCGCCGGACTCACCCGCAGGACTCGGCCTGCCGCTGCCCAGCACGGCGCGGCCCCGGCGCGGGCGGGCGGCGGCGCGGGGCTGCCTCTCCGTCCCGTCCCTCCCTCCCGTCCCTCCGGCACGCCGAGCCCAGGCGGCGCGGCGGCGTGCTCCGCCGCTCGGTAAATAACAATAGAGCCCTCCGCTCGGCGCCGCGCCCGCGGGGCCCCGCACGCCGCCCCGCCGCGCCCCCGCCCCGCGCCGCCGCCCCGCGCCCCCTCCCCGCCCCGCGCAAGCCCCGCGCCGCCGCCCGCGCGGGCGGGCCGGGGGCGGCCCTCGCCACCCCCGCGGAGGGAGATGTTGTTATTTTTTGCTGTTGTCAGTCTCTGACGTCACATCCACCTGCTGGGTAAACAAGGCTCCGTGCAAGGGAAAAATAATAATAATGGAAAAAAAAAAATAATAATAAAAGCGGGGGGAGGACAGCGCGGCGGGGAAGGGGGAGGGGTGGGAGTCCCGCCGGCGCGGAGCTCCGCGGAGGATTGGGGGGGGGGGGTGGGGGGAGCAGAGGAGAGGGGGGGGAGGCGGGCCGGGTCGGGCCGGAGGAGGCGGGGCGGCCCCGCGGGGAAGCGAAAGTGGTCGCGGAAGGCGCTGCGCAGCGCTGCGCGCCCGAGCGCGCCCCTAGGGAAGAGTTCAGCGCGGGGGCAGACGGGCCGAGGCTGCCCCGTTGGCGGGATGCAGCGCCGCGCATCTTCCCCACCCCCCCAGCAACTTTTACGCAGCTGCCCCCCGCGGGGGTGGGAGGTCGGGGTGCGCGGGAGAGCTCCCAGGGCCTTCCGCGGATGCCCGCGGAGCTCACCTTACCTGCGCGGAGTGGCGAGGCGAACGCTGTCTGCGCTCCCCACTCGCAGCGCACGCCGCTGTTGGTGCTTAGAAACACTGCGCGGGTGCGCAGCGGCGCGCAACGTCCGCTGAGCGGGGCTGACCGACCCGAGGCGCCGTTCCGCGGGGTTGTGCCGGCCGCAGCCGGGCCTGCGGGTCCTCATCCCGGTGGGTGCGCGGAGCGGACCCTCGGACCGGCTGCGCTCCCGGCCGCACTGTAGGGGCTCCCATGATGGGACCGACCGGTGGCAGCACCCGCGGGGAGGGAGCAGGCGGGGGCGAGAGCCGGGACCGCCCGACCCCCGGCTCCGCTTAACCCCGCGGCTCCGGCACTCGGGGCACTGGAAAGTTTTAACATCACCGGCGCTCTCGGCCCGGACGAGGAGCGACCGGGCGGCCGAGCAGCGCGGAGGCTGCGCGGGTAGGAGCGGGTCCCGCCGGGCAGCATCCTGCACCCTCCCCGGGGACCCCCGGCCGCCTCCCCGCTGCAGGCAGCCTGGAACCAGCCGGCGGGACCGCAGCGGCTAGAGGGGCCGGGGCCGGGGCCGGTCCGTCGGCGGGCGCCCGGTGGGGATGGAGCCCGGGCCGGGGCCGCTGTGAGGCAGGAGCTAACGGGTGCCCGCGGAGTTACCGAGCGACCGACTTCGTTCGGGGGAAAAACTTTTCCTCGGGCCGCGGGGGCCCGCGAGAACCGATCCTCCTCCCTCCGTGCGGGCTGGGGTTTGTGGGTGGGCGCGGGGGGGACGCGATCGCGTTCGACTTCCCGTAGGACGGACACAAAGCGCTGGAGAGCGACCGGACTTTACTAGAACCGATACCGGGGAGGCCCCGCGACGGGGCAAGGGGGAAAACCGCGCCTCCGCGGAGCCCCGCGGCCGCGCACCGGGCCGGTCCCCACCACCCCGGAGGGCTCCGGCGAGCAGGGCCGGGACCGCGGCGCCACCTCTCGGCACAACCGCTCCATCGGCGCGGGGAGCCGCTCCCGTAGCAATTAACACCTTAAATTACAGTAATGGCAAGGTACTTATGCCTAATTCATTATATTTTAAATAATTAAGAGGAGGGGGGGGAAGGAAATCGCTGCAAATAAATATTTGCGAAGGCGATGCTTGCGCCGTGCTTTCAGAGGAACCTTCGCCGACCGTCGGGGAGCGCTCCGGTTGCCCCGAGTTGCATCGCCGGGGACAGCGCGGGGAACCCGGGAAGCCCGGCCCTCCCCGGCGGGGTACCGCGGCCCACGTCGGGCTTTGGGGTGAGGGAGAGGCAGCGCCAGCTTTAAGCGCAAATTCTTACCGTCATCTGCGCGTCTGGGGGGGATTAGGGGTTTTTTTCTGTTCACCTGTGCCTTCAGTAGGAAGGAAAAGGAGGTAAACCCATTAAAATGGGAATTTTTAGGCAAACACACCCCTCAACTGTTCTGAAAAATATTTGTTTTACGTTTCACGCTGGAAATAAACATTGTTTATTGGAAACTTCTTCGTCTCCTGTTTTTAACTTAGCAAATCTAAAGCAGTGCATCGCCTCTGTAAAACATGATTAATTCCATAGACAATACCAGCGGTGGGACTTCTCCCTCCCCCTCCACCAATGTAGCTGCTAATTGTACTTGAATTGTTTACTGCTGTATTGTTTTACGGGCGCCTGGAGAAAGATGCTCGATATTCCCACCACCAGCAAAACCATCCCAAGAGCAAAAGCTTGGCAGATTTTGGCAAGGGTGGACCTGGGCTAGAACTACAGCTTGTTAGCTAAACAACAACAAAAAAAAAACACCAAAAAAAAAAAACCCAACCAAATTATGAAGGTGATGACGCCTCTGTAATTATAGGTGTTACTTGTTTTAAAGTCAGAATGTTTTCCAAGCTACTGTAATGCCACACCTCCAATGTCCCAGGAGCCAGGCCTCGGAGTCCTTTCTGCTTTAGTCACCAGTTTACGAGGCTTTGCAGAGCACATCACCAGGCTGCACGGCCGGTTCCTGGGCCGCTTTGTGCTCCCACGTAGGTAGGTGCAAAGCCCCATTATTCTACTTTTATATTGGGCACAAAATATTGAGCTATGTACTATGTACTGCCTCAAAAAGTTGGTGGGCACACTAGAAAGACAAATACATGTCCGTGTCACAGTTTGGTTTTACATTTTTCTGACTTTGTTTCAAATAAGGCGATGTTCCCACGGTGCTTGGTAGGAGAAGAGAACCCCTGATAATAGCAGCACCAGTTCAGGCACCATACAAACCCTGGGTTACCATGCTCTGAGCCCAGAGAATCTCCACCGCAGTCAGATTTGCATTGGTAGTGCAGAGACACGAGTTTCTGATTCACCCCTGACTCCTCAGGGTTCCTCAGCAGACAGGAAAGGCTCCCCACATCCCTACCCCCACTAATCCTCTACTCCCTGAGGTGTCCCTCCACCGAGGGAGAGTTCCCTCACACCGCACAGCCTGTTCTGGGGAAGTCAGTGGTTCCAGCTCTCCATGTTCCCTCTCTTTGTGTGTAGTAGAGTTGAGGTGAGTCCGGTTTGTCTGGCAATAAATCCTTCAGAGAGGCAGAAGATGCAGTGGGGTGAATAACACCAGGCATTTTGCCCAGATAACCTTTACGATGCAGGGGGGTTGACTTGGTGATGAGGAGGAATTTTAAGAGGCATAAACACCTGATTTAGAGGCTGAGCTCAATGCTGTTGGCAACACTCCTGCCAACTGTAGTGGACGCAGGACCCATTCTCCAATTGGAGAAATCCCCCAGAAAGATAAGAGTAATGCTCTAAGGTCTTGAGTTGGTTTGTCTCATGAAAGGAAATATATAACAATATGCTCCCAAATAAGGACTGCAGTCAGACCTTGACATATTTTTTAAAATTAAATTTTGCTTTATATCATTCCTATGAAAAAAGTTGGTTTGGGTATTTTTGAGCATTCCAAACTCTGAAGCCTGCTTGGCAAGTGTGCTCACACCCCTCATCCACTCTCATTAGACTTTCTTGCTTTCCCTGGTCATAGCAGAAGCTGCATCCCAACCTGCGCCAAGGCGATGAGCTGGACCAGAAGCAAGCCCATGAGTGCTGAGAGGCTCGCGGTGCTGCCCTGAAGCCACCCAGAGGGTCGGTGCTGGGCTGGCTGTGGCAGAGGATGTAGCGAGCGGCACAGCCTGCAAGGAAGACAGATTGCTGTTCTGCCCCGTAGCAGTGTGATCTGAGGGGAGCAGGCTGGTGGCTGGCTTCATGAACAGGGCAGCACCAATCACACACCATACAAACCCCATGTTACCCTACTCTGAGCCCAGGGAAGCTCCACCGCAGTCAGATTTGCATTGGTAGTGCAGAGAGACAAGTTTGAGACTCACCCCAGACTCCTCAGGGTAACTCAGCAGACAGGAAAGACTCCCCACATCCCTACCCCCACTAATCCTCTTGACTCCTTGAGGTGTCCCTCCAACCGCCGCTGTATCAGAAGCCACCCCGAGATAACTTTTCTATAGCACATTTCCATTTGTTCAGAGCTGCCAGCCAACACATATTTCCTTTTCCTGCGGGGGCAATGAATAGCCATTGTATTTGCCTCGGACTATTAATCTGCCTGAATCTGGTAGAGATTCTTAAATGAATATTCATGGGAATTAATGTCATTTAATTCCTATTGCTTCCTGAATATAATTACGTGCTGTACGTGAATTGGCAAACACCACAAGATACCCAATCTTGTTGAAAGCCTATGGCAAATTAATTACCGACGCCGCAAGCTGGACACTCGTGCTGAAGATGCACCAAGACTGTGCAGGAGAGGAAGACTTCAGGAGAGGAAGGCAGTGAAAGAGGGAAGATGTACACTGCAAGAAGCAAGCAATACCATTAAGGATGGAAAACACGAGTTACTAGATATTTTAGCTACACTTTTCCAGAGATGGGGACTACACTAAACATTTGCATTCTTTTGCCAAAACAGCTTTCTCCCTGCCCCCTTTTTCCACCCATAGAAAAACATCTTCCAGGATCCCCTATTCCCAGCCTCTTGTGAGACCCAGCATCTTTTGGAAGACCTTCAGCACATCCTACAAATAAGAAATGCCCAAGTCCAATCCTCCTTCCTCCCAGCAGTCTGCCTGCCAAAGTTCACGCTGTTCCTCCAATAATAAAGCAGTAATCAGCTCGGTATTGAAGCAAAACCCATCCCCAGCATCAGTGCTACCAGCCCCTGTCGTAACATAACAAGGACTCTTCCCAAAATATTTGGGCTTGCCCTGTCACAGTGAGAGGCGTTCAAGTTCAGGGCTCTGTCAACAATGCCAGGTGTCTCCTGGACCTCTGGCACCCGAGCCAAGAGGGAGAGCTCAGAAGCACAGGAATAATCATTATTCACATTACTAAAACATAACGGAATGTTTAAACAGATAACGTAACAAAATCCCTCACAGAAAAAAAAATACTGTTTATTATTTATCCCAGTCAGAAAATGAACTCAATCTCCTGGAAAGCAGAGAGGGGTTTTTTTTTTTATTCCCCCAACTGACAGCCACAAAAAAAAAAAAAATTATTGTGCTGTCTGTGTCCCTTCAAAGGGGCTGATGTTTGCTGCAGCTCTTGATAAACCAACTGGCAAATTCTTTTTTTCTGGGGGGGAAATATATATATAATTGAGTCAAAGCCAAACACAAACATCTAAGAAAAAAAAATGGTGAAACCAGAAATCCAAGAACATTTTCATTTTGAGTGAATCTGAAAATTTCATTTCAATTTTGATTTTTTTTGGGGGGAATAAGGAGACACACACACATACACACACACACATATACACACACGCCCTTGCTTGAAAATAAAATTAAAGGACATTTTGAACACAAAGTAGTTTCAAAATGAAAAATCAAAGTGTTTCATGTCAGAAGTGTCAAAACTAACAGCTTCAGCATTTGTCAGAGCTTTTTTTGAGTTTTTATAAATGACAAGCTTGGCATGTGCGCACGAACCGTTTTGGGGCTGCTGAATCTGCATTTTTTGCATAGGGAAAAAAAAAAATGGTCAGGAGAAGTTTTCTGCATGGAAACCCTGGGTGCTGGTCCCTTTGTGTGGGGACTGGCAGCCAGCGCTGCGCCGGACCCTCACCAGTGTCTCTGGGCTCCTCTTTGGCTGATTAATATTTCACTGTTTGGTTTGCAGGACTTGGGCAGGCCTGGCCTGTTCCAGAGCTCGTTCCCTTGTTAGCAGGAGGAGGTACAAAGGTTGGGAGAGAGTGACCGTGTGCCTCCGGCTTGATGCGCTGCTGCGTGACAGGCTTCCACGGACCTGCTCCCCGGTGGCGTTAGGTCATTTATTAGCCTGGTTCATCGCAGCCTTAACAAAGTTGCAGGCTAAGCTCCCTTTCATGGACTTGCTGCCTTCCCAGAGCGAGGGTATTCAAGAAGCATGTTCTCCAGGGAAGTTAGAGGAGTTTTCAGTCAGGTTTACAACTTTCCCAGAAGATAGCTGAGGAGCAAGGAGCTAGGAGCATACAGCACTTGACATACAGCATTTACTTTAAAGTCTCTGGACTAGATGAAACACTATTGCAATAAGAATTTACTGCAAACGTTTATGATATTAACAACTGAATATATTCTTGATGCAAAACCCGCTCCGGGTTTCTCATGCCTGCCCCCAGCATAGCTGGCTTTGCTGTGGGTTTGGGGCAGTGCCTTCCCCCCAGGGAAGGCAACAGATGGGGTCTTTGTCTTGAGTACCACAGACCTGCAATCACCGCTGCAGATCACAGACACCTACCTGCCTTCACTACCAGATTTCTGTAATGCTTCCTACATCTCCCTGATGACAGCACCACGTCTTGCTGTATCTTGACAACTTCTAATTAACCCAGGCTCAGCTGCCTTGAAGCTTCTGTAGGAAGCCGATGCACTTCTCCAGAGCAAGAGACCCGATTCAGGGTCTCCTCCTCTGACTTCCAGGGCAGCCTTTATTCCACAGGGGCTTCCAAACCCGTACCTAGTCCAACTCCACACAAGGTCAGAGCAGCTCCTTCCCAGAGATGGGAATAAGTTTCTCACACCTTGTTGGCATTTCTGGGACTGCTCTGACTGTGGCTGAGGAGCACACAGAAATCCACACAAGGAGGTATCATGCTTTTAGCTTCCAGTGGGATGACTGGTCCCATCGCAGAGGCATGGCCTCCTCACTGTCCCCAGGAGTTAAGCAATCCTTCCCTAGAGCTACACTGTGAAGGAGATGCAGTAATGGCAACTTTCCCCTTGAAGAATTTTCTGTTGATGTCTTCTCAAAAAAAAAGTGTACTACGCTGAAATATTATTTCATCTTAATTTTTCCATTATTATGACTCTTTTTTTAATCCAAAAGTCCAACATCAACAAAGATTAAAGCTTTTACTCCAGTTACATATCTATGAAAACAGCAGTGTCCTGTGCCTTGGGAGATAAACACTACCAGATGCTCTAGTAAACACCAGAAAGGGGAGAGAGGGGGGAAAATAAAACACAAACAGTGTGGCCAGGAGAAAGAAAGGGCTGAAAATAAGTTAGGAATCGCAGAAGAAGAGGCCAGGAAAGGAAATTCCTGGTGGTTCTTGCTGCGTGGCAGTGAAGAGGTTAAACCCCAGTACGCTGCCATCTCTAGACAGAATTGGTTGTTATTGCACTGATAAAACCCCGGGTTGTGTTTTCCTTGTCCATTTTGACCCGTATCTGACGTTAGCATTGCAAATGATGTCTGCTGCCGTTCAAGTAGTCAAAGTGAGCGGACAGAAACAAGACAGAGAGCTTAGCAAAGACGGGACTAATGGAAGGGGTGGGGAAAAGTCTGATTTACATGTAATTAATTATTATTTATGTAAAAACCATATCATTGTGGTGGTTCTTGACATCATTTAAAGCCTCTTTTCAAAAGAGGAGTCTCCCCTGTTAGTGCACTAATCTTCCACGCTGTGAGTATGGGTTGTGACATGGCGATAGCCACCTTGGCCCATCACCACCGCTGGCAAGGTTGACATCCAACTGCCTGAAAGAGCCAGGCAGAATAATCCTACCTCCTCCTAAGCAGGTGACTTGGCATCACCAGGACCACAGGAGTCATTTGGTGGGAAGTTGTCAGACCCAAGACCAACTGTGAGGCAGAGGATGCAGCCATTGTGCAAAAGTTTCAGGTCAAATAAATGGGCTGACTTCTGAGCTTGTAAAAGATTAACTTATTTGATTTCAGCGCCTAATTGCAAAATAATTACCTAGCCCAGCCCCAAGGTAGCTCGGTGATGTTTTTCAAGACACACTTCAGCACAGACCAAAGGTCTCCTGGGAAAACATCCGTTCCCTTCCTGTACAAAGGAAACTGGTCCACAAAAAGGACGGGCACAGCTCCACCCCAGCTCTTTCCAAATTCAGCTCTGTCAGCCACAGCTCCAGCCCAGCTCCCAGGCACATCCTTGCCCACTAGTTTTCACAGGAGCTAGGTCAAGCCTCAAGTGCATGGATTACATATGGCAGCATGACCTAATTCATTCGGGCTCCACCGGACAAAATCTATACAGTGGAAAGCTTATTAGCAGTGTCTCACTGGTTCTCTAATTTGCCACAGGAGCTGCTGGGCAGGAAACCCAGTTAACCTCAATGATGGCAGGGGCAGATTAGAGGGAGCTGGTCTCAAAAACAGGCAGGTCTCAAGCAATCTTCTTAATAAAGAAAAACAAACCACAGCACTAATTGGAGCAATTGGACAGGGCAGGAACTTCAGCTGGAGCCTGGGAGCAGAGGCAGGAGCGGATGGGACAGGCAGCATGCATAGGAGGGAGGGATGCTACCTGGATGGATGGTCCCACGTGCCTGTTGCACTGTGTACAGCTGTGTCAAGGGGGTGTCCGTCCCCAGCCATATCTCCCCCACACCCACCTCCACAGCAATGTTTGCTGAGACCTCAGTACAGTGCTGCCCAAGCTCCTGGAGTATAGAAAGAGGAAGCCCAGGTCTGCCTGCCATTGACCATGCAGACAAATCCATGGGCGCTGCAGGTGGAAGCGTGCCAGGAAAGCTCTCACCTACCCTTCTGCTTTTAGAAACAGCATAATATTACATGTTCCCCCATCATCATCTCCTTGTCAGCTGCTGGGACCACCAAAGCAGAGCTAATCCCACCTGTGAGGGCCAAATTCCCACCCCTTCCCTGAACATAATGTTGTCCCAAGCAGAGAACTGCCAAAGAGCAAAACCAACAGTATTTCATACAACCCTTGCACGCACCAGCTGCGGTCAGACTTTCGTCCTGGACAAAACAGCTTGTCCAGCCTTGCCCAGTTTAAGAAAAAACTATGAGAATGGGCAGGGACCTGGTAACCCAGTTAGAAGAAACAAAAATATAAACGTTCTCCTAGTAGAGTATCATCTTCCCCTTTGCATTATTTGTTTTGTCAAAAGCAGCAAAAGCCACTGTCATCAGCTTGAGACCGAGTGAACTCACCTCATGCACTGAGCAGGCTCAGCACAAGGAGATGTTTTCATCCCTTGCAGCAAGGTCCAGGAAGGTCAGCTCACCTTGCTATCCCCTCCAGTTCAGGCTTTGAATTATTTCCAATTTGAGTTTGGTAATTTATTTTTTTTTTGCCTATATCATAATCCACACATTCAGGTTTTTTGTTTTATTTTTCAAGTCTGTGGTTTGTTTGGGGTTTTTTAAACTCGCATTTACCATGGGGACAAGCAGGGTCATACCTCTGTGCTCCAACCTTCAAACTTCATAAAACCCACTGAGCTCAGCGGCGGAACTGGTTTTCCCAGTGAAATTAGCACAACCGTAGGGCAGGAACATTATCAGAGCCACCGAAAGCTTCCTTTATCTTGTCGGCCTAGAGACCAGATGTTTTACTACAAATTCTTTGACTCTGGGTGGTTTTCACAACTGCTCCCTGCCATCTTTGCACATCAAACGTCTGCAGAGTAAAGGCAGTGTTTTGAATCTCAGCAAAATTTCAGGCTTTGGGGAGAGCCGCAATTTCTGCTGGGGTTTTTTTCAGAGAGAAGAAATCATTTCGATGGAAAACCTCACACCCAAGAACCTTCTGGCTGTTTGTTCCTACACAGGGTAATTCTCAGGCTAATATATTACAGCTTCCACCCCGATACTGTGAGAGCCGGACGCACATTTACATCAACCTCTGACTCGGTTAATCACATCAAATAATTTGTTTATGAAGCTCAGCTCCACAAAGCCCAACCTGGAAGCAGGTATTCATCCTCCCAGATACAAGCACTTTTGCTATAATTTCTTTTAAAGTCAAAGCTGATCTTTATCTACAAAAGGCTGGAGCAATAAGTATTTCATGTGTTTAGAAAACACAGCTCTTCACCACACCTGCAGCCCAGCTGCCAACTTTCAACCATGTGGACTCTCCAACCGCTCCAGGAGACTCTGGTGCAGTAAAAGCAGTTTTCCCTGGCTTTCCTTGTACCAGGTACCTCTCCCAAATGTCTTTACTCATGCCCTAAAGGTCTTCTGGCCAGTCCTGTTTCCTCAGTGTTTTCCTAGGGTTCGGAGTGGGTGGTGGGAGTTGATGTTAGTTGGGTTTTCCTCCACTTCCTCTGGGTCATCCTATTAATGACCAATGCGGAGGAGCCTTTGCTCTTGAACGAGAGTGGGACCCGTTTCAGGAGTTACTCCTAAGACATGGGCGTTCTTTCCCCCACGCACACTCTCTATGTAAGAGACAAATGAAATCCCCTCTTTTTCAGGCTTCCAAGGGAAATTTGTTACAGTGCCCAAATTGGCAGCTGTCTCCCATGAGCCACTTCTATCTGACTCAAGGTAATGCCCCGCAAAGCCTCTCCCTTGGCATCGCCAGTGTTCGTTTTGGTCATAGCGATGCCACTGAACAAACAAACTTCAAAGTAAGGAGCGATGCCAGAGCCAGGGAGACGTGCCCGGGGCTGAGAGAACCGGGATAATAAAACTCACAGCATTGCCCCAGTGCCAACAGCCCTGTACTTTTTGTGTCTCTAATTTCTGCACTTGTTTGGAATGGTTCCCTGAGACACCATTTCATTTGGGAGATGAACAGGCGAGGGTTAAATCAGAGCCACCATCCCCCACCCCCAGTCTATTCACAGCAGAAGGAAATCTGTCTGTCTCCCACCCCTCAGCATCCTGTCTCTGCTGCCTTGGAAAACACACAAATCCCTTGCAGCTTCCTGAGGGGCAGAGACCTCAGCCTGCCTCCAGCTGCCCTTCGCCCCAGCAGACCCAGCGGCATCCTGGTTTCCCCACAGCAGAGTGCCTTTCCTGGGGGAATCTGTGCCCCAGCAGCTCCTTTCCTCCCTCCTGGCCAGAGGAGCTGCTCCAGCAGCACCAGTTTGGTCTCCTGGGTGTCACCCAGCAGCTGATGTCGCAGCCAGGTGCTAGGATGTGGCCTTGGATGCAGCAAGTGCCCCGGACTAGCACAGGAAAAATTAGGAACATTTCAGCACAGGATCAAGGAAGGGCCAAGTGCCTTATGGGGCCCATAGCTCAGATCCCCTTTTCTCACTCCAGTTGATGGGGACTTAAAACTCTTCCCTCCAGGTTGTCCAGTGTGTTCCCCACAGAGCATCCAAGACTTCTCCCATTCCCAGATGCCTATCCTGCAGCTCCCAGGAGCTGAGGCATGCTCATGGCAACCAGTCACTGGAGATGAGCAACCCACAGGCAAGCTTTAATGTTAAACTAAGTCACCCAGAGGTCACAGGAGTCTCAGTTTTCCCCGTGCGGCCCTTGGGTACTGCTGAGCAGGAAGGCTAGCTCCAGTGCCACAAGTCCTCACCCTCTTCCCTTCCAACAGGCTCAGAAAATGGATTGGCCACCCATTTTCCCCTTGAGATGCAGAGGATGGGTGCTGTGAGGAAGCAGCTGGCGCATGGTCCCCAAGGAGGCTCAGCATCACTCAGAGCACCCAGAAGACATCCCACCCACCACAGCTGTGTGGCACAGCACAGCCAGGAGGTGCTGATGTCCCCACAGCAGCATCACCCTGGAGCTGTTGTGGTTTAAAGCATGACACGGTTGTGCTACCTCTGGTCCATGAGCTAAAGCATGTTGCCATCAGCTATAGCGCCTCCAAACTCTCCACCATGTATGACATACATTACATTCTATAGACATACTCTGAGAACACTTCTGATGGGCAGGTACTGCACACTTTGCATCCACGTGGGGAACCTGTGCTGCATAATTAGGGCACTGTGAATTCACACCCCAGCTCTCTGTGCTCCAACTTGTCCATGGAGACAAGCCCCACATGGCTTCGTCCAACACTCCTGGTCACAGGGGAGCGGCACAGAGAACTACAGCCGTGCCAAAGCTCAGCATTCAAAGTCATGAGTCACAGTTTCCAAAAATTATCTAACTGGCATTTTAAAAAAATAAATAAATAAAAAGAGAAAGAAATTTAATGAAATCTTTTTTTTTTTTTTATTTTTTCCATCTTTCAGATGACACCCAAAAAGTTTCTCCACAGTTTTCAGTGCTAGAAACTCAAGGAAAAACAAACACATGACAGAAAGCAGAAGTGGAGATTTTCATGCATTCTCATGATTCCAGAAGCCAGAGCTTTAAGGGAGAAAATAAACCAAAAAAAAACACAATAAACAACAAAAGGCTTATGATATAAGGATTATGATTTGGCTAGCAGCAGAAGCAAAACCTCATGATTTATGTGACAAACCTCAACTGAGCAACTCAGCTCAAAAACTTGGAAAAAGAAGGTGAAACATTCCAGCGTCGTTTCGACTGCCAAAATAACAGAAACAATCATGCAAAATTTCAACACAAGGAAAAAAAAATTAATGAGATTTGTTCCACTTTCCTGAACTCAAAGGCAAACAGATGTTGACAAAAAGATGTTGCAAACAGCTCTTGCTGTGGTTCAGCCGAGCCCAACTTGCAGCGATGCAAATGCAGCTCTCGTTCATGATGTCATCCCCTCTGCTCTCGCTTTCCACTCATTCACACCGAGCAGCCCAGGGCTTTGCACACTGTGTGCTCCTCCACATCTTTTACCAACACAATGGGTTTGATTTCAGCCTCTCACATGCCATGTTAATGGTCACAATTAATTATTCTCATTTATTCTGGAAGAACACACCTGTATCAGGTAGTTCCCCCAAGAGGAAGAGGCACAGACCCCGTCTCAAAGACACACAAAGAGTCCCCATGCTCCTTAGTAACATCTGCATCCTTTAATATGATCCTACAGTTTGGACTGTAGAGAGGTGGGTGATGGTCTCTTCAGCCAGGTGACAGGAGATGGGACAAGGGGAAATGGCACAAAGCTGCACCAGGGCAGGGTCAGATTAGATGTTAGGGAAAAGGTCTTCACTGAAAGAGTTGTCAGGGCCTGGAACAGGCTGCCCAGGGAGGACATTGAGTCACCTTCCCTGGATGTGTTTAAGAAAAGGATAGATAAGGTACTTAGGGATATGGTTTAGCATAGGATGAGAATGGTTGGACTCTGTGATCTTAAAGGTCTTTTCCAACCTTGTGATTCTGTGATCTGTGACTACAACTACCAAAGGGCTCAGCGGGTACCCTTCCCGGAGAATTTCTTGCCTCCTTTCATACTGAAGCAACCCTTCATCTCATCCACTCTTAGATTAGACCTGTAGGACCCAACCAAAACAATACCAAGACTCACAAGGTGCTCTCCTGGAAAAAGCCTTCAGAAGCAGATCCCATGCCCAAATTGAAGATGACACCAGCACTGGTTTCATTTCAAGGCAATCCAGATGTTCAGTAAAGTGATTAGGAAGTGGCGTGTATCAAATATAAGATACTCTGCATTGAACTAATGCATTTATTTGCTCTGAATGGTTTTCCAGTTCAGGGCAGCACTTTGCCTGTCACAAGTAAAGTGCTTTGACAGAACACATGGACCTTTCTGCTGCTTAAGCAACCAGCAAACAGAACAACCAGCAACTCCCAAGTCTCAAAAGAGTCCAAAGTACTACTGTCACTCTGATATATTTGTTTCCTGGTCAACTAAATGCATGAATCCAGGTCTCATTTGTCAGCATCCTGCATATCCCCAGACATTTGAAAGGAAGCAAATAAGCATAATGACATTAGCACAGGGTCATTGAGTTTTCACCCTCTTGCTGGCTAGCAGGTGTCCAGAGTGGCACAAAAATCAGGTAATACAGCCCTCTGCTTTGAAGAGCAGAGGCCAAAAGCTCATCCAAGCTATCAGTGGTTCAGCATTTCTGCCCAGATAGTCTTGGTTTGTCTCAGCACGATCTCCAAGCCAGGAGTCTGCATGTGCTGGCACGGGGCTCCAGTTCACAACCTGGCCTAAGCTGTGTAACTGTGACAAGGTAGGCAAGACCTGTCCAGGGTCAGCAAGAAGTGGTAGACACTTGTCTCAAACTGCTGTAGAGCACAAGTACCACCTGCACCTCCCATAGAGGCTTGGTGGTTTGATCATGCCTGCCAAGGAGAAAGGAGGAGGATGAAGAACAGCAGGGTGGATCCCCCGCTTTGCTGTCATATTCAGTAATTCAGGAGAGGGTAGCTTCCCTCTTCCCCATCCTCCTTGGTGGAGACGCCCTCAGTGGATGTGTTGTCTATGACCTTGGTTTCCTAGGGATAGTCACAGAAGTATAGCCCCCAGGCAGTCACAAAACCTCTACACCCAGAGGCATCGCATCCTCTGCTAATGGAAAATGCTGTAGCTCCATCCAGCTCCAGAAGGCATCAGCCACCCCATCCCAGCCAAGTGCAGCATCCAAAGGCACAGGCAACATCTTCTGCACTGTCAGGCTGCCCTCTTTGGTGCCCAGACTTTGGGCCTGGGTCTCTTTTTCCTCACTCAAGTTTCTCTTTGCGCCTTCTGCTTGTGAGCAGGGGAAGGAGGACTCACAGGAACATGGGGGGTGGGAGGGAAATCCAGATATGAGAACGCTGCAGCGCTGTAATTTGTAGTTTCACAGTCCTCTGTGGATAAGCCCCAACACAATACATCCATTTGCCTGCAAATTGAGAATTGTGTTAAACCCACGGTAGTTCTGATGTAACAATATCTTCACGCTGAGAAACTTGAAGACTGCTGAGAAATACAGCACTTAAGCAGAACAAAAAGCAAATTCCCAGCAGCACCTTCCACCCCCATGTTTTTATTGAGTTTTAGTAGAAAAGAATTCAAAAAATACAGAGGGCCTGCAGACCAGACTAGGCATTGTCTGCATTAATTTGGGGTATACATTACTTTCAGCTGATACTCGCATGAAAAATTAACCCAGCATTCCTCCATAGTGTGGGATTTCACAAACGGGTTTTGCAGAAGCATCCCTGCTCCCCAGACCAGGTGCTTTTGATGATTTCCACTTGGATGGGCACGCAGGGGAAGGAGGAACAGCTCCACATGTGTGCGTGTGTTGGAGAGACAGTCACAGAATCACAGAATCATAGGGGTTGGAAGTGACCTCCAGAGCTCATAGGGGTTGGAAGGGACCTCCAGAGCTCATCAGGTCCAACCCGCCTGCCAAAGCAGGGTCCCTAGGACAGGTCACACAGGTCGGCATCCAGATGGGGCTGGAATATCTCCAGAGAAGGAGATTCCACAAACCCCCTGGGCAGCCTGTCCCAGGGCTCCCTCACCCTCACCATGAAGTTCTTCTGCATATTGGTGTGGAACTTCCTGTGCTCCAACTTGAGGCCGTCGCCCCTTGTCCTGTCCCCACAGACACTAAGAAGAGGTTGGCCATTTCCCTCTGTCTCCCACATGTCAGATACTGATAAACATTGATCAGATCCCCTCTCAGACTTCTTTTTTCAAGGCTGAACAGCCCCAGTTCATTCAGCCTTTCCTCGTAGAGGAGATGCTCCAGGACTTTAACCATCTTCGTAGCCCTGCACTGGACTCTCTCCAGGAGATCCTGTCTTTTTTAAAACCAGATTTCATCCCAGATGAAGAGGCCCCTCGGGAGTGCAGAGCTGCTATGGGAGCAGCAGTGGTAACGTGGCTTTTGGCCAGCCTGGGTGACAGCAGAATCCAGCCACCGAGACCTCTCATCTGTACTGGCTGTGCAAGAGCAGATATCAGAAGCTAAATGAAGTGACACTAAGACTTTTTGGTAGCACATAAAGGAGATATGACCCACCATCTTTCTGCACACTGGGCTCCTCAACCTTAGGCAGTTTGGAAAGTTTTTATCCTAAACTTTTTCCTCAAGACAGAGGGGGGGGGAAGTAAGTATTGTAGGTTATAAAGGTACAATGTTCCCAGCTGCTGTTATTCCCTTATCATGAAATTTTAATTCTCAAAATCATAATTTTATAGTTGCTATTTAATTAGGCTGTGTAGAATGCAAAACAGAGGACCGTGTTGGTAACGATTCATTAATGGAACACATTTACATTCTCTAGCTCATTTCTATGGAAGCCAAAATTTTAGCAGCCAATCTAAATTCAAAGACCCAAAATCCTCCCTCACACCAGAGGTTACAAACCAGAGCCACTTCCCCAAGAAGCTCTAGGGCCCACAAACTCTTTCCATGAGGAGAAAAGCTCCGTCTGCAAACAAGGGGAAGGAAACAACACCAGCAAGACCATGCTGAACAAAGCACACATTGAACACTCCACCCAGATGCCCTGCACAACCACACCACGGCCTTCACCAACCCCAAAGGACAGACTCTCTCTCCTAGCCAAAAGCCCCTGATACCCATGGAGAAGATCTCCAAGACCCTGCAACACCAACCAGCACGATCTTCTCCAGCAGCACCCAGTCACCTGAGAAGTAACAGCAGAAGCTTCACCAAGACCCACTGTTGAGCCCTGCAGCCCCCCAGGGCTCACAGATCACTCCCAGCTCTACCTAAATTGCCTCTCTCAGAGAACTTCATGGCAGCCCCCTCCCAGAAGCCAGTAAGCCCCTCTGAGCAGAGCCCAAGGAGAAGACTTACCTCCCCAGAGCAACACAGGAGCTTCCCTCTCTCCCTGGGCTTCACTCCTACAAGCCTTGATGCATGAAACACACAGGACTCCCTCCTCCTGGACTTTATTTCTCTTTCCTTTCCCAAACCACCCCCTCTAAAGGGGAGCTTACCTTCCTCGTGGGCTCTTAAAGCCTTGGAGAGCTCTGGGACCACATCTCACGCAGCTGAAGCAGGTCGGGCCCCTTCCCTCGTTGCCTGCTCACAGGTGTAGCCATTTTCCTCTCCTGAGCCTGAGGTTGAAGCAGCACCATGAACCATCTCCCTGCTCTGCTTCCTAGGGTGGGAAGGCTGCCAGAAGTACAGGGACCTCAGCTCCAGACTTTCTTGTCTGGACTGACACCTCCTAGCTAAAGGAGTTGGATCCCTTTTACATGACAAGGTGGCAAAACCCAGGATTAAAGCAGGCCAAACACTGGGTTTTCAAAAAAATGTAGTAAAAATAACGTTAGTTGCAAGTGATTGGCAAGAATTAACGTGGGCATCCTCACTGGAGCAGGATCTGCAATCTGTAGCAGATGAATATGGGCATTTCTATTGGGCATCACTTCATATACACCCTGCAAAAGCAAATCATTGGGTGGGAAATGAAAATCAAGAAAGAAAAATATATATGTTTCTGATTATTCTACCCTAATGTTGTGTTCTGTCGTTATGGCAGATTGCTTAATTGTGCTGCTGATTACTTTTCCTGAATTCTTCCTACAGCTGTAGTTTTTGCAGCGCCGTAGAAACACTAATTAGCAGGAGGAATGTTGCTTTAAAATTTCTTACAATATATACATGTGAAAGATTAGAAATCCTCAGCATTTACTTCCTTAGTCCTCCTCTCTGGTTTATTTAACCTGTTTCTCTGTTCCTCTGTCCCTCCTGTAAACCATGCCTGAGCAAAGGTGGAGAGATGGATGGCAGACACGTCCTGCTGCTGGCTAAAGACTGAAGCCGTCCCAGGCAGGAGTTGATGCCAGCCTTTTCCACCCCCCCAAAATTCACCTTGTCGAGCAATCCAAACATGCATTCACCATAGGACAGGCTAGTCCTATGTGTTTGCTACCAGGAATTATCTATATACTCTGCGATATGCAAAATAAGCTGCCAGCATAGGAACATCTGCACGATGCTGTAATCTTGCTGCACATTTAGACTCCACATCCTTAATGATCCATCACAGGGAATGATTTGATGTTGTTTAACTCTTGTTTCACTAAGCTGGGGCATGTGTTTGCCCTGCTTGTTCTGTGAGACCTCCCTGCTGTCTACCCACTCACTAAGGAGAAACACTTCTTGTTTTCTGTAAATTAATGCTGTGACATTTTAATTTTGTGCCCTTAAGCGCTAGCTGCCCGTTCAGCCAACCTTCCTGCTCATCCTTCTCTCCATCCCCTCTCCAGTTGTAGGAAGAGCATAGCTGCTCTTCACTCAGAAGCATATTCAGGGCCCTCAGAGAAGTTATTTTAAGAGGGGTCAGAGGGAATCCCACTCTTAGACTTTCAGAACCCACCTGGGTGGGACTGTTGGGATTAGCAGCAAATTTGAGGAGGGGTGGGGGGGTGTTAACCATCACAAGGTTGTGGTTTGTGGGATCTACCTCTCTCTGAAGTGACTGATGTGTTGGCCGAGTCGTACAGCGCTTTTTCTGTTTCTCTTGCTCATTTAACCATGGGCTGAGCCATCACCTCGGCTGTGACCCGGTGCCAGCCAGCTCTGTTTAATCAGCATTTTAAACCTCCACCGCAGGAGGGTTTTGCTCTGGGTGCTTGAGACTACAGCTATTCCGTCAGCTCAGTTTGGGTTTGACTCCCCGGGGAGCTCGCACAACCCACGCGCCCCGGCGCAGCCACCTCACTTCCCAGGAAAGGAAACTCGGGTGGGATGAGAAACCTCTTCGAGCGCCCTGGCTGCCCAGCGCGGTGGTGGCTGACTCACGAGCGATGCCTGCGGGGCTGCCGCCCATGGCTGTGAAAGTTCGGTGGCTCAGCCACCTTCCCCTGGGCAGCCCGGCTCACACCCTGAGACACACAAGCCTGTGACGGGTGTTTTCGGTTCCCTGGCAGCATCAAAAAACTCAAGATGAAGCAACTACGAAGCGGGCTGGGCTGAGCTGTTTAACAGACTGAAACCCAGGGTGAGGAAAGCAGCTCGGCTCAGCACAGCGACTTCAGTGGGTGAAAAGTGCTCCGAACTCACCGAGATGGAGTTTGGTCATCTGAAAGCTGGGAAGGAAAGCAGAAAGCTGGGTAGGGCCAAGGGCAGCTCCTTAGGTGACATTTATAAGTCAGAAGCCAACCTTGGGGCTTAGAGCAAACACAGAGGCTGTGCTGATATGGATTTCTCAGAGGGGATGCTTTATGCATATGCACAAAATCCACCAGCTTCTTCCTGCATATATTTTTCCACCAATACTTTGCTCCTGAAACACTGCTAAAATGACCCAAACTGCACGCTGGGACAAGGACTGCAGGATGCATCACTCAGACCGAAGGCAGCTGTACTGCCAATTGCCAGAAACCCTGGCATCTCTTGGGCTTCCTACCCACTCTTCAAAGGACCAGACAGCACGTGCATGGCTGGCCCTGTGGTGCTGGAGTCACTGGGCTCACGATGAGCTCGCTGTGGAAGAGCTCATGCATGCTTGGTGGGCGAGGTCAGCGACTCTGGACATCTGGCAGCTCCCAACAGACTGCCAGACATTGGGAAATTTGAGACAAACATACAAAAGTCTCCAAATCTGCCTGTACACAGCGTTCAGGTGGAAGATAGCTGGGGAAACCTGCGTGTGCAGTAACCCCTCTCTCTGTGGTGTGCCTTGCTTTAATCCAGGACTGACCTGCAGACGGTTCTAGGATGGGCTTGGACACCTGATGTGGTGGGAGACGGCAGCCACGTGAGGTGAAGGCTATGGACTGGTCAAATGTTGCTTTTGCTTTCACAAACCTCAGCAGCCCCCATGCTGTGCATGTCTGGCCATGCTGCCAGAGCAAAGTGAGCACAAGAGCACAGCAGTGCCTGGCATCGGTGCTGTACCAGTCACTGGTAGTTAGAAATGCTCCCATCGAGTCCTGCTTCAGAGCTCGGGCTTGCCTGGGGCTTGGGTTTTTGGAGAGAGCATCCCTGAAGAAGCTGACGGCACATCCAGGAGGACCAGCACCTCTGACATCCCTCTGCATCGCAGCTTGGTGTGATGGGGTGTCCCAAGGCTTGGGGTTTCTGGAGTCAGAATTATCATAGAATCACAGAATGGTCTGGGTTGGAAGGGATCCCAAGGATCATAGAGTTCCAACACCCCTGCCACAGACAGGGCCACCAACCTCCAGGCCTGGATCTACACAAGGTTGCCCAGAATTAGGCCCTTTATTCCTGAACCCACACCACAGTGAGGTTCACGAAGTTATTTAGGCACAAGAACCTCACCGAACAGCTAAGTCCCATTGATCTCACCAGAGCTCTGCTCACAGGGAGTGGTCCGCACCTGAAAGAGCTTGCAGGTGAGGAGCAGGAATGTCAGGTAGTATGGATTATTAAAAATCAACAGCACATACAGAAGATAATTAAAACCCAACAGCAGACACATGTCCTTTAGGAGAAAAGCCATTTTATCTGCCTATTCCTTGTAAGTACAGGAAGATGTTTCATGGTCACCGTAAGTATTAGGATTGAATAATGTTTGGCTATATTAATCTGAAGTGCACAGCAGGGAATAAGGTAATTTTTCCATCCTTCTGATTATATGTGAAAATTTTATATGAGCTTTTTGTGGATTTGATTGCAGCAACTTGGGATGTTTCCCAATTTGCTCTTCTCCCAGGACAGTTTTTCTGGATCAGCTGCTAGTGAGCCCCGGTGGAACACATGGTATTAAATATTTGTTGCTTTAACATTTTAAGCAACCTAGAGAGAGGAGGTCACGCTCTCCTGGCACTCGGCCTGCGTGCAGTGCCTTCCCTGCCTTGGAGCCCCTCCTTTAATATCTGCAGCAGCCGACCAGTGAGGCAGCCCTACAGCACCACGTTGGCTTCCAGGGACAGGTGTGCAAACGTAAATCCATCCTGTCCTTCCCTGGCACTCTCTCCTGCTCACACCACCTTTCAGGCCGGCTCAGGCAACGGTGTGATTGTTGAGAACGGCCTCACCCCCCCTCTAAAGGGCAGCACACATAAGCCACTTCGCTCGTTAAAGTCTGCATTTCACTATTGGAGGAGATGCTGCGACGCGCTCGGAAACAACGCTGGCTGCTGTGAGCTCTTGATGCCTGATCAATGAGGGACATGACAGTCGATTACCCTTCCACTTTCTGATTGTCCCCAGCAATCAGCCCAGATCAATACCTTCAATCTCAATTGATACCAGATATTAAATCCAAAAGAATACGTTTCCCTGTTTTGGGAGTACCATCACATTGCATACAGGTGGCTGTCCCATTTATTTAACCATTCATTCCACTTCCATCTGGTTCAATCTGGCCAGGTGATGTGCTGGCCAAATGGCTCGTGAGCATCCTTTCAGCATGAGTGCCCGGCCACCATCAGCTCAGCCTGAGCAGAGGGGAGCAGCAGGACCTGTCTCGTTACCCTGGGGTGTCGTTAGTACAGAACGAGCTACATGAGAGGAGAGCCTGTGTTGGGAAATAAGGGAAGGAAAACAAAGTTTAGGCCACTGCATCAATGACAATCAGGAGGGAAACTCAGTTGCTGAAGCAAAGGAGGTAAATCATGAGGTGCTGCTCCGTGGCACCATCTCCAAGAGATGGGCTGAGCTGAGCCCTGCCTGTTGTCCCAGGCTAGTGGCTTCTCCATGCCTTTCGCCACCCCTCGTGCCACCCAGTTGCCATTCCAGCGGTGCTCTTGGTGTGCACTAGCAGAGCTCTTGGCTTCACAGGAGAGAGGGTGGTGGAGGAGCAGGAGGTTGTGCCTGCCTTTGTTTCAGGAGACTTAGCAAAGCTTCCAAATATTTGAAGAAGCACCGTGCCAGGAGCTCTTTCAGAGTTTCCTTTAAAGATGCCAGTTCGCACAGGCTTTTGTAATTGAGAAGGATCATTTACATTTGTAATGGTTTAAACAAAAAAAAACCCACACCGATAGGGATGTGATGAGCCAGGGCCCTGCTGCAGCGGCAGCAATGGGACTCACAGGGCTGGAAACGGGTCTGGAGCAGGGAAGAGCTGCTCTGCACTCTTGCCCTCCCATCTTAAAGCCGTGTGAGCTTCCATTTCAGTGTTCACCACGCATCTGTGCACCCATGAGCTGCATGGTATCTCCCTGCTACTGGCACTGATAGGCACCTAGTCCCACCATGGTCTCTTGTCTTGGTGGCCCTTCAGTAGCTGTCCTCTGTGCACTGGTATAAGCTCCTCCATGAGATGGCCATGATGGACAGAAATCCCCTTGCCAACTTCTGGGGTGCTGCTGCCAGTTACATGCAGGCAGCTCGGCTGTGAAGCCAAAGGTCTCTTGCGTGCAGCAACAGCTCCAACCACAACTTGCCTCCAAGGTGCTGCCAGCTCCCCAAGGCTTCACCACAGGTAACTGGCTTCTTCAAAGCACCGTGTCCCGAGGTCAGACAGCCAAGGCTCTTGGCTTCCCCTTAAAAAGACTTGAGGAGAGATCGTGAAAATAGGAGGGGTACCTGCTGCATGCCTGGAGTCACAGAGGAAAGTCTGGAAAGCACATCCTCAGGAGCTCAGGATGTAGCCAGCAAAAAAACAGTGTCTTAAAAACAATTTACTGTTGGGGTTGGCTGTAACAGACCTGAGCTGTGGGTCCCCTCACCCTTTGGTGACAGCCTCATCTTCCTGCAGCATCAGGTCACCCCACCAGACATCTCAGGATGCGCTGCTCAAGTAAACACCATGAGCCCAGGCTGGGACTGTGGCTGGCTGTTGATATGGAAAGGTGGGGAGAAATATTCAGTTAGTCCATTCACCAGAGGGGCTGAGCTTGGTACAGCTCCAGCACATCCCGGGGAGGGCCAGGCTGGGTGGTGTTGCTCACAACTGAGCAAATAAGAGTTACTCCCCATGCACCTTTGGCTTCTCCCACGCTGCTCATTACGATCCCAAAATAAAAATATCCAAGACAAGCAACCTCCAGGGAAATCCAGATGCCCCAGGGTGTTCCTTCAGCCCTTGCCACCCCAGCTCCTGCCCTTGCAGCATCCCACCCTCCCCTTACCAGGGCACTGGACACAGGCTACCATTTCTAGAGGCCAGCTAATGAAACAGATCCCAATTAGCTGACACTGAGTTACTTCATTTTGCTGTCCACATGCAACGGAGGCAGGAGGAGCGCAGTGGAAAGATAATGGAGATAAAGCATTAGCCCTGCGATCGCAGCATGGCGAGGAGCCAAGGAGCTCCCTTTTTGTTAATACAAAATACTTGTTATAAGATTGAATATCCATTTGGGGGCAGAATTCACCTACTTTCCTCCACGCACTCCCCTCTGAAAGCATTGTAATGCTTTACTTATTGGCATTTTATTTTGATGAATAGGCTGCAATGGGTGCAAAAATATCCCGAAAGGCATTAGGAGACTCAGCCATGTGACTGTTGGCCCATTTGCACTAAGTACCATCAGTCAAAGTTCCTGTTACTTGCAGGATGCTTAAACCAGTGCCTTCTCCTAACAGGCACAGTCCTCTGAGGATAGAGCTAAGCGCCCCGGGGACATCTTTGAAGTAGCATGAAGGGTAATTATTCCCCAAAGTCCTATTTGAAAAACACCCTTAAAAACTAAGCTTTGTGCTTTTGGAGGAAAATCCTGACCTGATGCTCCAGTAGCTGTCGGCACAGAGTGGCACCCGCAGCACCCAGCGCAGCACGGGCTGGGTGGCAAGGAGAAATGTCCTGTCTCTGCTTCATGTCTGGACTGAAATGCAAGTACTAGGGTGGTAAAGAAAAAGGAATAACAAGGAGGGAGATTGGAAAAAAATGGGTGAGGTACAAGAGGCTGCTTTTATTTGTTGTATTGTATGGAATGGGCAGAGGTAAGGCAGGTCATGGTGCCTGGGAAAAGCAGCCCTCAATCAGCAGTCGCTGCAACAAAGTCTTTCCACTCAGGGGGGATTTCTGCAACCTGTTACAGCCACGAAACAGCATCTCCACTGACAGGCTGGCCCCAAGGGTTACCAGGTATCCCTTACCAAAACTCTTCTCCTAATGGAACCCCAGGGAAATACAAGTCCCCAAGGTGGTCCACACAAGTACCATTGGCAAGTGTTTTGGGGTGTGAATTGCCACACTGTGTGAGGCAGAGGGTGCCTGGCACCATGGGATGGGCAGCAACCAGGGGGGATGCTGGAGATGGAATCACATCAAAAAATGGTCATTCCACACGGCCGCTGCCCCCCAGCACTGCCCATTCCCTGGCTCTGCTGCTTGCTGGGAGCACCTGGGCAGCAGGGCAGGTTATCACTACCACAGCAGCTTATCACCACCACCAGTTAAAGATGGCAGTTTAACACAGCTTCAGGTTAAAATCCTGCCACTGGCCCCAGTCACCAAATCCTCCTCCTGCTGTGGAGCAGGAAAACAGCATCAGCACCCCAAGCCTACTCATGAATGGGGGTTCCTTCCAGAATTGCTCCTGAACTTGTTGATGCCATAGGGAAGCTGCAGAGACGCAGCCTGTTCTTATTCTCCAGCTACAGAAATGCATTTGATGTGGTGCTCTTAACTTCCCAAGAGTTAGACTCAGCCAAGGCCCTCCCTGAGCCCCAAAAAGCAGAAGAAGAATAGGAAGAATGGGGGAAAAAGCAGCTCAAGAGAGGGAAGAAGCCACTCGCAGAGGCCTCATCCATGGTTGAGTATTTCTAATTACAATTAATTAGAAATTACAGCAAGCCCCACCCCATGCTTTCTGTCTGGCTTTGGGCAAAACGGTTGGAGAAAGGCTGTTTCCAAGAGCATTTCATGCACAGTCAGAGATGTCACAAGCACGATGGGGCTTTGCTAGTGACATGGTACATGTCACTGTACACTTAGGATGCTGTTTTCCTCGGTGTGGGCACAAAGATCTTTCCCCACACGCTACCAGGAGCGCAGAGCCGAGGGGGAGGAAGGCAAAGCACCCTGTCCCATGCCCATGGAGGGCATGCACAGCCAGCCCCCTTCTCAGCTGCAAACCTGCCCAGCCACAACACCCTCTCCCCTTTTCCTTCAGCTTGTTTTAAGCTTCGTGCTTAAAGAAAGGGAGAAACACCCAAGTCTAGTAGAAAGTTATACCATGAGTAATTTTACATGCAGTTATGCTCAGAAACCCCCCAGAAATCAAAGGCTTTCTGAATTTGCCAGCAACAGTTAGAGAAAAACCCTTTCCTTGCCACTGTTCATAATTTAATATTCGCCCCCCATCCCACCCCCCCTTATTTGCACTGTTTATACATTAATTCCTACAGCATTATGCTCTTTGTGTAAGCAGGACAAGTCCAGCCCAGACACGGCTCCATGGCAGCTCCCCCTGACTAATAGCAGAGTTATCCGTAGCTAAGTCCTCCCCCCCTCCACACTCCCCTCCCCGGCTGGAGGGTGCTGCCCTCGCACCCTGCATAGGAGCAGCCCATGCTTGATGCTGCAGTGCCATCTCATGGCAGCTCCAGCGCCAGCCTTTGCTTGCAGCGCTCTGCAGGTAGTTGGTGGATGAGCTATTAAGGTTTTAAATTTATAAACCCCTCCAAAAAACAACAAAAAAAAATTTCCAAAGATACAAAACGGCTTTAGTTACCAAAAACTCTACGTCCCAAGCTTAAAAGCCTTCAAAGGAAGCTCCAGGATGGAGCACAAGCAGCAGAGACAATTTATTTTCTTAGAAGATGATAGGCTTTCCGGTCCAGACTGCTGCTATATAAATGGTAACACTACACAAACATGTGTCTCCCAGATTACAGACCAGCTCTAATGGCTCCTTTATTCCAGCAGAGAGAAAAAAACCCCAAAACGTTTAGAAAAAAACCCACCCTGACCTTGAATCTGGAAGCCATTGCAAGCTCTGAACAGAAAAACTATTGCAAATGTTGAACTTCCAGTCCCACCTCCTCACAGCTCTGAGGTGTTTGCAGCAGTAAAAGCCTGAGGGGTACCAAACACCAAGAGTGACCCCTGCTCCAACCGGCACCCTTGGGTCTACATTGGGAACACCTCTGTCCAGGCAGGGAGTGTTCCTTTGCAGAGGAGAAGCGGAATCAGCACACCCCAAGATTAGATGCTGCACCCTGTCTTGGTGTGTACCAGCAGGCTGAATAGGTGTGCTGGGAAAGCCATGGTTTCAAAAAGACCTTTCTTTCCAGGCTTCAGCTCATCCTGTGCTCACAGGAGGATCAGAAGGAAGTCTAATCCCAAAGATTAAGGTCTGGATGCAAGCAGCGAAGGGAAACTTTCTGCTCCTTGGAGCAGCAACACACACAGCACCGTCTTGGAGGGATTCTGCTTTAGCAGGCAACACCCAGGGAAATTAGATGGTCTTTCTGACCAGCCCAGGACCCCTTTTGCAAAGGTCAGTGCCAGGGTGGGGGATGCACTCTCAGTGCCGCAGAGGGTCTGCTGTCCCCTGCACCAGTTGCTCCCCACAAACCTTGGGCCGACTCCAGGAACATGTGAAGAAAGGAGAGAGGGGTGGTCAGCTGTGAGCAGCTAGGAAGGGTGAAAAAGGACCAGGAATGATGGAGGTGAGGACAACAAGGATGCGCATACCACCTTTCACCTTTTGTCAGTGGCTTGACTCCAGAGGGAGAAACATCACCCCAATTGCCCCTGAAAACATGGAGGGGGGCTGCCCTGGGGCTGTTGGTTGGGTGTTCCACTGGGGGAATCTCCAGAGGGAGCCAGCCCATGACCCCCTGCTGCGCAGCCACAGCGAGAGGGTGGGGGATCCCAAACACAGAGCCAGAAGAGTGGTGCAGCTGCGGCTGCAGGGTGTGGGGAGTGACTAATAAGCTGGTTGGGAAACACCGCAGGCAAAGCAAAACAAAAAATTCCCCCCCAAAAAAATTATTCTGAGTCAAAAACCAAAAAGAAAAGGCCAGCAAACTTCCAGTGCAGACTGTGCCTGCACCACACATTGCAGGATTGTGTTGCCTTTTACCTGGCAGGTCATCCTCTCCTTTTACAGGCAAATATTATTTTTAAAGGTTGCTAAGAGCCAGGTATGCTAATGCATTTAGGTCAGGCTTTTCCTAGTCAAAACCTCCACTGTTTTGTGACCAAAAGACACCATGGAAAAAAAATCCCTTCTGCCTTAAATTGCATTTATGGTGTGATCCACCCCACACCTTGATGGGGAGGAAGGCAGGGGAAGGCAGGAGGAGGCAGGGGTACAAGCTGTCAGGCTAGATGCTTCCCAGTACAACAAGAGGTCGTGTGATGAGATGGCCAGCACAGGGAGGGCACAGCATTGCACGGGTCTACACTCACCATCCATCACTTGCTGATCACTTTGTTTTCTCTTTGCACACTTGTATGGAAATTTAACTACAAAACGTCCCTATGAACTGTTCCCTGATGTGCAAATATAGCTTTAAATGACTTCTCTAGGAAAGAATCCTCACTATTTTATACAAATTGTCTTGCATGTTTATTACACGGAATCGTGATCCAAAAAGAAGGGGATTCATCCCATGCCTATTCATAACACTGCTCTCCCTTACACATTATGAGCTGGAACATACTCCAGGCCCCCTTGCATGATGAATGATACCTACTTCGCTCTTCGCTTCCAGCCTGCTCTAATTTGCTTATTTATGGAGCCTATGTGCACTGATAGAAAGCCCTCTCTCCCAGTGTCCCCAGACCCTATCAATGGGCAGCTCGGAGGGGGAGCAGCAAGACAAGAAACTGCTCCCGTCCTCACCACGATGCAAAGACAACCCAGGAACAGTGGCCCCAGAAGTTCTGTGCTTCCCACTGACACTCTTCCCTACAGCCAGGAGTTTCTCTCTCAGATTTAAAGCCCTTTCTCTCTCCCTGTGTCTTGAAGCAGAGCACCAGGCTGGCCACAGGGCCATGTGGTGGGTGCAGGGATGCTCCCCTGCCCGCTCCGGGAGTGCTGTGCCTGGGAGGTGCAAGCTTGGCTGGCTCTTCAAGCCCAGTTCTGGATGCAGACACAGGGAGAGTGGAAGCAAACAACATACTGGCCAGCCAAGCCAAACCCTGCAAGGCCAAACACTGCAAAAGAAGTTCCATCACTTCTCAGAGATGACAGAGACACCCAAGGGAAACCCAGTTGTCTGGGATGCAAAGGAGCATCTCACAGAGCCCTGTAACACAGCAGCCGTGAACACTGGCTCCTGAGCCCAGGCTCCCTCCCAGCAGTGATGATTTTGCAGCCCGGGTGGGAGGGAGGTGCTGGGGTCGGGAGTCCCAGTGCAGAGCGCAGCCCCCACCCCCTTTCTCCAGCAGCACGGTACATACGGCTGCAGAAATAATCCAGCCTTTATTAACTTGTCAAATTAGGAAATTGAGAGCTGTCAAAGTGTAGTGAAGATTGGAGGTGGCTTTTATAGCAAGCTGTAGGATCTCCCACTGTTTGTCTAATCTAATTTCCTAGTTGTCGTTGTCCTAAGAGAATCGTTATAAGAGGGAGAAGTAAAGAGATGAAGACAGGAGCAGTTTCCAGCTGAAAGCTCCTCCCTTGTGTGTGCAGGTGCAGGCGAGAGGGTTTGTATAAGCTGCTTGGGATCAGTAACTTCCCTCTGTCACAGTCACGTTTGTGTTTTAAGACAACTCTTAAGCTCCATCTCTGGTCAGTCCTGCCATAGTGAAGATATAAAAAGCGATTTCTTTTGTGCTGTCATCAACTGGCAAAGGCAGAGCACTGACAGAGCCCCTTCTGACCCGCAGAGCTTTTGTGTTCCTCGCTCTGAAGTACTCTGTTAGTTAATTATTACCAAGGAGAGCACACCAACCTGTCCTGAACCTGCCACACTAAAATAATAGCATACAGAAGAGCAAGCAAAACCTGCAGCGTGAAGCAGCTTTAAATCGAAGACACTTTGATGCGCTCCTCCGCAGCGATCCAGCAGCATCGCTAAGCGCATCACACCAGGTAAAGGCAGCTTTTCCTCTCCTTGCTCCTGCTCCCCCCATGTTCTTATTCAACAGTGGTCTCCAAAACAAAACCCCACAAACATCTCCATGGTTCACATAAATCACAGACCAGTCATTCATTCTGGTATGTCTCATTTCCAGGGCTACTTTGCAAAGGCAGCTAAAAAAACCCAATAGTACTAAGCTGGGAGAGCCCAGCAGAGAAAGTCCCAATACACAACCAGAACCCATTTCAGTGCCCATGACTGGTGAGGAAACTCCCTGTGCTTTCTGTGATCCATCCAACACACACAGCTCTGAGGGGAGGGAGATGCTGCTGTGCATGGAGTAGCCGTGGTGGAAGCTCTCCTCCCTGCAGAGGAGACACGGCTGAGCCAGCAGCCCCAGCACTGGGGGGACAAAGGATTTCTTCTCTGGGTGGCAAACACTCATGTCCTCAGGTACTGGCATTTAGGAAGGCAACCAGAGAGTCCTCTGAAAAAGCAACAAGTGAAGCAGGACATCTCAATGCCCTGCAGCTGAGATGAACCCCTGGAACAACCGGCTGCTGCAGCAGCAAAGCCAAATAAGGAGGCAATACCATCTCTGTGGGAGAAAGAAAGATTTAAACCCTATCAGCAACTGGCTGTGAACAGGCTTTAGAGGCAAAGCCCATTCCTTGCCTAATTGTTATGTTTTCCAAAGATTTCATCAAGTAAGTTGTGTTCAACAAACTGCAATTTAATTTCCAGAATAGAATCCTGTTAATTAGCTATTCCCAGAAGACAGTCCTTCATCCCTGTTAAGTGAAATTCCCAACTAATCCATCCTACAGCAGTCACTTCGCAGCCTGGGGAGCCACAGAAAGCTATTAGAGATGCCCTCAAAGTTGGGGGGAACAATCAATGGCCATCTTCAGCCCTGGGAGAGGAAAAACCAGCACAAGACACATAGTAGTCAGAAGTAAAAAACTATTCCTCTTACCAACTCTCAGCTGTCCCTCCTGGCTCCATTTGAACTGGCTGCTTCAGCCACAGCCCAGACAGCAGCTCCTCTTCCCCTGGGGCTGGTGGCCTCACTCCATCCCCACGCTGTGCTCCCGCTCCATCCTTGAGGCCAAAACACCCCATGCAGCAGTGACTTCACCCCCAGCCAACCTCAGTGTCAGGACAGGTGTATCGAGGATACAAAGTTCCTACAAAATTCATAAAAACAGCCTGGCTAAAGGAGACAAGTGCTGAATCCACATGAAAGGCTTCAGCAGGACAAACCACATCAGCTGCAGCCCAAGGGCACTACCCCAGGGCTCTTCACCACCCTAGAGGGAAGCAGGTTTCTTTAATTCAGCTAATGCAGCAATCTGGGGTTTCTTTGCTGTCTGTCACCATGGAAGTTTTATGTTTCCATGTTATGTTGAAATGCCAGCAGAAATTCACCTTGATAGGAACTTGTAGACTCTTCTTTGATATCTGTTTAAACAGTTTCAGTGATTTTAAAGCATGTGTGTGTGTGGGGGTGTGTGTGTGTGTGTGTGTCATTTAATCAAGTTCAATCAGACCTCCAGGTGAAAATAATAAATGTTTAAAAGACAAAAATAATAATGAACTGCTCTGGTATAAATCCATCCCTGCTCTGGAGGTCAGTAAGGATGGAAGGACAGTTAAAAATTCTACAGTCTTTAAATTAGCAGTTAAAAAATTCCAATATGCAGTTTCTTGGGTTCCTGTAAACTCACGTTACCTGCTTTGCTTCAAGCACGATTTGGGGTTGTGGCATACAACATGCTGGATTTCAGTCAGATGATCTCCATCAATCCAGATTCTAAGTGGTAATAACAATTATCATCAGAATTAAGCCATACTGAAAAATCCCTCATTGTGTAGACTAGGGATACAGAATAATGAATAACTGACAATGGATCATAACGTGGATTTGGTTATCGATAGGCAGCTCTCCTATCCCATGGCTAGGATAAAGTCACTGTCAACCTCTACCTGACATTCAAGCAGTGAAGTCTTTAATATAGAAGTGCCATGCAAGGCAGCTACATCAAAATAATTCCCTTCAATAGGACAAATAAAGCTCTATTTTAAATTAGCATGTTCCAGTGACATTACTGGATCGGCCACTTCTGCCAGCAGATCCAACTTCTATTCCTCAAGCTTTCGATGTATCTAAGTCACAGTGGTAAAAATTAATCTAAGCAAGGCTACCTGGGGTATTTCATATTGCCACTGCAATGTGAATTGAATAATGTCATATAATTAAACTGGCACTAATCTCCATGCTTTTTATTTCAAGTATTAACTGAATATATACAAGAGATACTACTAATAAACTTCAGGCCTCCTTTCTGAGTTAACAACAACAAAAAAAATATTTAAAATACTTTTAATCTATGAAGAAAACTGAGAGCTTCTAGGAGAGCAAGTTTTACTGAAAAACACACAGGTTTAGAAAAGCAGGAACAGTAACATTTTATCTCAGAAAGCAATTAGAGAGGCAAGACATTTGGATTTTAGAAAATGTGTTTAATTAATAATGCTCATTAACTGCACAGTTTTAATTCATAAATACAGATGAAGTTATAAAAATAATCTCAAATGTGTGATTCATATTTTAAAATTTATTTTATTTTAATGGCTGCCTCTTAATATACTAAAGATGTGGAAATCAGTGCAACTTGAACAGTTGCCAAACAAAAACCTCTGAACAATGAAGTAATGCTCAGCAGAGTGTACATTCATCTCTACCTTGCAGCTTCTTTTATAAAAGGAACTACATCAATCTTTAGCAGTGTATTAGAACAAACCAACACCTCAAAGAATTAGTATAATTAAAGATGAACACAATTTGCATTCATATTCACGCTGCAACACAAATTCAATTTATTTTTCTGTTTGAGTTTGTTTCGTTGTTTGGCTTTTTTAAAAGGTCACTTTGGAAGTCATGATGAAGCTACATGCAATGAGTTCTCTCCTTCACAACAGCATTTCTGATGCTGACCTTTGTGGGTGCAGGAATGGGCCTGATATACTCCCAGAAACACCAACGACAGACCCAGCTAGTGTGATGCATCAGAACTGACTCGTATCTCTTTTTCAAGAATGTACAGAAAAATATCATAAGAAAGCATACAGTGTAAAAACATCCCAAAAATCCATCCCCTCTTAAATGAGAGGGGTGTGGAGTTTGCAGGGTTTCCTACTGAAAAGGTCTCGTTCTAGCCTGAACAGAGGCTCTTTTGAAATCACAATTAAAACACTCATTAACATCATCCAGCAGAGGGTTAGTCCCGATATAAATAGATTCTCCCTATTTGTTCCTTCAGTGAACACTTTACCATTGACTTTTACAGTATGTGTGCTGTTGTCAGTGCAAGACCAGATTACACTGAATATTAGTATAAGTGCAGCACAATTTCTTCCTCTCTTGGGACAAAACCAGTGAGTAAATCTTCACACAATAGGAATGTTTTAAAATGAAAATTGAAACCACATTTCACCCAGCCAGTATTCCTCTATGTACAGAGCATCTAGGAAAAGCAGCGTTACCATCTCTGTGCACATTTGCATTTAACTAAGTACAGTACAGAAGAAATTAAAGCCTTCTACCTTAATTAAATAGGAATAAACATTGATTGATAAAAGAAGTAGCCAAAATATCTTTTTAAAGGAACAGTGGAAAAAATTTTTAAAAAACCGACAAGCCAACCAAACCAAAAGTAATGAATTGCACATTTAGCAGTCAAGGCACTTGGTTTTCCTCATTTTCCCAGTTTGAAATGTTAAAAATTCAAAAAGGCCACTGTATGTAGTGCTGCTGCAGGGTTTCCACCATCCCTCTCCTTGTCCAGACCACATCAAAACACCAAATAACCATGAATGAACTTGGCACGGACCACTCTTAACGCTTTCCCCGTCGTCCTTCGAAAGCATGATGCTCTCTGTGTGCTGAGGAAGAGAGGAGGAAAAAAAGAAAAAAAGATGTAAACTTTGCTGAGGAGTTCAAAGGATTAAGAGAGAAGACAATATATAAGCAGCCAAGGAAAACACAACATGCCAATGAGTGGTCTTTGGGAATATACTATTCTGATAATACATTTATATAGAGTCTAAGATAAGAGATCCCTTAAAATCCTGATTGTAAACAGTTCCCCTAAATTAATACTTAAATTGAACAGCATTTAGTTTTTAGAGTTATCAGATTTGCCTCACTTATTTTACGAATCAGACATATTAAGCAGGAAGCCAAATATATGCTACAAATAAACTAGAAATAACTTGTATTTTGACTGACATCAAAGACACAAAAACATGCCTATTTTCGAAATAAAAACAGCAATGCAATGAGAGATGCTACGTTTCCAAATGGTTAATGATGAATCATGCAGGATGTTCCCTATCAGCTTCTTGTTTCTCTAACGAAAGTGGAAATTAACAGTAAAAAAAAAAATAAAACAAACCCACTTACATTTATAAAACACTGCTTTAAAAGCTGTGTGTGGCAGAAGTTTATTTATCTTTTCTAAAACTTTTGCTTCACTTGCTAAAGAGGCGTTCACGTTCCAGACTTGCACAACATCTTCACGGTCACGAACGCTGACGCTAACCCCTATTACTTCATCATCTGCACAGAAGAGGAAGCATCATTAAAGAATATTTGAAAAGTGAGACATGTCTAATTTGATACTTATGTATTATGAAACAGCGCCCGAAAGCTCAACAAAGAGAAGAAATGAAGAAGAGCAATCTCCAGTGAGAATACCAATGTTCAAACCAGACAAAATAGTTACCAGAAAGAAACAAACACTGTATTTATAGGAGCTCTTGGAAATATTACCTCATAGTGGTTTTAATAAGGGGCCATAGGACTATTCATCTTTGCTATTAGCATTTATCCTTGATTAGAAGGGAATCATAAGACTCCCTTCAGTAAGGTTAATGATATAAACTACTAAAGGCAATTTACCTACAGTAATGTCTGTAAGCAAAAACGGGGCGGTGAGCATGAAACAACTAAAACCCCAGGAACAGTTCTGGGAGATCAAACATGAGCTTTTCCAGACTTAACTCTTGTTTCCTTCACATTTTGTCAAGGCAGCAACAGGGAAAGAATAAAAGGAAAAGAAAAAAGAAAGCTGTTGGAGTGTTGGGGGGAAGAATAAAGCCCCTGGCTGCTGCTGCCAGTGTTGGTCACTCCGTGCTTCACTGAAGAAGCCCTTTTTGGTGTGAAATTCTCAGAATGCAGCTTCATGGAGAGTTCAGTAGCTGTGCTGCCGCTGGGAGCACTGGCTGCCTCTGGCACTGATGTCCACAATGCAGCTACACCGAGCATCCAAAGGAAAAGATCGGTAATGATAATGCAAAGGTGGCATCAAGAACACATGGTCAAGGGGAAAAACTACCTCTGTGGGCAGCAGAGTATCAGGTACTTGCTTCAACTGACCACGAGACCACCCTATGGCTATGAAGGGCAGAAACCATCTTGACACCAACTCAATCATGCATATTAAGGACTTTGAAAAGCAATTGTTAGAAATGTCTCTCATAGCACAAGGATTTGAGGTTCATATTCTGTATCTTCCAATTCTCAATACTGGCAAGGCAATGACAGAAACATATGGTTTGAGAAACTAATTCAAGATAATGATTTTAGAAAAAAAAACCAAAGCCACCAAGGTGAATGTACCAACAGCAGGTACCACAATACACCCGCTCTACCATGTCAGGTAGGTGTAAGAGACACTGTTGGAAAGGTTTTTGCTGAACTGCTCTGAGAACCCAAGAAACTCGATTCTTTTCTTTGGAATGGTAAAGCAGTGAAGTAATGCTCCTAACAGGATATTCATGGTCACTGTGACAGCTGGTTTAATCATAGAGTCATGCTTAGGGGAGAAGGAAGCATGGTCAAAAGAAGTGATGGAGAAGCATCACGTTAAACTAAAAGGCTAAGATGAGTGATCAGTTCCCAGAACACCTTCCCTCTAGCCCAGTGGATCAGCAGGTTGATTATTCACTCCACCCAAAAGGAAGAAAGAGTTCTGTAACTGAACCTTAAGAGATTAAATGGCCACAGACTCCTGCTCGCTTGTCACGACTAAGCAGCAGCATCTGATGGTCTGTCGTAAGCCATCCAGCATTCACAGCCCCTTCCCAGAGTCCATTTCCAAATGAAACGTGCAAGCTTGCAAGCCCAGAGAAGATATTTATTCTGAAAGCAGCTTTGTTAAATTATTACCTCTGACCAAAATCATATGTAAGCTTCTGGATGATTAATGCCTGTTTTCCAGTAAACCAGCAAGATGTTTTAGGAATATTTAGGTAATTTCGATTGACCTAAGCAGTATTCTTAAGCAATAATGAAAATATTGCTTCTGGGTAGACTGCTAACCTGAGATTTAGGAGAGCCAGGTTTGTATTATCACCCTGCTATGGGCTTTTAACATCACCACAGGCAAACCACACAGCCTCCCTCCACTTCAGGTCTGCACTAGTGGTTCCTCTGACAACCCTAACCCCATTAGGAGAACCAAAAAAGACCATGAGGGCTAACAGTGGCACCTATGGAATTTACTTGCTTCCAACAGCAATGGTACAAACAAATCTAATACAAAACTGTAATCTGGGGTTCTAGAACCCTGGCATTGCAGAATTAACATTAATGATTTAAATGCTGGCTAACAGACATTCAGTAACTAGAAAACCTGGTGGCTTCCCAGGGATGCAAGCTGCAAGTTGGAATACCTTGTCCTCACAATGGGTACAGATGTGATTTCCAACCCCATTTTTAGCAGTGTTCCATGTTCTCTATTCAAACTCAGTGGTTTTTGTGCTAGCCTCAATCATTTTTAAAAGTTACCTGCTGCACAACAGTCTGTAAACTGCTCTCCAATATTTGCTAGCAGTAGCTCTTTCCAAACAGCAGCCTAAGGAGACAAAAAAAGAAAAAAGCTACATTTGCATTATTATTCTTTAATTGAAAAGTTAGGTCTGGTAGCTCAGTTTTGAGTGCATGCTCTTTCTGGGGTGTCTAGACAAAAAAGAACATTTATTGTAAGAAGACACTGCGTTATATAATTAATCTCTTCAATTCAGTTGGAACAAGAATTTAGACCCTGAAAACACATACCATTACAGAGAAATGTTGTAATATATATTTTAAATATTGAACAATAAGTTTACCTTCATTATATCTGTGCCCACGATTCATCCCAAATGCCCTAGTTAATGTAAAGCATGAAGTAGATGTCTCCCAAGTCTGTCCTGCGATAAGAGACCACAAAGCTCTACTTGTGTTTATTTGTTCCTACAGAAAAGAACTACTAACCACTTTAAGAAAAGTACCTGAAAACCCTACCAGTAAATTATTTAATATTTAAACATCATCTTTTATTTGCCTTGACTATGAAAAGAGTCCATCTTTCAACAAATTCAAATGTTCACAAGAGAAGCAGAACAGGGCGAAAAGCAATCTGCTGCTTTTCTTTAGCAGATTCCACTCTGGGCTAACACCACTGTAATTTGCTTTTGACACTTGTCACCTCAGCAACTACAAAACTTCAAACATGCCTGGACCAACACAATGCTCCAGTGGGTGGGTTTACAGGGACAGAATATTGTATTTAGCTACTGAAAGAACACATCAATGTTATTATTTGTCTGTATCACCATAATGACTTTCTCATATATTACCTGATAGGAAACAGGGTAATGGTTTTAAGTTAAAAGAGGGTAGATTCAGACTGAATGTACGGAACAACTCTTTTACAATGAGGGTGGTGAGGCACTGAAACGAGTTTTCCAAAGAGGTGGTAGATGCCCCTCCCCATCCCTGGAAACATTCAAGGCCAGGTTGGGTGGGGCTTTGAGCAACCTGCCCTCATTGAAGATGTCCCTGCTCATGACAGGACTATATGACCTTTAAATGTCCTTCCGACCCAAACTATTCTGTGATTCTTTGCCACTTTTAAGGAATGCCTTTTCTTCCATATGAAGTTAGCTTGAGTTTTAATACTATAAAAAACCCCAGAGATCCAATGCAGCAGGCTAAACCAAAAAGCAAGCAGTCACAAAGATGCCAAACTAATAAACAGCTTTAATGGTGGTTTCTGAGTACTCATAAACCACCTTCTAGAATAATAAAAGATTCCTGTGACTCATTATCTTCTAATCCAATGCATCATATAAAGCTGTGCTATGGGAAGGACCATCTGATGCTCCTGAGGCAGGCTGAAGATGTCAGCATGACAGCCTCTGACCCGGTGCCTTTCGCCTGCCAGCAGAACAGCTTATGTGTCGATGGTGGGACTGACCATGCACACTCTCATTGGGAGGCTCAGTGCTCGCTACTGTGAGGTATCCTAATGGTCACAAGGGTAGGAAGCACTTCACCCAGTAGTAAGCACTTCACCCAGTAGTAAGCAGCTGCAGGACCAGGCTTATGAGGATCTAAAAAGAATTCACTTTCATATTAACAATTGGCATGCAGAAGCATTTCTGTACACACACAACAGCATTTCAGTGTCAGGATTTTGTTAGTCAGCTTTTCATACCACTCCAAAGACTGTAAGCTTTAGGAAAAAACCTGTATCTTCCTCCCCCCACACTCTCTTCAAGATCTGCTATCATCTTTTTGAGTTAGGTCTGTACAGGGTGGTTCATCGTAGCCAAGGAGATGCTCTGTGCACACGTGATGAAGAATGAAGCAAAAATAAAAAGAGAGAAACAGGCATAAAGGTATTATTTATGCTATTTACTGAGGCACTAAAGGTTGGCTGAAGTTAGCCTTCAAGCAAACCTTTCAGAAGTGGCCTGGGACACATGGTTTGTAGTTCAAGAGATCCAAAAGTACCTTAATTTCAAAAAGAGGCTATCATTCAGCCTCTGAAAAACAAGGCCTCTGAGGCCACCCAATAATGTACGCTCCACAATCGACTTGTCACTTCTGACAATTTTCACACCTTGGATTGTAAGAGGAAAAAAAAATTCAGGCTTTTGTGATCCCTTGGGATTGCAGGGGAGGAAAGCTGCAATCCACATATCAGGAAAAAGCCCCAAGGCAAAAATCAATTAACTTTTGGCTGAAATTTCCAGTACCATCTTTCAGCATTTAATACCTTCTACAAGGCTGTCACATTTTTCCAACACTTCACTTCTCATGTTTAAAGACCTGATCACGAACACGCTTAGACACCTAAACCCGATGTGCGAAGAGGTCAAACCTCCTCCCCGTGACAGTTCATGGGAGAAGTTACATGTGTTTGATTAGGGGCACAAAGAGGAAAAAAATTGTTTTAGCAGAGTTAGAACAGTGACATGCCTGAACTCATTTTATCTTACACTTTTTTAAATTAAAAAAAACCCCAAACCTAAGCAGCACTACAGATTTACAAGATGCACACAAGGTGATCTGACAACTCTCTGTTGCCAAAGGGCACAATCCCACTCTTCTACTTTACTCCTTCTCCTTTACTATGTTCATAAAAAACCCTCTCTTGGTCATACACTCAAATTAGAAATAAAATAAATAGGAGGCTTTTTGTGACAGAGAGGTGGTGGGTGCCCCATCCCTGGGGGTGTTCAAGGCCACGTTGGATGGGGCCCTGGGAAACCTTGTGTAGATCCAGGCCTGGAGGTTGGTGGCCCTGCCTGTGGCCTGGAACTCTATGATCCTTGGGGTCCTTTCCAACCCAGACTATTCTATAATTCTATGACATTAAGCTGGCTCACAGAACAGTCTGATGAGCATGAGAGCAAGCGCAAGCGGTGTCAGGAAGGAAGGAGCAAGGTATTCCCTCTTCCAGTGGTAGCAAGCCATGAGGTGAGATTAGCTATTAGTGGAAACAACACCTTGGTCCATGCTTGGCTACAGAAAGTCACAGTGCTACTCACAGCCACACACAGGCACAAACAAGGAATGCCAGGCAGAAACAGTCCTCCTGAGATGAGAAGGGTTTCAGTGAAACTCTGAAAGTTGTGCTGGACTCTGTGTAGACTTTGTATTCCTGAGTTTCCAGCTACAATTTAGCATGTAATATTACAAGGAAAAGAGGTTTATATTTTTCTTTGCATGCCTGTAAGCAAACAGCCTTGGGAACACAGTTAATTATAAAACACTCTGTTTCAAAATGAAGTATAACACTGGAGCCTTCACTTGCTTGATAATACACAGATGAGTGTTATCAAAAGCAAAGGAGATGGAAGTACCTAAAAAGAAACTTTGGCTCATTGTCTTAAAATAAAAGGTTCTAGATGTTGAAATAGTGTCTGGTTGTTGTGTTGGGTGATTTCAGAACTAAAAAGCTTGACAACAGCTTTTTTAGACAGAGTTTAAAGAAACCCCCTTACTGAACAATGTCTAAGCACAAAGGCAATATGACATACCGTGCTTTCCTTAGGAACCTTCATCTTCCATATACCTCCTTTGGCATTGCTTTCTTCTTCCCTGATTACAGGAAATAGAACCGTAAAAGAAACATTCAAATCTAATGAAACCTATGCTTGGGGTTGGATTTTCCTAGAAAAATCCCATTTGAAAGGCAATTTCTAACTCCAGGTAGCATGACTCAGCCTATGACTTCTGACAGCAGAGATAATTCTTTCATTGTTCATATGAAGCACTATCTCTCAACACCTAATCCCTTTCCTAAGTTTTGTGCTTTGGAATATATGTACCTTTTCCTTGACTACAGACCATCTCTGAAGTGGCTGCACACTATATGGGAACAAACCACAAAGCAATTTTACACTTTACCATGGTAACCTTTTATTTTGGAAAAAAAACTCTGGCATATTTTTCACAGAAGCAGCTTATTACGCTCAAGTTTATCCAGTTTAACAAAGGACCATGAGAGCACTTCATTTCAGTTTTGTGACAGCTTGAAATTAATTGCCCTTATTAAATGAAAGGCTGAAGCTGCCCAGGGTCAGGGCAGATAGAACCATTAAACTGCCTCATAATGACAAATGCACGACGTACAAACCTGTGAGCTTCAAGTTTATTCTGTCACAAATCTTTATATAAGATTTTAAAGTTAGGGTTCTAGTTTCCTGCCAAAACTCTGTAATAGCAAGGTTTAAGGAATAACCTAAAATTCATCTTTGGAACATCAAAGCCCAGTATGAGACCTATAGAGATTCCCAAGGTCACTGTTCTCCCACCAATCCAGACAAACACGGGGGAGAAGAGGGAGAAAACTTTGGAAGGACATCTTCAAAAATCTGCTGTCCTCCATTCTTACTTCAGAATTTGTTTTTCCTCCTAAAAAAAACCCCAAACACTGCAATTATCCACCATACTGTAACTGTAATCTGAGAAAAGCTTCTTGGCTGTAGTCACTGAAAAGTTAGCAGGTTACTGATGAGATCAACCTCTTGTAATCCTTTTCCTAAAATACATCATCTACATTTGCTTTGACAGTCTTAAAACCAATGTAGTATTTTCAGGAAGTATCTCTGCATTTCACACCTTTAATAGTCACTTGCCAAATCAAAACTAAAAATAGAAAAAACAACCCCCAAAATGTTCTCCCTCATGCTTATAAAGAGATCGAGACCTCCACACAAAGGCCCAGCTGATTTACACAGACACCAACCCTTCTTTCAAATACAATTTAGCTATCCTGACCAGCCAGTGTTTTTGGAACAATAACCTTCAGAGAAAATTACTTACTACTTCAGCAGATTAGGATAGAAACCCCCTGTAATAAGTCACCACCCAATTAGACATACTATGATCAAGCTAAAGAACTCAAATCCAATCATAATCCATGCAAATGATGCCCAGGAAGATCAAAACTCTCCAGAAAGAGCTTTGGTTATCTAATTAAGATGTGATGGAACTGCACCAGGTATCCAAAACTCAATTTCTGAAAGGGAAAACCCAATGATTTATACTTTATTCCAGTGCTTTCTTTGAATCAAGTAAGAATTTACCACAATGAATCACTTCATAATGCCTTACATTAGGTTTAATCCAAGGTATATATGCATTTAGATGCTTTTGTACAGGTGAAGAACAGTTAAGTACCATCAGTCATAGTCATCATTATTACGCTACCTCCAGTGGAAAGAAAAAGATTTGTAAGCTACAAATAATTTGACTAGAAGTAACAATTTCTGTGTATTCTTGAATTGAAATTCAGAAACATATTTAGTTGTTTCTACTTCATAATTTAAGTGCTTTCTTACTTTTATGGTCAGAGCTGGAGAATTAAATTAAAGCCATTTTTTTTAATAAAGACTTTTTAGTACAAGTCACTTTTAAGTTTAACAAGATCCTTGGGACACTTCTTTCAAAGGTCTCAAGTTCAGGTGTTTGCAGGCAACAGAAACAAGACACTCCTGTCCCACGCCTGCCTCCTTTCACCACTTCAGCTTTCCTCACTTCCCATTCCCTGAGACGTCTGGTGATAACATACATACCAAAGCGGCCGTCTTTCTCCCCGCATTAAATGGTAACTGCATCTCAGAGGCAAATTTGTCACAGGAGGAATGTTGTTGTAGACACTCCAGAAATCCTGGAAGAGGAAAAAAACCACTAGCTGCATTAACACAAAGGAGTAAGAGAGAGGAAGATTTACGTCCCTGTGCATTTTCTCTAAAACAATTACATATTCTGCTCCCAGAGAACTGGCACCTTCTACGACATAAAGTTCTGAAAATAACTTGTTGAAATGTCACTCTACTTTTTATTATTATTGTTATTATTACTACTTTAGGTGCCAATTCTGTGCAAGGTGGGGGTAGAAAGAAGGAAAGCAGTTGAACTGTGGATTATTTTAGAATCAAAGCCCTTAGGAATAGAGAGAAGGTAAAAAAAAACCAACATCAAAATCAGTTACACTAAGTGTACCAGAACAAACCAGTACAAAATGTTTTCTTAGCATATCAAAAATATATGCTTATACCAAATATCCACCTTGTTTCATTCCAGTCTAAAAGTTCATTATGATCATCTTGAGTTACGAAAACACTGCAGCAATAATTCTGTTGAACCAAATGCCTAACCAGCAATCCAACTACTTTGCCTAAATAAGTGAAAAATTTCTACTAGATGCACTTATTAATATAGGAACTGGGGAGAAACTGGAAGATCCAAGTTACCAGGAACCATCAGATTACTTCCCAGCATTTCTGCCGGTAAAAGCACAAGCTGTCATGGGTGTGTGGGGTGGATAAAAGGCACCCAAAAGCAGTGCTGAGTAACAGGAAGGGATCACTGGAAGATCCCAATCCCCTTTCTTCATTAGCCAGCAGCTGGGAATAAGAAAGGATTTTTAGAGACTTCTGTTGCATCAACACGCAGTGATGCAATATTAAGCATTAGTACAACTCATTAAGTATCCTTATTCATTAGCACAACTTCAGAAACAAAGATTGCAACAGTACGTGATAAAATTTTGTGGCCCTTGGCAATTCTTCCCACCAGCCATTACCCAGCTATGAGAAGAGATGGATTATCATGAAAAATATTTTTAAATGGTATGAAGCACCCATTTCAACTTTCATCTTCCCTTTATCTGAGCATGTGCCCTAACCCTAAAGCTACAGATAGAAGTAGAAGGGGAAGACCTACACTAGCAGCTGGCTGTGGCATTATTGGAGAGCTCTTGTGTCCTGAGCCAGGGACTTATTTTGGAAGGTTTGGGGTTTGCCTCCCCAAGGAAGATCACGTTTTGTGTATTACAGCACAGTAAGACACATTATGGGCCACACCGCTAGCCTGTGATAACCCCATCCAGATCCTGAGTCTTCCCAGAGGACCTGAAGGACTTGTATTTTAAACCCCAACCCAATGAGAAGAAAACCTTGAGTTTTTCAGCAAATAAAACCTAATTATTTAAATAACAAAGGCTAGATTCAGAGTGGGAAAATGGACACCACCAGATACCATGTACACCAGTCTGTGGTCTTAAGCTTTCAACAGGAACCACTGCAGCAGTTTTGAAACAAATCCACTTCTGTTGTCAACTTTAAATTCAGAGTGTCCTTTCACTGCATGCTTGATGGGGACATTCTGCTGACATGGAGAGGTGAGAGGGAGCCTCTCCCAGGGCTCTACAGCGTCTTTCCATCCTGCCAAAGCACTTCTACTGACAGCCCTGTCTCCAGAGAAATCCAAAAGCCAATTTGTTTCTTAGGGCAATTAGCTGGGAAGAAACATCTCATGCAATGTAACAAGTTGTGCAGCTATTAATGAGAAAGCCTTATTTAAAACTTCAGTGGATCACTATGGCTGAGCTCCTTCAAAGGGAAGGTTTTGACATTACCTTAGAATTTCAGAGATTTCATGAGTGACAGTCAGCTTAGTGTTAAGGCAAGGCAAATACCAATCCACTACACTTTATGCTAACTGTGGCATTAAAACAGAAATGCAGTTTTACTTGCACAAGTTGCCCACTGCTTGCACGTGATAGAGAGAGATGCAGAATTTCTCATAGCTGCAAGTACTTTTAACTCAAGTTAGTTTGCTAGAATTTTTTAAAAATTCATGCTCAAGGAGAAAAAAGGGAAAAAACCCAAACCCACAAGCTGTAACTTTTAGTTTTTGTGTAATAATTTTCTGTATTAAAAAATTTGAGAAAACGCAAGAAAAACATTTAAAATACATCAAGTATAACAATCCAAGGGAGGCACAGGTGGAAATTCAGGAAAGTTTAAGAAGGGGCTTGCCCCCCAATATGCTTCTTCCTTTCCTGGTCTGGAAAGCCAAATTAAATCCAAACAACAATGAAGTAACACCCCACGCAACCAGTAGCACTCATGTTTCATACCACAGGTAAGCAAAGCTGCAACTGTGACTCATCCATATGAGGAAACATGAAACTTAAGGTGTGAGGTTACATTAATAACATGTGGCAACTCCTAGAGCAAAGCCATACACTTTACCTGTACTGTTTGTACCGTATAAATCTTCTTCAAATTAGATGCACATTCAGCTGCTGTCGTCCCAGGAAGTGACCTTGAAAACAAAGCAGAGATTAATAAAAATATTTATTTTATTCAAAGGGGTGGATGGATGGGGAAGTGAATCACACCAGTGTGAAGCTGAAATATTCAAATGTCAAAGTTGCATAATAAACTCCAGTTCCAATTACCATGAATCACTTAGAGACAGGAATTCAGAGAATTGTAGAATGGTTTGGGCTGGAAGGGACCTTAAATATCTCCTAGGTCCAACCGCTGCCATGGGCAGGAACACCCTCTGCTAGACCCCGTTGCCCAAAGCCCCATCCAACCCAGCCTTGAACACGTCAAGTGCTTTTATACTTTTGGGCAAATTAAGATGTTTTGTAAAATATTTTGATTAAACAGGTGAATTTAGATTTTTAAACCGAGAATAACAGAGCTCCTTCTAACGGGACCCTGCTGCTGTGGGGCATCGAAACGCTCAGCTGCCACACTGCCAAGGGGGTCCCATTAGAAGGACTCCATTAAACGGGCGCAGGTCCCGGCCTCCGTTTTACGGGTGTGTAACAGAACCCAGAGCACCTGGAGAGGACAAGGCAGCCGCAGAGCCCAGGAGAGACCTGCGGCCGCTGCCTGAGCGCGGGCCGCTAGGTGGCAGAGCCGCACAGCGCCGGCGGGCGGGAAGGGAGGGCGGCGGGCGGGATGGGGGCGGCAGCGGGCAGGAAGGAACGGGGGCAGCGGGCAGGAGGGGGGGGAAAGCGGGCAGGAGGGGGGGAAAGCGGGCAGGAGCGGGGGAAAGCGGGCAGGAGCGGGGGAAAGCGGGCAGGAGGGGGGGCTTCCTTCAGTCCCTAATAGCACCGCGCTCACAGGACGTGATCTCCTAACTGCGTGACGCTCCTCAGCATCCCGGCACGGCTGGGACACACATGGATGAGTGATGAGGACCAAGTCCCCAAGGATGATGGCCTTCTCTTCTGGGCCTGTGGGAGTTCAAGAGACTGGTAGGGGGAGTCCCTTGGCATTCAGTCTTAGCGAACAAAGGGGTACAAGAGAGCTGGTTGCTCTTCAAGAAGGAAGTCTTAAGGGCGCAGGAGCAGGCGGTCCCCCTGAGCCGCAAAATGAGCCGGCGGGGAAGAAGACCAGCGTGGATGAATAGGGAGTTACTCTTGAGGCTCCGTGAGAAAAAGAGAATCTACCGCCTGTGGAAGGAGGGACGGGTAACTGAGAATGAATTCAAGGAAGTTGTCAGGATGTGTAGAGGTGAAATCAGAAAGGCAAAAGCCCAGCTTGAATTTAACCTGGCCGCTGGGGTGAAAAAGAATAATAAACTCTTTTATAAGTACATTAACAGTAAGAGGAGGACAAAGGAGAATATCCACTCTTTACTGGATGAGGCTGGGAATGTGATCACTGAGGATAAGGAAAAGGCGGAGGTTCTGAATGCCTTCTTTACGTCTGTCTTTAAAGGTCAAACAGATCCTCAGGGTACCCCTCTCTCTGACCTGGTAGTCTCAGCTGGGGAGCATGCTAACTCCCCTGTGATTCTGGAAGAAACAGTCAGAGACTTCCTACTCCAACTGGACTGCCACAAGTCCATGGGGCCGGATGAGATCCACCCGAGAGTGCTGAGGGAACTGGCAGAGGTGGTAGCCGAGCCGCTTTCCATTATCTATCAGTCCTCCTTGCTGACTGGTGAGGTCCCAGAAGACTGGAGGCTTGCCAATGTGACTCCCATTTACAAGAAAGGTTGTAAGGAGGATCCGGGGAACTACAGGCCTGTTAGCCTGACCTCGGTTCCAGGGAAGGTTATGGAACAGATAGTCTTGAGGGAGATCATGCGGTATGCGCGGGATGGCCGGGGGATCAGGCCTAGCCAGCATGGGTTCATGAAGGGCAGGTCCTGTTTGACCAACCTGATCTCCTTCTATGATCTAGTGACCCATCTGCTGGATGAGGGAAAGGCTGTTGATGTGGTCTACCTAGACTTCAGCAAAGCCTTTGACACTGTCTCCCACAGTATTCTCCTGCAGAAGCTGGCAGCCCGTGGCTTGGATGGGTACACCCTCGGCTGGGTAAGGAGCTGGCTGGAGGGCCGGGCTCAGAGAGTGGTAGTAAATGGAGTTAAATCCAGCTGGCGACCGGTCACGAGTGGTGTTCCCCAGGGGTCGGTGCTGGGGCCTGTCCTCTTCAATATCTTTATTGATGACCTAGATGAGGGCATTGAGTGCACCCTCAGTATGTTTGCAGATGACACTAAATTGGCTGGGAGTGTGGATCTGCCTGGGGGTAGCGAGGCCCTACAGAGGGATCTGGACAGGCTGGAGAGCTGGGCTGAAGCCAATGGCATGAGGTTCAACAAGAGCAAATGCCGAGTCCTGCACTTTGGCCACAACAACCCCAGGCAGCGCTATAGGCTTGGGGCGGAGTGGCTGGAGGACTGTGTGGAGGAAATGGACCTGGGGGTACTGATTGATGCACGGCTGAACATGAGCCGACAGTGTGTGCGGGTGGCCAAGAAGGCCAACGGCATCCTGGCTTGCATCAAAAATAGTGTTACTAGTAGGAGCAGGGAGGTAATTGTCCCCCTGTACTCAGCACTTGTGAGGCCGCATCTCGAGTACTGTGTTCAGTTTTGGGCCCCTCACTACAGGAAAGACATTGAGGCTCTGGAACACGTTCAGAGGAGGGCTACTAAGCTGGTGAGGGGTCTGGAACACAGGCCTTACGAGGAGCGTCTGAGGAAGCTGGGATTGTTCAGCCTGGAGAAGAGGAGGCTTAGGGGAGACCTTATAGCTCTCTATAACTTCCTGAAGGGAGGTTGTAGTGAGCTGGGGGTCGGCCTCTTCTCCCGTGTAGGCAGTGACAGAACTAGAGGGAATGGTAGCAAGCTGCGCCAGGGGAGATTCAGGCTCGACATTAGGAAGCACTACTTCTCAGAAAGGGTAGTCAGGCACTGGAATGCACTGCCCAGGGAGGTGGTGGAGTCACCAACCCTGGGGGTGTTCAAGGAAAGACTGGATGTTGTATTGAGGGATATGGTTTAGTGGGAGCTAGTAGTAATAGGTGAATGGTTGGACTGGATGATCTTCTAGGTCTTTTCCAACCTTGATAATTCTGTGATTCTGTGACATATAACCCCACACTCTGGAGACTTCAGGCAACTCTTCCACCATCACGATTCTGTGATCAGTATCAATTTCTTCCAGCTGTACCTACTGCCAGAGCTTCTCATAAAGCCAAGAGGTCCTGGGGTTGGTTTCATTGTGAAATCTGGGCTGCTCCGATGCATGCCAGGCATGGGTTAGCTTCTCAGGCTCACCCTTGTATTGACTATACCCAATTCCCATCCAGAGCTGCTCTCTTGGGGCACACACAGCACCAACTGCATCCCACCACCCCAAAGGTCTTCTCCAACCTAAATGAGTCTATGATTCTCTTTACAACCCTCACCACAGCTCTTTGGCACACACAACACGGGACAGTGCATCCACATCTTCAGACATCACTGCCTCCTGTCCCTGCGCTGACAGCACATCCCAGCACCCATCCTGCCATCCTAGCCCAAACCCCCACAGGTACAGGTGGGGGGAATGAAGTAAAAATTGCTAAGGCACACTCAGTTTTGTTAAGAACTGGAAACATTTCCCTCTCCTCCTCCAGAAACTGAAGTAGTATTTCTGAAGAGAAGAAGAAGAAAAAAAGTAATCAAAGACAAAGGGTTTTTTGTGGGGGTTTTTTTGTTTTTTGTTTTTTTTTTTAGGTTTTGGGGTTTTTTTTCCCCTGACTCTACACTCAGCATTAAGGAAGGGAAAGAGAAATGCACAGTATTTAACGAGAACAGTCAGATGGCTTTTGAACATATCAAAGAAATAATAGTAGTAAGTTAGAAAACACAGCATGTGATTTAGCTGTGCATGTCAGCAGGGAGTAGTGGATTTGCAACAACCCACCCCATTTTATCCTGTTGCTGACAGAGGTAGCACCTCTTTACTAAGCTCTGCTTCATGTATTGAAGAACACAAACAAGCAAAACCCAAGACAACTTTGCCTGCTGGTGTCTCACACCACTGCCAAAGCAATTACTTCTCTCCGGCACTACTGCCAGTTTGCTAAGTTAGCAGTTACCAGTACACATGGGCTTAGCTTTGCTGTACACTGTATAGTATCACCGCTCCCTATACTCACACTGATGCTGCAACAGTAAGGTGAATTCAAATACCAGATTAAAATGTATCCTCTAATGATAGCCTTCAAAGGTTATTGGGATAATCATCGCAGGCATTCAGCAAATTCAATGCCATTTAGAAGAGCAGCTGAGACAGACAGACAGAATATTCCACTCCAAGACCATAAAATGGTTCACTTTGATAGCTGCAAATAACACTTTCTAGACAAACTTACATCAGAAAACACCAACCAACCAGCAAATTACTTGGTTTAAAGTTGAGTGACCATTTGTTTCTAGTCACCTGCCTGGCAAGTGCTCCATGCCCACAAGATTACACAGCATTATTTCAGCCTTTCACCCATCTCCGGAAATTGTAGATGATTTATGGGCATGAGCATCAGCCCCCCAAATTTTTATTGGGAAAAAAACTGAAGGGGCTACAAATGATAAAATTATGACATATATCAGTTTTAAAGTTTCAGGATCATTTGCTGCAGAAATTATACCTGCTCAAATCTGGTTTAATGGAGGAGGAGCAGACAGAGACAGTATATTAATGACAGAGGAAAAAGGCCAGAACTTCCTGCAAAATTCCAGATTGATGATAAATCTGAGCCACAGAGTTCTGTGACAGCCACACGTACACCCATCAGACCAGCACAGATGACAAACGAGTCATTTTTGTGCCTTGAATCCCACGAAATTGTCATTTTTAATGGAGTACACCGAGTAAGTTTAGATTAAGTTAGCAGAAATGGCAGATGAGTTCTAAATGCAGAAACTTGGAGAAATTCCTATTTCTGTAACTTTTCCAACAAACACACCATAAGCTAGGAATAGCAAGGTGGGTGTGTTCTCTGCTGAAATCCTCAATACACATGGTACTACAGAACAGGAACCCCACAAATACTGACACTCATAGTGAAGCCATTATGGGATTCCTCCCTTTTGGATAGTTTTACTACCATCAAACACAGAATGAATCCGATATGCCATACTGAGCTGTGAACAATTCGTTTACAAGTAACTCTACAGACACTTTAAGTCCCTGTGGGCACCGTGACAGGAGAGGACGTGGGTCACAGCACCAGCCAGCCACCAACAGCTCTTCTAGGGTATAGTTCATCTGTCATCACACCACTGCAAATGCACATCTGGGTTCCCCATGGAGAATCTGCACATAGAAATATCCAACTGTTCTCCTGGCCTGCTGGTATTGTGCCCTCTGGGTGCATCTTTGGAATCTTTAAAGGAGAAACTTTAGTGCAGTATCACGAATAATCAAGTTACCTCATCATGCCAGACCTGCTGTACAGCACCTCACAGTCAAACGCATGGGAACCAGTTAAAAGTGGAACATGGAAACAGGAATAACCTACACAAACTGAATCCTAATGCCAGTTTGCTTCACTACTCCATTTTTATTCCAGCACGAATAAAGAACAAAGGATACAAAGATAAATTCCATTGTTTTATCCATGAATAAACCTCCAGGTGGTTGTGCTTATGTTAATGTCTGATGCTGAACTGTAGCTCTTCTGTTTCTCTGCAAAGAATTAAGAAGTTGGGTTTTTTTCCTATGTGCTCACACTGGCCTTTGTTTCCCAGCGGGAATCTAATTGCGGCTTTAGTGGGAGCTTGAAAAGCTGCGAAGCACTTTTGAAAATATCGCTGTAAGTGCTTAGCCACAACTGCTTTTGGGATAAATAAGCAAAATATTTACTTACAAAGCATAAACTCGAAAACATGCTGTGGCAACTAAATAAATCTGGTAATCCATTCTGATTTTTCAAGCCATCAAAGCCTGTCAAAATGCATGTAGAGGTTGAACTTTTTTTATAATATCAACCATAATTTTTCATTGTAAGCCACCTACTCATAAAGCTTTAATAGACAAAATAGATGAGCCTTGATAAATATGATTCTGCTATAGGGGGGAAAAAAAGGAAATTAACTTTAGTTTCAAGTAGCTGATGCGTTTGGTTATGAAGATTCCCAATTATCTTGAAAATGGCTCAGTTTATCAGAAATCATCTCCTAAACTTTATTTACATCCAACTCACCAGTGTAACACACAGAGAGAAGAACCAGGGCGTAAGCACAGCTTTACAGAAGAGTATTTTCAATTTCCCAGAGTAGACTAATAACATTGCATTACTTTTGACAACGTTTATAAACATACTCTTCCTCTCAGAAAAGATACAGAAGAGTTAAACTATTCTTGCAACAGCAACAAAATTACCTGAAAAAGCACTGTTTGAAGTGAGGCAAGAAGACAAGGCGGGTAGGCCATGGTCCTGCAACGGGATCCGCACTGCTGCGCACTCAGACCTGTGTGGAAGCGAGCGTATCTTTGACAAGGTTTATCTAGAAATGAGGCTTCTCTGCCAGGCTTTTGTGTGATCCATGCTCCATTTCAGATAGCGCTGATTTTGTACTGAAGGGCACTGATATTTTTCTTGCTGTTGACTGAGAGGGGTCTGTCAGCAACGCTGGCAGCTCAGATGCAGTTAGAGCATCAGAAAGATGTCTTTTTGCAAAGACGTGCTACATCTTCATTAATGCACATGCACAGGCTGGACTGAAAGCTGCTACCACTGACAAAACCTCAGGCTTCTGAAAAGAAAACCCAGAAAGCTACTAGTTCTAGTGTGTTCCCTCTGTTACTTTGGTAGGGAAAAGTTTCCTTGGTGCAGCACAGGATGGCATACAATACCCAGGCTAAACAACAATCATGATTTGTAAGGTTGGCAAAGTAGGATATTTGCACTGTATCCACACATACATCAAAAAGCATAATCAGCTTCCCAGCTTTGTATGTGCACAAAAATGGCACCCAGACCCACAACCCCAAATCCTGTTAAGTGACCATTTCAAGCGCTTAACATGGCTCGTTATCCAGGACATCCATCCTTTGATGGCTATCTCACTTGGCTTCTCCCTGTATGCAATCCCTGTGTTAAATGCACTACATAACATGAGCATAGTGACCAGATTTGCAATTCTTGGTTTTAATTTGTTATATTCAGTGATGCATATTGACATTTTGTTGTAAAAAACTGAAAGACTACAGTGTAGCAAACACTAGAAAGGCACTCTTTCACAATAAGCAGGACCAATCCAGAGCCTCACCAAGATCAGCACAAGTGCTAAGAGCCACCAGAATGAAACAACTTCCCAAGGTGGCACCAAAGGCATCTCCAAGACTTGCTGAAACTCCCCATGCCCTGTATCATCACTGCACGCTAAAGTGCTATAAAGGAGACATCGGTATGAACTCGGTAGACCTGCAGAATGGGCAAACAAACTCCAGGTTTCAAAACTTTTAGCACATGACCATAAAACATTTTAACAGTTGAAAAGGAAATCTTGTTTGTCTCAAGAGAAAAACACCTGACAGCTCCTCTGAAACTGCTGACCCGCAAGCGTTTGGAGATCACAGATGGGATCTTATTTGTCAAACTGGTGACTAATAGTCTCCCAAGTGCTTTCATCATGCTCACTTTCCTAAAGCACATACAGGGTAAGACACAAGCGAGCGTTATCAGATGGTTCCTGTTTTAGGCACACATACCAAGAAAGGCTTAGCTTAGCATTTACGGGAAATGCAGATGCCCTGTGACACATGTGAAATAATGGCAATGAACCAGAACCTGGTCACAGGATCCCATCCTCCAGATGTTAAGCCTGTGCCAAGGTGTTCACAGAAACAAGTGCTGATGTAGATAAAACAAAGGCATTTACTTCTAAAGCAGGAGTGACACTATGATAAAAGCAAGGTCATGAACCCCAAGGGAATCACTTGGCAGCATATCACTAGTTGCTAGAGCAAGTACTGCTGGGCTGATGGATATTTATTTGAACAGTGTGACTTAATGAAAAGATACATTTTTGAGATGTTAAAATGTATGTCATTGATCTCTCTCACAGTAGCTTAATAGGAAAAGATAGCTACATATCCATCTCAACATCTATTTTATCTGTCTCAAAATCTATTAATCCTTAAGCATCACTTCTTCCTGCTTTTCAGTCCACGTACAGGGTAAAGTGTCGTGGCAGTCAAAAATCAATACCCTCTCAAGAGGAAACATCACTGCTCCACACTAGGTGTTACTTAAAAAAGTGGTTGTGGTTATCTTCTGTGGAAAGACCATCGTATACAAGCCTAAGCAATGATCCCTCCATCAAATCTGCGTGGGTATACCAATAAACACCACAGCCACCTCTGTGGGACTCTGAAGAGAGACGTGAACCTTCACACGCTGCAGTAAATTAACTTCATGGTTGCATCTCCTGTGTGCTTTTTAATGCCTTGAATGGCTCCTGAATGTAGGAAGCACGCCTTGTTTGCTGTCATTCCTGGTAAACAAAACACGGTTTTGCGTACATATGGTCCCACTTTTTTGTTGTTTTTTCTCTTATACACACACTCTTGGTTTGATAAGTTAAGGAACAACAATACTACCTAATTAAATGCACTTATATGTCATCAGAAAAAAGAAAAAAGCAACAGTAGAATGAGTGAATTACAGCGGAACCAAGATTTGGGAAAAAAAACCAAACCATGATGCATCTCAGGAACTTGAAATGATTTTAACTTCTGAGATTGATTACAAGAGATGCACGTGCTTATTCACACATGGCTCCTGTAAACAAACAGATCTGGATGGCAGCTTGCTTCAACAGCAGTCCAAAAGGTGCTTGTTAAAAAGAAACACAACACACAGTTCAGATCCTGACCACACAACTGCCCCATGAGTTCAAAATGATTAACCAGAAATAATTCATGGTGTTATTTATAAGACTAGATTTGAAGGACCTAGGAATATTTGTGTGCTTTCAAGAGTTTTTTTTTCAACTCACAACAGAGAAATAGGAAAAGGTATTAAAAAAAGTTAATTTCACCAGTAGTATAAGGCAGTATATGTTCAGTGGCAGAAAGCCTTGTAAGAGTGTGTGGAGGGGAGAAATACAGCAGAAAATTGAGGGAATGGAGATGTAGAAGATCAAAACTAAAATGCTGGAAAATACGCACTGGAAAAACAATATTAAATTCTGATTTTAAACTTCCTATCTCGGTTTTGACTTTAGTACTCTTCCCTTGTGCCAGGCTGTACCCACCATGGGGGTGAGCTCCCTTCGCAGCAGCTCTGAGAGGCTGGAACTTCAACCACCTGAAATCTAACGCCGCCAGATGAACGCTGCGGTTAATTCATGAATTTCAGCCAATCCTTCAAAACGGGTGACTTCGGATTTTAAGAACCGAACACCCACAGGAGTCAAACCTGACCATTAAAAGAGTTCTACCGTGTCAAGGCCGAGTCGGTGGGGCTCAGTCAGGGGCATCAGCAGCAACAGCCCAGCGATGTACAAACAGCGCAAACATAACCTTTAGCCTTCTATTTCTGGGGCTTGCAAGAGCCCTGTCTAAATTTAAACCACCACCGACATTGCCTGAGCCAACGCTGAACTAGAAAACCGAAAGTGTTTCGGGAGCCCCACTTCATGGGCTCCCTCCCAGCACAGGCTGCCGCCCCCCCACCCTCAGGCGGGGAGAGCCTTCCCGCGGGCGGGCTGCGCCACACAGGCGCTCTTCGCCCCGCCACACGGCCGCTTCTCCCCGTAGCTTTCCCCATACGCAGCCCAAGATTAATTTCCCGATGTCCAATCCGTTCGGCGAGCAAAACTGATAAAAAGCAGAGACAGGCGAATTCTAGTGGGGGTTCCCCCTCTTTTCAGCTCCCCGCCGCACCCCTCCCGGGTCGGGGCGTCCCGCGGTGCTGCTGCCGGCCGCCACCCCTTTCCTCTCCCCGCTCCCCTCCGGCCCCCACTCACTTGTCCAGCCAGAAGGTCCAGGGCGAGTGGAGCGGCAGCCCCCCCGGTTCGGCCGTCTCCCCGCCCCGCCGGCCCCGGCCGCCCACCGCCTCCCGTTCGCTGCCGCCGCGGCGTTCGGGGGGGCTGAGCGCCATCTCCGCGGCCGGGGCGGGGGGGGGGCGAGGGGCGGGCCGGGAGGCGGGGAGGGGACAAGGACGGGGAGCCGGGCAAGGGGAGGGACGCTGGAGAGGGATGAGGGGGCGGTGAGCGAGGACAAGGGACAGGAGAGGCAAGGCAAGGGACGCATGGGAGGGGGCGCCGCTGGGTAGGGCAGGCGGGGGATGGAAGCGTGAGAGGAGCGTGAGGCAGCCCCCAGGAAGGGGCCCAGACCCAGGACCACCTCAGCTGCGGGGCACAACGGAGGGAAAGAAGGATGGGCCTGCCCCGTCCGACTTTGAGCGGGGCACAGCCGTGAGGCGCTTGGGCGGGTAGGGCAGCCGACCCCGCAGCCCCCGAGTCGCAAGGCTGCCAGGGTGCTGGGGCTGCCCTGGAGACAGCAGCCCTGGGCCTCGCTTTGCCATGGCAGTGCTAACCAGAAAACGACGTTTTATTAAAAAAACCCCACGTTTTATGACACAAAACCCTTTGACATTCACAAAACGGAGGGACAAGAACCATGCAAACTAACCACTGATAGAGAAAAAACACTGCGGTGAGCCTCACCAGGCTTGGATGGGCATAATTCATCTGTATTCTCATCTTCTCCACAGCCTATTAAACAGGGAGATGTTCCTCATAATCCAGCATGGACATGTGCTAAGCCCCTCACGTTATTTCTGTAATAGTATTTTTTAAACTAAGACTCTTCCCCAGTGGGACTATGCGCGGTAGTAAAGTTAAACACCCACATAAGTGATAGCAGGATCAGAGACCGTGAATCACATAGGTTTCCTTGCAAGCACGTTTAATAGGATGAATAATTTTATATATACTTCATCCTAAAAGAAAAATCAATAAAGACACACTCCTTTTAAGAAAATAAAGATATATCAGTTAGGGAGGGCGGAGATCACCCATAAAAAGCAGTCTGTACAGTGACAATGAAGAAACAAAAAAAAAAAAGCTAATGATCACGTTGCACAGATGGAAAATGCTAACTGCTAAGCCAAATCAAATAAGATCTGGAAAACCAGTTGCACCATCCCTTGCAATTTAATTTGCTCCTCTTTAAATAGAAGGCAAGATAATGACTGCTTGGGAAAGCTCGGAATCTAAAAATTCATTGGTATGCTCACTCCAAGCTTTCTCTCTATTTTAATGGTGAGCCCACCAAAAATGTTCATCCTGAAAAAAATAAACCCACAATAAATGGCTAGATCCTGGCACAGAGTTTTTCAGAAGACCTGGAGAAGACAGGAGGAGGGGAGGAGAGTGCTAGTTTCCTGCGACCCTGAAGGGACACATCTTGCCTCTGTGACCGACCTTTACAGCGTCCCCACCCAATGCATTTTTGGTGTCCTTCTGCTGAGGTTGCCAGCAAAGTATTAGTTTTTGTATATGCAGTACTGGAAGTAAGGCCAAACCCAGTAGAATGTATTACAGAAACTAAGTAACTTGGGATCCAGCACCTGCCTCTGACGGGAACCACATGCTTCAGTGAAAACCTCCAGATTCCATTATCAGAGAGCTGCTCATCATTTAAAACATTATAGCTCAGGTTGAAAACAAATTATTCTGTTATAAACAATCTGAGCTGCCAGGAACAACACAGAAGTACAACCCCCACACCTCCAAGAGTACCAGGCAGCAGAGCCTGTATCATTATTCCAAATGAGACATGTAAAACCTCCATTTATTTCTTGTTTACATCAGTAAATACTGAGCTTCACAGTGGCACAAGGTACGTTGTGGGAATCTCAACTAGCAGTAAATTAATCTGGTTGTGGAGGAAGGGCAAGCGCAGGATGCATTGAATTAGCACATCCTTTGCCTACTGAGATTTCTAAGAAGTCGTGACACAGAGGCAAAACCAAGTCTCCTGAGATGGAGCTCACAGGGAAAAACAATCGTGAGAGCAGCATCCTGATTCTGCTTAGCCCCCTCATGCTACCAGCACACCTTAAATAAAATCAGTTCAGAAATTAAAAAAGTCCCAGGAAATTATTAGCACTTTTAGAGAGATATTTATAGTGCTTTAATTAAGAAGGTACTTCATTTTTATCTGCCACATATCTAGAAGGTTCCTTTTAAAAGAAACCCTGGTCATACCATTTCCTATGCTTCTGTACCTTCTCCAGCAGGTTTACAATAAGAAAACCATTACTGTACAGTTCTATGCTGGGAGATGGTAAAAAGGTCAGATGAATTGCTTACAGCTCACCACCACGGAAGGGGCATCTGGCTCCACTCCTTATGCCTCTTCCCAGCCACATCCTCCTTTTGCTTACAGAATTCTCTAAGCAAACAGGTCATTTTCTGCTAAGGCCTTATCAAGCAGGGCTGCGTGGCTGAGAGCAGGCATTGGCTGGTATTCAGCTGATCTCTGATGGGTAACAGCTGAAATTTTTCCAGGTTACAACTAATGAGGAAAAAAAAACAAAACAAAAGTGGGGTGGGAAATACTGTTCTGCCCCGTTCTGTCTGCTCCTAGCATTGCTTTTCTGCACCCAGTTTCATTCAGGCACCTGCATCTGCCACAGCAAAGGCCCACGTTGCTCCATGCTGGGGGTAATTAGAGCTGAAGGTGGCACATTATAGCCACCTTCAGTGGAGGAGTGAAGACTTCAGAAGGAGCAGTGAAGATTTCCTAAATCTTTCCATGGGTTTGCATGAGATTTAAATCCCTACTCTTATAATCCTTGCTGATCCCAAAATCTCAACAGCAATGGGTACATCACATGTGCTTGAAAAGTTATTCACCTGTTTTGGTAGCTTTCCCCATAGCTGCCATGGGGAAACCCTGTGATATAAAGCACCAGTGGTTCAAAGGGGCAGACTGCCACTTAAAACTATGTGGGAACCATCCTTTCTCCCACTGGTAGTTGTGTACCATCACTGTGGCAACTGCAATGCCTGCGTACATGAGAAATATTAGGAAAGTGTTAAGCTTATTTTAGCTATATTCTAATGCAATGTAGCACCTGGAAGGAAGGGAACAAGTATGATATGAGCAGTCTTATTTATTTCCACAGTGGAAGTGTTCCACGGCTATTTTTGAGGCGATAGGTACAACACCTTAAGAAACATGTAATAGATAACTGGGCTTTGTGTGTCCAGTGCTCCTGATAGAATATGAACTGTGCAAAATGTTGGACCAGACCTCTTTCCAGCCAAAGCTCCTCTTTTATACTCCAAGGTGGAGCTAGCTGGAGCATAAACCGTCACAGACTTGAGGGATGGCTTGAGCACAAGCCTTGGCCGCTGTGCCCAGCTGCTGCTGCTGCTGTCCTGCTGCTTCACAGGCTGAGCCAACAGCCATGAAATGTAATTTCTCTACCAAATGCTGGTGTCACGATCACTTGCTCTTGAAACACTGCCTGGGACTTCAGAAGCATATTAAGTAACACAAGAGCTGCTTCTGAGAGGTTCCCAGGAAGATAAACTGATCAACCAAGAGCCGCAGCAGAGGTGAGGATGAAAGGATTTTATGTGATATTTGCTTCCAGAGGCTTAAATAAATGTTTTTCAAAAACTAAAACATGATATTAAAGTGTTGAATCCCAATGCTTTTGGCAAAAGCTCCCTCATCCAGGAATGATTTCATATCAGCCAAGCTGTTAAGCAGAGGTTGTCATGGAAACAAGTTATATTCAAATGATATGACCAGAGATATACTGTATTTAGTGAGTTCTTCATTTGCTGCATATTGGGAACATGTCAGAGCTAAATGATATTGCATAACTTTGTTTTGTTAAAAACAAACTGGCTTGTTGCCCCTGTTTTTCTGGCAGGCTTGTGTCCAGTCCTGCCTGGGACAGAAGGTTTCGTGCCCAGTACTGAGTACTGCTCCACAGGAGAGGCTCCTCACACAGCTGGGTCCTGTGAGCTCCCATTCACAGGAGCCTTCCTGCAAAAGCATGGACCAACCAAATTCAGACAGGCAGAGGAAGCTTTCCGTAGCTTGTACAGTTGACATAACCATTCACTGGTACAGACAGAAGTGTCATTCAACTAGATACTTTCCTTCCTTACTAAAAAAGTTCCTACATATGCACTGTGCACATCTAAAACCAAAATAATTACATAAAAGTAAAGCCAGTTCATGGGTGTCCCAGAAGTGTCCACAATCTCCTTGTAAGCACAGGACTCTTATTAATATATTGCCTGTGAGCGATGCTAAAACAAATCTCAGAGAAGACCATGTGCATACTGAATCTGTACATCTGCTTTTTCAGCTGTGGTGCTGTTAAAAAGTGCAAGAATTTTGTTCCATGTGCTAGGAGTAGATGTATTTTCTTTATACACAATATTTAAACAAAATCAATGGCCAAGTTATCAACCAAAATCAAATCAACTTTGAGCAGGACACTGTGGAAACTTTAGCCTGAAAACTGAAAACAACAACAAAATCCAAAATTGGATCCAAAATTACTATCTTGGGAACTGCTGTGCAGCTTTCCCAGAGCAGCATCTGAAGACAAGCCTTTTAAGCAGTGTCCCAACAGATAAAGATTCCTGATTGCCCAGCAGAAGCTGAGTATTAAGCAAAAGTCAAACAAAACTAAAATCTTACCCTTAAAGCTGTTACATAGCTGAACATGGTGTAAAATGCTTCACAGGTGATGATGGCATCTCATAACCTCCGGGTCCAGGGGCCTGTGAAAACAGAACAGGAATTTGCTCACTTCTGGGGCAGGCAATCCTAAATTTCTCCAAGCTTTATCTGTAGTAAAGTTTATAAAGGAAAAATCGAGCCCAGATAGCTCCTCTAGTATATGAAAAAACAAATCACAGGAGGGACTCCTGCCAGATATGAGCATGAAGAAGGCAATACCAGTCCTCTCCCTATCTCTGATTAGGGTGAAAAGACAACAGTCTTTCCAGCACCCTTGAAGCACTGCAGGATCACAGCCCTCTTTGGTTACCATTGCTTATGAAGGAAGGCTAAGCCTCATCCAAAGCCCCTTACAGTTAAGGCATGTATTGACTCCAGTATGCTTTGAATTACATCTTTATTGTTTACCCAACCATCTTCAGGGAGCTGAAATGACTTAACTCAGTATCCCAACCATGCATCAGGTATTAGGAGACTTGAATTTCTTACTTAGGCTTCTGCTTTCATCCTTCAGCCTTCCCATTCCCCATGCTTGTAAGGTACTGGAGCTGTGCTAGGGGCTAAAGAAAGAGATGTCCACAAAGGTGAGAGTCATAAATGCAAGAAACCTGACAGACCTCAAATCTAAGTTACATGTTTAGAAACAGACTCCAAACAGCTTTTTTCCCCCCCTGTATCTCCCAGTAAAATATCTGCAGTGTTTCACTTAGATATCACTTCCCCAAACATGAGGATCCCAAAATAGCATCATCCACAATGCTATTCTGTGTTATATTAAACGAAAAAGAACGCTATTGGCACTGCATCTTGCATTGCTTTGATGTGGAACATGAGCTTAAATACTGATTTGGGTTTTTTTTTTTCCACAGGCATCCCAGTATACAGCTGAAGGAAACAATATGCAGGAGTCACTGGTTAGCCTGTACTGCAGAGTAAGCCTGGGATGGAAAGCCTCATCTGCTACTGAAATTGTTAAAAAAATAGCTGAATTCTAAAATATAAACCCACAGAAAATAGCATCTCTAGAGGTTTTGTGCTCACCTCTTGCAAATTATGAGTTCATCGCTGCCCTAGGGTTCAGCTCATAGGGATAATTCAACTTTCTGCATCGCACGCTGTGAAATTTGGTACCAGTCCAAGCCAGTAAAGTCCATTTCCGAGGGCCCCTCTGGAAATAAACCACTAGATGGAGACTGACTTCATCAATCCAACACCCACGGGGAGAAAAGCCTGCACATCACTGGGAAAAAAATCACAGGTAAAAACGTGGTCCCCACAGCTCAGGTCAATATCACTCTTTGTGTTTCTTCTTCACAAATAAAAGTGTCTGAAACTAACAGGTTAAGTTCGGCTCCGTTACTGGAAATTGAGGGAGCGTCGTGTAAATGGGATCAGGCGGGCACAAATTCTTCTGCTGTTTGTAAGAGAGGTTAGGTTGACTCTATTAAAAAAAAAATCCAAACAACAAACCCACACCAAAAAAAACCCTACCCCAGCCACTGAAAATACTAATAGCTGTATCCTAGCAACATCACGGATTCCATGTGGACTTTGTTCTGGAGTCTACAGCCTTATTTCATCAAAATTATTGACTTTCTCAAAGTCTCTAAACGACCATCAAAAACCAGTTAGTGCTTAAAAAATACAAACATTTAATTAGTCACATTAATGGGGGGGGGGGGGGAAGAAAAGCAGCATCACATGCTCATGCTCCCTTTTCATGGAGGTCAGTTTAGATCCCTTTGAAATCAACGTCAAAATTCCCACTTTATTTATTAGTAGCAGAGCCAGGTCCTTCCTTTGAGATGAAAAGCTGCAAACAGCCCTACAGAACTTGAAGATGAGGTTTGTTTCCCCGGCTGGATTCACGCATTGCAGGGATGAAATTCATAACAGCTCTCCACGGTCCTCCCAATCATCACGTCCTTATTGTAAAGGTAATTCAATTGGCATTCAGATGATACACAGAGGCTTTCTACAAGCCTTCTGTACTATGCACATAAACAATGTCATCTTTTTTACCCCCCTAAGCTTTGTTTTTATTTAACTACAGCAACTTTTTTTCAAGACCACAAAAAAACCCATGAAATCCTGTTGGATCTTCCCAAAAGCCCATACCCTGAGCCTCACAGGTGTGAAGGCTGCAGGTTTAACACAGCTCGGGGAGATGTTTCCCCTCAGGAGCCCTGTATCAGTGAAGTTAACTTCATTAAATAAAATACAAGGGAAAAAGGCCAAAGAAATAAAAAATTAAACCACCCAATGGAAGAAAACCCCTTTGCAAAAAGGGGAAGACCAAGGAGGGAAAAAAAACCCCAACCCCAAACAAATAAGCTGTTTGTTATCCTTAACAGTTTGCATGATGATTGGAGGCATCCTGGGGCATTTTGGTATTTAACTCAGGTTTTGGGTAGGCACAGATTTTGGCCACAATTTTCACTTTGCTCCAAACTACATCACAGCTTTTCTGACAGTTTTTATCTGTTATTTCAAGCTCTGCTTCAGTAAGTTAGCAAGACCTTTTACCAGACAGAAAGTGCTATTAAAATCATAGCCTTCTTTTCATCAGTCTGCCTTAAAAGCTCAGTTGATAGGATAGTATGGTAAAAAATGTTTCTCACGCTTTATTTAGCCCATAAAGTTGGTTGAGACCCATGAACACTTCTGAACTGCAAAACCTTTTTACGTGCTCTTTCTATAGTTCAGAATTAAATGATGAGACAATGCCTTTGTTGAAGAAGTCATTTAAATACAGAAGGGTTAGTTAGTGACTTTCAGCCCATGAAGCTGGTGATGGGTTGATTTGAATTCCAGGCATGATGCTGAACTGTCTGCACTGCTTCAGCAGTGGTGGTGGAAAGTGTTGAGCTGACCTCTGAATGGCTGCTCTGGGTCAAGGGAATACGCTGCTGGATTATCATCCTGCTCCAGCACCCTGACAAGGGCTTTATCTGAAGAGACAACACCCTTCAGTGAAAAATTCAGCGTTCAACTAGTGTTTCTGAGCTCTTGGATATGGTTAAATCTCACAGGTTTAGTCACTTTGAAGGTTTTTGCATTGCTCATCCTTTCATTTCAACAAGCTGTGCAGGGGGGAAGGAGCCACAGGACAGGAGGGCATAGCCATTCGCACAGAGTAGTTCTGGCTTCAGTCTAAGCTCTGCACAGGTATAAACCAATACAGCAGCAAAGCAACCAACTTTCAGATTTTATTCAGGGAGGTTAAACGATGGTGTCAGAAGGTACCTCCAGCACCTCAGGTAACTCTCCCCTGTGATTAATTCCAAAACTGCTCCAAGGAGAGCGATTCGAGAATCACATACCAAATTATGTTCCTAGTTATACCTTGAAAGAGTGCTGTATATACATATACCTATACCTGGGTAATATGTAAAAGGAGAGGGGAAATGTACAATATACAATAATAAAGATGAAGATGCTTGACTAGCTGAGCAGATGTTATTTGAAGGCTCTCTTTACAGCAAGAGTAGCAGCCTCAGCCTGGTGACCATTTGCAGCAGGGTTGCTTTTGAAGGCAGACACCATAGACAGTGAGTGGAGAACAGCAAGAGCTAAGTTCATACCAAGGAAGTAAAAACCCACTTTCACCATGACTCTGAAAATGAATATTCAGTTGTGCATTACCTTTTCTTCTTACAACCCAGTGAATTTTCCGGGCAGGCACTCATGGTGGGTCTATCCAAAAGCAGAGCAAGGAAAAGCAATGGAAAGAAGTTGCTTCATAATGAAAACAGTCACCTTTTGTCCTGCAGCTGCCCATGCTGCCCGTGGTGAATTTGCTGTTGGGCACCAAAGGCCATTTCACGGTGACGAGGGTGGGGGATCCATCCTGCACTGATGAGGTGGCACAACCCCTGCGCAGGGGCTGAAGTCAGTCATGCAGGGAGATGTGACAACAAAGCGTGCAAATCCTGTTGTTGCCCATTTGCCACACTCTACCTCAGCCTGTGAGGATGGCTGCAGCACACGCGTGGATGCATGTCATTAGGTGTACTCTTATTTATTGCCAGCCATCATAACCCTTCCTGCTAACGGAGAACATGGGACCCGAGAAGCACCACAGCAACAGAGCCAAGGGCTGGCAGTGCTCCTAGAGGCAATAAGCTGCTTATCTCTGGCCTAAGGAGTTTATAGCATCCATGTATCTCCAAAAGCTCATTAGCTCCTCAGTAAGCAGCTGAGACATTAGATGCACAACCAGAACAGCAGGAGCTTGAGTTTGCTACGGCGCAGATAAAACTTCTGGAGTTGGCTAGCCTGCAGCAGGCTGGTTCAATAGCCTGAATCAATCCTGCTTACAGAAAAACTGGAGAAAGTTTGATCCTGTGAAATGCTCCTTGGTATCTGGCTTTGCTAGTAGAAGAGAGCATAGCTAAAACTCAGCCCTGAAGAAGGGCTGCACCCTCCTCTGTGGTATCCACCAAGAGCTGGAACTGGCAGGGCACAGTGTCTGGCAGCATCACCTGCCACAGCAGGGGAGGCAGCCCATGGAGAGGGGGAGAAGAAACAAGAAAATCTGTGCCTGGGGAGTTTCCCCTGGAGATTTTAGAGGAACAGCTTTCCCTAACTTTCTCTGCATGCCCATATGACTGGAATTGCAGCTACAAGCTCCTGTAGAAAGCCACCATGTCAGGGATATTTCCTGTCTCACTGCCGCTATTCCCTGTGTCACAGGGGAGGTCTAGCACAAAAGACCTGCTTCTGAAGAACAGTGTGTCACCAACAATTGAGCAGGTTAAGTTTAGCAGAGCCAGTGATAGAAGTAAGCAGGAAGGAGCTATTCTTCCCCTCTGCTTTTCTTCCCTCTCCATTGAGCCAAGTCTTTAAAGACCAGCTCCCTTTGCAGAAGGCTACAGAACTTTTAGCAAGTGGCATGCATGGAGGCATTCATAGCCATGATACCTGTGTCTGGTTATTTCCAGTCAAAATAATCTCCTACTCAATTATGGAGAAGAATAGAGAAGCTCAGCCTGACTCACAATCACATGGGGGAAAAATGAGAGGAGTTGTTCAAGTTCAAAACGTTCAGCTTGCTGTGGAGGAGGATTAGTACCGCTGTGGAAGGAGGCTTTCTCTCCCTCTGCAACAGCACAGCACTAAGGGATGGAAAAGACCCGAGTCCACTTCCCTGCTGTGCCAAATATACTCCTCCGTTCTTCTCTCCTCCCTCCCCAAGAGAGTGTATGAAGTATTAAACAGTCAGGAATAAGCCCTTGAAAAATGTGATCGCTAGCTGTCAGATACCTCTCTGCCAGAGAGATGCAGCTATGTGACTGCTCGCCTGCAGATCCTCTGCTGCCATCCAGGAAATCAGGATTCAGAGGTGACATTAATACTCTCATCTTCTTTGATGTCACCTGTACACTTTGCACGACTGTGCTAACACTTCCGTGAACAAAAACCACATCCAAAATGCTTCACTGGTGCTTTGCTGGCCAAGGGTCTGGCCTCTGCTTACCCATGCTCTTCCCAGTCTGATGGCAGTCCCCAGTCCCCCATACCCAACCTGACCCAAGTGAAAGGTGCGTCAGGGTTTTTCCAGCATGGGAAAATCTGTTTTCATTCCCACTGGCATGTACCATGGCTGCACCCCAATTACAGAGGGCAAGCATGACTCCTGTGCAATGCAGATATGTTGGGTAGTAGTTTACGTTGGACAGTAGTGTAAATTCTGCAGACTTCAAACTTCTCACGCTGTTTTCACGTTAGCCCATGCCCAAACATTACCTGAATGTGCCATCTTCTGTTCTGCCATCATCATGAAGTATTATCATGATCCTTGTAAACACCCACAAACCTACCTCATTATCTTCCTGCACGCTCTCCTCCCCCTACAGGGATGAGTGATGGCCATGGTTACACTGATACCATTCCTTAGGCTGCAGTCTCGCTGTTTGTTCATCCTCTCCCTTCTCTGGGTGAGGGTGCTCTCTCATATCGGTGCTCTCTCCCATCTCACAGTTGGGATTTTATGTTCCTTTGGAAAAGGGACAGCTTTTTGTTTGCTTATGTAGCACCCTGGTCCCTGACTCACTCCGTTAGGTGCAAAGATAACATAAATAACAAGTGTCATCCGAAGAGCTGTCTGGGAATTACAGGAAGCTGGGAAGGAGGATCCAAATCTTTCCTGTGCCAGCATCCTACTCAAGCCTCTGTTACCCTTTTCTGCCCCAGATTGACCTTTCCATCTCCTTGATTACTAAGTCTGAAAAACTTTTCCTTGCCTGAATTCTCTGTGACAGCAAAATTGCTGTGGCTGACTGCTCACCTGTCCTGCATCTGATGGCATCTCTGCCATGGAGGGGCTCTGGGTTTGTCCTTCAGGCATGCTGGGACATTTCCTACTTCTTCTCTTCTGACATCTCAGAGATAACACCAATTTCTACTATAGCAGTACCAAGGATAACAGAACGCTTTCATTTCCAGAAACATTATGCAGAGCTCCCAGGCACGAGAACACAAATAACACCACCAATAATAAATAGCTAAGGCTTTGGGAAGAATACTGGTGACTGGTGGAAAGAAGGCACTATGCCACAGCATTTTCTATAAGAGTCGGTATTTCAGCTGTCTTTCCTGTTCAAGGCAGTGAGCGGGGAACATGAAGAGGCAGCCAATTCAAGTAAAGCACACTGAAAGGTCAGAGGAATCCATCTAGCTTGTGCAGCACCATTTTGTAAGCAGAGAATAGCTCTTCATTAAACTCGTTTTGTGAAAGTGATTGAAGTGAGAAAGGGAAGTAGCTTAACACACCCATTACAATTGCTGGAAATTACCTGTTCCCCACAACTGCTGCCATGGATCTGGCTCCTGCCTGGCTATGTCCAACTCAGCACAGACCCAGCATTTTCAGCCTGGGTGCTGGAGGTGGGAGTCTGGTGTTTCGGTGCTGTGTCCAGGGGTACACCTGTGTGCAAAGATGTTCCTGCTCAGCTGGGAGCCGGAGGTCCGACAGCACAAAGGCGAAGGGTTTTCTGTGGGGATGTCAGGAGGTCCCTGCTGCTCCTTTTGACTCTCAATGGTGGAGACCTCCCTGGGCACCACAGTCCCAGTAGGCTGGAAGAGCTCCTCGAGCAGCTCTGCAATGGCAGAGGAGTCACTAAATACCCCATTTAATCAAATGCTGTAAATGTGGCACTGTTCCAACGTCCAAGCTGAGACTGAGGAACTTGGTTGAACCTGATGGGACTGAGACAAAGGGGAGACAGTGCCCAAGGTGCAGGCATGTCCTGCCTGCATAGTGGTACCTGGCTGGGCAGGGAGGGCTTTTTCCTGTCCAGGACCAGGGAGATGAGAACAAGGACTGTGGTGTAACTAACAGACAAAGTTATCCTGGCAGGTCTAACCCCATGCCCACTTGTATGAAGGCTGTTAACCCCCTGCCTGTCCCTTATTTCCCCCATTCCTTTTGGCTGGTCCTTTAGCATCGCACCTCACAGCCTGCCCTGCAAGGAGGCTGGCCCCAAATTCCTGGCTCACACTGCCTACAGTACTACATCGCTGCCCCATCAGGGGAACAGGCCTGGGAAGATGGATGAAGCACCATTCCCTGCCGGCTCTCCCCTCACTACAGGTGGGAGAAAGATGAGCTAGCAATTTGCTGCTGGCCTGGCAAGATAGCAGTGAATTACGGCAGCTCCTGAGCCAGCTCAGCTGTGCTGGCGAGTGTTCAGGGAGAGGAAAAAACCTACCCGCAGGCAGGGAGGAGGGAAGCAGGTGTGTTGTTCCCTTTTGCTCACTTGATGGCAAAGATCACAGAGCTAACATGGGCCAGAAGGTCTCCTCTGCTCCTCCAAAAAGCCACATGCCCTCAAGCACAACCCATCCTCATACCTGTGCTTGGCAAAGCGCATTGGCTGCTGGCACCTTGCTGTGGGAGAGTCCCTTAACGCTGTGCCGTATGGCACCGGGGACAAGTGAGGTACGTGGTGTCCCTGGCTCCTCCAGAAAGGCACCACTCCTGATGCTGCCGAGGGGGCACCACGCACCCAGTCACTGCATGAAATGTGAGAAATGCCTTGAAAATTGCACAAAGCACTGAACAACCCGTGGGCAATTCTCTGTCACAGTAAAACTTCGGTGCAAACAAGAAACCTAACAACTGAAAGCAGCTCAGATGTACTGGTAGGAAGCAAAAAGCAGCCTCAATTATCTGCCACTTTTATTTTTTTCCCCTTTCTCTGGATTTCTTTGCTCTTCTAATGCTAGCAATAAATAAGAGCTACAAACCAGATCTGCTGGCAAATAAAGTCCTGCACATGATACAGATTGGCCTCAACACATCTTTTGGAGCAAAGTCTGGTTTTGGTTCTACCATGGTTCAAATGCTCTGGATGGCTGGTGGCACAACCGAGGTTGGTACCTGGCCCCTGCCAGATGCAGCGAGACTTTCTGAAACCAGCCAGAAAGATCCACTTAAAAGCTGCTCCACCAACATCCGCTTTTTGGGGCTGATGCAGATGATTTAATTGCTATCGTTCCTGGAATAACGCTGAATTTACTGATGGCTTTTAATAGAATGCTCAAAAAGGATTTCAGACACGTCCTTCACAAGAGGCCATGAAGGGAACTCAGTAATAGTACAGTAATTGCATTAGCATCTCCAGCGAGCCCAGGGCCAGGCGGTGGTGCGTGCCTTACAAGGCACACAGAGGGGCCTTGCCCTACATACACAAGGATGGTGAAGTGGGAGAGAGAGGACAAGGATCTGTGTCTCGCTGGCCTACATTAATTAAACTGCCCGTTAAAAATCTGCACCGACGGTACGGGCACATCAACAGAAGATCTGTGCTAATTAGGCCAAAGGTGTTTTACTCATCTCACAGACACCTGCCCAGCCCTCCACATGCTGCGCGTAACCGAGCCTGAGAGCTGGCAAGCCCTTGCACAACACAGACACACAGAAAGCATCAGTGTGGTGATTTTGCCACCTCCCCTTCCCTTCTCCCTTCTTGGGAACCCCAGTCAGACCCCAAATGTCAGGCTCTGGACTCGCACAGGCAGCTTTTCCTTGATGTTCACACCAAAACGTTCACCCTGTGAGCTCACTGCAAATCTTCTTCCCCTGCAAGCCCCCCTGCCCAGCAAGGGACAGAGCTCCCAGATGTTCCTCTGCAACAGGCACTACCAGACAGCCTCCCCTGCGCACAGAGAGACTTAACTGGCTATTTGGCATGGCTAAACCTAGCGAAAGCACGGCGATAAACATGCCACCGGTCTGTCACCGGCGCAGGGGTATGCTGGATCAATATGCATGCGCAGGAGGTATCAGTACGCGTGTATATGGGCACATACACACCTGTGTTACGCACACTGTGTTCCGCCACGCCACCCCCACGGGAGGACACGGGGGTCCCTGTGCGGCCACCCCGCAGCGGGACGGCGGCAGCGGTCGGACACCCCACCCCGCCCCGCCCCGGCGCAGGGATGCCCGCGCTCACCCCGGGTGCCTCCGAGCCCTATCTCGGCACCCACCCCCGCCGACGCGTCCCTCCTCCCTCCGCCCTCCAGCAGGGTCCCCGGCTGCGGGCGGCTCGGCTCTGCTCCGCTCCCAGCCCCGCTGCGGCAGCGGGACCACCGCGCCGCTCCCAGCCCAGCCCCGCTGCGGCAGCGGGACCTCCTCGCCGCTCCGCGCCGCTGCGCGGGTGACTCAGCCCCGCGCTCCGCAGGGGCCGGGCTGCGCGGAGGGGGGGGCGGAGGCAGGGCGGAGGGAAGGAGGAGGAGGGAAGGGAAGAAGGAGGGGGATTTACCCCATTGTCCTCGGCAGGAGCTGGGCAGAGCCGCTGCCGCTGTGCGCAGGCTCGGCCGGCCCCTCGCCCGGCGCGGAGGAGCAGCTCGCCGGTGGTAAGGGGGTGGCTCCGCGCCGCTCCGCGCCTCGTTCCCCCCCTCCATCCCTCCCCCAGCGCATACCCCATCCCCATGGGGCGTCGGCGGCGCCGGGCGCGGCCCTAGCGCGGCCGCGGGGCGGGGGAGCCGCATGGCCCGCGGGGAGAGCGGCGGCAGCGCCCCGCGTCGCCGGAGCGGCCGGGGCGGCGGCGGCGGCGTTGGCGGCGGCGGCAGGACGGCGGCGGCGGGCATGGGGGCGCCGGGCGGCGCGGCCCTCGGCCCCGGCGCGCCGCCGCGACGCTGAGACCCTAGCCCTGCCTGCGCGGCGCCGCCGAGGAGGAGGAGGTGGAGGAGGAAGGACCCGATGGCGAATAGCAGCGAGCTGGGGAGCAGCAGCAGCCCGCACCTGCCCAGCGCCGGCGGCCTGCTGAGCGCTTCCGGGCTGAAGCTGGCCACCCTGGGCTTGATCCTCTGCGTGAGCCTGGCAGGCAACGTGCTCTTCGCCTGGCTCATCCTCAAGGACCGGCACCTGCACCGCGCCCCGTACTACCTGCTGCTGGACCTCTGCCTGGCCGACGGGCTCCGCTCGCTGGCCTGCTTCCCCTTCGTCATGCTGTCGGTGCGCAGCGGGGCCGCTTGGCCCCACGGGCCCCTCAGCTGCAAGGTGCTGGCCTTCCTGGCCGTGCTCTTCTGCTTCCACGCTGCCTTCCTGCTCTTCTGCGTGGGGGTGACGCGCTACATGGCCATTGCCCACCACCGCTTCTACGCCAAGCGCATGACGGGCTGGACCTGCTTGGCTGTGGTGTGCATGGTGTGGACCCTCTCCATGGCCATGGCCTTCCCCCCCGTGTTTGACGTGGGCACCTACAAGTTCATCCGGGAGGAGGAGCAGTGCATCTTCGAGCACCGCTACGTCAAGGCCAACGACACGCTGGGCTTCATGCTCATGCTGGCGGCTGTCATTGCCGCCACCCACCTGGTCTACATCAAGCTGCTGTTCTTCATCCATGGCCACCGAAAGATGAAGCCGGCACAGCTGGTACCAGCCATCAGCCAGAACTGGACCTTCCACGGACCGGGAGCCACTGGCCAAGCAGCAGCAAACTGGACGGCTGGCTTTGGCAGGGGGCCCACGCCACCCACCCTTGTGGGCATAAGGCAGGCCACCCACAGCCAGATCAAGAGGCTGTTGGTGCTGGAGGAGTTTAAGATGGAGAAAAGGCTCTGCAAGATGTTCTACATGATCACCTTGCTCTTCCTGCTCCTCTGGTCCCCCTACATTGTGGCCTGCTACCTGCGGGTCTTCATTAAGGCCAGCTCCATCCCCCAGGTCTACCTGACCACATCTGTCTGGATGACTTTTGCCCAGGCAGGGGTCAACCCCATCCTCTGCTTCATCTTCAACAAGGAGCTCAGGGTCTGTCTCCGAGCCCACTTCCCATGCTGCCAAAGCATCCAGAGCACCCAGGGCACCATCCTTTGTGATCTCAAGAGCTTTGGGATGTAGGGGGGCTTTTCTCTTTCTAAAAAAGAAAGATGGATATCATTTTTCCATGTTTCTGCATATGATCGCAAGAGAGTGTGACCTGTGTGGGACATACTAAGCCACCACCCAGCACCCAAACCTTAGGCTGTAAGAAGCTATTTTATTTATTTTTCTATATTTTGCGTATGCTCTCTTCAGAACATAAAAAGGTTGCTGTCTATGGGAACGGGTACTTGAGCAGAACACCCCCTCTCCCCAAACCTTAGGCAGTAAGAAGCTGTTTTTCTCTGTGATTGTGTGGTTTTTAAAAACAAAACAGGGCTCCGAGTTTCTGGTCTTGCTTCTAACGTTTCTAGACATGATTCCAACAGATACGGATTAAAGGCCATGACATTTTCTGTTTTTTTGTTTTCTTATTCCTGTCTGTTTTGATAAAGGCTTAACAATTTTACTCATGTAATATTTGATAAGGGCCAAGACAATTTTATACTAAAGTTATTTTTGATGACCTCAAGAGGTGTTGTTTTATTATTATTTGATTTTAAGTGAAGAACAAGAAGAGGACATTCCTAACGTGGTCAGAAGTCAGTTTTTGGTGGGAGCTGTTGGGTTCATTCATTCTCAAATGGTTTGAGTATTTGAAGCAGTTACTTATAACTTTTGCTTGACATGCAAACAGTGTTAGAACTAATTTCAATTTTCTTGTTGCACTATTCATTTGGTAATATTTCCAAAATATTTGTGAAATGTGATTTTAAAAAAAATACCAACTTTAAAAATAATCAACTATAGCAGTTTTTAAAGCCTAGATTGAAATTCATATTTTACTGCCTTTATAGGAAGTTATCTACAAACCTGGGTAATACTTGTACATTTTGACTGTTTTCTTTAATAAAATATTGAAAACCTTTACTGTATGTAATTGTTTCAGGATGGCAGCATTCTGCTTTGCTGACAAATAACTTGTGTATGTGGAAGGTTGTATGTCTTGTGTCCAAATAGATTTCACAGCTGAGGTTATTATGGACAAGCACAATCCTTATTTGCTGTTAGATCTCAATTTAGGTGTTTATACCAATAAAAGTGACTAAAGCGATTTTTAAGAAGACTTAAGTTCATCGTGGGCAACAGGTTTAAATAGCACAATTCTTTGTGTCTGCTGAACCCAGACATCTGCTTAATGATAGAAAAGAGCACGCATCATTGTGGATGGCTAATTTTAGGTGGCAGTTTAACATCGTGGCTTGGTTAATACTGTACTCTCTTGTAAACTAGATTAACAGGTAATTTATAATTACTGAGCATGGCATTTTAACCTGCTTTATTGTTCTACAAGAACTTCTCTGAAAGTATTTTAACCAGCAGCCTGATGGCAGGATTCTGACACAACTTCTTAGTTGTCTCAGAGGAGGCTGTTCCTGCTTGCTTTCTGATCTATCCCATAGCATCTAACAAACATTGATCATTGCAGTTGCTGGAGCAAGTTGCACGCAGAATGACAGAGATCAGCTCATTCTCCATGAAGAAATCTGTCTGTGCTAAGTGCATTTCTGCAGAGAGCAGTCTGAAGTTGGTAGACACCAACTGAGAAATAGTTGTCCCATGAAGTGAGCACTGAAGAGGCATGTGACAGATCAGAAGAGGGCTGAGGTGGCAGCTCCAGATTTAGGCAGGGAATTGAGCTAGAGGAAGCTTCTGGTTTGGTTTTAGGTCTTGCTTTCCACGCCCAACTCTGATCTAAACACCAAAGAGGCAGCACTTCTCAAAGTGCATGCTGAGAAGTTTGCAGTTTGAGTTGTAGAGAAGGTAGGCAGGAGGAGGATGGAGCTGTCTTCATACTGCCAGGGCTGGGCTAAGGAACACAACCATGGATGGAGTATCTTGAAAACAAAGAGACTTAATCATTTCCAAAGCTGCCTGAAAACACATCTGGGTTCAGAAGAAAAGCTGTCAAGAACTTCAGAGCAGAAGTTGGTTATCAGGGCTAATTCGATTTTCATCCTGGAATATCAGGTCATTTGTTAGCGAATCTTGGTGACTAATCAGTTAGAGTTGTGTTACAAAGATTTGGGGGCACAGCATTGATGCTGTAACTGGGCACTGTATTCCAAGCATACCTTACATGCCCATTTGCAAGGCTCCTTAGTGGGGTTCCAACTTTTTGCAAAATCTATTTTCTTCCTCTGTAGAGACCTAGAGCTTTGACCTCTAACTCCAATCTTGCCTTCTTTTTCCTAATCCTGCTGGTACCCAAGCCAATGTTTTCTTTCTCTTACTGTATTAAAAATGCCTGGTATTTTGGCATTCTATCTCTTTCCTAGGCTATAAGTAGTATGGTTATGATTCTATTTAAGCCACAGAGATGGGAGAGTAGTTATTTTAAAACCTCCTTAAAAGCTGCACGGACCAGATTTTTCACTTCTAGAAAAATTAAGCACAAGTTGTATAGTCTCATATGCGGGGGATGGAAAAAAAAAAAATCACCTTTTTGTGACCTGATGGTTTTATTTAGATTTCGCTTATCAAGCTGTGCTGCTGTATTGAGTGCCTATCTCTGTGCATAGGCATCCCCCATCACGTGGGGAGATGGGTGAGTCTGGTCCTTACCTGCTGGAGATAACGGATGCTTCACTGTCTCCCATCAGCAGCAACCAGACATGACCTTGCTACACCAAAAGGCTACAAAATAAAGTATAAAAAGGGTATCTGTATGCCATACCTTTTGCATGTAGCTTCCAGGACTGTCTCAAAACTTGTGGTGTGCCCCGAGGGCAGAACCAGCACTGTTTGAAGTCAATTTTATATTTTAGGTTCTTGTAATATCAGGCAGATTACAGTACTGGCCACACTAGTACAAAAGAGAAGGAACTCCAGTAGCTTTGATTGATGGTTTAGATGGGTGTTGTACAATAAGGCTTTGTTCCAGAAAATGTCAAACTAAATATCGAGGACAGACACATGGCAGAAAATGAAATGGTCCTGAGTGCTGGCATACCAACACACACCTCTCTGCAAGCCTGTCGTGCTGGCTGAGAGGGCACCAAGAAAGTAGGAAAAGCCAGGAAGGGCTGGAGAGACACCAGAGGATAAATATTCCTTCTGAAAACAGAGAAAAGATAAGAAAGTTGCTAAATAAAATATAAAATGGCATTTCACAGCATCTTTTAGTCTGCATATGGGGAAAGTGGGTCACAGAGATTAAGTGTTTTGACCAAGATCAGAGAAGGGGTGTCAGAGAGGATGAAAACCTGCTCTGCATAACAAAAGTAGACATATAACAAAAAAGGCTGAGCCCAGGGAGCCATCCCTGATGCTGTTGGGACCTGTAAGGAGCAGCTGTATGCCTCCATGCCTGCAGCTGCCCATCCAAAAACCAGAGCGGTGCTGGTCTTGCTCAAAAGTAGTAATGACTGAGACCCAGCAAGAGCTGGGTGTTAATAATCACCTCCCACGTCCACATGAGCAGCTATTGCAGCTTCTTGTGCAAGTCCTGGGCTCACTTGCAAAAACTCAAATGGTCTGAACCCCTCTCCCCATCCCCACTCACCAAAAGGCAAAGAACTTGGGGGGTTCAGTGAGCTGCACAGCATCGGGGCTCTCCCAGCTCTTCCATCTACCTGTGTTTCACCAGAATACAGATCAAGTCTTCTCTATACCCCTTCTGGCAGATGTGTGGTAGTTTTCCATGTTATGGGCAACACGAGTGCTGAGTATGACAGGAAATACCAACATCATCTCTCCCAGAGATCCTCTGTGGTCTGGCTCAGAGGTCACACCATGCTGGCTTTTGCATACCTGTGGTGGAGAGCTGTGGTTGCACTGGAAAAATCTTCAGTGCTGCTGGCATCTTCACTCACTCACCAGGTATTTAACACATTCCTTGCAGACTTCCCAGTCAAAGTCTTGAAGTCAGTGGAAGGTTTTAAGCACAAACTTAAGTGCCAGGACAGCTTGAAAAATGACACTGATGTGCCATCCCAATGAGTAGTGGCTATGGTGATACCTGATTTACCACATTACGCGTGGAGTACTGTGGGCTGCTCTTTGGAAAGAGTTTGGTAGGAAAGGGGCTGAAATATTTGGCCCCAGCCAGATTATGTTATTGGGTAAAGGTCTCAGGGGGATGCGTAGCCCATAAACTCACATCATTCACATTTCCAGTGACAGGTCTGCACCAGGGAAGACGAAGCAGCCTCGCAGAATGGTGCAAAGCCAGTAGCCTTGAGGAAAGGTCAGGAATTTGGCTTAGTCCAATAGCAGCAACTCCTTCCTGGGGCTCTACCTGGATGCGATACAGCTACACCTCCAGAAGGCTGCTCTACCATATGCTGCAGGGCTGCCCTGGGACACGTCGTGCTGAGCTCAGAGGAGAGCAAAGCTGGCATTTTCCCCTCCCTTCCCAGCAAAAGATGCTTAGAGTTTGGCTGAACCTCTGCCACTTGCCCCATGCGGTTAAGCACAGTCACCTTGCTCCTTGGTAGCACTTCCACTTGCTCAGAATTGCCAGCAAAGGCTCCGGACAGACTGACAGCCACGTATCAGCAGAACGTGACGTTAAGCATCTCAAGGCACTTCATTAACTTAGGCTGCAGATTAGATTATTCCGGGCAGTATTGGAATACCCCAGAAACCTTATTAGGTAGTTATGTTGCAAATCAAAAAATTATTAGAAACACAACAGGGGAGCTGGTTTCTAATACTGGTGCCCTGAAATCCTCAATTTTAGCACAGCTTCCTTTACAGTTGCTTGCAACACTGCACAGGCTACAATTAACTCTATTGTCATACAAAGCAGGAAGCATCTCCCATGCTACAGTGTTCTTAAGCTCCAGAATATTATAAAATACACAGCATCCTGACAAAAGGGAACCATCAGAGCAAGACTGCCAGCTGAGATGGACCCCTAAAAGCCAGTACAGAGTCACGCTGGGCTGGGGCTGTGCCAACAAGAGTCTTACCCCAAACCTCCTTTTACTGGTGACTTGTGATGCCATGCAATTTCTGAAGAGCCTCGTGTGGGGTAAATCGTTACTCATCCATCGCTTGCAGAACCAGTGACCAAGAGCTGGGTTTCCAACAGGCCTGACGTCTGCAGCGCTCTGATGATGCTGGGCAGCTCTGAGCCTATTTCCACTTGGTGCAAGTTATTAACTGCCCCACACCTTGGTGCTTTGTCTGAAAAATGATTAATTATTCTTACTCACCTTTGCAAAGCACGGAACTACCAGTAGCAAGAGCAGAGTATTACCACGGGTGAACAATTGCTGACTACATAAGCTTTCATTGCTGAATTTTAAAGTCAAGCTAAGCCTTTAATGCAAGCTGTTGCATTTCTATATTTTTATTCATGTTTAATGACCTCAGCACTTGCACTCTGTCTTTGATCTTGTGAGTCATGCACGGCTGTACTGTGGATGTATTTATCAGAAAGCCACTTTCTTCGGTGCCATATTTTTCACCTCTGCCGTGACCAGGTTGATAGCACAGAGCTCTCTGTGTAGGAGGCTTTCAAGTTCAAAGCCAGTCTTGCAAGGGCGAAGGGAAGCTGTGAAGTCCCAGTTAATCTTAAGCAGGCATCGCAACTCTAATAGAGTAGGCAGAAATCAAGAGATGGCCCAGTGAAGAGAAAGCCTGTCCTAAAGTTTCCCAATGTTATTTACTGGTGTGTCATTAAAAAAAAAATAATTCTGTGTTTGTGTGAGGATGATTAACCATTGGAACAAATCATCCAGGGAAAAAATGGATCCTCCATCTGTGAGACGCGCAGCGTGAGCCTGTGCGCCTGCCCACGGCACACCTGCCCGAGAGCCTGCTGCCTGCCCAGCTGGGGTCCCTGCGCCAGGGTCTGGGTCTCAGCCCAAGCACACAGGGCAAAAAAGTGATCAGAAACACCAGTAAACAGCACCAGAACCCTTTCTGCCTCACGATGATTCACTCCTCCCTTTGCTGTTTTAAAACACCCAGTTTATCATACCTTACAAGTACCAGTGCTTGCTTCTCTCAGATTTTAGCAGAGGAAGAGCTACAATGGCTTTGTCATTAAAAAAATCCACAGGGGGAAACACAGGAAGATTCAGAATGAAGGGCTGAAGTCTGGGTGCTTTCTGACAGTGAGAGAAAGAGGAATGATTTAGCGGAATATTACCTCACTCCATCGAGCCACTCAATCTGTCCCCATCTGTCAGCGAGCACTCGCAGGAGGGTGATGGAAAGGAAGCAGTTGAGTAGCTTGATAGTCCAGTAAATCAACTGGGCTTTTTCCTTTTCCTTCCCCCCTCATTTGGCCTTGCACCCACATGGTACACGGCAGGTCCCCCAAGCATGCTGTGTCGAGGAAGAAGGTGGTGGAGAGGGGATGGTCCCCTATGTACTGGGGGCAGCTGTGGCGGTCCCAGGGCAGAGGCACCAGCTCTGTGTGCCTGTGGAGCAGAGTTGCCCCAGGGAGCGAGCTCCTGCAGAGCCACAAAAGACATCTGGGTGTGGAGGAAGGCGGATGAACATGCAATATGTTCAGCCAAGCTGCAGTGTGACTAAAGGGGGAGAACATGGGCACCCGAGCCAAGGAGCCAGCAGAATCCCAAGCAAAGGTATAGCTTGGAGCCACGGCACAAAACCAGAAGGGGATGGACACATTTAGGGATGGACGCATTTAGACTGAGCATCACCAGCCTGCTTCCCAGCAGGGCAATGAAGGATGCTGCAGAAGCCAGGCTCTGCAGGACCTGCCCGCAGTGCTGCTTGTGGGGATGGAGGTCTCAGCGCTATTTTCACCCCCTCCCAGGGCCCTAAACCCTCAGACAGACAGACAGACTTTTTCTTACTCTGTTTGTGCAATATCTGTCTGAGCGTAGTGATGTAAACCAAATCCAAGCCTCTTGCAACGTGCAAAAGGTTTGTGAGCAACTTCAGGGGTTTTAGTGAACGCAGGGCAGGGAGAGAGGTGAAACTATGATACCACCACAGTGACAAAGTTCTGCCATTGAGTTTGGAGGGGGGACGCCTTCCTGTCAAGGTTTCACCCATGTGAGAGAAGAGATTTGGGGGGAAAAAAAAAAAAGTAAAATCTACTAATTTGACAGGATGCAGTGAAATTTTTTGGAAAGAATGAGTGTGCTTGTAGCTGCCTCACCAGTGCCTCTCCCCAAGCCAGCCTGTCTGGCCGGTCCCACGGAAGCAGTTAAGGATGTGCTCTGCTGCCTGGGCTGTAGCATAGCCTAGAGAAGTAAATAACGAGTGGGCCCTGCTTTGCACCCCTTGAAATTAATAGCAGATTTATTGGTTTATGAGCTCTTTGCACCAAGAGCCACGGCTGCCAGTTCGTGCTGAAAGGGACAGCAAAAGCCTGCATGAAATAACAGGAGCGCACCCACACGTGCAGGAGAGTGATTGAATAAAGAAGGCTCAGCCCGGCTTGCTTGGCTGGAACCAGGCCATATTTCAGTCTGCTTCTGAGCTGGGTTACAGCCCTGGGATTTACAAAGCCGCGTTATGTTTAAAACCAGATTTAATCCCTTCCACGTGTTGCAGCGCAGGAACGGCGCTGGGTTTCTGGAGGCCTGGATAGGATCCCCAGCCTGGGAAGGGATACGCTGCTCATGCAGTGGAGAGCCCCACAGGACCCCCCCACACTCACACCGACTGGGGTTCCTTCTTCCCACACCACTCCCCCATGCCAGGACCCAGCACAGGGACAGTTACACATCCCAGGATAGCTCAGTGCGTACACAGGACAAACAGTGCTGTGTCTGGTCTCTGAGACTTGAAGCCTCCTGGTGACAGAGGATATCAGTGGCACAATGACACCAGCTGGGATGCTCTGGGAACTTGGGGTGCACAATTAACACGTACCCAGTTTCCCAGTCAAACTCAGTTTGCAGAGAAGACTCACTATCACCTCTACATGGTGCATGCATTCTTTCTTTGCCCTGCACTAAGCTGCCTGATGCTCAGACCTTCAGGAAACCCCTGCCAAGGGGACATTTACAAGTGTGCTCTGTGGTTATACTGCTCATCCCTCCTTTCCTGCATGCTTTGTTACCCTGTGCTGTATTCCTCACCATGAAACACACTCCCTTGCATCCTCCCTTCAGTACAACAGAATTACTCAGCCTCAGCCCTTCACGTTCAGCCTCTCTCAGCCCTGATGACCAGGTTATCACCATCCTCTTGAGGTGGCTGGATCCTGCAAGGGATTCTGCCCTGCTAAATCACCGAGACATATCCTACTGCAACAGGCTAAGCCTGCAGGCACTCAGGACTCTCCTTGAGAAATGACAGGTGATTTGCTGCGTGTTTGATGTGCATTAAGCTCATCTCCATTCCTGTGCTCAGAATTATCGATTAGTCTAACAGCTGTACCCCCACCAGTTTGGCATTTCATATCTCTGTAATGGAGAAAGGCACATTGATTTTGCTATTATTAAAATCCTCTTGTATTTGCACAGTCTTTTCTCTTCCTGCAAATTTTTAATTCCTTCTGGAAAACATGTTACACATTGTCAAGATCAAATTCCTGAGACATCTTGTTTAAATCAAGGGATTCTTAGCACCTTCTGTTTCTTTTGAACATCCATCTGTGCAGTAATAACAAATCAGAGAGCTACTGGGGTGGGGGGAGGCATCAGTGAGACCTCAGTCCACGGTCATACTTGCTGTTATCCTACATCATTATGGTGCATCATACTGATGAGGCAAATTAGCAAAGTATCTCCTGACAAGGTAAACCATAAGACCTTCTAACACACGAGAATTTTAGGATAACAAGAAGTCTAAAGTTTCCAGCCCACATGCAGTAAAACAAAACCATCTCTAACCCTGTTTCTTACCTTCAAGCTCTCCATGCAGTTGTGTGTTGCTCCACACTGTTTCCCCAATGACCAAGATAACCTTCAGCCTCACCACAATTTCCCTCACTTCAGCCACTGCTCCTAGAAAACCAGGGCTGTGGTTAGGGCAACCTGTCGCCCAGGTAAGCACCCACACATCTCAGAGTCTCATTTGTCACACAGCCAGGAGAATTTATTTTACATCACCCCTTCACTTAAAAACTTCGTAATTTTTCCTTTTTTTTAAGCAATAAAACTTCTTCAGCTGGGTTTTCTCCTGCTCAGCAGCAGAGCTCTCCCTCTAGCCCCCCAGGCCTCTCTATATGTGCTTGCTCAGCCAGCTGTTCACCCACAAACCCAAAACACCTTGCTTCACCTTTCCTAATAAGGATGTAATCTAATCAAGGAAGCAACTCGTTACATGTGATGCTGTCCTTGCCTAAAATAGCTCTCCCTTAGCCCCAAACCTGGTAATAAACACAGGAATGCCTACAGTTTGGTGTGATATCATCATTATTCTATAGCATATCTGCAATATCAATATTAATATAATATTAAAAATTAATGCACACATTTTTATAAATAATTAATAATATCACTTCAATATTAATAAAATTAAACCAAATGTTGGCACAGAAACTCCTAAGTGGAGTGAATGAAAGGAAATGTTTAAAGGAGGCTCTCTCCTGACCAGCTACACATACTGGAGAACGAGGCTTCTCCCCTCCATCAGCACCTTTCCATGGGCTTTGTCCTCCTTTTTTTCTGATTTCCCTTGCCTGGGCTTCCCCTTTTCCTTTCCTGGAGTTATTGCCAGGGTGATGCTGTGGCAATCCGAGTGGCACAGAGGGCTCCAGAAAACCTCTCAGGGCAGAGCTGGCTTGAGGCTGCCCAATTTTCCATCATGTTGAGTCACGTTGGGTGTGCCCCCCATCAAATGCTGGCTGAAGGGAAAAGCAGAGGGGTGTGCGTGGCCACCGACGGTGTGAAATGCTTCTCATGGTCACTGGTTTACCTGTTATCAGTGCAGAGCCAAGGGAAAGGTGCTCCCCACCCACCCATCCCTTCCCAAAAAGGAACTTTGCAGGTTTGCTCGGGTCAGGAACTCTCCCCAAGGATGGGAGAGAAGGAAATTGAGTTTAGGAAAGAATTGGGATGCAAAAGCTTAATCATCCTTCCAAAATGATCTCTGGAATCAGCTAACCTTTATTGTGAGCGTCAATTAATGAGAACTCAATTACTAAAGGGGGAATCATAGTAATGATTACCAAGTGAATATAGCAGGTATGTAGGACAGTGAGGTCTTGCAGTGGCAGTGCTCTGGTGGCAGGCAGGCTGGCTGCGGCAGGGGAGGTGGGGAGAAGTCCCTTGAGGACAAGCACAGGATAACATCTCTCTCAATGCAGCACCTTCCTGATGCTGTGTCCAAGAGCATCTGCAGGACATGAGCACTTCAGCTTCCTATAGACGCTGTGAACTTTGAACTCGGTTAATTGGGACTGATCTCATTACCCAGATAAATGCCTAATCCCACAAGTTAATTGGCACAAATTACAACTACAAAGTTGCTCTGCTCTTGTCTGATAAACTCTCCTAGCAGTTCAGTCTGGCAGGTCTAAGGCAGTCATCAGCTATAATTGTCCGCTCGCTTACTGTGATATAAACCAGGGTTACCTTCAGTGGAGTCATTGGTGATTTACGCCAGTGGGAGATGAGAAGCAGGGCTGATGTTTCCTGCCATGGTTCATCCTTTTGAACATCATGAAAATGTGCTTTGGTAAAAATGAATGGAGCAAGAGACGGGACACAGACACTTTTGGGCTGCTTCTATTTTCCTCCTTGATTTTCCCTTTGAGTGTAAATTGAAGTATCAAGCTGATGGTGTTAAGCTGATTTTTCATGGACAGAAAAGCAACCCCCAGGTTCCCAGTGCATCCCTTCTCTGCAGACTCACACTGTGTGGGTACACGGAGGGTTTGGGGTGTCATTAGTAAGTGACAGCGGGATCAGGTTTGGGGTTTATCTTTAAATCCCAGCTATGGCAATTTCTGTAATTCTCACAGGTCACTGCACCAGCACTGGACTGAGCTGGTCTTTCACCAGCACAATCCCACCCTTTGGGTCAGCAATGAGCCCTTCTAAGTTGTCAGATCTAATCCCAGCACTTTGTATGTGAGTTACAAACCTGAGTTTGTTAACACAAATCACATCTACAGTAACCATTCAGACTTCCTTTTTTTTCTACATGACCCAAGTCCATTGCCACTTGCCCAGCTGCTGTATCACCAGTGCAAAGGGTGAAGTGAAATGTATAGATGTTGGAGCAGGAGCTGGGCTGATCAGAGTTGGAGAGATGCAGTCCTATCTCTCAAGACACCTATTTCTCTAATGTGGGCAGGATCTCTGTCCTAAGGAACCTGTTTTGGTGGGGGGTTGGACTTGATCTCTGGAGGTCCCTTCCAACCCCTGCACTTCTGTGATCCACAGGGATTTGGCAAAATAACAAACCCATTTGTCCTTCCTGTCTCCTCAGGGAGGCTGCGGAGCCAACTGGAAGGTACCCAGTAACCTCACTGGGACATTTCTCATCTTCCCTAAGCAATACAGGTGTGTTTGCCTTAATACAAGGGTGCTAACTTCTCTCATCGTCATTAGCAGCAAAGCACTGATTGTTGAAAGATGAAGGACTTCACTTTCCCAGGTCCAGCATATGTTTGTATGTCTGAGAGCAAGAAACGTGTGAAACTCTCACAAACTATTGGAATTCCAGCTCTGGAGACTGACAAGTAAATATGAAGTTGCCCGGTATTTCATAGAAAACCTCACTAATTATACGTTTGCTGGGTTAAAGTTGATCCTTTGAGACATGTGCCAAGAAAAACCTCTCATATTAGCTACACCAAGATTCCTCTATCACCCATCATTGGGGAGTTCAGGCCTTGTAAACTGCAGAGTTTCCCTAAAAGCAGTCTAAAAGGAGGAACTTTTATTCCATAAGGAGCTCTGCTAGCTTGGGTGAACTGAGTATGTGATAACATATTACACTGAAGAAAAATGGAAAACCACAATGACAAAATAATGTTATAATATTAAAATAAATCAAATCATATACTGCCATTATTCTGATACAGAATTTTTACACAGCAAATCTGATACATATACAAGAAGTCAGGCAGCCCATTACAATAAACTTCAGGGTTCCTTTTTTAATTTAAACTACATCTTAATACATAGTTTGAGATGATCAGGTAGTTTTACACCAACTCAAGTAACAGCGACTTCTTTTCATCTTCGAATATTAAAATAACTATCTTTTAATGCTTTGACTATTGAAAAGCTTTGGTTCCACCTGCCACTTTTTAAAAGTGTAAAAACTACATCTATTGGCTAAACTTTCCCCTAGAGATGCGCCTAACTTACAAATACAGTTATATTAATAAAGATACATGTACATACAGTTTTTGGCAATCATCATATGCTTTACACTATGCAATTATTCAACTCTCAGTTCAACTGGGGCATTCCAAAATGTAAAAACATGGCCAAAATTTTCCAGAATTGGCAATAATCTTGGATGTTTTCATTCTGGGGTTAAGCTGGAACCATGAAGACTGTGAGATGGCTCAGAAATTGTTAAGCTCCTGCCCTCAGAAAGCAGCGCTGCCTTCACAAATCTCATTTCGCTCATCCCAGAATGAAAGCATCAACCACCACGAGTCCCTCCTGGAAAACCTCAGCCACTACAGCCCAGTATCTCATCTTCAGATTGAATGTTGGTGAGGCAGGAAGGTATGGCAAAGGGTTTCCCCTGGCGAGTTACCTTGTTCGTCACAACAACAAGAAAAACAACACATCAAGTGGCTTTTTCTAGCGCTGAAATGGGTCCTGCTAGAAAAAGACATCTTCTTTTCTGAAGTCTGGTAAACATTTGAATTTGCTGGGAGAAGTCCGTACGCAGGCCAGGCTGGGGAGACATGGGCAGGTGTGGTGCATCCGCCGCCCGGAGAAGGGAACCTGGGGACAAAAGAACACAGACATCAGGGACAGGGAGCACAGCGCTTGGTATGGATGGATTCGGATGAACAGCTGGGATATAGGGAATGCTGCCTGTCTCCCTACATGGCAGGAGATCCCTGAGAGCCACAGTGCCAGGATGGATAGTGGGTGGCAAAGCCGTTGCATTTCCCAGTCAAGCCATAGTTACAAGCAAAACTTAACAGCCCATGTTGCTGTGTAAATCTACATTTGTGACACATGTTCTCCATGGACTCCCATTTCATAAAGGTCTCTGTTGTGAAACTACACTGGTCTTCAGCATCACATTTTGGGTGTTGACTGGGCAGGGGTTCCTGCTTGCCTGGGTTCCCACATTGTCATATGGCACAGAGCAGCCTCGCAGCTGCGCAGCAGGACCCAGGAGCCACAGGAGCCCGTGGTAATTCAAGCTGGAAGGGATCTCTGGAGGTCATCTCACCTAACTCCCTTTGAGCAGGATTTGTTTCACCCCAGGACAGAGATTTCATTCCACCCCCCTCCAGCTGCGCTGGGTCGCAGGGAGCACACATACAGACTGCATTACATTTAGTTGTGCCACAACGTGCACAGGCACCAACACTCTTTAACAACTCAATCTGTCTTTCACAGGAGCCATGTCTCTGCCAGCACATGAGCCGAGCGGGACAGCCCGGTGGGATGCTGTGGGCAGGAGCAGCAGTGCTGCTGGCTGGCAGATGTATGGATGGATCATCTGGTACGCAGAGGTATGAAGCCACTGCAGCTGGAGGGGCAGGCAGCCCTCATTCGCTCATTTCCTGATTTCTGGGGGTTTTGAGCATGCAATTTCACTACTCCAGGATTGGTTTGTGTCAGTGTCCAAATCTTCTCCTTAAGAAAGTCGAAGGGAGAAAGTCCTGTGTTCCCCTGTGCATGACACCATGGACTTACCCCACTCCAGTGACACCCCAGCAGGTGCAGGGGAGGTGATTGGGGAGCCCTGGGCACCATTCAAAGAACGAGGGATGTCACAGGCTTCCCCATGCTATCCACCATGGCTCTGCTGTCCCAGCGCAAGTGGCACCGACCAACGGTGCTGGGGACTTCCCGTAGGAATCACACCTCTCTGGAATACCCACGCACAGCGCTGCAGAAACACCTAAACTCTGAGATCCTCGGGCTGGTGAGGCTGACTCAGAGGTACCTCTCAGCCCTCCGACAGCTCCAGTGATTTATTCAAAATGTTCACACTCGTTGCAAGGAAACATTCCTTCCAGCAGGCCTCCCACACTGAAGACGTGGCTTAATAACCCACCCAGCTGGGGACAGGCAGCAGGTGACAGCTCTGTGGGACTCACACTTTGCTGGGTGTGCAGGCAGAGCGCGCATGCCCAGAGCTGGTGCCGGTGACGCCAGCTGAACCGGTGTTTGCTTTGCCACACCACACACCCAGCACCGAGTTTTCATGAGCACGAGGCAATGGGAGTTTGTCGGTGGGGAAAAAAAACCAACCCACACCAAGGGAGCTCTCAGGAGAGATGCGGGGGTTATGTTCAAGGTGCAGAACGGTAGGAAAGCCACCCCTGTGCTGACAGTTCTGTCTGCTGACCTGCCAAGCCTCACCTGCCTGGCCCTGCCTGCAAACCCTGCCTCCACAATGCCACCCGAGATTGTTCATGGCATCAAGCCAACGCCATCTAGTTGCTGAGAAGGAAAGCAGAAGGTGGAAGCCCAACTTCCAGCCATCTCCTTCAGCGTATCTCCAGGCTCCTTCCGAGGTACCCGAGGCAGTGGCACGGCCACAGTGCTGCTTGCTTTGTCCCTGACCTGCAGCCAGATCAAAGGTTTTGGTGCTGGGGTGTCCCAACTGCCCCTAACCCAAATATCTAGGGGAGAGAAACCACTGAGCAAACCCCTCATCCTTAAATACCTAACTTCACATACTACCGTAAATCAGTTTGCTTTGTGCTTGTCATAGAGAGCAGCAGGGTGAGGAACCTAGATCTAAAATTAACCCCATGAAGCTCATAAACAACAGCAACTGTAAGTCTAGGGTGGACAGGCATCTTTTCCACTTGTAATTATGTGGGCAATTAGCTTAAAATGAATGAGATGGTATAAATGATTGCCCAATAGCAAGAAGCTCATAAAACCCCCTAGGAGACAATTTCTCTTCTCCTGTAGACTCCTGATACACTAAGAGCCCTCACAAGAAAAGCCCACTACCTTCCACAGTAAAAACCTGAATGTGGCCCCCACTATTACAGCAAAAGGTTTAAAAACTTAACTGTAAGAGAGTAGAGCCCTGTAATTCCTAATCCCAAGGAAATAAACTATAGGCACAGAGCTGAGAAGCATCAGACAAGACACTGAGGGAGCCAGCCTGCCTGTTTATACGCTATATTTCTTGTGATGTTTTTCACATGTGGAAGCTTTTGGACCATGCTCTTTCCTGAAGATGGCTCTGAAGACCACTGGGTTCTCAAGCTCCCCAAGAACATCGCTTTCAGTCTTTTGTGCTGTTCATAAGCAGGTAGCCTTTTTCATAGTACTTAATTATATATCCTTAAAGGCATTTGTTGCTATCATTCTATTAATGATTCAGTATATCATATCATAACATACCAACATGTAACTAGTGTTATGCACATGTGTGTGCCTATGTGTACACACATATATATTTGAAGTTATCTGACTCTGGCTTCACTGTGTGTGTAGTGTATTATAATAAATTAGATAGCTTTCTTTCCTTCACTCTGTGTTGAGTCTGTTCTGACCATGACGTTGATCATGGGATGATCTCTCCCTGTCCTTATCTCAACTCCTAAGCCCCTCAACGTATATTTTCTTCCCTGTCCAACTGAAAAGGGGAGTGATAGACCAACCTTGATGGGCGTTTGGCCTCCAGCCAGGCCTAAACCACCACAAGTTAACAGGTAGAATAGAAGTGAAGAGAGCCCATGGTGAGTTTTCTCAAGTTCAAGTGTACGCCAACAACTTTCCAATGGCTTTTGAAGGCACCACTGGCTCTCAGCCTCTGGACCACAACAGGACATTGCTCTTTGATGGCAGGGATGCACCACATGTCCCAACACTGGCTGGGGATGGTTTCATGCTGGTGATGGGATCTCATTCAGTTCCACTGAGGCCGGTGGCATTCACTATGCTCCTGCTCACATGTGTAGGCATTAGCAGGGTTGGGCTGGGGAACTGTTTCTGATCGCATAATGAAGCGAAACAGCAACAGCAAACTAGTAAGAAAACAATGTGAAAGCACGTAGTACTGTGACACTCAGATTCTGCTCTGCACAGTCCTGACAGTAATGTGTTTCCTGACAGGTACCTTGGTGCTATTTCCATAGGGATGCAAACAGCTGGGTACCATAACACATGGGATGTTGCCCTGTGCTTTCACCACATACAGTTTTGATGCTATGTGATGCATGGTGTAGTATATTCCCATTTCTTTCTGCCCTGCCAGCTCCGGTCCCACAGCCCCTCTGGTGACGTACTCACTCGGTGACTCAAAGGGTGGCACTCCTCTCCCAAATTGCCCATCGGTGTGCACATTCGCAGGCTGCGGATCCAGAGGCTAACAGCACAGCACATCCCTCCTCCACACTGCTGGTCTCGGTCGCAGGCCTGGAGTTGAACACAGCAAATAAAATCAAGAACAGATACAGTCCAGAACTTTGGCAGCCCAAGAGCTGCCTCTGACACACCCCAAGTTATCAGGACGGCTCATCAAGGTTGAATAACAAGATTTACAGCTGATTGGCAATCTTGCCCCTCCCATGGATCTGAGCACACAGGCTTCTGGCACGTTTCAGAGTTGAGCCCAGGATGTTTAAAGCCACGACCACATATGGAACTGCTCAGGGCTGAATCCAGGACTGTCAGTTATTTACAGTCCCAGCGTCTGAGCACTGATGGACCGTGGCACATGCCACTGCTTCCCCCAAAAGGAACCTGAGTGAGCTAGGGCAGGTGCCAGGACCAGGCACACCCAACAGTCAGGAATCCTGTCTTATGGATAAGCTAAGAAAGGAAATTATCCATTAATTTAGAGAGTTTTAAGTAACTATTCATTCTAGTTTCTTATGATAACAGTTGAGTGCCTTTGCAAATTCCAGGGTGCATGATAGTTTTATTAGACAAGTCCGAGCGGAAACAGCTAAAATAGAAGTTTAAATATGGATTGTGTGATTGTTATCTAGAATTGCACCTAACTAAAGGATGTGCTAAATGTGTAATAGAAAAAGCTTTGCGTAAGTGTCCACATCTAAGAAAATGCTGCTGTGGTAGCATTCCCCCCCCCCGCCCCGGCAAGGTGTGTGGGGGAAATATTTCAGCTACTTACCCAATACAGCTTAGTTAAGCACAACCCAAATTGCACACTATTGGGTGTGTTTTAAAAGCCAGAAATCACGCAGAGCAATTGTCATGTCAGGGTTTGGAAACCAGTTACTGAGCATCTTTTGCCTTTTTTTTTTTTTAACTGAAAGCTTATCAGACTTTTTATTACATGAATTTAATGCAAAACCCAATTTCCTCTCTCCAGTAAGAAATGCCATTAGTTAAAGATTCTGATTACACCCCAAAGGTGAGCTTAATTAACTCACTCCTCTGTTAATGTCTGACAGCAGGAGTGATAGACCAAAATCACTGGTCAGCAGCACACAAACAGGTAAGTTGAAAACACGACTGTGAAAGCTCTGGGTAAGACTGTGTATCGGAACAAACACTCCCTGGAGGAACATATCTTACAGACCTTACCTTGGGGTTTACATACTAAATGCCATTAGACTATACTCCACTGTGTAAATACTGCTCTAGGTCAGCCAGAGGAAGCCAGATTGAAATACTTATTTACACATCAGCTGGTAATGTAGGAAAAAGCTGTTGCATTAGGGTCAAGCCACTAAACAGTGTGTGTAACCCAACCAGCTAGTGCTCCTAAACACATATTTCATGAAGCTGACAGCTCTGTGCTACAGGTGAGGCCAAACACACAGAGTATTTTCTTATAAGACTAATATGGCTATAAAAGTACCACTACAGCCTGCCAGGTAGATAATGTTCACTTTCTAGCCTTTCTCTCTCTCAAAAAAAAAGTGCTCTATGGGTCTGATTTTGCCCTTGTCACAAAACCCTGCAGGTCCAGAGATTCTGGCTGCTGCCAGCACACAGCATCCACTGCCCAGCTAGAATGAGAGGGTCTGTTGTTCCTCACCGGTCAGCTCCTGACCTTCTTTTTACCTCAGCTGTATCTCAAACCCCATCCATCTCTGTGGGACTGGTCCTGGAGCGGAGTACTACTCAGCTGCAAAACAATACGTCCTAGCCAGCAACGGTATCTAACACACTGCACCCAACGATTTCCTTTTAGAACTCACACACACATATATACATCTGGCAGAACTTTTAAGGTTTCCCTTCCAAAAATGTATGACAAGTTTTGAAAATATGCTACCCAAACACTCCTGTCAACACCTTATCTCCCATGTGTAACTCATACCGCTACTCCTTACGTTCGCAGGACACAACATGAAGGACATTCCTCTCCAGCACCCCATTATACAGAGCTTTGGGGAAAGATCAGCTTGAGCAGAATGTCCCTGGTGAAGTGCCAGCTCCAAAGCCCACTGAAGTCACCACGTGAACCGGCGCTGAAGTGAGGAAGGTTTGAATCGAGTCCTTGAAGTGCAAAGGAAAAGCACCTTTCAGGCTCAGAGGATGGGGACACCTATGTCAGCTTTCGCCTGAGATTTGCCCATTTATCAGGAGCCAAAAATGCATCCAAGTGGTTTAAGCAGAAATGCTTTGCATAAAGTAACCTTTCCTAGTCCTAATCTAGTTTTACTTTTTTAATCCACTTCGCCCTTGATATATTATTCAGTGCTTCACAAATACTTTATTTAATGGATTAATTACTCTTTATAGGTGTAGCCATGAGTTTTATAAACTGTTCCTCCGTTGCTGGAAATATTTCTACTTAAAAGGAACTGGAAACTCTCAAATATTAAAAAAAACCCACCCTTTCTTCACGGTCCTTGAAAATTCATCAGTCCTGGGAACTGATCTGACAATTGGAGAAATGCCTACGAGCTATTGCATGGACTTCAGTGAAGTCCGGATGGGGAGCCCGGACAGCCACAGAGCAACCCGCTGCTGTGAGCTCAACTTCTGATGGTTACAAAAGACATGTAAGCTCTCGAAGGAATGCAAGTGCTGGGTTATTAATCCAAAGCAAACACCAAGAAAAAAAAAAAAATCATTTTACTTAAGAGTGATGCAACGCTTTGAGTTAAATAACGTCTTTGGGAAAAAAGTATTTTCACAACCAAAGTCAATCGCAAGCCTAAAAACAACAACAACAGCAGCAGCAGACGATTCATTTGCAATGGGGTGGCTGTTGAGGAAAAAAAGCAGCACAGTCATAGTCCCAACACCCGGCGCTTTGCGATGTTTGCAACGGCAGTGCCTCCCTGTAAGCAGTAGGACTGGAGGAACTCAGGGTGTGCCAGTGGGATATGTGGGTACCCCAAGCCTGGCCCTCCCAGGGCTGCTTTGGGGGTCGCCCGGGTCTGGGGGCAGCATGGGGGAAATGAGGGGACAGTCTCCAGCCCTGGAGAAGGAGCTGGAATCTCTGCACGCTGGCAGAGCAGCCCGGGGACATCTCTCCCGGCTGAGTCCAGGCATCCCTCACCCCAGAGGGACAGCCCCCAATACCACGGCATCCCTCACCCCAGACACCCGTGAATCCTGCTACCACAGGGAGACAGCCCCTTGCCCATATCCTGTCCTCACTCACCCGAGAGAGACCCCCCCACGTCCTGGTAGCAGTTAGTCCAGAGAGACCCTCGGCTGCGGGCAGCAGAGAGACCCCCAGGTCCTGGCATCACTTATCCCAGACGGACCCCCACGCCCTGGCTTCTCCCCTCGCTGGCACAGCCCTCCCTTCCCGTCCTGGTCATCACTTATCCCAGAGAGCCCCCGGAACCCACGCGAGACCTCTCTGTCCTGGCACCGCTTGCGCCGGACAGACCCCACACAGTCCCGGCAGTGCTCAGCCCGGAGGGACCCCAGCTCCGAGCATCCCTCCCGACCTCCTCTATATCCCAGCACCACTCACCCCGGGCGGCTCCCCGCGCCCCGCCGCCACCCACGGCGGACAGATCCCGAACCCTTGTCCCCGCTCCCCCGGCGGAGCCCCACCAGCCCCCGCCGCTCCCGCAAGCCCCGCCGCCGCGACGCGCTGTCCCGCCGCGCCCCCGCCCGGCTCCAGCCCGGTTGCCGGTGCCGGGAGCGGCGGGTCCCGTCGGTGCCGTCGGTCCCGGCCGGCCCGCGCGGTGCCGTGCGGCGGCGCTCACCCCGGTGATGACGGCGCCGTGCCCCGGGGCCAGCAGCAGCGCCAGCAGCAGCAGCAGCACCGGCGGCGGCGGAGCAGCGCCGCGCAAGCTCCGCATGGTGCCGTCCCGCGGCCGCGGCCCCTGCGCTCCCCGCGGGCGCAACGCGGCGCAGCGGAGCCGGGCGCGGCGGCCGCCCCAGCCGTTATAAAGCCGGGGGCTGCCGTTGGCGGCAGCGTGAGTCACCCCCGCCCTGGCAGCGCCGCGGCCGCGGACCGCCGCGCGCACCCCACCGCGCCCAGGTGCGCGGCCGCGGGACGAGCCTCCGCTGCGGCGGGGGTGGGCAGCAGCCGGGGGAGGGAGCTGGTGAGGGGGGGACAGCCTGCGGCGGTGGGGGGCATCCCCTGGGCAGGGGACGTGCAGTAGCAGGTCTGGGGACACACAGGGACATACCATAGCAGGTCTGGGGGACACATGGACACACAGGGACCTGCCACAGCAGGTCTGGGGACGCAGGGGCACACACGTAGACGTACGACAGTAGGTCTGGGGGGACACACATGGACATGCCACAACAGGTCTGCACGTCTGGGGATACACAGGGACATGCCACAACAGGTCTGGGGGCAGGGGGGTATCTTCCAGCACGCTGGGGACACCCCTTCTCAGGTCTCGGGGGCACATCCCAGGGCTGGCAGTGGGACACCCTGCAGCAGGTCAGGGGTGGCACGCAGCAGGTCCTGAAGGTTCCTGAGGGATCCCACAAGAGGTCAGAGCACATCCCGCGGGGTGCAGAGGCAGCCCACAGCCACTGCAGCCAGCCTGGAGGGCTGTCTCAGATCCAGTGCCTGTGTGCCCCCTGTTTGTGCTCCCCAAGCTCCCTGGTCTGCAGCACATCCAGCAGTTCTCCTGCCAGCCCCAATGTTCCCTTCCTGCTCCCCTCTGTGAACAGGATCCACCTGCAGCCCCCAGTCCAGGTTCTGAGCCCTGGCAGTGCTGTGTCACGTCTGGGGGAGGAGGTGGGGTGGTTAGGCTGCACCTCACCTTGTCTGGGGCAGAGGAGCATCAGAGCAGATTTACCTCCCCCCCCAGAATCACCCCAGTTCTCCTTCCTGCGTGTGGCAGGTGCTGAGTGACTCTTCTTCACCTTAATCCTCTGTGGACCTGAGTGTCAGGGTGCTCTGCACCCCACAACGCCTTTGAACTCACGTTCTCCTGCACCCCCTCCCACCTGCACTTCCCCCCCACACCAAGGGCAGTCCCTGCCTGAGCCCTCCTGGTCTCACAGCACTCAGGGGCACAGGGCTCTCCTTCGGCAGGGCTGACTCCCACCTGAAGATCCTGGGGGAAGATGGTGGGAAGGAGGGCCAAGGGTGGCAGAGAGCAGGGACCCCATTTTGGAGGCAGTGCACTAGCTCCTTCAAGCTCCAGACTGCGGTTTGATAGTCTCAGCGAGCTCCTCTTTTTACCTGTACACCTCTTACATTTATCACAAGCCAAGGTTTAACGACTGGCAGTGCTACCTCTAGGCACTTCCCAGCCCAGTGATGGTCAGTGAAACACACACAGCTTTTTCTTCCCTGCCTCTCTGACCATTTTTCTTTTCTATTTTCTTTCCCTTACTTTTCCAGCTCTTTGTACTTGTTTCTTTTTACCTTTCCACTCCCTCCTAACCCCCTTTTTGTCCCTTTTCCTGCCCCTCTGTCCCCACTTCCACCTCTCCCCTCCCTCCCTGCCACCTCCCCTCTCCGACACATCCCATTCTCACACGTAGGTCCCTGTTTTCCCAGATTTTTCAAATTCTCTTTTTTTCCAAACAGGAAAGCTGAGCCTTTGCAGAGCCCTCACTTCCCCGAGCCCTCAAACAGTCTCATTCTCCAGCCTAGGAGAGTTCCAGCGCAGCTGGAGGGAAGCATATAACACACCAAGTGCCTTGGCTCGCTCCAGCTTGGTTCAGTGCCGGTCAGGAGCTGTCGAATCGATTCGTTAGCGGCATCCCCTCAGGAGCTCTGTCTGTCCAAAGGTGTTTTCATTACAGTCGTGGCCCTTTTTTGGGTGCTTATGGCTATTCCGTAAAAGCACAATCAAGACAAATAGAGGCTGAGTAAATAGTGCCGTCCTCCAAGGATGCTTTAAAAGCAAATTGGGATAAGCCAATTTTGACATGGAAGCATTAAAAATAACTGGGATGGATCCTTCGCTTTTGTAAACCCATGTGGCTGGCCTGAGCAATCACCATTTTAAACCAGGCGAAGGGATTAGCTTGTTTTCATTTTTATTTCTCCTCTAGAAACTAAAAATGAATATAAACCATGAATGATTGTCTTCATGATCCTCAGGTGCCCAGAACTTTAAAAATTCAGTGACCATTTTCAGCTCTAAACCTCCTGATCCTTCAAAAACACTGGGGAATTGAAGGGATTTTTTTTTTTAAAAAAAAAGGGGGAGGCAACAATTTTGAGCAGTTTTTGTTGGAGTTGGTCATTTCCTGTAGAAACCACTTTGCATAAAAAGTATCATTCATGAGAAGTTGCCAGTTGTCAGCCCAGAAGAGCAGTATTTCACACCAAGATTTGTATGCATGAGCTTGCTAATGCTCACCCCAATGCAGAGACTCTCACCACCAACTGGTGCTGGAATGAGTTTAGTATCAGAATTAATCTTGCCTGTCTACACGGTGATTACAAATTGGTAATGCAAGGTAAATTAAAACAAGTTCAATGGTCGCTGTTGAAAAACCCCCGAACACTTAGGAGTTGGATCTCTGAATTTCAGCATCATTTCCTCCTAGATAAATATTCAACTGCAACAAGTAGTGAAAATTCACAGAGTACCTTACATGTGAATCTTCATGCTGCCCATCTCACAAACGCACTGGAATTTCGGGGGTCCTGTCATTTCTTTCAGCCCACCTTATGGTGGCCATGCATCAGTGTCCTTATTTTAAAAGGGAGTTTTGCATAGTTGGGTTTTTCCTGACCTGATTCATACTGAAGTGTGTAATGCTTCACTCTGTCTTTGCCAGAACAATGCCAAAAATGCCCAAAGAGCGCCGGGGGACATGAGGGATGGCATAAGGCATAACCCACCCTAGGGCAGCTTCTCAGCCTCTTACATTACCACAGTCAACACGGGTATTTTCTCCATTCCTCCATGTAGACACTTTTTCATCTCCCATCTGTGATACTATCCCAGTGTAAATGGATCTACCTCCTAAGACCTTTGTCCCTTCCGTATGAAAGCAGGCAGCAGCAGGATGCAGCATAGTCACCCCATGGGCAAGGCTTCAGTGGAGCTGCAGCTTTGGCCATGCTTAGGTTGGATTAGGCTTCTCCCCAGGAAGGAACTTAAGTTTTCAGATGGCCTTCATAAAGCCACCAAACATCTTTTACCATAGAAGCTCTAACAGCAGCATAAGAAAATACCACTCCAAATTAATCACCATAGTTTAGATTTGACGTGGAGCGGTAACTATCATCCAAAAGTCCTCGGCTGCTTTAAGAACCCAACGAGAAAAACCTATTTTTAGCTTTCAGTGCAGTTGGTAGCTCTGTCTGGTTCTTCTCAAAGCCTCAATTTTACTGAAAGGTAACTGTCTATGAGTAGGCATTCAAATAATTATTTGGCCTATTCAAGGGATAACGCACTGCAGAGGTTAGGGATTTCTGAAGACTAGGGATGTGAATACATCAACTATCTAAGAAGACAATGTTCTCATAAAAGAAATGAGAAAAAGCATATAATGTGAGACAGGAGAATTAACTTTTTGTCCTAAAAAGTTCTCTTAATATCGACAGTATGCTATCTGTTTAATTTTTCTATGTATCAGACCAAGTGGTGGAATTCTGCTGATTTCAGCAAAGTGGTGCAAGTTTGCTGACTCTCACGAATATACACACCTACGTCAGATGCTTATACAGGTTTGTAGCCTTGGTGTGGACACTCACCCATGGTATGGAAGACCTCAAATCATTTGGCTTCAGTGCCTGGAATAACCTGAACACACAACTCATTCAAGAATATCCCAATCTCCAAGCTGTAACCTGGGCTGGGATGCTGTCCTTCTCTCACCCAACATTTCTGCTTTCTGTCAGTAACTGATGCTTAGTGAAGCAAAGGCCGGTCCAAACCATCCCCATAGCCAGCGACCAGCCCAAGACATTTCTCAGTCATTTGTCCCCTGCCTCGGGTGTTGGACAGAAGGCTGAAGGGGCCCTTTCTGCTTGCATTGGCGTTCATCTGAGTCCATGGCATTTACCCAACTACCACTTACTTTTTTTAAATTGCAAAGATTTTTGTAAATCATCTCTCAGTTTTCTCCCTCTCTCTGATGTGGCTGAAGTTGGCTGATGCCATCACAAGTTACCAGCAGTGGGCTGGCTGGGGAATGGAGGCTTCACACCTGTGACTTTCTCTGAGACTGTAAAACCCAGCTGGGATCTGAAGTGTAAACTGCTGAGCAAGTCTGGGCACCTGCTGGTGCCACCCCAGGTGATAGAGGCAGCAGTCTGCATCACTGTGTAACATACAGAAAATTAAAGGTAGCTCAGACTGCTACACTCAAGTCTTACAGCTGTAGTTGGGGATGTCCGTGAGGCTGCTGCGTGCATGAACTTGCAGGCGAGCCCGAGATCACTCACGGGATGCAGGTGAGGAGGCAGCAGCACGTCCGGCCCCAGCCATGCAGCAACCAGTTGTACAAGAACAATGGGACCAGTGACAGTGAAGGGGCAGTGAAGGGACTGGGGTGCATTAAAAGGAGCGTGGCCAGCAGGTCAAAGGGAAGTGATGCTCACCCTCTACTCTGCTCTGGTCAGACCCCACCTGAAGTACTGTATCCAGTTCTGAGCTCCCTAGTATAAAACAGACAGGCATCTCCTGGAGGGAGTCCAGTGGAGGCTACAGAAATGATTAAGTGCCTGGTGCATCTCGCCTATGAGGAAAGGCTGAGTGACTTGGGGCTGTTCAGCCATGAGAAAAGAAGCCTGAGAGAGGATCTGATCAATGGTTATCAATATCTCAAGCGTGGGAGACAAAGGGAAATGACCAACCTCTTTCCAGTGTTCTGTGGGGACAGGACAAGGGGCGATGGCCTCAAGTTGGAGCACAGGAAGTTCTACACCAATATGCAGAAGAACTTCTTCCCAGTGAGGGTGAGGGTGCCCTGGGACAGGCTGCCCAGGGGGTGTGGAGTCTCCTTCTCTGGAGAGATTCCAGCCCCATCTGGATGCCGACCTGTGAGACCTGTCCTAGGGAATCTGCTTTGGCAGGGGGGTTGGACTCGATGATCTCTGGAGGTCCCTTCCAACCCCTATGATTCTGTGATTCCATGAAGGGACACCTTGTCATCCGCAGAGTGAGCTGTAGTGGTCTCTTGTCGTGGTTATCACAGGCTCACACCTGGCCTCTGCTGACAGAAAAAAAGTCTGAGGAGACACAGATTTTGGGATTAGAAGAGGCACTGTAGTCTGAATTCCTACTAAATCAAGCCATAAATTTCATTAGTAAAGCCTAAATATAGACAGGTAAGCTGTGTTTTAAACCAGCACATATCTCAAGAGAAATCAAGCACTGACTTAAGCCAGCAAATGCACTGCTTCCCTCAGCAAACTGCTCCAACCCTTGAAACCCCATTTTCTGTTGAATTCCACTGGTTTGGACCAGCAGGTGACAATATGCCCTCTCGTATCAGGAGTCTTCACCTTCTGCCTGTAATTACAAGCTGGGAACAAACTCCACGACACCTGTTTATTAACACTGAGCCCTTTCACTCTCTCACTACCCAAGCAACATTATTGCCACCATCAAGTTATTCTGGTAGCTCTTCTCCAAGCCCTGGCCAATAGATCCACAAACTTTGTGAAGCTTCTGGCCCGATTTCAGGAATATTCTCACCCCACACAATTAGCCACACAGCTCTATTCTTAGTTACATATTCTTGTAGACCAAGTTGACTATCAACAGATAAACAGAACCAGCCGCGTGAACACGCTAATAATAATGAAACAGATTTGCACCAATCTTTACCAATAAAAAAAGATTCTCAAAGTGGAGTTTTTATTTCTGAGGTCAGATAAGAATAGTTGTAATGAGCTGCTGTTCTAGCGGTATGTTCCTAGTGCTCCTTGTGTCTCATTACGCTGCTTTTCAGCACGGCTGTTGTCATAGTAGTCTGTGAAGAACCTTATGTAAGGAATAGGATGATGGCTCTGCAGTATGTTGGAAAAGAGCCTTTAACAGACAAGTGCTAATGTTCTAGATTAGGGATTCTTACTCCTTTACTCTGCGCTGGATCATGTAACCGCATGAATCATTTGATTGCGAAGTACGCGTTCTCCCGGCAGCTCAGAGGGACTGAAGTGGAATATTACAGAGTCTACTCATGGAAGAGTGGCTGAGGTGGAACAATAACAACAACAACAACAGAAAAGCTGCAAACATATCCGAAGTTTGCTAGTTGTTCATGAAAACTCATTCCTTTGACTTGTACGCAGATTTTAGGTAAACTTCTACGCATCCATGTGACTGTGTTTGCAAAGTCCAGGGCAGTGCAATTCTGAATGATTCAGCAGGAGCTGTGGATTTATGTGATAGGCAGGGACTCGATGCCTTTCTGTAATTTTCAGATATGTCTTTTAAAAACAATGTAGATCTTTTGCCAAGATGCATTATTGGTTTGGGGAGTTAGCTGGGACTTCGGGGGAACATTCTTTCAACCTTTTTTCTTCCTACCAATTGGTTTTCAGTAGGAAACCTCTTTCCTTTTCATGCCAAAATGGGTTAGTGGCTGCAAGATGTGGGTAGGAGACCAGCTGGTAGAGCTGTGCTCTTTCCCCCTGCACACCTGAATCTACAGAGTCAGGTAATTTTTCATTGAGATGGGACTTACTGGGCCACGGTGGAAGGAGATGGAAATGCTTCCACAGCCACAGAAACATACCAAGTGCAAGAACTGCAGGTGGGTTATACAGGAGGGCATTGTTGGAGCTCTGCTTCCACCGCACAGGCAATTTATCTTACGCCTCGATGGGAGCTGGCTAGACCAACACTGAGCATGATTTATAAGCCTGTATTTAAGAAATAAACCAACCCAACTTTCCTCCCTGCCAGGGTCCTCATAGATCCCCTCCGGCCCAGTCCTGCCCATACCCTCTTTGGGTCCAGGCCTGCAGTCCACCCTGGAGCCTGCACGCCCCTGGTTACACTGCCTGTGCAAGTGCTCCTGCCTCCCACACCTCCCCAGGCACCACACAAGCCTCCTCTGTGCCCCTCATCCCAGAAATCAGCAGCAGCACTATGAATACTGCTAACACCTGCCTTCCCACTATCTCCAAGGGGACGAAGAAGAGGTCATTTATTCACTTATTTACTGTACCCCTGCTGCGTGGCTCCCTCACATTGCCTGCAGGATTTTTTTTTCCCTCCTTGACACACAGGTCAGTTTCTGTTTTGATTTTGGTGCTTTGCTTTTCCAGTCCATCCCTGGGACGCGGTGGTGGCCAGCAAGAAGATACAGGGCAAGTTGTGCTCCTGCCCTTATTAGTTTGTTAGGTGAGAAAAGAATTATCCTCAGAGGCAACACCCAGAAACAACAGTCAGTTGTCTGTTTTTTACATCCTGGGTGCTGCAAATTCCCAGAATCTGCTGGGAACTTTCCCCCCCTAAAATCCCTTGTCCTGCAACCTTCATTCTGTCCTGCTGTCTTCACGAGGCAGGTGATAGCTATAGCTTTTCTCCTGTTAATTTGGGGCATTTATGGCACGTGGGAGGGTACATGGGTGTGATCCACAGGGAGGGGATAATGCAGGTGGGACCACGCTTCTGTGCATCCCACCAGACTAGTTCACTACTGCTCGTGAGGGACTGGCAGCCTTCCCTGATGCTCTGATTGTGGGTCACAGCATCACAGAATTGTAAGAATTGGAAGGGACCTTAAGAGATTATCCAAGGCAGAAACACAGTACACACACATACACATATACAGAAGGATCTCATCCACGTTGTGATCTGCCTTGGCCTCCAGGTTGCCCATAAGAAAAAACCCTCTCACTTTCCTGCTTTTGTGTTTGTCTTTTTCTCCCTCCCCTGCATTTCGTACTGTTCCATCTTTCACTGACCCTGAAAGGTGGGATTTTACAGCACAGCACAGCTGAGGTGCCTCCAGGACCTGGACTAACACCTTTTTCTACCTTTCATCCATATGCAAGATTGCTCAGAAAGGTGAAAATTCCAGTGAAGTGGCACGTTAGCAAAAGGTCTGCATTAAAATCCCTGTGGGGATGGCTGCAAAATACTTCTCTTCACCAGAGCCACCTCCAACATGGAAACTTCACTTACTACCCTCTTAAGTAAGAGCTTAGAAAATTACAATGTCTCTCCAGTGACTTACATTTCTGAGAATCCCAAAGCACTTAGTGAATCGCCTTCTCCTGAATCACTTTAGCTGTGGCTGGGTTACAACCAGATCTGGGGTGACAACTGGTAACCGTTTATCTTCACATGCCCACATTAAAGTACAACTCTGGACTAGAAAAGAAAAAGAACCCCACCCCAGGGCTTGGTGGCAGTGGTGTTTTTTGGGGTTGGGTTATTTTTATCTTAGGATGCAGAAAATAAAGTGCTAATGTGGCGCTTAGATCTCGTTGGGCTAGTCTCAGGAAAAAGCCATGGAGACTTCAGCATCACAAAGAAGTCAGCATCTTGGTTTGATCTTATAGCTGAATGCTCCTTGAGGAGCAGCAGTCACTAGGGTGAGTCCTGCAAGTGCTTTAGCTGCTGGCTTGGCTGGGTTAGCCTGACCGGGACGTTCACACAGGCATCAGGGTCAGGACAGGAGGAGGTGGCTGTGGGCAGGAGGTGAGCAGGGAAGCCCTGGCTGCCTCTGCACCTCAACATACCCACCAAGCCCTGGCTTTCGAGGGAAGAGTGTGACCTACTGCGTCACCTCCTAAAGACGAGCTGCTACAAAGGACAAATTATCCACCTCGCCCTCCTACTCCCTGCTCTGTTCTCCTGCCAGCTCACTTTTCAAGAACCACTAGTGCAAAGGGCAGCTAATTATTCCAGGAATTCAAATTGGTTGCTTTTATGGTAAAGATCAAACAAAGACAAACCCCCAGCAACGCAGGCTGGTGTTGGCTGCCTGCCTCAGTGGCTATCCGAGTGCTGGGAAGATGCGTTTCATCCTCCAAACAGCTTGTTATCTGGGTAGAAGTAGCTAGACCATAGCTGGGGAGGAATGGAGGGAGAGGATGGCATGAGGACGAGGCAAAAAAGAGCGTGGCTGGGGAAGAGGAGACAGGCAAAAGGTGGGGCACAGGTTGTCTGTGCTCTGCCACCTCAACACCGCTTTGCTGTTGTCCTAATTCTCTCTCCTGGGTCGTCTTGGGGGGTTTGGGCCTTGTGAGTCCGGGTTGGGCTCATCTCTCCCTAATACAGACCAGCCTTGCTTGGTCAACATCCCCATGCTGAGCACGCAGACCCACACCACCTCTTTCTCTGCCCAGGTTCACACAGTGCATTTGCCCCTTCTACCGACTACACCGAAACAGCAAAGACAGCCCAGGGACACGTGGCAATGACCTTTTCCTTGCCACTCTCTTCCCCAAAAGCCAACATCTCCCATCACTGAAGGAACCTCCCTCCTGTGACCAGGGTCCCACAGAAATAGCTTTGCCCCAGGATACCATGGCTGTGGTGAATGGCTCAATAAGACCATAAGGCTGCTTCTTGTTGCCTTGACAATATGCTTGATTTCAAGGGATCTATTCTAACCCTGCACTGGGGTAATACCTGCTGGAAACAAGGTGAGTGACCAGACTCACACAACCAAGTTTTCATGCATGTTGTAGGACCATTAAGATAAGTGGGCTTTTGCCCCCCAACCTTGGAGAGGGGCTGGCTCTTTGCCCCAGGATGAGTCTCTCAATCTAAAGGCTGGATCCATTTTCAGACACGATATAGCAACCCCTTTCTCAGTACACAGCTTTTTTTTTTTTTTAAATAGGGCTGGAAAAAACAAAAATATCCCCAACTGTTCAAAACGTTCATGTTCTTTAACTAGAGCCTCATCCAAAAATCTGCTGAGTCTGACGATGACCTGCAGCCAACTTCCACGGGCTCCGGGGCTGTATAACCAGCAGGTCGTTGCTTGCAGAGGGCTGTAACTTGTATTTTGCAGAGTGCTGTTTCTTTCACATTGCCATTAATTCCAATCATGGCACATATAATTTAGGAATTCCTCAGTGACCAATACATTTTAGTGCAAGGACAGCAGCATGCAGCAGTGAGAAACCACCTCGACATGGTTTCCTATGCTCGGTCCATTACGTGCTCTCCAGGGAACAGCACTGTTTCCCAAAGGGACTCTTCATTGCTCCATGAATGAATCAGAAATGGACTTTCTTATGCTGGTCACTGCCCAGCCAGGGCTGTCCTGCAGTGCTGGAGGATCGAGAGTCCTGTTTCTGAGAAGCATTGAGACATCTGCTCGAGGTCCCCCAATGTGCAGTTGCATGAACAACCCACCCTCTTCAGACCTGTCAGATGCACTGAGAGCGGAATGGGCAGGTACTGATCCAGCTCTTTCTAAATCCAACTCTTTCTAAACCCAGTTACTCAACTTCCTGCAGCAAGGCACAGTGATTACACTGCAGATGAAGAAACGCTTCCTTCAGTTTACCCTAAATCCCAGCGAGTGATGTAACCAGCGATCCCTAACTTTTGCATCACCTGATGCGGTTCAGAGCTGGATCAGTTCTCAAAGGGCCACACACGTGTTTAGATACCCCAGCAACACCCTTATCTCTTCTACGGAGTTTGGTTCCCTTTTGCACCTGCCATCACTATGTCCTCACACACACACTTCATCCTGCCAAGGTTAACAGAGCTGGGACAGCTCCAGCTCATTTAATTGTCTTGTCTGAGATGACATTCTAAGCAGTGAGTGCTTTGTGTTCACTGGCGTAACGTCAAGCAGCTTACCTCTCTCATAGCCAATGCTGATAGCTCGTTGGGTCAGAAAGCTGCTAAATGGCTTCCTGACGTAATTACGGTAATTGCCTAGGAGGAAAGACAGAGGAGTGTATCTTCCATTGAAGAAAACTCATAACTGTTAGCCTACGCTGACCTTTTCCTGCTGTTCCCTTCTTCTCTGTGGATGAATGTTATTAGCTGAAACTTCCCCATGCCTGCTCCTTGTTCCTGCCCTTCCTGATTACAGCTTGGCATGACATGGCCAGCAATTTGCATGAATTAAAAAAAACAAACAAACAAAACACAGGAGCAATTTTCATGGACATAGATTTTACTTTTCCTTAACTGCATAAACAGGATATTCTGTTTAAAATAAGGCTAAATGGAGCAACAGATTCAACCATGCACATAATTTTCTCCAGCTGAATAGTCCTGTTTGTTTAATGTTAAACAAAAACTTAGGGGAAAACAAAGTAAAGTGTGTGTGTTTCAATAAATCAGGAGCCTAAAGAAATCACTCCATCTATTATCATCTTTATCAACATCTTAAACAACTTACTCTACCAGAAAAGCTGCCCAGAACAAGGACGGGAAGGGCAAGCTTTGCCCCAGCCAAACCCTAACTCGAGTTCAACCAGCAGCATCCAGGAATAAACGGCATGTCCCCGGGGAGCTGGGGCTTTCCTTTGGCCTTGGGAGGGTTATAGTTGTTTATGCTTCTTCCTCTAATCCAACATAAGCTGGAGAAGGCTCTTGAGGTTTCAATGTACAAGGGCAAATTCATCATGACTCTCTCAGTAGCAGCACAAAGCAATCCATCTGCATAAAAAACACCATCTCCCTTCACCTCGGCTTTCCCACTGCGGCTTCCAGCACACTGGATGCAGGGCAAGCATGGCTTGCTCTTATCTCTAGTCCCCCTCTCTTAAACAACTGAAACCCCACAGATCACCCTCAGATCTGTGGGCCGTCAAGAGACGCCGAAATAGGCTGCGGCAGGCGAAAACCATGGCTCTGCAGTGCCAGGGAGCCTTTGAAGTTGACATCACTTGGGTTGGAGGTGTTTTGAACTGCGGAGAGGAAGCGATATAAAAAGAAAAGGCTTTTATTCTGACAGTCAAGCTTAAGCCTGCCCTTACTCTATGTAAAGTGCGAACTCGAAACTTAAAGAGGAAAAAAATAAAAGGGCTGGATTCAGCGGACAGTCGGGTTTGACTCCAGCTCAGCTGTCAGAGGAATAAAGCCTTTGAAAAAGAACAAACCAAATCCTCAGAGTTCTTTCCCCCAGCGTCAGCCCCGGCTGTTGCTGCTTCAAAGGCTGGGCTATGCCATGAAGGTCCCAGAGTGGGTCTGCCCCAGCACCTTGGCTTCTGAGCAAGCCCTTTGCACGCCGGGCCAACGCCATGGATCTTTGCTCAACACCATGGGCACCCCAAGCAGGTCTGGCTCCCCTGGTCGGGCTGCTGCCCACCCACACCCCCAGACCTTCATTCCCTGCCCAACAGGTTTTCTACCCTTCAGGGTTACTCTCACAGCAGTGCTTGCTTTGGGTCACTGCCCCCCTCTCATTTGGGAAATGACAAATTGCCATCTCCACTTGGTATCTTCAGCATCTGCTTCTACGCTTCCAGACACACACTGGTGCTCTGGGCATGGGGGTGACCTCAGCGTCACTTGGCGATCAGCTGTGGCTCCCAAGGCAAAGATGTGCTAAGAAAATCTGCATGTAGAGACAGCAGATCGGATCGGCAGAGCTGGACGTCAAGGAGAAAAAGAAAGCGGCTCATAATTACTGGGGTTGTATTTGTCTTTCCAAAGGGCATAACATTTTATGTGATTCATTAAGATTAGAGCTCTGGGTGTATTCACAGGGGCTTGTGTTAGTATGGAAATTAATCATTTTAAGGCACAGGGCTGAGCTTTGATGATGGTTCCCGTGAGGCTGCTCAGGCTAGCCCTTGGGTGACATGAAGGTGCTAGTGCTCAGCTCTGCTAGGGATGCGGTCTCTGCAGGCACTGGTAATCCCAGCCACATGCTCAGCTTGCTGGGGCAGGAGGAGGGAGAGCAGCTGTACTGCTTGCAGCGACCCATGCCCGGCTTTGCCACACTCCAGGGCAGGCATCACTCAGGAGCGAGCAGCCCAGAGGTATCTGTGTGCTCCTGCCTCAGCCCTTGTGGGTCTTAATAGTGGCCGAAGCAGCTAAACCAAAAGGAGAGAGGGCGCTGAAGCCCTGCTGCTGCCGCTGTAATCTCACACACTGGTATTTTCCATCCCAATCCCCACAGCTGGTGCTGCTGCATTTGTAACAGCCAGGATGGGGTCAGAGAGGTGGCAGACAGGATGCTCTGGCCTGGTGAGCTGCATGCACCAAGTCTCGAGGGTGCTGGTCCTTTTGTGGGCTGGACTGTAGCTGGTCTAGCTGCTCCTTTGGCTGCATACAGGCAGGAGTGGGTCTGGGCTGTGGGATGCTGCACGCTGGATACAGTACATGCCTGTCTCTGCATTCCAAGCCACAGTTAGCCTCTGCTAACATGTCATCTACTCAGTTGGGAGAATAATCCACATTAGGAAGTTCTCTGAAAATATCTAAAAAAATATCTATTTCGAGGTATTTTTAAGCTTGCTGTATAACAAAGTCAAAGATTTATTACCATTACACTCCTGCACAGCTGCGAAGTCCATGAGTAATTACCGCTTTCCAGCAGCCTAACCTTTCAAGCATTTGCATTCCACTTTGCATCCTTACCAGGGATGAGAGGTAACTGCGCCCGCCTGCACAGTGCCTTGGGTAAGACAAGATCATAGGGGAGACGGCACAGAGTCAGGTGCACGCTCCGTGTGTTGCACTGACTTCCCTGTCACTTCTGCTCAGTTTATTAGCGGGAAACATACTTTTACTGCACTCCTGCCTTCAGATTTCATCTACTGCAGGAGGTGCACAGCCACAGAGGGGTTTTTTCCTCTTTTCACTCTGCGATAGGGTACCGATCACTCTGAAAAAAAGCCCTTCCTCTCTGCCAGCCTGTTTCTACCAATTCTACCCGGTGACGCAGGGAAGGAGAATAGCTGCGTGTTCCCAGCATCTCCAGCCCAACTCAATCCATTAGTTAACTGAGGCTGCTGCAAACATCCACAGGACAACGTTTCTTTTGGCGTAAAGCGAATCTCTGGCAAGTTACATCAGTGAGACCTCGCAGACTTTCCACAAACATACTCCTGACGTAGCAGGAGTCCAGGACAATGCCAAAAACCTTTACAAAGGTGGTGTTAGCTTTGTTCTTCCATACAGAAATGGAGCTTTTCTACAAACCTCAAACACTATTTTGGATCTGAGAGATCCCACCTCAGTCTTTCTGGCACAAGCATCTCTCCCCAGCGCTAAATCTCATTATGCGTTGAAAAGACTGACAGAAACCACACGGCTGTAAGAGGAGGAAGTGCTAAGGTTGTTGCTTTTGTTTCCAAAGCATGAAATAAGGTATTGAATAATGAGTTTTCCCTTGTGTTGCTTGAGCTCTGTGGGGAGATTGCTACAGCCGATTCCTAGCCATGTATTTAACAAACTTACAAGCAGGGTCACTTGGTCACATAGGAGGCGCAGGAGCCCTGTATGTTCTTTGTGCAAAGAGAATTAGAAGCAAAAAAAAAGTACAAGCACTGATCTCTGAGTTCAACAGAAACCCAGCCAGAAAGAGCCTGTGGAATAAATGCTGTAATCCCTCATCTCCTGGGGATGGAGTGGCTGCCTGACCCAGGGCACTGCTGGTTAACAAGATAAACTTGGGGAAATTTTGGGCTCGATTGCCCAGAGATTGCATGTGGTCTGCCAGAGAAACAGCTTCTCTCAAAGCTGAAATGGTCATCCACAAACTCCCCAAAGGAGGAAATAATAACCACAAACTTTCTCAGCTTGACACCACAGGACCAGCCACATCAGGAATGAACTTTTCCCATTCGTACTCGGGTTTCATCATGTTAAGAAGAAAGGGAAGAAACACTGCAACAAGAGAGAGGCTGGAAAGAGAGAGCAGAGCAGAGTCACATTAGTCATTACAAATAACATTACAGGAGATCCTTTTCAAAAATATCACCAGCAGCTCACTTAACATCCTACGTCAGGAATGGTGATTCCATGTCTGTTATTCCAGAATAAGAACCATTAACTATTAATAATATATGCAAATATTAAAGAAAGCAGAGAAAAGACATTACATGGGTAAGTGAACTAAAGGGCTGACAGTACATTCTCTTAGCAACTCTTACTATCCAGCATTTAAAAAGTGCTTCATCAACCTCATACCAAGACACAGACCCACGACAAGACATCAGGAACCTGTTACAGGGTAGGACAGGAGGGTTGGAAGAGGGGAACCACTCCTTTGGACACAGCAAGGGAGGACGGCTCTTGGTTTGGCTCTCCAGGAGCACCCGGTCCCTCCTGGTCCACCACCCTGTTTCTAAAGGCCCTGGGAAGCATGGAAGGGCTCAGGCAGGGGCAGGAGCTGCATCTGGAGTCAGCTCTTGTGGGAAGAGCATCCCAGGGCAGGTTCAGGGCTAGGAGCTCTTTGTGTACTGGATGGGGACTCAGAAGCCCACAGTTTACCTCCAGCTGCAACTGGTGCTTGATGCCAGCCTCTGTTACCCCAACATGCGATAACACTCAACAAAGAGCAGCAGAATTAATGTCTCCATCCCCCAGTTCCCTCATTTCAGCCCTGATTATTGCTGTCAGGGACGTGCTGGGATGCACAGCAGGAGTGGTGGACACAAACCTCCCCCAGTTTGCACCTATTTGCCTGCCAGGAGCAGGATGGAGAGCAGACCTTGGAAAGAGCCAGCAGCTCTTAATGTTTTTATTTTGCGGTTTAAATGTTACTGTCCTCCCCAACTTTACAGTCTCGAGTCCATTACTCAGCCCATGTCTGAAATTGAAATTATGGGGGGAAAGGCATCAGTGCATTTACTTGGATTCATTATCTGTCAAGTGTTATAGAAGGATTAAGTTGGGAAGGAAATTTTAAAACCATTCTTCTGACATGAGTCACAGGAGTAAGCTATCAGAAGCCACGTCAAAGGCACCGTAGCTGCCACGAAACATATAGCATCTTTATGATTCTTCCTTGTACGAAACCCAAACCATAAACAATAGAAACAAGGGAAGGCAGAGAATGTAATTTCATTAGAGTAAATGTGACATAAATTTAATAATAAATAATAGCCGTTATCTATAAAAATATGAAAAGCCATTTTCAAAATCATTAGCTCTAATCACAAATGAATTTTTCAGCTTCTCTTCTATTTCGCACCTCTGTAATGAACTCTGATAATTTCAAGGGACTACATGTTAAATAAAGAGATAGAAGGGTCTAATTTGCTGCTTCATTAAACCGGCTTATTTCTGGAACGTCTTGCATATTGCTGTGAATTTCCCGTCTCTGAAAAGCGGAGACAATGAACTATCTGTCTCTAATGTAGTGTGGCACACAATTAGGGATTCAAAAGGATGTGAATCTCTTTCCATCAGAGATACACGCAGCGATTATTATTTTATTACCAAATACTGTCAGCATTACATATTTCCAACAGCTACTGTGACACCTGACTCGCATGCTAAATTGGTGCAAAACGTCGCAAAAAAAGAAGTCAGAACTTATTTACACCGCATTATTCCTTCTTACGTAGGGAGCCCGGCACAGTTAAATGTTTGTGGCGTTCAGCACTGAAGATTTGTGGTCAGGCAGGCTATATCGAAGGTGGTTTTAAAGCGATGATGCAGCACAAGCTGAACTCTACAAGGCTTGCAAATCAATGGAGCCTTTAAGAGTATATCTGAAGCTATCTCTGTTCAGCAAAGCAGTTACACATGTGAATCTGAGGCACTGGCCTTCTCAGGGATGGTTTTTTAATGTAATTAAAGAGGTTCCAGGTTCTGATTAGATGTTAGGAAAACAACTTTTACTGTAATTGTTGTGAGGGTCTGGAACAGGCTGCCCAGGGAGGGGGCTGAGTCACCGACCCTGGATATGCTTAAAAAAAGGGTAGATCAGGTACTTAGGGATATGGTTTAGCATAGGACAGGAACAGTTGGACTGGATAACCTTAAAGATCTTTTCCAATCTTGTAATTCTGTGATTCAATGTTTTGAAAACCACTCATTAACACAGAGTGCTGTAACCTCTACAGGCCTCTGGCTAAAAGTGGGTATGCAGCAGGAAGGTGGCTGAAGCAGCCCTAGAAACATCAGCAGACTCCAAAAGCCCAACTTTGACATGACAGAATAATGCAGATGTTTCCTTAGATGTGGTATGAGCTCGGGTTTTACCTCCACAACCAGAATATAGCTGGTTATCCACAGGATAGACTCACGGGTAAGCTGAACAGCAGCAGAAGGAAAAGATGGAGGCATTTAGCGTTGTATTCTGCCTCCACACCCACACACCTTGTGCGGCCAGGATTACCTCTTACCTACCATGGGGCTTCCAGAACAGGTCTGCAAAATCCTACTTACACCCCCCAGCTGCTGAGCCACCTCTTCTCTGGATTTCATCCTCCCCTTCTCAGTGTGTGATGCCCATGGCTGGAAGGGAGATGGTGGGTACCCAGGGCTGGCAAGTTTTCCTAAGGGTTTAACAAATTTATTTCAAAGAACAGCCAGGCAGTCATTATTTATATTATTTTATAATGATAATTTCTGTGGAAATTATTTTCATGGTGGATCAGTGTCACTAGTAAGAGAACAGGGTAGCTACGCATTGAATTTCTGGAGAGTCTTCAGTGCGTACTCCCCAGATATCAAGTCCAATTGAAATGCAAAGCACAGTAGATTTTCTCTTTTAATGACACTTAGTGAAAATCTTCCAAACGTCTGAAAGCCTCATCTGGGAAAATAAAGTAGGAGTTTAAGAGAGACGTGCAAATTTATTGTCAGGAAGATGACAGAGCAAATTGGAGGGACGTAGCTTAAGCCAGCTCTGCCCTGCTGGAGGTACATGTGCTAAAATTTAAAGCAAATAGGCACCCTGATGTCCCATAGCACTTTCTGATTCACCGACACAAAGGCATCCAGCTGATGGAAGACCATCATCTCCACACACAGGTCAGTTCGGGTGCATCACACACACGAGTCCAGGGATCAGAGGCTCCCATGTAGGTTTCTAAAGACACATGCTGCCCTGTCTCACCTTCCTTTTAGAGGGGAATGACCTAGATCAGCATAAAGGTTTGTGACACAAAGAAAACCAGATCCAACCTCTGTGTAATGGCTGTGATCACTTTCTCACAAAGAGCAGAGTCTTCAGCCACCTGCAGGACCCAAACCGCTGTGCCAGCATAAAGGGCACCGTGAGCTGTAACACAATTTATAACTACATGGTGCAAAAAAGAAAGAAAGAACTACCCAGAATATTGGACTGGAGGATTTAAACTCACAAGTCAGGACATTCAAAATCATGTTTCCCGTAGCACCCATAACTTACCTCCTTGCACATATGTCGCATGTACTGCTGGGTATGAGGTTATATTTATGTCTTACTCCTTCTCTGCCAGGAGCAGAGTTATGGCTGTTAGGGGAACCATAATTTTGATTTTCCTGACTTTTGTGCATTGAATCTTTAAGAGGAGAAAAAAAAAACCCAACAAAACCCCACCTGTTTGCATTGCAGCAAACGTGTGTCTCTGTTTGCCTTTATTTCCACTTTCTCTTCTGGTCCTCTGTCTCTCCCCAGCCAGGTAAATGTGTGGATTTCACACACACAAAGAGGAATCATTCTTAAAAAGATACAATTTGTTGGGGAGGATACATTAAAAACACTAAGCCTTCTTAATAGTCACAGTATGCTTTGGGTTGGAAGGGACCTCAAAGATCATCTAGTTCCAGCCCCCTGCCATGGGCAGGGACACCCTCATTAGCCCAGGTTGCCCAAAGTCCCATCCAACCTGGCCTTGAACACTTCCAAGGATGGGGCTTCCACAGCCTCTCTGGGCAACCTGTAAGCAAAATACTGCTTTATAGCCACCTTTTAAAATAAACTCTACCACTTGTGGGTGACTTTTAGCAGTCGGTATGGCTCACCTGCCCCTGCCTGGAACATGCTTACAGCTTCAGCCTGGTGTATCAAAGTGTACATACACATTATTTATGAGAGGAGCAAGCCGTGGAGAAAGCCTAGGCCACTGTTTCCGAGCCATTTACCAGCACTTGTTGCGCTGTGGCATTGAGAGGTGAGGAAGACTTTGTTTCCCTCTTCTGTCTGCAGTGGTAGTAGCTGTAAAGTGGCCTTTTTGCTGGAAATACTATCTGGGAGATTGGCACATACTTTCAAAGAAGAGTTCTTCTTCTGTTTCTCTGCTGAACACTATTAAGTAACGCCGGTTGCACTCGTGGTTTTGGTGAAAGGGCTGTGTCTTTGGGAGGGTTGTGGGAGCCCATGTGATGGTTCCTAATGACTTTGATAACCCTTGGATTGAGCCCTAAAACCCTGTGCCTTTTTGGCTTCTGAATGACTGTGCTGATACCCATCATGGGTGCTGGCAGCGGGTACAGCGACACAGACAGGAATAAGAAGCACTAACAAAGCCAATGCTTGGCATTTTGATGTTCAGTAGAGTACCACTGCGAGGGTTCGCTTTGTACAGCGGCCGATGCTTTTCATTCCCTTCGGTCATTTATTTACAGGAGGAAGAAAAGAAAAGAAAATTAACCTGGCTGCTGCCTCTCTACACTGGGGTACTTTCCTGTGGAAGCCCTACTGATTAAAAAAAGCTTTTGATTTGATTTCCTGGAACATTATGTTATTTTCTACTCCAACACGGGTTTATTTCAGACGTATTTCTGCTGCTTTGAGTGAACAAAGATGCAGGGAAATGTATTACATTTGGGAAAATCATACAAATGGTAAACGTCTTTTCAAATAAGTTATGATATTTCAAGGGCAGTTTAGACCTAGTCAAATTGCATATTCTCATTACCATTCTTAGCAACAGGCATAAGTCCTTCAATCTCCACATAGTTTTGCTACTCTCTCTCCACAATTTTCAATTTCCTTACAACTATTCATCTGATTTATTATTTCCCTCCTGTACTTTAAATGCATTGTAACCCCAGACATTTGTTTCACTCTCTCAGCTTCAATACTCAAGGTCGTTAATACCCCCCGAAATATCCTTTGCCTATACCACAACTTTAAATGTCCTCTTTCTTGCCCAGTGGCTTGTTACGTAATTACCAATGGCGATATCATCTTGTTTTTATAGTTTTATGATTAAAGAGATAAAAATGGACTTGATTGAATAAAATGGAAGAAGATACTTGCAATATCTGCAGCGAAGCTGCTGCTGCTCCTCCTGCATGGGCAATACAGAGGGATGCAAAATTGATCTTTCCCAGTGTGTTGCTTGAAAGTTAACTAAGATGAAATAAATTATACAGTATTAACATTTGGCCCATCTGATTAAGTGCTGCTTAAACATGCATCAAATTTTAAATTGATTCCGCTGTACAGAGAGGCAAAGTACACGCCAGGCGAGATGGCTCAAATTTGTCTGGAAAAGCCAAGCATCCTTGCAGCCACATCCCCAGCTCACACCTCAACGTCCCCATGGGTCACATTTGGTTGAACTCCATCCCCTTGGTCTTGTGCCTGTCCGGGAGCTGGTTAAGCCTCCACACTCCAAGGAGGACCCCCTGCCATGTGAGGACACTTTCCCACAGTGAAGCAGGGAGTGCAGTGTGGTGGGAACGCCCTGCCCTGAAACAGCCGCCAAGGAGAGGGGAAAGCCCAGAGCAACCCCAAGGGACTCGCAACCCTGGGCAGTTCTGCTCTAAAATGCAAATCTGTGGTTCACCGAAGCCTCTGAACCTGCCAGAGGAAGCAAGAGTCTCGTGTGAGGCTGTTTGTCCCTGGCTACAGTACAAATGTGGGGGCTGCGAGCCCCCCATGCTGCCAGCATCCCTCCCCTTCACACATAACTGACACCCCCACACCCCAAACGATGCCCTTGTCCTCCAAGTAGACTGAAGATCCCTGGGAACACACAGTTGCTGGGAATCTCCAGTCTCCTAACCTGGCTGATGGAGTCAGCCTGTCTGGGCAAAGCCAGCTGTGTGGGGGGAGCAGGATGGTGCTGCGGGGAGCCACTTTCCGGGGCCGGATAAGAGCTGCTACCGGCGAGCACGGGCTGGCCAAGGGGCTGCACTGATTTAGCGCAGGGTAATCGCTGCTGCCTGCTGCCATATGGGAGTGTCAACAGCATTTACAACACAGAAACACTGGGCTGCGGGGTGGGAAGGGACCTGGGCAGACCAGGCAGCCGGTGCCTTGCCCCAGGGCAGGATCAGGCCCTGGCAGACCTTCTCTGACAGCTGATTTTCTGCTCCTGCCATCTCTCCACATCGCCTGTTCAATGCTGCCTGGCTCCACCAGCCAAAGGACTTTCCGACACTCCATCCGCATCCTCCCTGCTATCTGTTCCTGCCAGCCCTTTGCCAGCTCCACAGCCAAGCCTGAGGAGCATCGGCTCCTCTGCAGCAACTGTTTTGACACAGGCACACAGGGAAACAGTGATGCAGAACACTTCAATTGACTTTTTTTCTCTGCATTCCTTAGTAACCCGTTTTGCTTGCTGGAAACAACAACATAACTAACTTCTGAGTCCCCTAAATCACTGAAGAGAGCAGTGCAAAGACTATGAGCAAGGGGCATTAGGCAGAGTCACCCAGGTTCGTGGCCAGAGAGCCCTAAGGGCTCCTGGGGCTCCTCACCTCATGTTGCACCCTTTCTGCTCCCAGCTCCTTTACACTGGGTGTAAATCCAGCCGGGAAAAAGAGGGGACTGTGCCCTTCCCGAGTCATCCCTGATGGGGATGAGATCACTGCCATTTATGCTGTCACAGGCTACAAGAGATGTGAACATGGGACTTGCCGACCTCCCACAGCGTGTTTACCGGACGGATGAACCCAGGAGCTCAGACCAGACAGGAAAGTATCCACTTTCACTCCCGCTAACCCAGACCCTCCCCTTGAATCACAGGCTTGGCTTAAGAGGTTTATGTAAACATATAGCTTGCTTTCAATTTGAAGTCCACAATTTCTTCTTCTCCCCTAAAAGCCTGTGGGTTTTTTCCATGCGACTCCCAGACCTGAAGCCTGCCTGGCGCTGGCACCACCAGTCCTTGGAGCTGGGACTGGGGAGAACCAAGTAAACACCATCACTGGGAGACTGGTGCCAAAATCTCCCATGTCCTGTCAGTACCTGCTCTCACGTGGGTCTCGGATCCCACAGCTGTGATGCTTCTCTGGGCAAGCACATTCCTGCGTGCCCAGAGGAGATGCCCAATTCTGCCTGCAACAGCAGCCCCCTGGGAGCCGTGGCTGGCAGAGAGCCCAAGGACGCAGCACAGCCTCTCCAAACCAAAGCTCAGTCTCATGTTCAACTTATGAAAACAAACGAAAGGAAGGGAAAATCTATCCCATTACTCATTCCCAGGGCAGCGGGGCTGCACCGCCGCCGCGGGCGTGTTGGTTCGCACGACCGCAGGCAGCACAGCCAGAGCATCCCGAGACAGGCGCAGGCAGGGGCTGCAGGCTCTGACGCACACCCGCAGGTGGGAGCCACTGTGTCACCGGGCTCCCCACCACCCACAGCCACCATTCCAGGCCATCAGGTAGTGTAACCACACTGGCTCCCAGCCCGCCTCAGCAGCCTCAAGGTGGAGCAAGCCTTTTGCTGCCTAGCACTCCTGCAACAAGTTTTCCCAGCAAGCCTTCAGCTTCCTTCGCCTGGACTGACCCTTCTTTACCTCTGCCTCAGCAGGGTGCGCAGCCTCCTGCTGTACTTCCAGCAACACAGACAACACCCTGTCTCCCTGCTCCTTGCTGCTCCAGCATCTTCTTGCACATTTTATCCAAGTAAAATAGCCTTTGCTTCCCTGTCGCTGGGAGTTACTGTAAAACACACAGATACAGGCTTCATTTGTTCGTTCCACTCAGGCTGATGTAAAAAGAAAACCCCTGCAACTGCCTCTGGACCGAGAGCCTCAAATACGTCCATCTTCCATGGCTGGTTTTCCTGGAAGAGGCTGCAGCAACCTCTCTGGAAGCTTTATTGCCAAGAGATGATCACAGCAGAGCCCTTGCTGTTCTGCTTGTCGCACCTTGCCCTCCCCACCTGTGGCGGGTTTAAAAGGGGGGTTTCAGTGAACTAGATATTAACAAGAGAAAACAACCCCAAAACCTGCACAGGTACACACACACACCCCCCTCACATCATCGCCCAAGAAAATTTTGTGCCAAGTTACTAACTCTTGTCAGAGCCAAAGCAGCCACTGGAGCATCCGCTCTCCAGACACAAACTCTTCCAGCTGGAGCTGCCATCCTCAGGGACCAGCTAATTTAGCATTGCCTAACAAGGGCTACAGACCCACGCTTCTGTGTTATCAGGACCATTAAAACACTCATTAGAGAAGGGCTCCATTTGCTCTTTGACCTGTGGAGCTTGGCTGAGTTGTTGAGTAGCTGGCCAGGCTCCTGGAGGAGCATCCTTGAGAAAATAACATCTGATGATAAATTTACAGCTACAGCAACTGCATATTAAGTGCATTTTACTCCAGCTAGTTCTGTGTCACAAGTTGTCAGTACAGATTGGTGGGAAAAGAGTATGAAATATTCATGAAGTTATCAATGGCACCAAGATATCTAGTTAATTATGTTGCTTAGCACTTCCTCTCAAGCTCTGAATACCCAGTGCCGACTGGCTCGTTAGCGTAACTGCAGTTTGATTGTGCCTTTGTGGCAGTGTTTTCTCCATACCACTGACACACCACTGCACTCTTGGACCAACTCCATCTTAATTAGCTTTGCTGCCACTGGAATTAGGCGACATGTTGTAGAAGTCACTTAAATTAACTTCTGACTCTTCCTCAGACAGATGGGACCTTGGTACCCATGCCTGCCTATTACATTTGTTTAATCATTCTCTAAAGAACTGTCACAAAAAGACAACATGCTGTACTGTCTGGGTGCGTCAGAGATGTGACCTTGGCTTCGGCACCAGGTTTTGAAAAGGAATGTGTTTCTTAGAAGGTATCTGAATTTTGCCAGGCAAGTTGATTAGCAATTTGGATCCCAGCCTAGAGGCTTCCAGGTAGTGAGGCCCCATTGGCTTCTGCTACTGATGACTCAAAATAGCTTTGAAACTCACAGTCCTCCCTGTCTCCAGTGCCCACTACTGATCCCCAGTGCAGAGCTGCAGCACAGGAGTGGCAAGGGCCAGCGATGGGGCTGGGGTCTGTGCTGGGCTTTGCTGTCACAGTCCCCCCCATAGCGCAGGCTGGACATGCTCTCAGGTCCATACTCAGAGCCCTGCTGATGGGCTTCACATGAAGGAGCACAGCATGTGCAGAGTAAGACCTTGTGCTGCCCTGGCCACACAAAGCTTATGTCAGAGCATGTCAGCCAGTCTCTGGCACTTGAAAAACAGTGTCAGTGCCCTCTGTGTCCCATTCCAGCCATGAGATGGAGATGCAGTAGAGCTACAGCATACTCATACCACATCTAGATGCTGACAGGGGCTACAGCATCACCTTCCTAAAGTCCTCTGCACTTTGCTAGCATCTACAGGAAAGCTGGAAGCAGCGCAAATAGCATGGGACAGGGTATTCTGGAGTATTCCAGCCCAAATTCTGGACAAGGAAACTTTAAGAAGCTTCTACGAACAGCAATGCTGGATGGGGGCCTGGAAAAGTTATTTGGTACTTGAAGATCAGTGTGCTGAAGACCTGTCCCCTTTGCACCTCCAGTCCTACCAGCCCCACCCAAGGAGCAGTGCTCACTGCAGGATCCTCTCACCCAGCCCTTGCTTCTGAAGCCAGAAAGGGATGGCGCAGCTCTGGCCATACCCCTCTAACTCTGCTGTAGGAATAGACCCAACTACCTGAACTGATGCTTAGTCAAGAGACTTTTTGGAGACTCACCCTCCTACTAGACTTTATCTGAAGCTGTGAGCAGACAGTGCTCTTCGTTTGTGGGATTTTCCAGGGAGAAAGAAAGAGATAAGAAAAGGTTCACGACTGCTTCCTCCCTGGAGGTTTACTTTCAAGTTTCAGCTTCAAACAAGCCCAGATTTCAAAGTTCAGCTGGCTCCACCAGTGCACTCATGCATCGCTCTGCATGCAGACCACGTGAAGGATTTCCCTGCAGCTTCCCGCGGTGCTCAGCCCCCTCGCCTGACCCCCACGTACTACAGAGCCTCATAACAACATAAATAAATCCACAAGCTGACACGTGTGCCTGTACATGGGTTTGGGGACATTTCCCTAATTTCTCTCTGGATGCTTTGTACGATACCAGTGAGGCCATTGGTTCTTTTCTGATGTTACAGCGTTTTACAGGCAGGGCTGTACCGCAGCATTTGCAAAACTCACAGCCAAGAGCCCCCAAAAGCAGTGCTTCCATCAGCCCTTTGGAAAGTTTCAACCTACTAAAGGCTTGAGTGCTGCAACTCGTGCCGATTTACTTGGATAACTCTGACTTTTGAAGGCAGCCTTAATCTGCTGTGCTGTGGCCTGTCTGTTGCAAGTCATCTTTCCTTATTCTGAGCAATTTAGACCCTGATGCAGCAAGACACTTAAGGATGTGCTTGAGTATCATCTAACTTAATGCCAGGGCTTTTGCCAAGACAGTTATTACACTGTAAAATGGTCTAGTGTGGTGTGGATGGGACTGTACATGACACAGTGTCCCGTCCACGGGGTACGTGCTGTCTCCAGGTCATGGTCTTGCTGACCTGGAGCTGCCCAACTGGGCACATTGTCTTTCTGGGGAATTAGGGAGAACGATGTTTCCCAGCTGCAACCACATTTCTGCAAACTCTGGAATGAGTCTGTCAAACTGAAGTGGGCTTGGAGGCCACACTCTCAGCCCTTCTCCGTGCTTGTTTGGAGTGAAGATTATTCACATAGAAATAACTATGGTTTCAGAATCACAGAATTACAAGGTTGGAAAAGACCTTGTAATCCAAGATCATCGAGTCCAACCGTTCCTGTCCTATGCTAAACCATATCCCTAAGTACCTCTTCTACCCATCTTTTAAACACATTCAGGGTCAGTGACTCAGCCACCTCCCTGGGCAGCCTGTTCCACAACCCCACAACTCTTTCAGTGAAAAATTTTTTCCTAACATCTAATCTGAACCGGCCCTGGCACAGCTTGAGGCCATTTTCCCTTATCCTATCTCCTGTCATCTGGCTGAAGAGACCATGTCCCACCTCTCTACATCCTCCTGTCACGTAACTGTAGGCAGTGATAAGGTTTGGCGTCCGTTCCCTAACCCATGCTAAGACCTCAGGGATCTTTTGTGATCCCTGAGCATTGGTGTTCCCCTCCACAAAGCAAGATCAGAGCCACTGTCCACAGACCCCACTGCTCACTTTCCACGGCTCCAGGAGCGCTGTTGCTCCCCCTGTGCAAACTGCCTTCTCTATGATGGAAAGAAACAGCTATCCTCCACACAATAGTGCACAAATAAGGACATGATTAAACCATACTGGATGCTGAGAGGCAAACTACTGCACTATGATGTTCAAAAAGCCAGAATAATGTGATGGTTATATAGACAGACAGCTCAGGCAAAGATTGCCTAGAGCGCAGAATGATTGTCAGGATGGGCAAAAATGTAGAAAATCATGTGAGTGTGTAAGCTGCCAAAGCCAATTAATCCAAAGAACATTTTGCAACCATTAGGCCTCTATTACTGTGCATGCATCGTAATCACTATGGGTCCGCCAGGATACGATGGCAGATCCTTAATGATACTGAGCTTCTATATGATCTTTAATTATTTTCCTTGCCTTTGTTTACACTGAGTGGTTGCAGCATCTACATTTGGGGGAAAATGACTTATTTTAATTTGTCATTTTAAATGATGCTGCACCCAGATCTTCCTAGAAACAGGGTAGAGGAGCCTGGAAGGGCTGCTCAGGAAAGAAGAGGGATGCTGTGGTTTTTGCCCCATCTCACACTGCTTTACAGGCAACTCCTGCTGTTTGTATCAGAGCCTGAAAATTAGCAGGGACCTGGTGATCAAGGAAACTTCTGCTGATAAAAAGATACAGGGAGCACTTTCACTAGGCAGCTCTGACAGATCATCATCCTCTATGGCAGGACTGGAGGAGCCAGAGCTTGGAAATAAAGGTGAAGCCAAACCTTACAGCCTGAACCAATGCTGCAGCATCCTGGACTACAACTATCAGGAACAGAACATAGAATAGAACTGAGGTTTCAACTTGGTTTTTTTGGGCTTATTCACTGCCCAAAGACAGACAATGTGGGTATATGGCAAATTTAGCTTCACGCTTGCTTTGGCAAACCATCCTCCCCATTAAAGAGTAGAAAAGCTAATTTATCAAAGAAAGAACATGAAAACAGAGTATTTCCCAGCTTGCTATACTGCTGACCTGAGTAAAGGGTGACAAATATTTGTCACTTTTTGGGAAAAAAAAAAAGGGGGGGCTCATTGTTTAAATCTAGTGAATATTTTGTTACATCTTTTATCCATGTGGTTAAAACCACTGCCAAACGCTAATAGCAGGAAAATGATGTGACAGGTTAAGAAAGCTAAATAGGCTTCATTCTATCCTAAAATATGAAGACATAAAATCCACTCACCACTAGTTGAAGCGTCTTAAACCTCTGAGATTGTGTCTCAAGCCTGCAAGTCGCCCACCAGATCCTGACATACACCTACAGAGCTAACACCTCCTCTGCAGAGCACCTTTCCCGTTAAGGTACCCAGTTTCTACAACAATAAATGCTGACCTGCACTCTTTGCAGTCATTGCTACCTTCCTAAAGCTCTTCCAGCCCCTTTCAACTGATATTCCTCCAAAACCTCTTTCCTGGTTCCCCCAGCCTCAGAGCTGCCCACAAGTGGAGCAGAAAGAGCCACTTCCAGGCTCGCTCAGATTCTCAGTCCTCACCATTTAACTTTTTCCCTCTGGGGCTGTTTTCTTGCATGCTTCCCCAACTAAACAGATGCTATGGATGTTCTCCGACCTCAGCTCCACTCTCTGCAGACACCTGGAGATGAGAGGCAGAACCACAGAGTGGTTGAGGTGACCCATCCTACTGTGTTGTCCCCACCTTGCACCACGGTGGGAACTGAACAGAAACCTGACTGCTGCCTTTAGGCAACATTCAGCAAGTCTAATGTGTGTACTTCCTGCAGAAATTGCTGCTGGGAGAGTCCAGGCTCTTTGTTCCATCCTCCATCTCCCCTATATTTCTTTGCCACCATTTAACCAGACAGGTCCTTGGCAGAAGGTAGACAAAACTACAGGTCAGACCAGAAAACTTGTTTTCTGTCTTTATCATTTTTATTTTCTTGCTGGTGTCCCCTTGCCCCCAGGGAGGTTGCAGGCAGAGAACAGGCTCTGGGCAATGGCCTTCAGCACTGTGCAAAGGATCAGCCTCTCTATTCAGCAAAACCTCCCCTGAGTATTTCCCCTTCAGAGTTGTGATAGCCAGCCTGCAAGAGACCATGCCAGTCCTTCAGGGAAAATTGCACTGGCCCAAAGGGATATGCCAGAGAGAGCTCTCAATTTCATGATTTTAAAAAAAATAAAATAAAATTTAAAGTAATAAATTCAAGATACATCAGAACTGCAGCACTGCTAGTAGAAGCTGTCATCTCAGGGCATTTGCCTAGCCTGGCCTTTCTAAAGTCTCAAAGCCATTACAGAGATGGATTTCTTTAGACAAGCCATTAGCTGTTGATCTTTCTTTTGAGGGAGGGGGTGGAGCGAGGGAAGACCTGATTGTGAACTGCAAGTTACACTTTATTCTGCTTCTTCACCCAGATGTTATTTTAAGTGCCTGAGTTCTATAATTGTGCAGTGCTCTGGGCAGAGAGAGACCAGCACCACTTGCTTTAGGAGAGGAGCAAGACAAGGAGAGGCACAGAGGGGCAGGAAAACCAGAGAGGAAGACACACAGCCCTGGTAGCAAGCACTGCAAATGGGCAAGGACACCCTCTTCCAGGAGGGAGATAAACAGCAAAACACCCCTCTTTCTTTTGCAGGTCAGAGCACATCGCTTTGTTTGTTTTGCTTCTGAAGGAGTCCAAAGAGAAGGACTCTGCTTATCTGCTTCATCTGCACACAGGCAGCTGAAGGTTCTCAACCTGCTACTCAAGTCTAAGCAGCTCCCAAGCCAGCATGAGTAGGGACAGCATTTGGGATTATTTATCTTTTAATATGCCTGACAAAGAGCCCTGTGACTGTCAGAACGTACAGCACTGCCTCCCGCCTCGCAGGGGGAAATCCCACAGAGCAAAGTGAATCCTGCGTTGCTCCCCTCCATCTCCACCACCATGGGCTTCTCTTCCCTTTTTCCTTACCCATTCCTGTATAACACACAGACAAACATTACAGGCAGTCCTGTAATCTCCAAAATCTCTGCCCTGTATGGCCCTTCAGGGCCCGTTGCTGACCACCACATTACAGGTATTTACAGCGCAACCCATTTCCCCAGCCACACAACTCGCTCTGAAGATCAATCACTGGCTGCAGTACATCCTCATGACTAATAGAAACAATTACTCCAGACGAAGGCTCACAGGTATTTAAACAAGTTAAAAGTGCTTTGTAAGCCTGATGAAAACAAACGGGCCAAAATCCAAATACAATTTTCTCCCTGGCCAGCCTTAGCAGTGGTTATAAAGCACGACTGGTTGTAATGTTATTAATTATTATTACGAGTCCTTTAGAGCAGCATTATGAAGACAGAGTACAAAGATCTTGTTACAAGTCAAATGGACAGCTCTGAAGTGATCAGAAAGCCAATGAGTGCTCATGGGAGCATCTTTTTAAGCTCTTAGTTATTTGAGCAATTTATAAGAACGGGAAGTTGATTTGTGCTGGGAAGGAGAGAGTGGCTCTCAGCTCCTTGCCATGGAGAGAGCTTTCCTGGTTTGTCTACATCAAAGACTCGTAGCTGCACCTCCTACTCATTTGATCTTAATTCAGCTCAAAAAGGCTCTGCTTCATGCATTTCTAGGTATGACTTAGACATGAACCATGACGCAATGGTCCTTTGATGAATAAGAAAACGTGGACTGGGAATCATCTGTGCTGGGAAGATCCAAACTGATTTTCGGAAAGAGGTGAACACATAGGGATACACGCACATACATGCAGCTATAAATAAAGCAGGAGCTGTTTGCAAGGGAGTGGGAGCTGAAAGCCACTCCCTTGATTCAACCCATTGTCCCAGTGCATCTCTTAATTTTATTACCCTATGGGTACCCACGCAGCCAGCATTCTCTATGCAAAGCACAGGGCCAGGTCAAAACCATGGGGATGGAGACAGACTAACCCCTCGCTCCCAAGCAGTGACTGGTGGTACCACCATGGGGAGCAGAGCCGGTGTTCCTGAGGCAGGAACCCAGCCTGCCAAACCCCCTGGTCTGGCTCCCTCCCTCTTTCCCCAGTCCCTCAGCAGCCACAGCTTCCCGAGGAGAGACTTCAAAAACCTGTTAATGGGTCCTGGGAGACACGTTGGGTAGTTTAGCTGTCTTTGGAGACTCCTCCTGAGTCACGTAAATGTGTTGGCACAAAATAAATGCTGTTTACAATGTTCTCTGCAAGGTAGACTGGCTGTAAGCAGGCAGGCAGCGTGGTGGGAGGCGGGGCGCTGAGGACAACCCCATGTTTGGGGTCTAAAGGCACCCCAGACCTCCTTCAAGCTCTCTCAGACATGTGACTGCTCTGTCCCACCCCGCTTGAAGGGAAGCACCCCGATTTCTCCCTCCTGATTTTCTTCTGAGGTGGGTAAATGATATTTCAATACAAGTAGTTAATTACTTGAGGATTTCTTCCAGCTCCTTCACTAGCAATGTGTCTGGGGTCAGTGTTTGCCTGTGAGGCTATGCCATGTCTCTCTCAAAGCAGTGATATAACAAATGATTATTAAATCCTGGTGACTCCCAGTTCAAAGGAGGAAACCACAGGCTGGTGGTTTGTCTAAGCAGCAGCAAACTTTCTCCTGCATGTCCTTTGAAGCAGGATGGCCAAGGTAGGAAGTACCCAAACCACAGAGCACAGAAACCAAGGTGAAAGGGGAGTTTGGAGACCACCAAACCCTAAAGGGTGTAGACACAAGAGATTTCCAGGGACTCAGACGTCTGAGCAGAGGAAAACAGAATGCTTTTATGCCAGATAGACCATGCTCAACAGCTGGATCAACGGAACAGGTCTGTGTACAAAAGGGGAGGAGAGATGCATTATGCATGTGAGAAAACACACCAGGGACTGGAGATTCTCCCAGGACACAGACTTCAGTGCAAAAAATGCTCCAGAGTAGTGAAGAAAAGAAGTTTGCACAAGCATGGCTCTGTCTCCACCAGTGCATTTCCGAGCCTCCCTACAGACCAGAGTGACGGGTTTATGGAAGCTTTAAGATTGCTTGTGTCACAACTGTCCTATGTATAGGGGGAACCCAAAGGTTTTGGGATGAGTATATTGCAGATGCAAAATTTGGGTTGATTTATGAAGACCGTTCCTACGAAGGAGGAAGATACCTAGAGCCTGGCTCAGAGTGCAGGCTGAGGATGGCCACCACTGCAGCCTCCCTGGAGGGAGGGAAGGCCAAGAGCAGGTAGAACATGCGCCAGATGCTGCAGCAGGTCCTGAGTAATGCTCTCTTCCATGAGTAAGGAAACCTGCCTCAAACCAGAGATGGTCAAGTGCCTACAGGCCCTGCTCTCCCAGCCAAGACCAACCAGCACCAGTTTATGTCACAAGAGGCTTCAAAGGCTCCAGCCACCACAGAAACTCACACAGCTCGGTTTTGGCACTATTTGGTTTGTTCAACAGACGTCCCAGCAAGGCTTGCAGAGCAAGCTTTCTTCATCAACCAACACAGAGCAAAGCTTGGCTTGGACTCAACACACAAACCCTTCTCACAAGACTACTCAGCGGTCACTGAAGAGTCATTTAAGTGGTAACTAGAGACAGGTATTTTCAAGTGCAGTCGTTGTGCCTTGAAGCAATGCTTGAACTGTGGATATACTGTTCTCAGAACGCCGTTTCCCATCTGTTACACCCTGACACGGTGTGGGTGACTCCCCAGACATTATTGCTAACAGAATGCCAAGAGCCAGTTACCTACCCTAGAAATTTGTTATCACACTGAATGTCTGACCCACAGACTGCTGACATCCACAGAGCCTTTTACCGAGTTTAATAGGCTGTGGATCGACCTGAATAGAGCACCACACACCACACCTTTTCAAATCAAGACAAACTCGATCAATGTCATGAAGCAAGATTTACTTCACTGCAGCCTCCATAAAACCCCTGGTAATACTGGGGCTCAGGCTTTTAGGGTCAAATATTAAAGGCTTCTCTAACATGCTAGTACTAATTGTTGTAAACACTCTCATGGACACAGGCATTAGCTCAGGCTGTGTCCCTACTGCCCCTGAAAGTCTAGTCAGTTCAGCCTTCAATAAGCTTCACTTGAGGCAGCTTTTAAAATAAAGCCCAAAGCTTGAGTGAAACCCTTCATCCCACCCCTGTCCTGGGCCATACTTACTCCCTGCCCTGAATGCATTCCCACCTCTGATGCCAATGGCAAAACAGGGTTGTGTCAAACACATTCTGAGAGACCAGCTCCTACTGCAGTGCATCACTCCCTGGGTTATTGAAGATATGGTGTTGGGGCCCCATAATACAAATAATTTCTGAAAGAAACATTATTCTATAGTGTGAGCAGCGCAGAGGTCTGGATAGACCAGGAGAAAACAAGCTGCAAGGCATTTTGTGACGGCGAAGAAATGGAAAGGCCGTTTGCCTGCATTATACCTTGCACAGATGGGAAAGTAGTACATGGGCACACTGACACTCATCACCTTTAATAGGTGTCCCAGGGCTACATTCTCACTCACTGTGCTGAAAACGTAGGGGCAAGCGTGCAGCTCCTACACTTCAATAATAGAAGAAGCCGTTTATAGAGAGATGGGAACTATTTAGACTCAAAGTGTTTCATTTCACTTAATTTAATATCACTTAACACTCGGAAAACTTCTATAAATGAAATCACTGGAGGTTCAGATCGCTACTGTGTCCAGGTGTATCTGGAAAAGAAATGCGTCCGTTTTCCGTGCAACAAATGAGCAGCCATAGATTTTCTGGATAATAAAATCTCCAGCCTAGCTATTTAATTATTCAGATGAAGCTACAGATATCTAAAGCCATGTGCTAGAAACTCTGGAGAAAGTTATAACAAATGTTTGCTGTAAAAAGGCACCAACAAAACTACTCATGAGATAATGATAATTTAATAATTATGCAAGAAAGTGCAATCTTTGTTCTCATAATCTCTCCTCATACAGTCAAAAATACTTCCTTTCTTAGAGTTACATAAAATAAGTGTTCTCCACAGCAGAATTTTCAACCAAGACCTTCATCCTGTAACTGGAGGTGTGGCCAAGCACATTCATTTTTGTGGGCACCCATAGAAGCATAAATCTCCTGCTGTAGAATCACTGTGCTGAAAAATGCCCAAGTCACACTTTTAGGTGCCCCCCTCCAGTGATTTGGGTCCTTTCTCTTCTGTGGCGAACAGCTCTAGGAAGGTAGTTGCATCTTTGCCACTGTTCATTATGCTAATGGTAGAGACCAGCCCGTTGGCATCATACCAATATACCATGCAGAAATGGGAATGTTCACAGATTTTAAGGTTTAAAACCCCACCCATACAACACAGACCCACAGTCAGCAATGCTCCCTGGTTGCTGGATATGTATACATAGTGCCAGGGTTTCCTTTGAGTGGAGGGCCCACCAAGATTTGGGCTCTTTTACCTGCTGGTTGTGGTGTACAGGCAGCCAGAACAACATCCAGGGCCAGAGCTGGGATCCAAATGTGTTCACGTGGCACAGACTGTTATTAGCCATACTATACTTCTGATATTAGGCAATTTATAATCACGTTGCTAATTACACCACCAATTGAGGACAATCTGCCCTTTCTGGAATTCTCCTCCTAATCAAACGCTGTCCTCGAGACATTAAAAATATGCTGACATTCAGCAGCAGGACCGGCAAAATCACAGCATCCCTGTTATCACAGCATCCCTGTTATCACAGCATCCCTGTTATCACAGCATCCCTGTTGAGCTGCTGCCAATCAGATAAGCCCACAGGAGCCTCAGCATGCTCCAGCCAACTCAAACTGTGCCTTCACTCATGCTGCGGCAGCCAATGCAGCCCAAATCTCTGAGGTGGCACGTGGGAAAGAAGCATCTCCTACACCAGGGCAAGCCCCTGCCTCCCAGGCTCATATCAGGAGGTGATACAAGCTCCTGGCTGCCCACGCAGATCCAAAAGAGACTGAAAACTCCCTTCCCTGCCCTGGGTTTTTGACTTTCTGGCTAGATTTTCTGCAGACTCATCGCTGTGCTACAAAATCATCTTTTTCTACAGCCTCAAGACACGGCTACTCTGATGAGCACTGAGCAGAGAGCACGGGGTAGCAGTCAGGCACCAATGGGGGACAGAGTCAGGTGTGGGGGTATCACTTGCACGGGCATCCTTCTTCAGAAGGACCTCGTCACAGCAGCCAGCATCCCTCGGGGGAGGGATGGCAGTGACCAGGCACTGGGCCAGGCTTCCCTGCTAAGGAGGCAGTTTGCAGCCTCTCTGGGGAGAAAGCCAGCTTCCAGCTAGCCAACATGCTGGCGTGTTTGCTGTACCCTCCAGGCTTCTTTGGCAGCAGTGAACGTGCACAGTGTGGGTTTGGGAGCTGCTTCACTGGCTCTCCTCCACCACAGGTTAACTCTGCATGGAGACACCTTGGCTTCTGAGGTACGGGGAGGTTTCTCTGTACCACCTCATGGGTCTGAAGACTTCCCCATCCTTCAAACACCCTCCTGAGGAACAATCTGGGAGATTCAGCTGGTTTTGCAGATTGTTTTGCCCTTGGCATACACAGCTTATTAGAATGAACCTCCCACCCTTCTCCCACCCTTGCCTCATGTTCAAGCTATCTGCTGATCGCTCTTGGTTGCACACTTCATATCCAAACTGCACATAGAGGAGCTCCCACTTGGGCTCTGCACCTCGTGCCACCAAGTTTGGACCCTCCTGGCTCGTTATGACAAAGCCAACCAGTCAGCCACCCATGGCTGGTTTATTTTAAATGCCTGTCTATTCATTACAGTTCTTATAATAAGAGGGGAAAGCAGGAAAATTGCACTGCAAGAATAAAAAGTGAATGTCCCAGTAAAGCCTGTGCACACCACCATAAAAATAATGCTTATAGTTATGGCTTCACGTTTCCAGAAGGGCTGGGGAACAAACCAGAGCAGAAAAGGAGAGAGATGGCCTGGGACCTGCATGTCAGATGAGTGCAAAGGCTGTCAAACCCAGGCTGGGACCAAGGGATGGTGCTGGAGTCCCACCGACTGCCCACACTGCAATAGGGCTGGGCTTCCCTGTGCAGACCCTCAGTCCCACAGGTGCCAGGAGAAAGGTTTCGCTGGGTTCCCCTGTAATGTAACAGTGACACCAAAAGCTTTTGTGACCTATTTGACATGCACTGAGGAAAAATGCCACAAAGAGTTAAATATTTAAGTTCTAACCCAGCCTTTCCAGACTTAGACCCTTTCAATACAGTCAGTCTCTTGGACAAGCAAAGTCTGTTCACAAGTCATCAGATTTGCAGAGTGTTTCCCCTTCCTGTGCACTGATCTCTCCACATCTGACATGACTTCACTCCCTGCATCAATTGCCTGCCCAGGAGGTCTCAGTAACTTCTAGAGTTGCAGTATTGACTAGTTTTGCTCCGATATAACTTCTTGTTGGCAGCACTGGGGCAAATCAGCAAATGCCTTGGGGCTACTGACTCCCAGCATGGTCAATTCTGGGAAGAGAAGAAACCCCCACTCAACACCCCAAAACACATCACAAGATCCCAGCTGAGGTATGCTGAGGCCACCTTTGCCCTGCTACCCAAGGAGGATGCCGTCTCCTTCCTCCCATTCCAGTACATTGTCCCCACAACCCTGGGAGATGGCACAAGCCATCCTGGGGAAGATTTTGCTGTTTCAGGTGCACAGGCCGAGCCTGCACTTCGGATGCTTTACAGAAAGACTGATTTAATCTTTCTTGACAACTTGTCTTCTATTGTGTGGATCTGTTTAAAAGGGAGAGACCAGTTGTTAATGTCTACAGGAAGGGAAAGAAAACAGTCACTGGTCCAACAACCCTGCTGCCTCTGCTGTCTTGTCAGGAGAAATTAGGCTGGAGGGGTGCGAGTCTCACAAAGAAGTTGTGTTTCCTTGCAAAATGCTCATTTTAAGACCTCAGCTGACCTCTTTCTGACAGTGATGCTTTCCTCCAAAAGTTTCCACCAGCTCAAATTTCACTCAGAGGCAGAGGCCTGGCTCTTCAAAGCCAGTCGGGGGGGAGCAAGATGCTTTCCTGGGAGTGGGATCCTCAGGAACACTGAGCTTTCTGGAAGCTGAACTCTACACAGAGGGCACATCAGGGACAGACAAAAAAGGAAATAAAAATAATTTGCCTAATGAGCAGGTAAACTTTTTTCCCTAGCTGTTTTCACTGTATTTCCAGTGGAATTATCTTGATTTTTCCTGCCAAACTTCTGCTATTGGTCTGTGCTCTTCCTACCATTGTCGTCATTTCAGCTAGCCCTTGTCTGGTCAGGAAATTCATGGTATGTATATTTTTGTGCATGGTGCTCTTGAGATGTCTGAAAAATGTTCCTGTGAACCAGGCACTGATGTATCACTCTCTGGAGAAGATAAATTTCTGTCTGCTCCCTGCATCCCTCTGTTAAGATACAGTGTGAATACAAATTTGTTTGGAAAGGTTGCATTAAAACAACAATAAGTCTTTCTCTTCATATATTTTATACAGTGCAGCTATCCCCATTTCACACGGAAAACGTAAGGTATCGGTATTTGAACAGATATTTAGCTGAAGCCATAATTGGCTAATACTAATTGCCTTTAGGATTTTCTGTCTGATTTTCATAACTTAAATAGGAAAAAATACATAGTGTTCAGTGGTTACAGCTCTTGTGATTGATGGACAGCTCTGCAGACCCCCTGCTTCTCCTCCCCTCAGCCCACTCCCCAGATTCATCAGCTGCTCTGAATCCTCCCTGCAGTGAAACCTCTGGGCTGGATCAGCTCTGCTAATCCTCTCCAGGCACAGAGCTGAGGTGACCGTGACTGAGCCCTGCCAGGAGCAGGCTACAACCTGGCCGCCCCCAAGACCATCTCCCTGAGGGTGGGGAGCAGGTCTCTAAGTGCTTCCAGGACCTCCCCGTCCTGCACTGGACAAGACACAGCTGATTTCTGCTTACTGCAAAGGAGCTGTCTGCAGCAGGGTGGTTTCAGGGGTACATCCCAAATGCCCGAGGTGCTGGGACACGGTCACCGACAGCCACCCCGCATGGCTGAGCAGATGCAGGGCAGCAGCAGAGAGGTGATGGCTGCAGCTGGGACTCACATCTCTCTCCCTGCAGACCCACTTCAAGCACCAAGCTATACCTCACGCCCATTAAGGCTAATGGAAAAAGCCATTTAACACAACTCCTGGGCCAGCCAAAAATGATGAATGAGAACTGTTTAACAGTCGTGTAGCCAGAGGCCTGACTCTGCCTGCATTCACAGCCACATAAATCCCCACCAAATGAACTCTCTGGGCCTGACAGGCTCCGTGGTATCAGCCACGTCCCTCCATGTGCTGGCACCATGATGTCAGCTACGTGGCACAGGACTGAGGCATCGCCTCCCTCCTGTGCCAGTAGCAGTTGGGCCACTGGCTCCCCAGGAGGTGAAAAGCCAGACCAAACCTCTCCTAAAAGCCCTGCCAGAGGGTTTTTTCACAGAATCACAAGGTTGGAAAAGACCTTTGAAGATCATCAAGTCTAACCATTCTCATCCTAAACTAAACCATATCCCTAAGTACCTGTGGTGCTGTTGAGGCACAGACCAGCTGCTGCCATGTGAGAAAAGGCTGGGTCTTGTGTTCCTAATTAGCAATCCCTCCCTTTCACCAGACTTTTCGGTCCAAGATGGAAGTCATCTCCTGAGAACAACAGCAGAACCACAAACAGAGCAATGAAGGATGATTTTAAACAGCAAACACACGTTTGGTTTTGTGGAAATTAAAGCATTTTGTGCCCCTAGTTCCCAGCCCTGCCCCTTCAGTCCTGGGGGTCTGAGGGACAGGTTGCTCCCAGGGTGGGGCTGTGCCTATTTCTTCTGGCCATCTCGATTTGAAGCAACCATTGCTAGCCTCTGTGAGCAAATGAGTCTGTGAAGAGCACCCCAAGGTGCTCTTGGATGTCCTTCCACCCCTTTGCGAGCTGTGAAAGACTAGAAAATATACCTCTCAATTATGAAACTAAGCAAAGGAAGCACAAACGTAGGAATATTGACAATGAACAGTTTGCAAAGGAGCTAAAAGTACAGGGCTGTTTTCATGATAAACTCACAATATTTTCCAGAGCAACGAACCCACAGGAAACTCCTCCATCAGCTTGTTGGCAACTCCCAAGTTAAATGCCAGTAATCTGGCAGTGGAGAACTGGCCTCCAGCACATCACAGGTTTAGAAGCTCACCAGATTCACCCCCCTTCTTTATGGCTGCTTATGTTAACCTCATTACTCGTTACAGACATTACTCATGTCTGTGAGAAAGATTTACCTTTGCATTCATTTTGCACCAAAAGCAATGCACCCTTTGCTCCTACCTTGACTGCAAAACAGCTCAACGAAAGGCTGTCTTATCCCTCAAGCCCAGAAGAAGGTATCTGAGACCTTAAGAAAATCTGCCATCCTTCCTTATAAAAATGTGCTGGAGGGATATCTATAAGCACTGGTTTTCAGCTAAAATAAACTGTTTGTCCCATGTTCGTGAAGTACCCGCTCCAGTTTACTCCAAACATAATGAGATCTTTGTGCATGTTGTGCAGAGTCCTAATCCTTCTGTCTCCAGGTCCCATGACACATGTGATGGAGACCAACGTAGCATTTATTTGATAATTACCTTTATTATAGGCAAATTTGAAGTTCTTTGGTCTACTAGAACATGCCCTAAGTGTTGCAGAGATGCAGCACCTTGCAGATACAGACTGACAGAAAACACTGATCTCTGATTAGTGTTCCACACCAATATGCAGAAGAACTTTTTCACAGAAAGGGTGACAGAGCCCTGGGACAGGCTGCCCAGGGGGTGTGGAGTCTCCTTCTCTGGAGATATTCAAGACCTGCCTGGACACTGACCTATGTGACCTGTCCTAGGGACCCTGCTTTGGCAGGCGGTTGGACTTGATGATCTCTGGAGGTCCCCTCCAACCCCTACAATCCTGTGATTCTGATGCAGGTTTGGTTAAGGAATGAAAAAAGTCCAGCAGTTGCAACCCTTCTGTCATGAGCATCTCTCCACTGGATCCTCCTGACACCTTCACTGGAATTACCTGGTCAGGCTCAGCACGGACATAGCCACAAAGGGATTTGCACAATAAAATAGCCTGATCCCAGATGTCCAAGACAAGTGGCAATTAGTAATGTTGCCCAAGAGAAACTGGAGGAAACAGAAGAACACATCTAGTCTTTTCCTTGCCCTGGCAGCCAGCAGCACTTCGTAGGCTGTACTCAAATGCTCTCAACAGTGCTTCATCTTACTCAGACAATTTTCAATAAATGTACACCTTTTTAACATCCTACATATACATCAGACTCCTTTTGCAGATAATAACAAGAAAAACAAGGAGTTCCCTTAGTGATGATATGCCCACGTAATACAGACAGCATCTCAGGAGCTGGGAAGGCAGGGGAAGAGAAAAAAGGAGGCTATTTTTTTCCATGGTAAAAGACCCTGCAATTTTGCTCACATGTCCTTGGACAAATCTCTCATTTTGGCTGCATTTAGTGAAAATTACCCTGTAATGGCAGCAGATGAGACTTCTGGTTGATCAACAGTGAGTGAAGAGGGAAGGAGTTGGCCTTAGCAAACCCTTGTTTCTGCCTCCACATTCTCATGCTACAGCATTTCATTACTGGGGGTAGTGCACGGCGCGGCGTGAAAACCCTCTGTTCTCTCACCTCCTAGGTTGAAATAGTGGTGCTGAATTTGCAATTAAAAAAAAAACAAAAAAAAGAGAAAGAACAGGAGCAAAGTGAGCAGCAAAAATACCCGCATTGTTGTAAACTGCCAGGTTGCATGAACTGTGAAATCCCCAGGCTATTTTGGGGATAATTCGGCACCTTTCAACTGTCACATAAAATTTCATGGGGGATGATGCTTGGCATTGTTTATATGACATTAGCTTCACCTTTTCATCCTACAGGGGACCATCAAATGCAAAACTGGATTAAATTTGGCAGATCACATTATATATGGGGAAGTGAGAAATATTGCTGTATCACAATTGATTTTCCCAAAGGCACCAGCCAACCTCTGATATTTTGATACTGAGGTGATAAATAATTTTCCACTGGTAATTTCCATATTCAGTAAGCTGAGAAGTTTTTTCTCAGTATGCAAATGAGATTTATTTAAAGCACCATTTTGCTTTGCTTACAATTAGATTGATTTGGATGGCTGCAGGAGGATTTTTGTCTTGGGTGATGCTGAATGGGCAGGATCAGAGGTAGGTCCTTCCTGCGGTGTAGACTCACCTTCAAACTAAACCAGATTTTCTCACTGGGCTTATCATAGCTGGACAAGAGATGAGCCAGATAGAAACATGTGGGTGATGATCAGGAGGTTTTATGCCTCAGATGCTACAATTATTTTACTTGGCTGTAAATATTTGAGCAGACACTGAAATCAGCAGGTCACACCAGAAGTTTCAGCAAACCTCAAAACCAAACCTGATAGATGGAGAGAACTTCACAAACTCATGAGAAGATTGCTTTTGGGTTGGGTCTGCCTTCTCCTGACTTACACATTTTGACAACATATTTGAAAGGCAGTCCACACAGTCAAGTCCATCGATCTTGTAGCTGACCACTACAAGAGGATAAAATCAATGCCAAGAGACGGAGCAACATGTTTGATCACAGACACAAAAAAGGAGATCTTGACTCAGCTATACTAAGAAGAGGCCCCTGACACCATCTTGAGTGGGACCTACAGTTCCTCATGATACAAATGCTTATTGTATAGCCAAAGTTCAAGGTGGTGGCTCCCTAGTCCACCTTTACTGCATGCTAGATACAGCTACATTTCTCCTTTAGCTTCTGGTTTTGGCTGGGACAGAGTTAATTTTCTCCCCAGTAGCTGGTGCAGGGCTGTGTTTGGGATTTGTGCTGGGAAGTGTTGACAGCACAGGGATGGTTTTCATCCTGCTGAGCAATGCTTACATGGAGCCAAGGGTTCTGCTCCTCACCCACCAGCAAGTGGGCTGGGGATGCACAAGGAGCTGGGGCAGGGGGCACAGCCAGGAGTGCTGACTCCAATGACCAAAGGGATATTCCAGCCTGTATGACATCATGCTCAGCTCATGAAGTTGGGGGAAGGAGGCATCAGGGGGATGTTCAGAGCGATGGTGTTTGTATTCCCAAGTCCCCGTTACGTGTGATGGAGCCCTGCTGTCCTGGGGATGGCTGAGTACCTGCCTGCCATGGGACATGGGGAAGGGATTCCTGGGTTTGCTTTGCTTGTGTGTGTGGCTTTTGCTTTGCTAACTGACCTGTCTGTGTCTCAACCCACGAGTTCTCTCACTTTTACCCTTCTGACTCTCTCCCCCATCCCACCACAGGGGAGTGAGCGAGCAGCTGCGTGGGTCTTAGTTGCTGGCTGGAGTTAAATGATGACAGCTTCTTCTAAACCTCAGAAGAAGGCATTGGCCAGCTCAGCAGGTCCCAGCTCTCTGCATCATTTGGTGAAAACCCTCTGAGAGGTTTCTGATGGGCTGGATGGGAGACAGAGCAAGCAGCAGAGAGACAGGGCTATAAGGGCTGTGAAGGGCACAAATAAAGCAAGCTGAAGTGTGTACAGTGATGTTGTGCCCTGTTCCCCCAACATCTCCCACCACAGGTCCCAGAAGAGCCCTCAGACACTCTTGGCTTTGCTTCACAAGCCTCAGAGGATGAATTAGGAAAGAATAAAAGTCTTTCCTCCAAACAGCTCCTCCTTCTCTCACTCGCAGGAGAAAACAGCCTTCAGTAGCACAACAGTAGGAATGCCCAGGAGATCCCTTCCCCTGGCCCCAGCCTTGCCCACAGCTCCCAGCCCAGCTGGGGGGCACACAGCCCCCCTCTGCCAGCCCCTTCTGCTCCTTTGTCGCCCTCCAAGACCTGTTACCTCAGGTCTCCTTTTGTGGGCTTGCAGCTCACGCGTGCTCACCCAGGATGACAAGGTTTGTGGCTCTGAGTCATCCTCACTGCTGCTGCTCCACTGCTGGTTCTGCTGTGAGCATCACTGACGCGCCTGTTTCCAGTTTGCACACCACGTGGAAGCTGTTTAAAGGAAATTTAGTCCCGTGGAGAGAGCCAGCACTGGGTTGATGTGTGTCTCAAACTCTAATTTGATGAGTTATACACAGCCTTTACACACAGAGATGAGTTTGGCTCCCCAAATACATTTGCATTCGTCAGTAACTGCAAGCCTTGTGATGTCTTTATGGAAAAGTCTGTCCTTCCCTGGCCAGCCTCGTGTTGCACTTCCAACAAAGGTGCCTGCAGGACAGCCCATGGGGTAAACACACTTCTTCAGGTTTGCTGATGCTGGACCTCTCCAATGGTCCTACACACTGACATATTGTTGCACCAGCTTTAAATTTGCTTCTCAAACCACCACTTTCAAGCCAGAAGTTTCCTTCTTTATTTAACTCATATACTTGCTTCCTTCTGCCACTCTCCAGCAGGCAGGGGTACATCTCAGTGCCTGGATAGGAATCCTGTCTGGCATGAATGAGTGCATCATTACATTTTTGGTGCTGTTCCTCTCACTTAGATCTGTAGAAAGTTTGATCTCATGAAGTTAAGAAGACTCAGTGAACAAAGTTTTACATCTCCCTCTAGGGAGACTTGTTCTGTTTCTTTCTAGCAGCACATGAACTACCTCCTGCCTGTTAATAAGGCCTTTCTAGCAGAGGTCTATAAACCAGGGGGCCTTGTGTTCTAATGCACTAACATAAAACCCCACATTCCTTTGTACATCAGCCACTGCATGCAGCCCAGCAGGTACTGAGGGGATCAGAGAGCTGTACCAAATCAGCCTTACAGGCTGTGGTATCACAGCAGAGCAATCAAGAAACACCTTACCCAGATCATCACCCCTCCTAAATGCATCCAACTATGCTTATTGTTTCTTTTATCAAAGGGTGTTGCTTGGCACCTGAAAGTTTGGTGCCCATCTTGAACGTTTCTAGAAGAAATGACATTTTTGAAGGTGCTGGGGTTTAAGCCCAGCTGGGGACTAAGCACCACACAGCTGCTGAGTTCAGCTCAGCTCCATCCCCCCACTATAGTGGGGTGGGGGAGTGAATTGAAAAGAAAGAGAAAACTCAGGGGTTGAGATAAAGACAGCTTAATAGGACAGAAGAGGGAGAGGATAATGATAATCATGACATTGATATAGGAGTACACAAAAGAAGTGGTGCTCAGCACAACTGCTCACAACCCTGAGCCATTGCCCAGATAGTTCCTGACCTGTGCCACCCTCCAGTTCTATATGGAGCAGAGCAGCATATGGTATGGAATTCTGTTTTGGGCAGCTTGGGTCAGCTGTCCCAGCCGTGTTCCTTCCCAGCTCCTTAGGTGCCCCCTCCTTCTCCTTGGCAGGGCAGTGTGAGAAGCCGAAAAGTCCTTGACTGCTTGGCAACAGCTAGCAACATCAGTGTGTTATCAACATAACTCTCATCCCAAATCCAAAACACAGCTCGGAGGAAAATTAACTCTATCCTAGCCAAAACCAAGACAGAGGGTACAATGAAACTGCCTTCTAAACAGCAGACCCCTTCTCCACATCCCTTATTTAAAGGTTCCCACCTATTTGTCCTCAAAAGAAAACTCAGGAGCGACATAGCGGCCCACGAAATGAAGCCTGTCCTCCTCCCAGGAAGCTCAGCCTCCCCCAGAACCTCATCCACAACTCAGCGCAAAGTAGAAGAGAGCAGATTCTGAGTCACGAGTTTCTCTTCCTTGAGGCTGTTACAGATCTGATAAACCATTTTTTTTGCTGTTTTTAAGTGCTGCCTAGAGTTTAATAAATGCTCCTATGTATTATTAATCTAGAATATTAACCCCAAATCCTATAATAAAATGACTCAAGCATTTCAAGCCATCTCAGAGGCTTGCAAATTCCTTGCAAGTTACTAATTATGCTACATGGGAACAACTGTTTGGTAAATTTTACAGTCAGGTTTCATCTTCTCTTTAGAAAGGGCAGGATACAAATTTATGCAACATAAAATGGGAGCTAATGAACTTGGAGCACATTCAGTATGGAGTGTGCATCTAACAAGTGGGAATAATAACATTAACAGTGCTTTGAGATAATAGACTATTTAAATTCATATTTATAGAAGCCATAGACTAATACAGGGTGATCTACTGTTTAGATGTTGTTTCCCTGAGGGCACAATCCAACATGGGCAAGGATACATCACGTTCTTCTGAGCTGTGATACCCAACAAAGAGAGGCCCTCACAAAGTACACCGTGCTGGGGATCTCGAATGTGGAAACATCACATAGAACTCCAGGTTGGCCTCACACTAGAGGACATGTCCACAACTGGGTCTCCTGAGAGCTACAGGGTTGCTCCTAGTTTGGTTAACCAGGAAATAACATGCTCCTGTCTGGGTAGAAGCAGAGGTTCACTCCACCCTAGCAAAGGGACCGTGTCCGGACTGTGCTTAATGGTTGGCGTAAGCAACTAATAAAAAGTAAATAAAGGAACCTATTAACAACACATCTGGCAGTTTGGGGCTTTATGCAATGATTTTTTGCAGGTTGGAGTATCCAGAGATCTCATCAGCTGTTACAGCAATCCTGGGCAGCATGACAGGAATCCAGCCCTGCTTATTTCCACAACTAGAAGATGAGTTTTGCAAGGATAAAAGCTACATCTAGCAAGGCTCAGGTTCTGGTGTCCAGCCAATTCATAAAGCCTTATAAAGCCTCTTCTTTTCCTCCATACGTGGCTGAACCAGCACTGGCAAGTGATGAAAACAGTGAATCCCCTCCCTAAGCCAGCCAACACAAATCATTTAATTCTTGGTCTGCCAATGGCTGCATTTTAGCATTGTCTCACCAGACTCAGAGCTGAACGAAGTTTGGACAGCAGTTATTATAGCTGTGCAACACCACATCCTGGCTTTTGATCTCCAGCACTGGCGTAAATCAGGTCCTCAGGGACCAGAAGTCCCTTGGGGTAGCGTTTCTGTGGCCCACATCATAGGCTGCTGAGAAACGTAGATGCAGCCTTTAGTATTTATATCATGTTTCCAGTTGTCTGCAGTGGTACAATGCCAGTAATTTATTATTTATTTACTTCATCCCTTGTGTACAGTTCATCATGCAGAGGGCAAGCAAGAAGCGATCGTGCTGTAGCTAGATGTGCTGTGGGTTTCTGGGAGCACTACCAAGTGCTTAGCATGGCAAAGGGTGTCCCCCTTGGCCCTGAGAGCACCAAGGCCAGCACTAGCATCACTCCTCGGGTCCACAAGACACACCAAAGGTAAAGCAGGGAAGAGGCTCCCTCCGAGAGCAGCACCCCAGGGCTGGGAAGAGATGGAAGGGTAAGAGAGTCAGAGAAGGGAAATGGAAAGCACCACAATTATCTCTGTGATGAAATTCAGGATTTTTCTGGGGCTTTCTCAGTGGACTGATGTAAATTGCTAAGCCATGAAGGAAGTCTCGTAATGCCCTTGTCCCTTGGACTAGAGAAACTACTCTCTGTCAGTCTAGTGCTGCAAGAAGATGACATGAGTCTGGTACACAGATTGTTTCACCCTATTTCACTGGGAGGACACCAAGCCTTTTTCTCTTGGCCATAGCAGAAGCAGACTCCAGTGGACACAGAGTCAGCAAATCCTAACCCAAGTGCCTTGGGGAGTGATGCTGTGCACTTCTGTGTCCTCTCCATCCTCTGCCTCCCTCTGGAGCCACAGCCTCCAGTCCAGCCTTGGAGCTCTGGGATGCTCCACCACCTGCACCGTGCCTGGGCTGCACGTGCACTTGTGCAGCAGGTTGATATCACTTGACCCCAAGTGACATGGGTGCACTGTGGGGACCTGGCAAAGCTGAGATCACATCTACAAGTTGTCATGAGTACAGGTTTTAACAAGGGCTGGGGCTCTGCCTGTGTTAAAGACTAAATTATTAACAGCTGCCCATAACCTCTCATAGCAGGGGAGGATATAAAACATCTGCTAGAGACTTCTGTCTGTCTGAGACACACAGGTGCTGGGTGCCTGGTCACCACTCAGGTATAGGTGTGCAGCACAGGATGCCCTGCAATACCTGACCTACAGGCAGAGCTGCACACTGCTCCGGGCACACGCTCCACCACATACACATCGGTGCCACAATTCAGTTACACTGATACTCTGCATGACGCTGTTCATATAATCTCTAATTTTTTGCAGATGATGGAAAGCTCCTCTCTATATCCAGAAGGATCAAGCGATGTCAGGCAGCTTAGCAAAGCTCCCCAGCACAACAGAGGAGACTTATGCAGCTCTAGCCTCACGCACCCCCCCTGGAAGAACGCCAGGCAGAGTCTTGTGCTCTCAATAATCCTCACGCTGACTGCTTACACAAACACAGAACAAAACAACCCAGCACTTCTCAAAGTTAGTTTCAAATTAAATTCCTACAGCAAGACCTGAGTCATCTCAGTCTTCTTTTGTCTTGCATTAATTTTAACTCCATTCTATGATTTTCATAACCAAGACAACTCTCAGACATTTCCTCCTCAGCTTCCAGCTGGTCACCTGCTTTGCTCTGGGATCTTCACTGGTGTTTATCAATGACTAAACTTTCCCTGTGCTCTCCTTCCAGCTCCACAGCCCAGCTGCTGTGAGCAGTGAGCCTTCTGGGGTCACACGGGGGCAAAAGGGAGCACAGACCATGGGATGGGTCTGGATTGAGCGTGTTATCTGGCCTTGGAAGGGAGTCAGGAGCAAAGGTTTTCGCTATAGTAGTACCAAGACAGAATAAAAATTGGCTATGCTTAATTCTAACAATTTTTGTGCTGAGGATGAAAGTAGAAGTGTAGCCAAGTCAAGGGGGGGTCTTTACCTGAGGCAGAAACCCTGCTGAAAGAGAGAGCCCTCACACGCTCAATTAAGAATTCACCAAGGCAACTTCCAGAAGCATCCCCAAGATACTGCAGTGCCAGTGATCAATTAGCATTGTTACTGTCATGGTGCAATGATCTTCCTTATTAGTTTTCTTTTTAAAATTCAGATGGGGAGGTGAGGTGTATTAGATTATGCACATCCTCAGACAAGGAACAAATATGCTGTTTGTACGCAGAGCGTGTATCAGAAAGTACAAGACTCTTTGAACAGATGTGCTAATGGACACAGACCCTGCACTGTAGCCAATTACTTCATTATTAATAAGAAAAATCAAGTTACACATCCCAGTGATGTATAAGGGAGAACAGTAAGCTCGAGCTGGAGCAGCAGCACTTTTACCTACTCTTCTGGGTGCCCACTGCAGTGCAGCTCTCTCTTGCAGTACCAGACCTCACACATCCTCTATCAGCCCTTCCCCTGATAACATTACCCTCTGATTGAAGCTTTCAAAGACTTCTTTCATCCAGTGACTGGAGGTCTGGGAAAGCCTAGTGCTTGTCCTCTCCCTCCAGAAGGTCTGGAAAATGGAAGTAATGAGCTCAGAAAAGGGTATCTCCAAGCTACTCAGCACACTGCTCATGCTGGGCAGCCAGAGACAGCTTGAGTGCCAAAATAGTCTCTAATGACTTCTCCAAAATTTGAAGGATACTGGGCAGCATTGGGTAGTCTCAATCACAGTGCCAGGCTGGGTGGAGAATGGATGGAGAAGGATGTGATGATGTTGGTGGATGAGAAGCCCAGTGTGACCAGCAATGTGCACTCACAGCCCAGAAAGCCAACTGTGTCCTGGGCTGCACCACCAGCAGTGGGACCAGCGGGCTGAGGGAGGGGGTTCTGCCCCTCTGCTCTGCTCTGGCAAGACCCCACCTAGAGTACTGTCCCTGGGACAAGACAGACATGGAGCTGTTGGAGCAAGACCAGAGGAGTCCACGAAGATCAAAGGACAGGCTGAGAGAGCTGGTGGTGTTCAGCCTGGAGAAGGCACCAGGGAAACCTTATCACAGCCCCCCAGTCCCCTGAGGGGCTCCAGGAAAGTGGGAGATGGACTGGTGACAAGAACAGGGAGTGGCAGGATAAGGGAGAATGGCTCTAAACTGAAAGAGGGCAGATTTAGATTAGAAGAAATCCTTCCTGGGGAGGGGGGAGGCCCTGACACAGGGTGCCCAGAGAAGCTGGGGGCTGACCCTGGATCCTGGCAGGGTTCAAGGCCAGGTTGGATGGAGCTTTATGCACCCTGGGCTGGTGGGGGTGTCCCTGCCCATGGTGGGGGGCGGAGCACTGGGTGAGCTCTGTGGTCCCTTCCCACCCAAACCTGTCTGGGATTCGAGGATTCTTACAACCTGCCCTGCACTGTACATGACACCAGTAGCAGCCACAACAGGGAATCAAATATGATGCAGCAACCACCTCTGCTCTGCATTAAGGACAGTGGGTAATGAGCAGAACCATGTCATCACGAGCAAACAGGCTTCAAATTTTGACTGAGCACCACCAGTGCCAGGCCTGGAGCATTTCACTGCTGAAATCTGAGAGCAAAACCCCAACACTGACAACAGGCTGATGGATGAAGATCTCAAAGTTTGTCCTGGCTCCCAAGAAAGCAATAAATCAACTATGTAGGAAAACCCCAAGCCCCTGAGTGCTTTAAAAGTCAATAGTAAAATTTAAAATCAATGGGAAGCCTGGCAGGAAGGCAGCGCAGGGGCGGGCGTGCAGAAGGGTCATGCAGCTATTGTTCAGCTGGAGTAAGCTGCCAGCATGCTGGATCCTATAAGCCAATTTTATTTAATAATCCTACTAATATGGAATGACACTGGTTGTAATCCTTCAGTGATTACAGCGTGGACCAATGCCTCAGCATCTCTGGGAGGATTTAAAGGACAGCACAGCATCCAGAAAGCTATAGCCAGGTTTTTCCTCTCAACTAGAAGGGAAGAGGATATCAAGGCACAGAAAAGCAGAGACTACAGCACGCTCACCCACATTTCTATCTGGGGATAAATAAAAGAGAGCAAAGCTGGAGCTTCCTTGCTGTGATATCTGCCAAGCACCTCTGCAAAGCAGAGCACAAAACCAGAGAAGAGGAGGGGGATATGCACCACAGGACATGGTGAGCAGAGAACACATCACAACATGGGGAGGAGTATTTGAATGAAACCAGCCCAGGAAACCAGGGACCATCCCTGGGGCTTGATAAAGAGAAAGGTGACAGTATTTAAAGTCGGAGGGGTTTTGAACAGAGCACTTCAACTCCCTCTGCTTGCACAGCGAGCCCAGGAGAGGAGCCACTGGTGAGCAAAAGAAGCCAGTGAGAGGGAACCAGGCACCTTGATGTATCCTATCTCCCCAAGGATGCCTCAGTGACTGCTTCGAGGTCTGTTGCCCACACTGGGGAGTGTCCCTCACCAACAGAAGTCCCACAGCTTTCAGTGAAGACATCCTTCAGATAACATCGCACCTGACCTTAGGGAGATCCACATCCTGATGTGCAAGGAGAGTCCCACCTTGCCTGTACATTGCTACCAAGAGTTTAAATGACTGCTAGTTGATTGGAAGCATCACTCATACAATATTTTCAATGACTATAGCCAGACTGGGAAGTGAGAAACTGGAGCATGGTTAGGAGGTTTCATAGGCTAGTGAATCACTTGGGGGGGGGAGTTGCTGTATTATCAGCTGTACGTTGAGAACAGCTGGAACAACTCCAAGAGCCAAGGACAGATGCAAAATTGTTAGAAAGATTGATTCAACATCATCCCCAGCAGCCTTGTATAAGCACTGCTGGCCAGGAGGCCTGAAGAACAGCTGGCCAGAGTGGACTCACTGAGTTATTGTAACAAAATTAGATAAAGCACACAGAGGAAATGATTGCAGCCCCTTACAGGGAGGCAAGAGGCTTTCCATGCTGTAACAGCTGGAGAACTCAGAGGGACCGTTCTCTCCTGATAGTAATCACTAAATTAGTCAAATTCAGCCAGTGAAAACGTTTCACTATGAACAGATGGAAGTTTGGGGTTTAACTCTGCTTTGTAGGAGAGTATTTCAAAGCAGCTGGTAATGCCTCTTCTTCAGTGGGAAGAGGTCTGACTGGCAAAGTCCTGGACAGTGGGGTGCCAGCCACAGCTAGGAGCTGCCCAAAGCTCAGGGCAACCCCAGGATACAGCAAGGAAAAGAGTGATGCTGATGCTTGCATCACCACCACCAATAAAAGTACCTACATTGCTTTTCCCAGATTAAATGCCCTATCTATATTTCCTCTTGCTCCAGTTGGCCATCACCACAGGTGACATGACTCCCACGTGGCTGACACCACTTGCCTAAGCAGCTGACATGCCAAGATGGTCCTCTGAAGATAGACCATCAAACAAGGGTGGCTTTCTTCTGGTTTTTGTCTTTTGTGAGGTTCAAGAGGGGGGAAAACGCCTTCAGACTGCAAGTTAAAACAAGAGGCAAAGGGCAGCCCAGAGACATCTTGGCTGATCATGAGCACACAGGGCTGCACCCCTGGAAATGCCAAAACGGTCCCACCCTCCATACCCTGTACCTTAGCCCTAAAGCAGCATTCCTGTGCAAAGCAGCAGCCTTCTAGTCTCACGTTAGAGCAAAACGTGAATATCAGAGAACACTCTTCCTACGCCCTAAATAATTAGAGGATGTTGTACAGCTTGAATCACAAGGGTTTACATTTACATCACAATCTGTTTTTAAGGAGCTTTGTAACTGTTCACTTGTTTTCTGAAAATTACTGTGCACTTGGCATAAGATGCCTCTTGGGCAGGACCAATTTCCAGCCACAGTTGCACAGTGCCTCTGGAGGCACCCAAGGCTGCAGAAGCAGCAGGAACCGCACCCTGACGCACTGGTAGGATGCTGCTCTGAGCCCAAAACAAGCTCAAAGATGTCTGTCTGCTGGCAAATGAATATCACCCCTAAACGAAAATCACTTGAAATTTCTTCCCTTTCAGTAAACGAGCCTGTGCCTGGCAATACTGCAGCATTTAATCTCATATGACCTCATTCTCCATGTTCTTCAAGTTGTGAGCTGTCCCTCGTCATTCAGCATTTGTCCTAATATAGACTCTCTCCCCCCATCACCAGTATGCTGGGATGAATCATAAGTCATATTTGCGATTGTGAACCCACATGCCAACCTACATCTGGAGAGATGACTCTCTTCAATAGCCTCAAATCTGCAGCTCTCTTTGTCAGGATGAAGTTTTACAGGTTGTTTTCCCTGTTCCTGAACAAAGCAGCTTTGAAAAACCCTCAGTGTTCAGAAATGCCTTCTTGTTCCATTTCTCCAGTGTAGGCAGTTTCCATGAACTTTGCTTATCCTTGTATTATATTAACAAGGAGACCGAGAGTGACTGAGCAATAACAGCTTTATGAGCTTCTTGCAACAGAATTGGAATTAACTCAGAAAATCATCTGAGAAGAAAAACCTCTCAAAGGAGGACAAAAAACCCACCCCCAAAATACAACCGAGGTTGAATCTTTTTGCCCATCTGAACACAGGTGTTGAAAGGTTCTGGAGACATGCTTGGTCTGTGGTGCACCTGTGTCTTCACAGTTCAAAGGCTCTGTCTGAAGGAAAATCCTTCTTTCAGCCTAACTGAAGCATTTTCATAAGCTTGGACCACACCAGGGCAAGGGGAGCTCTAAGACCCCCTCCACCCACCCCACTAGGCATTCAGTAAAGTCCCAAACGAACTTAACACCTGGAGGAGGTGACAAGCACCACAGGCAGGAGGTAACGACCATGTTTTAGCTAACAATCATGTTTAAATGAACAGAATTGTAATCATCCAGAGCTAAAAGCATAAGTCATCTTGGGGACAGCATCTGGGAGCTACAGTGACTGTGGCATCCTCAGCAGACTGCACAGAGAGGGAAGCGCACAGTAACCAACACACCGCTAATTTTAAACCTCCCTAAAACCACCTCTTGATGTTTGCAGTTGGGAGTCTTAGGAGCAGCACAGGAAGCAGCAGCGCTGCTGTGACTCACAGCTTGCTGGTCCCCCTGTTGCTCAAGCAGTTATAAAAGTGCCGGTGGCTCTTGCTGCTTATTTACTTCCCTTTTCCCCAGCTGTATGAGAAAGGGGAATGATTTGCACAGGGAGATTTGTCTTCTGCTCTTCCGTGGGGTAAACCTTAAACCCGGTTCCAGCTGCCCCCCTTGGTGTAAATGTATACAGGAAAACACAAACCCAAGGCAACGCTGCTGCACAACCAAGCTAATCAAGAACTCAGAAGCCAGGCAGAGCTTGAAAGAGCAGAAAGCTCTGGCAAGCCCTTTGCTGTGTGGCCCTCTTAGGACAGACACTGCCCCGCTCGCCCAAAGGAGCTGCCATGCTTCAGGCCCATAAGCCAATAAATCTGAGTCTTTATGTTGGCTGAAATAGATTAAATGCTCCCAACAACAGAGCCCTGGGTGTGCGTGAGAGAGAGAGGAATGTGGGAAGATTCCTTGCTGCAAAGCAAAGATGTTCACGGCACATTGGAGCAGCCTACGGGCTGCCCCTGCCCCAGCCCTTTGGGGATGCACTGCCCTGGGTGTTATCCACCTACACAGACACCTGCCTCGGCCCAGACAAGGATTTCTGGAGGAAAAATGTGGCTGTGGATTTGCAGGTGCGCTGCAAAGCACACGTAGGGAGCTGCGGAGGAGCTCCAGGACTGATGTTGCTCCTCTGGGGAGCATGGATGCTGGGGAATGGCTGGATGGGAAAAGGGAAAACATGCTCAGGAAAATTTTAAAAAAAAAAAAAAAATCATATATGCAGCACTTCAGAGCCACAGAACCATCCCTGTCCTCCTGCCCTGTCACCCGCAGGGACTTGCAAAGCACAGGCATAGTTTTACTGTGCTTTTATACTCCAAGAAAGCACAAAAAGTAGTCAGAGCTAGATCCCTAACCTCTCCCGCTAGACACACACTGGATACTTCAGCCAAGGGGGTTACAGATGCACGGCCCTTACACAAATTCCTCAGCAGGGTTCTTTTTTAATTCACCCCAAATGTATTGTGTGTGCACATATTGTATTCTCAGTATTCTCTTTGCCTTTCGAGTATTCCTCTAGAACGCTTCTAAACAATGAATTTCGCACCTTCCCTCCCCAAAGATGTTGTGCTTTTATACCTGAAAACATTTAAGTGGGGGGCTTTGTTCGCGTTGTTAAGCCGATCAAGCTATAGTACTTTGGAGAAAAGGAGAAGAGAAACAATGTTGTTTTGTCTGCTAACATGATTGATAGACAAGTTTCAATTACTGTATCTTTAACTGCCTGGGAAGCACTTAAAAAGAGACAGGCTGCTGAAAGATGGGTTACTTCCCAGCTCGGTGCTGCTTGCACAGAAAAAGTATACAAGGATGCTCTCTGGTGGTAGCTGTAAGGCAGGGCTCTGCGCTGCCCACCGCGCAGGTAGTTTATTTTATGCACCGAGAGTGTGAAAACTTGCTATTAAAATGGTAAATATATGGTTTTAATCACTAATCGGCTTGATGCATCTTGCTTTTTAAAAGTTATCTCAGGGTGCTTTGATAATTCTTGAGTGTTCGCAGCCTGCGTGCTGGAGAGTATTTTCTTACAACTTCTAAGGCCCTGCCAGGGTCTGGGATGGGATGCACTCACAGCAGAGAGCCCATTTCAGGGCTCTCATACCTGGGAGCTGCACAGTGCCTCTGCTCCGAGTGTAGCTGGTGTTATCTGGATCTGCCCCCCAAAACCTCTTCTCCTGAGGGACAGTCATCTCCCCATGCCTGTGCTGGGTTTTGCACTGAACAACTCCCAGGTGTGTGGACGCTTCGGTTTCCATCTCCCAAATTTAGCTGCTTCTCCGGCCATTTTCCTTCTACCCACGAAATAACTCCATACCCAGAGCACCATGCCACAAAGTCCTCCCCAAGCTGGGGCCAATCTGGATCTTACTCTTGCACAGTCCTAACAAAATATTAAACCTGAACTGATCCCTCCCACCTTTACAACACTAACAGTCTCTCTAGTAAATCACAGTTTGGTCAATTGCACCAGTGCAGATTTTGTCAGCTCAAATTACTACAGCAATGGATTTTGGACCAGCAGCCAGCTCACAGGTCATGAACAAGATTTTCCTTTTACAAGGACTGCACTGAAGTTTATGGCACATCAGTGTGGCAAAAACATTTTTCATTAATCCATTGTGATCCCCAAAATGACACTTAGACATGACAAAGGCACATCTCACCAGTCCCAGCACACTTTTGTTGGCTGAGAACAGGAGTGGTGCATGTCATTGGTTCTCCTTGCTTAGGGATCTGAAATGAATCGAATCCATGCCCAGAAATGGAGATCAGCATGGAAATTCAAGTGATGTTTAGAAGGGCTGGCAGGTTCCCACAGCTGAGCTTTGCCCTGACAGCCTCATGTGAAAACCCAAGCAGGAACCTTAATCTACTGACACTGATGAATTTTTGCCCAGTTACAAACACATTTTCGATGTTATTTCAATGCTGCTCCCATCAGCACCTTTTCTGTTGATTTTCCCCAAATATCTTCCACATCAGCCCATTTCCTTTCCCCGGGACTTGGTGAGGACCCCGTGATGGCCCCTCAGGAGATGCTCCACCAGAGCCACTTCAGAGCAGCTCAGCAAGACTCTGCCCTGGAGAGTGTGCCTAAGTAATACTCCTAATCCGCTAAACCCCTTCCCTCACCATCCTTAACTGCTGCCTTCTTTATACCAAGATGGGTATTTGATACCTGGGAAGGCAGAACTGCAGGAGCTCCAGGCCAACACACCTGCCCTTCATGCTGGCGAGCCTCCCACAGGCACACATTAGAGACAGAAAGCATCTTAATCATCCACCCTGCTGCAAATAGATTCGCAGAGCTTTAATTGATTAACAGGCAGTCCTTGCCAGCGAATGAGCGGTTGGCTCCAGGGAGCTCTTGCTCGCTTGTTTTTAAACAGTGCAAAGTGGGAAAATGGAAGGAATAAGCAGTGAAGGCTCTGGGGACCCACGGAGACGGCAGGGCTGGTGGGAGGGAGGCAGTGCCGCTCCGCGTGCTGACCTTATTACTGCAGGGAAATGGGGGTCAAGTGGCAGCAGAGCAAAACACCGCGGGGAACGGGGAGGAATTAAACCACTTCAGACCCCAAACTGTAAGCTCAACTTCAAGCCATGGGGCCCGGTGGCAGTAAGAGTCTGTGAATTGTTAAAATAGCCAAGGAAATACTGAAATGGCCCAAATCCCACCTTTGGGTTCATCTCTGGTGACACAGCAGAATCTAGTGCTACTCGCCAGGCACAGCTCTCCAGACGCCATACTGGCATGGCTTTGACCTGGGTGCATGTGCAGGTGGGAAGGGAAGGAGCAGGGCTCTCCGAAGGGGCCTTGGCCACCCACCAGCTCTCACCTCTTTTCCTCCAACCACCCTCAGTCCAGGGGAGCTGGCCTGAATTTTAAAAAGCTTGCAAACCTGATAAAGGCACAGTTCATAGGGAAAATGGCTACGGCAGCATGACCTGAGCACTGGTGGCAGATGCCACCATCAGTGTATGGAATCCATCAGTGAACCATTGGTCCCACTGATGGATCCTAGCTCTCTCCTGCGGGCTCCTAACCATCAGGATAGAAGCTCATGAGGGAAAAGCAGGGCTGCTGGTTCCCTGCTGATGCTGTTTTGCAGCACAGCAAAATATGCAAGATCCCAGGAAGAAGGGAATCATTTTCTAACCAGTTCAGCCCGAGGCCACACAACACCTCCTGCCAGGTGACACATCACCTCCTGCCAAGTGACACAACACCTCCTGCCAGGTGACAGCACTGCTGGGTTACTGCCTCCAGCTCCCCTTCACTGAGCTCCCCTGGGTGCTGCAACCCCATCAGCTGCAAGGGAAGAGGCTTTACACCCCCCAGCTGCAGGGGAGATGCTCACAGGCCTTGCTACCTCCAGAAAATCCCTATAATTAAATTAATGCAATTAAAAGTTGGCGCAAAATCTGAGAGCATTCCTGGTGGTGCAAGCAGTCAGGAGCGTGCCCTCCACACAACCTGCCTGGAGCAGGTTTTGCTGTGCTGTTGTGGTCACCCCCACTGCACCTTGGGGTGTCCACCGAGGCCCAAGACGTTCCTGAGCAGCTCCAGGAGAGGACAGCCTCTCTCTGCAACCAACCTCTCCGCCACCTCCGAGCTTTCACCCACCGCAGCCCTGCACAGAGCCCAGCGCTTACATGAACCATTAAGCTTGTGCAAGCTGTCAATCCTGGGTTTAGCAGGGAAGGGAAGCAATTTAACAGAGTGGCTGCAGCCAGACAGCATCCAGCTGCCGGAGCACACAGCACGTAGGGATGCATTTTAAGCTCGTACGCACAGTGCTCCTTCCACCCCTCCAGCACACGCAGCCTCCTCTTCCTCCCAATGCCCGTGGGGAGGGGGACAGGCTCAGCTACACCTTTGCCTCTCTAGACTGTGTCTGTGCAGGTCTTGGGCTCAGTGCCCAGTGAGCACGCTGCAAGGGAGCCAGGATATTCTGTCACATCCAGACCTCCCTGCACCAGGAGCTGCTCCTCAATAACCCTCTGGACATAAAAAGTCACACTCCTGGAAACCTCTCCAGTACAAATCCAATGTTGGCTCAGGATACTACTAGAAAGCAGGTCTAATCCAAGATGGGCGGGAGACTTTTGGGACAGAAGGAGGCTGCTAGATGCAATCACTGACTGCTTTAAGTCAGATGGTGCAGGAATACCATTCTCACTCTTTTTTCTTGTGATCTTGAAATCCAGTTTATAACAGAAGCTGGGCAAAGTTGCCCACCTGGGTACAAAAATCCATACCATCAGGCTCAGAAGCTCATTTACTCCATGCAGCCCGAAAGGGAGATGCAATATGCTGCAACACTGGGAATCTGGAGCAGTATCCAATAGTAGAAAGATTCACACCAGATTCCAAAACACCATAAACCTCAGCCAAATCAAATTACTCCAATTGCTGAATATATCATTTTCCACCTTAAGTGGAACAGCCTGCCTACCCTTAACGTGCCGCAGCCTCGTACCAGCGCGGCGCTGAGCACGCTAATAGAGATGTCTTTCCCAGGGCTGTCACGGCCGCCCACCCGCTGTTTGATGACTTTACACACATGTGACAGGTAGTAATGTCACTGACAGCCTCTCCCTGGCACCCAGTTTTTATTCATACCAACACCCTGTCTATCTTCGCTGTTCCAGGGGAAGTGTTGTGCTCGCTGCTGAGCCTTAGCTCGCTTCCCCACTCCTGTTGTTGCTTATCTTTGCTGAGAGAAATTGGACTTAATTTTGTTGCTGCTCCATCATGCCAGTCTATACATCAGCTGCGAAGGCTAAAACCCAGATCATGACAGGGCAGGATCATAACAAGCTGGCAGCACAGGAAATATATACAGCATCAAATCCCTCGCAAAGGCACTGTCAGTCTCCTGACAGAGGATATATCAGATATTAAACTAATACTACACTCAGTCAGAGCCAAAAGGCCAAAGAAGAGCAATCCCAAAGGGGAAAACAACATCCCAAAACTTTGCCTACCCGCTTCCTCACCAAGCTGATTCCAATTCAGATTCTCTTTAAGTATTAATGCTGTGAGGACTGACTTTCTCCCTGTTGTGCTGTCATTTTAACCTCCTATAAAGCCTCTGTCTCTGCTGGGGCATGGCGGGACCCCCACTCACACAGCTTCCTCCCCCACCCCCAGCTTCTCAGTTAGAGAGATGCCAAGGAGGTGGTGACAAACGCGTTTCTGAGGAGGAAAACTCCTTCCAAGGCTAGATGTGTGAGGGAGCAGAGTATTCCCTCTCCATTCCAAGGGGTTTCCTCTAATGTTTTTGCTCCTATCCAATATCCAATACTTTTGGAAGTATCAAAATGGGTGTCTTCTACACTGCCATTTCGAAAGAAAGACTAATAGAGGTTGTTAGACTACAGAGAGACTCAAAGGATAGCTAAGAGGAGATTGGGAGTAGAAGTGGAGCAGCAGTATTTAAAAAAAGCAGGCAGTGGTCCAGCAGTAGGAGAAGCTGTGGCACTTAACTAAGAACAATTAGCTGTAAAAATACAAGGTGCAAAATGAGTGCTTGGGCTGCAGGCCTGCAGAAGAGGGTTTGGGAATTGTAACATGAGGCAGGAAAGCCAGTACTCTGATAGGAACCATTGCCAGGGGTGAGACTGGTAAGGACCATACTACAGCGGCCAGGGCAGGATGGAGCAGGAGGAGCGGAGACGGTGAGGAACAGCGAGAGGGAGCAGAGGGCTTGTCCCATCAGGATGGGGACGTGCAGAGGGAATGAGCATTACTCAGCTCGGAGAGAGGAAAAGCCTCAGGGAAGAGATGGTAAAGGCCCTCAGATCCATAAAAGGCTGCTTCAGAAAGGGATGGTGTTCCTTTTCCCTGCTGCTGGGAAGGAGGTAGGGCTCTGGCTGCAGCAGAGGAGATATATTTTAAGACATTTAGGGGGGGAAAAAAATCTCACTGACTTTCAAAGGCTGATTGAACTCTACCCTTCCTGCAAAGGCAGCATAATGCCCAGGGGAGAGCTGGAACCAGTAAGCCTTTCCATCCCGGGTTAGCTCTGCCTTCCCCCTGCTTGGGGCTAGCCAGCGAGAGCAAGCAGAGTTCGTAGCAGCAGCAAACCCAAGCCCTGGGCCCCAGTTCAGTGAGATAATTAAGCGAGTGTTTAGATGTCTAAGCAGTCCTGCTGGCTACTGCCCCAGCGTTTCGGGAAATGAAGTCATCTCTTTGCTTCCCACCAGCTTCCCCCATAACTGTGAGACCTGGGAGATGGGATGTGGAGGTGAAACTCTCCCATCACCGGCCCTGGGAGCCCACGGGGGTGTTTTCTGGGTGAAGCTCAACTCGGCTCTGTCTGCAGACAGAGCCTGGAGTTGATGAAATACTACCAAGTGTCATTTGTGTTTTAGAAGGCATGATGATGTTAATTAGTGTTCAAATTAAGCAGTAAGATAGAAGTGGGCATATAATGGACCACTAATAAATGCCTTGAGTGTGTTGAGAGATGCGGGTCTGAGAGAAGAGTGATTTTAATCACCAGGAGTATATTAACGATGCCCCATAGACTCCCTTATTGCTGTTCCAACACGCTGGAATGCTGCGTTTTCCCATTAAAACACCCATTAGCCTTAAGCCCTCTAAAAATCTATCAGCAAAGCCATGTTCTGCTCATTTCTGCTTCATGTATGATCTAATTAATGCCATTGAAGGGGCTCGAGCCCAGCTCCAAACAGCACCCCTGCCTCAGGAAGCCTGCCTGGCCCTGGCAGAGCCAGGTGGTTCTAGGGAGGTGGTGGGGGGACCTTTGGATACCCATCACATCCCTGCGAACACCAGCATGGTGACTCAGAGCTGAAGAAGCCCTCATATCCCTGCACTCATGGGGAGCATGCAGAGCACCTGGTGCCAAGCTGGGCACGATTGATTACATGACAGCATCAGTTAAAATACTTGTATTTTTCATTTCCACATGGATAAATTACTCCTTAAAAAAGCCATTTGTGCTTAATGCCATTTGTCTGCAGCGTGGTGCTAATCAACTGCAAAGACATTTCTGTGCCGAGATTGATTGACTCCATGTAAATAGGTGGAACCTTTAATTAAAACACAAGCGCAGACGCGGTGTGTCGGCACACTGACAACACACAGCACAGACCACTTAAGGGGCTGATTCTATTTTAATCTACCCTGGCATAAATCAGGAGAAAGACCCAGCTCAGTGAAGCACTTAGCACATGTTTAAGTCCATCATATTCAGCAAAGTATTCAAGCATGAGCCGAATCGCAGCAAAGGGTATTGTGGAAAAGTGATGGTGCCTGGTGAAAGGATGCAGCTGGCATGTGACAGGGTGATTTGTTTACCAGGTTTCTCCCCAGTCAGAAAACACAATAGGTTTATGGCTTTGGGGAAAAAACTGGCAGGGTTCACAAAACGTAACTGTGGTGTGATGGTTAGTCCACTACAGATGAGCTGGCTGGTTAATGGCAAAGCTTGTTTCCACACAACGGAGTTTTCACAGAATCACAAGGTTGGAAAAGACCTTTGAAGATCATCAAGTCCAACCATTCTCATCCCAAACTAAACCAGATCCCTAAGTACCTCATGTACCATTTTTTTGAACACATCCAGGGAAGGTAACTCAGCCGCTCCCTGCGCAGCCTGTTCCAGACCCTGCAACTCTTTCAGTAAAAAATTTTTTCCTAACATCCAATCTAAACCTGCCCTGGCACAGCTTCATGCCATTCCCCCTTGTCCTATCACCTGTCACCTGACTGAAGAGACCATCATCTATCTCTCTATAACCTCCCTTCAGGTAGTTGTAGGCGGTGATAAGGTCTCCCCTCAGCCTCCTCTTCTCTAAGCTAAACAGCCCCAGCTTCCTCAGCCACTCCTCATAGGATTTGCCCTCCAGCCCCTTCCCCAGCCTGGCTGCCCTTCTCTGGACATGATCAAGGACCTCAATGTCCTTCTTATGGTGAGGAGCCCAGAACAAGTTTTTCAGGGCACCCTGGCTTTGCACAATGATCTAGATGCTCACCTGCACCCACCTTGGCCACTTTTGAGGGTCAGCACCCTCTAATACTCTGCCTGCAAGCATTTGGCTGGGTCAGCTACCCACATAGCCTCATGTTGGAGGTAAAAAGGGCTTTGCTCTGTAGCACCTGATTTCCAGGACTTTTCCAGGAATTTCTGCCCTCTGATCAGCCCAGGAAAGCTAAGGCAATGGATCAAAACCAGCACAAATATATGTTTTTCCTCTGTCAGATAAGCAAAATACACGATTAAAAACATTAAAATTGGGATAATAATCCCAGGCTCAGAAGAGACACCTCCAGGACACACTGGCACTTGAGCAGCAGAAGGATTTTCTTATTCATTTCCACTTCTACCCCTAGAACAAACCCAGCCTGGCATTTGCCAAGCTAAAACAGGTCTGAAAAATCAGCTTGCATCCCATCCTCCAAGCTTTGCCAGGTTGTGTCCAGCGTGCTGGAGGTCAGCACTCCCAGGAGCAGCCATCCCTTCCCAGGCTTTCGGTGGGACAGTCCCCTCAGCATCACAGCTCACCCAGCCAGGCTCAGCCACAGATAATGAAGATTGTGCAATCCATCAAGTAATCACAGTGCCAAGCATGATGGGGAGAGGGTCTAATATGAAGTGTGAGAGGAGGAACAGCTAAGGAAAAACTTCTGCCACGCTGACCCGAGCTGCTGGTGACCAGACAAGAAATAAATTGGCTTTGGACAACTGAAATCAGAAGAGGTACCGTTTGGAGGGTTTTTTTCCCCAAAATAATTATTATCATTATTGTTTTGTGGTTATTTTGCTTGAGAATTATCAATTTTGTGTCTGTGCTGCTGCAGGATAGGAACAGTGGCAGCGGTGCGATACGTCAGGGCGGGTCACCAGCTGATGCTGTGTCAGAAGGTTTTATCTCCATGCCATGGTAAGCCAATTTCCTTTTGATTATTGTATTTTTAACATCCATTAGCGGCGGCTGTGACTCGATACCAATTAAATACACCGTCATGTTCTCCAGAGTGAAGTGCTTCTCTTTGGCTCCATAGCGAAGCAATCTGACACTTTGAATAAAATAAGCATTAATTATGACAATTAATGGAGCAAACCTGGAAAGATGATACCAAGCTGACAAAAGCATGTTAATCCCAGCCTAACCAGGCGGAAGTAGTCTCGGAGAAGATACCATCAGAGCAGGTTGTTACTACAGCTGTTTGTAGGGATCCTGAGAGTACTACAGGGAGCAGGAGGAGAGGGCTCTGGTTTGCTTTAAAACCACTTTTCCTGGACAATTTAAAAAGCAGCCTTCCCCATCCAAGTGGATCAGGCTGGATCACATTTGAAACACCAGCTCCTGTGCTGTTAGCCTTCACAAGACATTCAGAGATTTGTTTTCCAGGATCTCACCAGCTCTTTTAGCTACAAGTAACTTACTCAGCAGGGAATGTCATTCCTAAGTGTCTTTAGCTTTTCTTTTTAACGATCCCTTGATGCTCTATAGCTGCTGTTAACCATTGTAGCTCTGCTCTGATTCCCAGCAGACAGCTTGAGGGACTTGGGGGGAAGAATCACAAAATCACAAGGTTGGAAAAGACCTTTGAGATCATTGAGTCCAACCATACCTGTCATCTACAAAACCATATCTCTAAGCAACTCATCTGCCTGTCTTTAAACACATCCAGGGATGGTGGCTCAACCCCCTCCCTGGACATCCTGTTCCACATCCCAACAACTCTTTCAGTGAAGAATTTTTTTCCTAACGTCTCATCTGACAGTGGCCTGGAACAGCTTGAGGCCATTTCCCCTTGTCCTATCACCTGAAGAAGAGACAGGTGGCAGCACAAATAATTGGAAACTCTTCCCCCTCCTTCCCTGATGCAGGGAAAGGTATCTTAGAAGCTCTAGTTAGCTTTCCCTCCACTTTTGCATCATTTTTCCCAAAGTCCCAGTATGACCCAAGACCGCAGCATCACACACACACAGTGACTAGAAGGCCATGATTGCTGCAGGGAGAGGGGTCAGCATGGGCAAACGAGCCCACCACTAATGAGTGCTGCAGCACAGCTCACCTGAGCAGTACTTTGCTGCTCCTTGGTGCAGGTTGCGCTGCTGAGAACCTGCACATGAGTACACCTGGAGAACATTGCCAGCAACTTTTGAAAGGGACTGAACGTTCTCTAATCACAACATTCCATTGAGACTGCTGCTGCTGACCTTGAGGACCAGGTTCTCACACCCAGCTAACTAGCACATGGCTGCCCAGGTACTCGCCCAGCGTGTGGGTGCTGGGGCAGAGTCCTTGCTGTCACTCCTGAAAAGCTTTGATCTTCTGCAGCTTCTGCTGAGCTACAACCTAGCTGCAGACCTGGCCATGACTGGGAGCAGTCTAACAGCATCATTCAACCAGGTTTCCTGCCTGTAGGATCCACTACTTCACTTTTTATGAATGAGGAGCGATTTGTTGGGTACGACCTGGAACTTAAAGGATGAGTGACAAGGCTCAGCGAGGGCTGGGGGCTTCCTTTTGGGTAACCGATGCACAGCTACAGCAAATCCACCTCCCAGGAACGGTCTTTTTCCTAACGAGATTTGACAAGCACAGTTTACCCCCTGGCAGGAAATTATAATAGACAGATTTTCCTTGTGGAAACAGAAAGCCTCACATGCAGACCAAACACAGCATCAAAGCCCATCCCGTGTCTTTCGGTGAGCGTCCCTTGGCTGTGGTGGCTCAGCAGAGCACCACAGACAGGCACAGCATTCCCAGCAGCCTGGTGCCCCAGAGGACACACAGAGACTGCACTTGCAGGGAGAAAGGGGAGATAACACTCCTATCTGAACCCTTCTGATTTAAATCTTAGTTAATCAAAGCTATTTATTTAAAGCTTCCTGTGGAAGAGCTGGAGATACCAAGCAAAGCATCTTAGGACAGGGTACCGCTCCCCTGACATGTAGATAGCAAGACATTTTTAGTTGCTGCAAAGGTGACATTGTGCAGGTATACACACAGAAGCACTTGATGAATTATTCCTCACAGCCTTCATTAACTGACCCTGCCTTCTTTATGAAAACAGACCACCTGAACATAAAAGTTTAGAGCTCTCCTAAAAAAGAACTGGAGTAGCAACAAATTCCAAGCTTAACTTAAAAGCAGGCTGCAGCCCAAAGGTGTCTGTTGTGATTTGATTTACATTCAAGCAAATCTCAAGTCAAATCAGCCAAGCTGACTTCGACCTGGGATACTTTATGGGGTCACTTGCTTCAAATTTGCAATTGCAAATCCATCAAGATGTTATTACAAGCATCACATGTTTAAAGCATCACGCGACTGTACGTGGACTACAGCTGGGCTCAGATCTGTTGTAGGGAAGAAACGGTCCCAAACAAGCAGGGATGAGAGCCTTGAACTAGATCACACAGAGATCCAGAACCAAACCTTCCTGGCACTAGCATCAAGACTACAGAATGAGCTGTGAATGTAAGAAGCAGTGAAAAACCCACAGGCTCTGCTGCAGATGAAGTTAATGAACGAGCACAGAGGTCTGTCAGCCTGAGAACAGCCAAGCCTCCCTTGTGACAAGGTTTCTGACAGCCAGGTCTGAAATTTCTGAGAGTCTCTTTAAAAATTAGATGGCTTATTTCTAGATTAAATTGTGATTTATGATGAAGCTGAATTTTAAAAGCCTTTAATGGAAAGGTAAATTAAGATTGAAAGTAAAGGAAAAACCTTGCTTTGGGTCAAGTGAAACCTCTGGTTTAATACAAGGCTAATTTTTTGTTCTTCTCACAGCTGAAAAAAAAAAGTCTGTTTTAACTTCATTAAAATAATCCTCTTTTTTCCCTACATTTATCAAAGGCCTCAAAACCTAAAGCTCACATATTCATTCAGCTTTTCCACACAGTGGCCAGAAATACCATGGACCCACCCAGCAGGATGGGTGCCCTGGCACCTGGGGCTGATAGCTCTCCAAAGGTATTAAACTAAAAGAGAACAGACTTAAATTAGACATTAGGAAACAATCCTTCCCTGTGAGGGTGTGATGGCCCTAGCAAAGGGTGCCCAGAGAAGCTGGGGCTGCTCCTGGATCCCTGACAGGGTTCAAGGCCGGGTTGGATGGGGCTTGGGGCACCCCAGGCTGGAGGGGTGGGACTGGGTGGGCTTTGAGGTCCAACCCAAACCAGTCTGGGATTATTTTCCCCTCAAATTCAATGGTTGCCCAACACGCAGCACAGCAGCTAGGGGAATAGTGCTGCTCTCTACAGAAAAAATGCTCTTGCTTTGCATCTTGACTCCGTTCCACATCCAGCTTCACTTGCTCTCTCACCTACAAACTTTATTATTTTTCACTCCCAGCTTGGAGATGTTCAGGTCCACCCAGGAGGTGGCTGCACTTCATTTGCCAGCAAATTGTGTATGAAGCCCATGTAAACTAATACTCTTTGGTGAGCCTTCGAGGGGAGGGCATAAAACATGAGTGTGTGTATCCTTCCCGAGCATATCCACCATCGGCTGGAGGCTCCCAGCTAAGAGGCTTCAGCAGGAGAGGATGGGACTGACCAGTGACAGCCTCTCTCCATACCCATAGGAAGGGGCTGGAATGCTGTGTGCGCTGGCAGACCAGCACCCCACTGCTGCAGGGCACGACCACTCACACTGCAACACTTCTGCTTAAACTGTTAGCAAAAGCCTTGAGCTGCAGAGATTCCCCAGCTGCCAGGTCTGAGGCAGAGCAGCTGGAGGTTCTCACAGGGAGGGCAGTCAGCACTACCTCCCCTCAGGGCTCCATCCCCATGGGCATCACCCTCCCCTCAGGGCTCTATCTCCATGGGCACCACCCTCCCCTCACGGCTCCATCTCCAGGATCCGCACAGGACCACGTGTCAACAAGGGCAGACAGGGCCACTGCCTCAACATACAGCCAGGACATCCACAGGGCACCAACACGGTTCCTTCCCCGGTGTTATCTCAACCTGCCCTGTCATCCCTCCCAGCACAGGGAGGTCGACAGATCCACTGTCTGGAAAATGAGCCTCCTGAATGAGTGGGAGTGGTTACCATGGAAATAAAGAAGGGTTTCTCAGCCCAGCTCCACCAAAATATTGATTTGCTTCCTAGTGTTTCACAGGCCACTTATTAATAAGAGCAGCAGCAAAACTGGAGAGATGCTGGGGCAGGAATAAAAAGTTGAGTTGGGAAAGGAGTGCTGGGAATTATTGTGTCTCTGCTGGAGAAGTCACTGGTATGGGATGAGCCTGTGAATTGCCTGAGGATTTCAGCTTGTGTTTTGCACGTGGACATGCAGGTACAAAGATGTTCAAAGCCTTGATCAGATTGGGTCAGGGAGATCCCAGATTATATCCCAGAGCAGGCTGCAGTTTGCCACTATTACTTGAGGACTCAGAGGGGATGAAGGGAAAAGGAAGTTGCTAAGCACAGCTACTGCCTAGGACAGTATCTGCTTTTGATCCCAAACTCACATCCATCTCCAACCGGGGTTCCAGCCACCAGAACCTGGGCAGAGTGTGAGGAAATGCTCACAGCCAAGTCCTCTCCAGCTTAGAGCCCAGCAAGGAACGTATCAGCTGTTTGAACTACATCTCCTGGGCAAGGCAGGGATACAAACATTATGTTTATAAACAAGCAATTTCTGAAGTTACTGGGGAACAAGGGAAAATACCCTTAACTAGGAAGATGGGAGAGGCTGATTGTTCCTGAGAAGCACCTGAAAGAGCATCCTGGACACACTGGGGCTGCCCCAAACTCTTTGCACAGCATCAGCTCCAACGCTTCACAACCTGAGACCCCAGTTCAGTCTGCACCATGCTCCACATCTCCCACAGCTCACCATCAGTGCCATGTTAAGACACCATCAGAACCCTTTAGGCTTAGCAGAGGACAGACAGCACCAGGAATATGCAACTAATGGCAAATGGCTTTTGAGAGATGCTCAGATCTAAAAAGTCCACATGGCACCTGGGTAGCACTGATCACCCGGGTAGGAGCAGAGCGAGGGATGCAGATATTGCAGAGACCACATGCTGCACAGAAATTAATTGCTACTTTTAGGAACTAGCAACTGTTGTAGTCTGGTGAGTTTTTTTTCCCAAAGTACCTGCGCTCTGGTCTATGATGCTGGATTGGAAACGGATTGAATCTGAAAGCTTTCACTCACTCTGCTGGATCATTTGGGATACCAGGCAAAGCCTTTCCTTAGGAAGTTAACACCAAAGGTGCTGATCTGCTTATTTCCTACACCCTACCTACTACCCTCGTGTAAGGCTGGGAAGAAAGGGGAGGAGCCTGGAGCAGCCCTGGCAGTGGGGATGGGTAAATCCCAGCCACCTACACACAACACATTAGGACTGTAGGGATTATTTTATTTAAAAGAGCCATTCCCATACACAATGTTACGCTGGAATTAGTAAAATAGCCTGCTGAATAAAAGATAATGAATGCAGTCTTGCTTTGAAAAGATCTTATGCAGAACAAATACAACTAAAAGTCTGCTTTATTGCATTAGTGTGTCCCACTCAGGTGAGAAGAGCAGCTTAGCTGCCCTGTATTCCCAGTCCTCAGAGATGGTTCTTGTTTACACCAGGCTATGCAGACTGTTCAGTCCCTTTGGGACTCACTGCAGCAGTGAGGGCAGTCAGCCAATCACAGAATCATAGGGGTTGGAAGGGACCTCCAGAGACCATCAAGTCCAACCCCCTGCCAAAGCAGGTTCCCTAGGACAGGTCACACAGGTCGGCATCCAGATGGGGCTGGAATCTCTCCAGAGAAGGAGACTCCACACCCCCTAGGCAGCCTGTCCCAGGGCTCCCTCACCCTCACTGGGAAGAAGTTTTTCCGCATCTTGTTGCGGAACTTCCTGTGCTCCAACTTGAGGCCATCACTCCTCGTCCTGTCCCCACAGACACTGAGAAGAGGCTGGCTATTTCCCCTCGTATCCCACATTAGAGATATTTTTAAACATTAATAAGATGCCCTCTTAGCCTTCTTTTCTCAAGGCTGAACAGCCCCAGTTCACTCAGCCTTTCCTCATAGAGGAGATGCTCCAGTCCTTTATTCATATTTGTAGCCCTAGCCTTTCATTAACACACATACCTAGGAGTGCCATGTCTCATCAAAACTGTCTAGGATGTACTTTAGCCCATCAGAGATAAGGATTGAAGATGCTTACATAGAAATGTATTACACAGATGGGTATTGGCACAAGACGGGAGCACTTCGAAACATACCCAGTGCTTGAAGCAGACTCTGCCTAGCTGATCCTTTCCCCCTTGGAAGGGTTTGCAGAAGTCCCTGGGGGAATCCAGGTTATATCGTGCTCATGGGAGGGGAAGGGAATGCAGTTAGAGCCGCAAAATCCTAACTTCTATAAGAAACAGGCTGTGTGGGTTTTGCAAAGCTTTGTCCCAGAAGCACAAGTGCAGCCTGGCACAGGCGGAGCTGCAGCACGCTCCAGAGCTGCTCAGTGTTATTCCTTGGCTCCCTGCAAAAGCTCAGCCACATTTAAAATACAATTGTCCTCACTGCATGTAAATCACTCGCCCAACACCAGGCCTGCCCTGCTCGCCTGGCAGCCAGCTGAAAGGGGCCTTCAGCTGGAATAAAAGAGGTGCAAGCAAAACCAGGTGGAACAGGGAGCCCCCTTACCCCTGCACACTAACAACAAGAGCTTCAGCTACCAAAGCTTGGGGGGAAAGCGAGCAGCTGAGCTGTAAGCAGGGCTAAATGAATCCTGCAAGGAATCAGTCCAACAGCCGCCAGCTCCAAGGGGCTGGATAGCAGCCCAAGAGGGTGGCAGATCCTGTGCTCACTCCAAGCGCACACACGCTCTTACAGCCCCAGGAGAAAGGTTAATTTGCTGCATCTGTTTCAACAACCCCAAAGCTTTGGGGAATGCAGTTACACGCACCCAAAGCGTGTGGCGTGGAACAGTGCGGAGCAGAAAAGTCTGCGGGTGCAGAGGAGCCCCACAGCTTTCATTATGTACCCAGGCTACCTTCAGCACCTGCACTTTGTAAGGGGAAGCAAAGAAAGTCCCCAGAAAGCACCAAACCCCCCCAAGTGTACTTACAAAATACGTTTTGCCAAAGCAGTCTGTTGATTTAGTGGAAGGGGGCTGAAGGAGTAAGAGGAGATGCAGAAACTCCACGCAATGTTCTGGAGTGTGTTTAAAGGAAAGGGGTTAGCAAAGAGGTGATGCTGAATGTATTTTTAGTCCAAGGAATGAGGTTTGCACAAGGACAAAGAGGTGCTTTTTGACACAGCCATCCCCTCTGACACCAGGGTCCAATTCCCCCCTTCAAAGTTTTGCTACTCTCCCATCACCTATGCTACAAGCAGAGGCACCCATGACTTCCACAGAGAAACAGCTTTCGGTCAGCAGGACCCTGAGAGCTGCACCCTTCCACTCACCTCCTCCAGCCATGGGGCTGTTTTACCCAGCCAAGCCCCCTGAGCCCATCCCAGGTTCTCCTGCTGATGTTTTCCATCTGGTTACTGCCTGACCTGTGAAGCTGCACAATTTGTATCTGCTCAAACAATGACTCTCCTCCCTCTGGCACCAGACCCTTCCCAGACACGGGGTTAATTCTCACCAGGTTGCTCTGCTGCCCATTCTGGACACAGCTGCAATCATCTGGACCAACTTAAATCAGGCTTTCTGCCTTATTCCAAGTAGGGGAAGGTGTTTGTGCAGGGATGAAAGGTGTGAGGATGTCACAGGGATCAGGTGCTGGGGGTAAGGGGGGTTAGTGCTGGAAAGGGCGAGGGTGTTCCTTAAAAACAAAGGATCCTCAGAGTCAGCATCACAAAATTTAACACTACCTACAGCTTCAAGGCCAGGTCCTTATCATGAATACACACAAGATCTTAACGTTGGCAGTGGGATGGAGAGGCCTTTGCTAAAGCTGTGAGGATGATGTGTCCCTGGCTGGTGCTTGGGTCCATTCTAGGTCCAATGGCAAGCTCAGGGGACTCCTGCAGGGACCAAAGCTCATTGGAGGAAATATAATGCCAATACGTGGGCAGGCAAACAGGGTTGGGCTCACACTGCCGGGGGAAGCTCTGTCTGCAAGCAGCTCCATGCTCTGGGGAGCTGGCAGGCAGTGGTCAGGCTGGCCAGGAATTGCAGGGAGAAATTAAGGCTGTGACCTAAGCTGGAGGAAGATGCACATAAGGAAAGGGGAAGAACCGTTGACATGGAGAGGGTGAGGAGGCGGTAAGAGTAGGAAGGGGCAAGTTCACCCCAGAACCCTGCTAGCCTTACATTGGGTAAACATACAGCTTGCACAGACTGGTGAGAAGAGGAGGGAGGCCCGGGCTCCCAGATGATGACAAGAGAAATTTACTTCCAAGGCTCAGGTACATCCCGGCCATGTGTTGGCTCTAACTATGACAAGACACAACTGTGATTTGGCTGGACAGGCAGCAATTCCCCTACTCCTGCAGGCACAGGTTTGATGTTAAACACCCCAGGCAATGGGCACCTGCTCCAGCTCCTACAGGAGTGCCAGCCCCATGCTGCCCTAACCCACCCTGGCCAGGCTGCACTGCCAAATTTCTCCCACTCCTGTTGTTCATTTCTTGGAGACCTTGGTTACCAAAGTCATGCTATTCAATCTGAGTAATCCATGTTGGCTTGGTGTGCCAGGCCTCCAGCAGAAGCACTGGGAGATGTGTTGGGATCCTGTGTCATGGCACAGGGCTCAGCTCAGGGCTGCTGTGGGCCACTTACCCCTTCTCATCCCCAGCCCTGGCTGGGACACCAGAGCCCAGACTAACAGCTAGGAAGAACAGAAAACAACCCCACTGGGATTTCTTACCCCAGCCTTGCTGCTGAGATCTGGCACATCACAGCTCCAGCTAAAGGGTTCATTGAACTAGGACTTCTCCAAGGGGCTGGGGGTGACTTCAGCAGCCCCCACACCCTTCCTCTCCCTGCATCACATCCCCACCCAGCTGATTCAGCTGTACACAGGCTGCATGACAAATCACTCCATGAACTGCCACAAACTGAAAACAACACAGTGGGGTTCTTTGTGTTCTTGGGTCATTATTTTTAGGCTGCTCATGTCCCCCCCTCTTGCATACACACACCAGCGCCAGGCAGCCATAAGGGCAGGGCAAGGGCTGCTCACCACTACCGAAAGTGAAGCCATTTGAACTCAGCACAGGCTTGGTGCACACCAGGCTTACCAGGTGGTCACAGCCAGCACAGTGTAAGCCAGCAAGCAGCATCAGGGACAGACAGGTAAGCAGTCCTTCCAAACCCTAGCAGTGTGCTGGGGATGTGTGTCAACACCTATTCTGTTTGCTTCTGCACTTTGCTTCCCTTTCAGCTGGCAAAGCCACTATCTCAATAGGGAGCAGCTCCAACCAAGAAAAATAAGCATTACCTTACATTCCCAGGCTTGTTTATCATTACCATGATGCTCTGCTCTAGCTGGGAGGCCACATCATGCATCATGCTGCCTCCTTTCAAATAATAAGCTACACATGTAAATAGGCTTTGCTGTTTTGAGCTGAATAGCCAACAAATGAGCAAACAAAAACTCCACAGCCCACCACGCTCTTGTTTAACTGGCGCAATGGATGCCTTTATGCATCCTGAAGGTGATCCATCCATCACACTCACAGCTCGAGCAGCTTCTGCGTCACTGTCAAAATTCAAATGCACTTGTGCTGGCTGCAGCCAGCCCGCGTGTCACTGCGGGTCAGGCTGGCACTGCTGCCTCCTCTGCTACTCTCAGACCTAAAATTGATGTGATGCTTGCTGCCGCTACATCATCATTATCACAGCTGCTGTGGAGGCAGGAGATGGATTCAGCTGCACCAGGTACATCTCCTCACACCAGGCAGGAAGAGTAGGGTGTCAAGAGGGTGTTTAATCTGAGCAGGGGTCCTGTGGGACAGCCCAGCTCCGGATTAGACCACTGGAGCTTTCATATAACGAGCCTGTATGAATTTCTGGGCACCCTCCTGCTGCACAGCTTTTCCCCTGTTGCACTCCCTCCACAAGCAGGGTTTCCTTCATCACCGCTTTACCTTCTTCCCTATTCCTTCATTTTCTTCCATAGCCTGGATTATTATGTATTGCAAGAAGAGTTATTTAAGAACCTTTGGACTATAATAGGCTTGGCATTACAGGAAAATACAGCAGCTCTCCAGGAAACTTGTGCTGATTTCAGCCTTCCATTTTATGCTGTGATGCATCACACTGTGCTCTAATGTCTCACTAATCTGCAGCTCAATCTGCTGTTAAACGGGCTCGTGATGCAGAAGCTGCTCACTAAGGTTGCTTGATATTCATCTGTTGATTGAATCATTTGCTTCTTGTGATTTGCAAATGCGCCAAAGAGCCAGAAGTCCTTTTTCTTCCAGAAAAGTTAATTGGATCAGCACTCTGTGCTGGCAGGAGGTACCCTTCTCCTACCCAGACCTCAGCTGACTCCAGCGACATGGAGAGGCCACCCAGCAGGATGGGATGCTGGGACGAAGGATACCACAAGGGACAGGGTCCCTAAGTGCCTGTTTTCTGCAGGAACCAAACTCACCAGTTTCAGAGATCTCAAGCAACCCGTGAGGAGATACATGTTGTGCTCCTCCAGTGAGGCAGAGCCCTGCCCTGGAGTGATGCTCCTGGTCCTTCAGCCTCACCCCAACACCAGTATCCAGCAGCAGGGCTGGCCACCAGCAAACCTTGCTTCCATCAGTCATTCCCTACAATGAATTTAACCCTCCACATTTCCACCTTTCTCATTTTTGAGAGCTAGCTGTTACCAGCAGCCCCTCTCAACCTATCCCATCTGACCATTCACAGGTACAACCACCTCTTCATGGCCTGTAAATGAAGACTCTGCTTCAGCAGCAGTTGGGCCTAGCTAATTTTTAGTACTCCAGCATGCAACACGCCGCTTGCTATCTTCCTCAATAATTAAGCAGTTCACACCATTGTCAAAGAAGCTCTGAATGATATTTCTATGCAGTCCCCAACCAACTGATGTCCCAAGCAGGCTGCAGGGCTGCATCTCTGTGATTATCTGGCTGTAAATAACGCCTCAGAATATATGGTTTATTGTGGTGATAACACACATTTTGTAGGTTACATAAATTGGAGCAATCCTGCTGACAGAGGAAAAATAGTGGTGTGTGATGGTTTCCTCTGGTTGCTAGGAAATAGAGTTAGTGCTTGGATCCTTACATGCCTCGGTGCACACCCGTGACAGATGATAGATTCGGCACATGTGTGGAGCCCAGCCTGTTAGCAAGCCCTGACTGAGGGGAAAGCAGCAACACAGTGACAGTCAGATCCATTTAACAAAAATATATGCATTTTTCATTAAGGGAATTACATTTGTTTGCCCAAGGCATTTAGGAAAATGTAAGCAAAGTATAAAGTTGGATCTAAAGAGACAGGTGGTCCAAGCAGGCAAGCCCAGGGTGGGTACACAGATGCACAAGATGGTCTGTGTTGAGGATTTTAACACCTGGCCAAAGCTCTAATGTGATTGAGCTGTGATTTTTTTTTCAAAAAATGTCTTTTATAGCACTGCAAAATGCATGCAGCCCAAAGGGTCAGAGCTGGCCCCATGGACCCCCCCACTGCGGGGGCTCAGAACGGCTGTCAGGGGTTATAACATGGGGTTATATCTGCTTGCATGGAGAGGCTCGGCCTGGCTCCTGATTCTGTAAGTGTTTGCTAAAGCAAATTGCAGTTTGTTCTATTGGTCTTGTGCTCCAATTTGCTGGAAATAGCACCATGCTCAGCCAGAGCCCAGGGACAGTGGTCAGGCAGTGGCAAATGGGGAGCACTTCTTTATTTTCATATATGTGTGTGCAAGTCTATGCTTTTAGTACACACACATATATATATACACTGTTAGGTCAGCTAATCCATCCCCCTGCCTCAAGGCAGGGATAGCCATACCCACCCACCCCCCCACACACACCTCTAACCTGCTTTTCACAGGATCACAAGGTTAGAAAATACCTTTAAGATCATCAAGTCCAACCATTCCTGTCATATGCTAAACCATATCCCTAAGTACCTCATCTACCCTTTTTTTAAAACACATCCAGGGAAGGTGACTCAGCCCCTCCCTGAGCAGCCTGTTCCAGGCCCTGGCAACTCTTTCAGTGAAGAACTTTTTCCTAACATCTAATCTGAATCTGCCCTGGTTTAACTGTAGTAAAGCTGAATTATAAGAACAACATACAGCTTAAAATAAAGAAAACAATTGTCACGATTACAATATGCCCTGGATGGGGTATCTCATACACAGCCAAGGGAGCTGATCTGCCTTCTTGTATCACTGCTATTGCTTTTATTGTAGCGTAGCCCTGGCAGGACTGGACCATGCCAGCAGTGAGCTCTACAGATGCAGTGCTGAGCCTAAGTTGCCTTTTAGAGCAATGAACCTCTCCTAAGAGCTGTTCTTAGACTGAGCTTGTCTCTGTGCGGCTCCCACCAGAGCAATTGGGACATCCTCCACTAAACTCAGCAAAGCAAGGCTAGAGGAAATTAAAAAAAAAAAAAGGGCTATCAGGGTCACAGACTGATTGGTTCCTATAAATAATTATATGGCACAGACCAACAGCTTTTTTTCTTAAGCGATTCCTAAGGATTTGCTGGAGTCCAAGCACACAGGTGGTATTTCCTGAATTCCTGTTGCTCTTCAGTGCAAAAGTCCTTCCTTTCAGATAACCCCTCCCCAGGTTAGATGCTGGTCCATGCATGGGGTGCAGCAGCTAAAGGCTGCATTCAGGCTGGGATGGAGTAAGAGGACAATTAAACCCTTTCTTCCCCAGCTCCAAAGAGTTTCTCTAGCTCCCCACCACCTAGCATGGGCGTAGGATCTCCTGAGCTCAGCATCCAGCTGAGGACCAACCCTCCCACGGGACTCGTCCCTGGACCAGCCCGGGCTGTCACACAGGGGGAGGCAGAAGCAGAGCCTACTCCCACAGCCTGATAGAATGAATCCCAGCAACACAAAATACTTCTCGAAGCCTTCAAAAGGCCTGCTGCTCCTTGATTCTCCCTCGAATCTTGAAATTCTCCTAAAGAATGAGGAGTGCTTTGTCTATGAAATGCCTCATGACATTATTAAGGCACATTAGGGTGTGCAGAAGAACATTCTCCCCTGCCTGTGGCACAGTGGAGCTCAGGGCTTTTGCTTCTTAATTCAAGCCATCCCAATCTGCTCTGCCATTCACAGCCCCCAAACCTGCAGTGCCTTGAATGTATCCCTGCCTGTTGGCAGATACAACCCTCACTTCACTGACATGGGTGTAAAGCTCCCTGAACTGCCTTTGACACAGTGCTTTTGTTGTTACACCTTCAGATGTTTCTGAAGAGCACACAATGCCTTTGCCTCCACGCCTGAAAGACTAAAGCAGACCATGGACCCAGCTGAATATTTTGGGGTCTATCAGCTGATAGAGATTTATCTTCTTTTTTTTTTTTACAGCAGAAGTTATTCTGTTTCCACAGTGGTTTTGTGCATAGACATGCATCAACCCAGCAGCCCTAAACTCTTCAACAACGCAAGGTTACCTCCATTCACACAGAAGGTAGCAGGAGTCTGACTCATGCCCAGGAGGACAACCCAGATCCATGTTTCTGTCCTGCCTTCACCTCCCTTTGCAACCAGATGGGAAAGGGAACAGACTTAAATAGCTGGGCGCTCAAAGCCTTTGGTTCTGCCTGAAGTGAGACATCATCATTTCCCCAGGATGCACTGTTAAAGAGAACCTTTGCCCATGCTATGCTTTATAGTGCCATGATCTTCATAACAGCCCATCATGGCTCATCGGCATGTGATCTGGCATGGGATCAGTTTTCCCTTAAACCATCCAGACGGTGAGAAATGGGGCAGAGAACAGACATGGTATCTGGTTGGGTTTTCAAGCAATCCTTGCAGTAGTCTCAGCACGTCCTGGCCCATGCCAACTCACACCTCGCTCAGAGCAAAACTCGGTCACAGCATCCCCATTCCCACCACAGGCCACCTCACCTCATCAGCATGCCACCCCTATTGCCATGGGCTGGGCGTCACCTCTCTAGCAAGCCTGGGACCCACAAACTGATAGAAATTGTTTCATTTTCAGCACAAAGCTTGTCCCTGGGTGCTTACCCCCATTTACGAATACCACAGTTAAGGGAATACACAGCATCACATGATAATTCAGGTTAACAGCCTTTAATTTCACCACTTAAAAAGGGCTGCAATGCCAGCCCCCTAGCACACAGACACCCCCCCATGAGTGCAGACAGCCTGGCAGCTGCAGTGCCATGTTCCCTCACTGAAGTCCTCTCTAGGTATGCTGCTGGAGCTGCTCAAAAGCAGCACAGAAGTTCCCCTCATACCAACGTCTTCTCCTGGAGCAAAGGCCATTTAGGCTGTTCTGATGTACCAAAACCAAATTATTCCCCCCCCCCTCCTCTTTTTTTTTATTATTCAGCTGGTTTCAGTGATGTGATTAACAGAGCAACCTACAAACTACTGCTGTGACATTAAAGGACCGGGTGGTAACATGTAAAATAGGGATGAGAGAGCAGGGAGCAGGTTGTCTCCCTGCAGCAAACCCTTCTGCAGCTCTACCTGGAGCTGTGTGCCCCAGGCTGTGTCTGGGGAAGCTGGGCAGCTGCAGCCCCTGTGCACGCTCACACTCCTCCACCACTTCTGCTTTTGCACCGGGATGATGTTTTGAGAGGCAAGAGAGGGAAACCAGCTGTGGGGCTTCCTACAATTCACTCCTTGACTCCTTACCATGGTGCAGGACTATTTTTCACCCAGATGAGGTTCCCAGCTCAGGTGGGTTTTGTACCATCGAGGGAAAGCGAGGTGGAAGCCGGCACATGGAGGTACAAGCTCCCAGGGAAAGCATCTTCAAGAGCAAAGTTAAAGGGGGGTGAAGCAAAGCCCTAACCTTGTAAACCCCCTCCTCCCAACATCCTTGGCTTTACAGGAGTTGGAGCCTGTTATGCAGCACAGTTTGGCACAGAGCCCCACGAAAGCTTGAGCAACTGGGAGACAACATTCCCCGAGGGAACGAGGAGCTTTAACTTTTGTAGCACAGCAAGCATGCAAACGCAGGATCTTGGGGGAATAAGAAGAGATAAGTTATTTCATCGCTGTTCTTGGAACGAAGACAAAAAAGCAAAAGAAAACAAAACAGAGCACCCCCTGGGATCCATAAAGAGGAAACTAAAAATATGATAAATAGGCTGGATCGTTATTTTCTGAAGATGACATATTGCAGCTCATGTTATATATCTAGATTCCTATTGTCACTAAGGATAAAAACTTTGGCACGGAGCAAGTAAAGGAGGAAAATTTAATTTCTGCCATACCACAAACTAATAAATACTGGTAAAGAGCCATCTACTAAAAACACAAGCCAGAAATTCCAGTCCTGTGGGACAGGAGAGGAGGAGGAGGAGAGCAGCAGCTTTCCTTGCCAACAGCAGGCAAAGGGTTAAGCAAAGGTGCAATTTATCCCATTAGCTTAAACACTGGTAGATGCTAAGAGAATTACAAGATCAGAAAGTAACTGGAAAGTGTGTAAAGATAATCATAAATCCATGGGAACTAATACACGCTAATAAATGCTCAGGAGATTATGCTGGAAACACCTTCTGGTTTTATAATCGAGCAATAAGAGTAGCTGGGTACCCCACAGCAATGAGTTACCTCCTGCAGCGCAGGACACTGGGGCCTGTGTTGGGATTTACCCACAGAAAAGACTCCCAGAGGAATCTGGGGATAAAGCAGAAGGGCTGAGAGATGAGCAATATTAAAAATAAATTTGGAGAAGGCAGAAAGTCGGGATGCTTCATGCAGTTTTAAAGGTACAACAGCGTAACAACAGCCAAAAGGGATGGGAAAAACCCTCTTTTAGAGTTGCTTGGCACCAGGCATGAAATCTTCAATTTCAGATACTGGGGAGGAACCTATATGTTAGCACACTGTGACAAGATTCGACCACCCCGCTGGCTTTCCCAGAAAATAGGGGTCACAGAGCCAGCCTGCACTCGGAGCTGGGGAATTTTTCCTCATTTTCTTCCTGACTCTGCTAAGTCATCCTGTACCAAAGTCTCTCTTGGTATAACTGCAGTTCTTTTAACTCTTGAAATGCCAAAAATGGGACTGGGAAGGTTATGAATTTATGGGTTGTTTTGGTGTTTAATGCTTAAAACCTCTCCCAGCTCTTCCACATCCCCACTCCAGCCGAACAATCCCCTGCCTCATCCCACTCCAGAGCCTGAAAGTTTCACAGGGGTTGTTGAGAGATCCACTGAACAGGCAGGAAAAACATAACCTCTTAAAACCTGAGCTTTACTGACACTGAATCATAAAATAGACTTGGGAGTTTTGGTTACATCAGCAAAAGGTCACATCAAACAGAGGTTAAGAGCACACAGATTTGGTGCTGAGCATGAGGGTTTGTAGGGCGGCATGAAAACGCCTGTTCAGGTCGGTTTGGGATTTTCCTTAGTTTAAACAGCTCTGAGCAGATGATTCCCTGCCAAAACCAGCACGCTGGCAGGTGTGATACAGGTGTGACAAGTGTGACTCAAAGGTAGCTACACACCAGCAGGATGGAGGGCAGGAGCTGCCCCAAACTTGAAGCAATCTCTTCCAACAGCACAAATACAGATGGGACGCACAATCCACATGTGAGCACCAACCAGGTCCCCAAACCACCTAAGACAGAGCAACCATAGCTCAAGTGATTCTGCCATCACCCTGCCAAACACCTCTGGGTTTGTGTGTGTGTGTGCACAGAGACACAGACAGGTCTGGGCAGGGACATATCCCTGCCCTGGAGAGAAAGCGCAGCTGCTTCCCAAGGGGGAAGGAATAAACAGGTACAACCACCTTTCTCTTCCCATTCTGGTGTTTCTGCAACCTTGCTTTGCCTGACCCACATGTTTCAGGAACACACATTTCATAAACGACACATGTGGCTCAATAACCATGAAACCCAGTTCTTTGATATCTCCAGGCACTGTGGAAGAGGGGGGCGCACGGAACACATCCCCCTAAGAGCACCCTGTAGAAAATCCCACCTTCTGATGGTTTTACCCTCACACAGAACACACAGTTTGGGCCCCTGCAATGGGAACAGCTTAGACCCATTGAGCTGGGTACAACCTGCAGGTCCATCGCTGCACAAAACTTTCCCTTCCACATATCAAGGAACGTAGCCCCAGGTTACAAAATGCCTTACAGCTACACCTTTGTATCAGGAAGAAAATCAAATCAAATACAGGATAATCCTTGAAGGAAAAACTTTCAGGACAGTTTGGTGGGAAAGAGCAAGGGAAAAGAAGACTATGAAGAAAATGAGATGACCGACTTCTTAAAGTAGCTCCTGCTTTCATCCTTCTCCTCCTGCACATTTGAACCAGCCCTTTTTCACCTCTGAATCCAGGGCTTTAGGAAGAAACCTGTGCTACACCAGGCCCCTGAGCAGGTTCCAAAGAGTCAAATTTAATCCAGTAAGTCAAAAACAAAGAAAAAAAGCAAAGAAAATTCAGCAACCAAAGTTGAGCCTGTGCGTTGAATCTAACACCTGGATAAATCCCTATGGAACATTAAAGAAAGAAAGAAAAAAAAAAGCAAAGCAAGATGTGTATAAAGTTGCCTAAGATAAGCCATTCCCCCTTTATCCCTTCATTTCATAGCAAAAACAGAGTCACTATTCACGCTGCAGAGTTTTTCAGATGAAGTAAATACTGCTACATCCATCCTTCATTGGAAAAACATGGACCTGCAATTTTCACGGGGGTTCATTTCCAAAGCTACGGCCCCATCCTGTCTTGGAAGTCATTTCTTTTCTTAATTATACCTATAAAATAAATACTTGCTCCTTACATAATTAAAAAGGGCACAATTGATAGATATCTATTTCTGGACAATGATCTCACTTTGTTTATGTAGGAAAATTTCCAGAGGGTTCCAAAGACATTAAAAAAAAGGTACCCATTCCCTCCCCACCTTCCCCCCCTCCCCCCCAAATTATTCCCAGACTTCTCCGGTCTGAATGTATTTATTTGCAATAATGATTGCGGCTTTATGCGAGCAGATGGGCAGTCCCTGAGAGGATGATTTGTTTCCCCTCTTTTCTTACTTCATGATGTATTTTATGATTTCAGCAGGTCAGTGGCTGCCATGTGTTTCTTTCTAATCTGCAAGCGCTTTTCGTTTGCCTCATTCTTGGCAGCCGTCGTATTTACCAAAGAGATCAGACACGGACAGATGATGGCAGAGATCCAGGCTCCCTGAGAGTTCAGCACTTGGATGTTGGCAGCAAATAAAGATATATGGATTGCTGTTGTTGGTTCAAACTTACAGGGGCTTTTTTTCCCTCGTTATATTTCAGTTTCTATGTGCACATGTATGTGTGCACATATATATGTGTGCTTACACACATATGTTTTTAAATTCTCTTTGCAATACCCTCAACCAGATAGAATACAGATGAACTGCTATACAAAGAACAATAGATGTCAACTAGATTACTATCCCCTCCTTTTTTTCCTTTATTTCTTCTCCTCTTTTTTCCCCCTTCTTTTTTTATAGGCCTGGTTTGTTATAAATCCTCCATGCCCATTAACCTCTGAACCACACTGATGATATCTCTTCCGAGCTAAATTGCCTGTATTTCCAGACATTTGTTTGTTCACTTAGAGGTCTGTTGGCAGCGGGAGGGGGAGAGCAGCCCACTGCTGAATAGGACTCATGGATTATAAATGAAAATTCTTTCCCTCCTTGTAAGATGATGCTTCGAGACCTGTAGCAAATGGACAGCTCTGGTTTATATGCTCACAGGTGGAGGCCAAGAGGAGAAAGTTAATCACACTGATACCAAAAATACTCCAGCAGCATACTGGGAGTACTGGATCTATCCCCATAGCTGTGCCCTACCCAGCAAAACCTCCGTGCCAACATGTGAGGTCACCTGCTGTCACCACACTCTTGCTGTGACACTAGTGCGAGGGGCCAAGCCAGGCCAGCATGCTGCAGAGCCAGGGAATGCAATACAGCCCCTGGACACAGACCCAAACTGGGACGGGTGCCTGTCCCAGGAGCACTACCAGAGACAGGGATCATGAAATCAGCAATGGGAAAACAGCTGGTCCAGGTGGGTCTTCCAGAACCTTTACTCTCCTTATCACTTGGGTGCAAGCACCCTGCATGTCTCTCCAGGATGCAAAGACACAGCACATCGCATTGCCATCCTCTGCCCATGCCCAGGACTGCTGCAGCTGGGCACAGCCTGCTGCCAGGTTCCTCAGGGCATCTCAGCTCTGCTTTCCCCACTGCCTGCACCTTGCAAGGTTACACAAGTCCTCTGATCACACACTAACGTTTTTCTTCTACCAGGAGGAACAATGACTTGGTGCCTGGAGGGCAAGTTAGTTGATTTTTTAAAAGACTAAAATAAAACATAAAACAGGAGCACATAGTTGAGAAGCAGCATTAGATGCAGATTTACTTTTCCTTCCCCACAGTACAGTACATCTCTGCTGAACCACAGGCTTGGTGCAAGCCACTGGCTTCATCCTTCTGGGTAGCTTTGCACAGAGTTAAAGCCACCGAGCTCCTGAAGATAAAGCCCCTGGAGCTGCCAGCAGCTCCCAAACAGCCTCCAACAGGACCTACCGTGCAGTTTCTTAGTAAACATGGCTGAACAGCATTCTCAGTTTCCTTACTTTAAAATAAAACCTTGGAAGCAGCAAGCATGCTGGCATTTCCAGTGCAGACCTCCTGCCTTTGTTACTGTCATATATATTTAAACTTATGGTTCCAAAATAACATTTTGCTTCCATGTATCATTACACCCATTTAAGCCCAGGTTCCATCTGAGCTGTTTTGGAGCCAATTTCTCAATCTTTCCCACTCACCATGGGTGTGGGTCCCCGAACGCTGCAGGTGGTGGGAACAGGAGCAGTTCCCCCAGATGCCCTGGCACACTGTACCCACCTTTCCCAGTCCCAAGCTTTGTACTGGGGACATCCCCCACCAGTCACTGGTGGTTTATGGAGACCATCCCCCAGCTTTCTGCCCCTGTATCCCAGTTGGCTCTGTTTCTTGGGAACAGGTCTGAAAAAGCCTTTCAAAGGTGGGCTACTCATGAATAATCTGAGAACTTTGCTGACTAGAGTTTGTCACACCCTGCCCTGACTTGTACCAGGGCCTTCCCAGCTAACCTCTGTCTCCTGGTTATAGTTCATAGCTCCTCTGAACCAGCCAGTGGGCCAAAGCAAAGACCTTCAAGGAAGAGTGTGGGTTACATGCCCCCCCATGAACACATCTACAACCACATACCTGCTCCTCCACGCAGCTGCAGCACAAGCACCTTACCAGCAGGGAACAATCTGGGGTGGGTTCCTTGCCTAGCACAGGATAGGAAGCTATAACAATCCTTGGGTTTTTTTCAGATCATTCATGTTTTTCCTGCTCTCTCAGTAACAACTCCTGATTTCCATGGCAACCCTTGCATGCTTCAGTACGTGGTACTTTTTTGCTTATGTGGAGCACTGTTCCCACATTCCAGGATGACCAAGCTCCCCAAAAAGCCAACAGAAAGCTCTCAACACAAACACTTTGCCATCTCTATCCCGCTGTCCTAGCCACGCATCTGCACGTTTCCCAGTGCCTGGGAGAGAACAGTATCACCAGGATATACACTACTGTCTGTTCCCCATCCAAGAGTTCATTTTAAACTTGGCCGTGGTTTCTATTTTAATCCCACACACACATTTTTGGAAACATTTACTAAACCATTAACACATTTATATGAAAGGAAAGATGGTGATTAGCATTTCCCCCCCATCATTGCTTTTTGTGTCAATTTCTTGGCTCTTGTGCTGCAGCAGAACATGGTTAGAGCCATGCATACAATTCTAGGGGGTGTGAATTCCTTCACAGCATAAACTTGATTTACCTCTGCCTCTCTTTGCTTTTCCTCTCTTTCTACACACACTATTCCACCAGCACTCCTGTGCCTGTAATAAGATGAACATCACAAGCTTTACCCAACGTGAGAACCTCATCTGGGTCCAGTGTGGGGCTGGGGTTTTAACAGGTTTGTGTTAATAGCTCATTAAGACAGCCAGTGGATTCGCCTGGTCTGGCCCTTATGCATCTCCTTTTGACGCCTATTGAGATGTTTTCATAAGTAAGAATCCTTTCCAATGTAAAGCAGCAGCAATTAGTACTTTTATTTATTTTACTGTAATTCACACCACAGCACCAGCAGTCTCTGATGGTCAAGGCACAGAATAAATAAACAAAATCCACTTGAACCATCTTAAATTTATCCCATATGATGGTTCAGAGGAAGATCAAGGCTGCTGTGGGACCTCTGACCACATGAAATCGTGTGTGCAAAGATGTAGCCATCAGGGCTGCAAATTAGTGCAGAGGAGAGGGTTGGAGAAGCTTGCTAATGAAGTGCAGCAGCTCGGAGCTGGGGAGGTAAGCCAGCTGCAGAGAGCTTGGGCAGAGCCTCCTTCCCCGGCAGAAAGTCCTTCTGACTTCATTTCCAGTTGCATTTTTTTTCTTCACTGCACTGAAATCTCATTTGCTGCTTCCTAGCAGAGGAGCTGCATTTGTTGTGGGGATGGCACAGGGACTGAGGGATCACAGGCATGGATGGGGTATTGCATCGGGAGACTGCAGAGGAGGGTGTGACACAAGATTCTGCCCAAAACAAGAGTATCTGTGTTTCTTTGGGTAAAGATGACTGAACATATCCCAAGATGCACACTGGCTTGGCCAAGGGAACCAAATTTATCACCTGTGAGTTTAGAAGAATGAAGTTAGCTTACAGATGGAGTTTGACTTTCTTTTGGTTTTTGTGGGCACTTAAAATTTTTGCAGTTAGGGCACAGACCCCTGGATGATTCCCAACAGCAGGCTTTTTTTCACCTAGCTGCTTTCCATGGGTTCCTTTCATGTTCCCCCAAGTCCTGCTGGCCATGGGGCTAGAACAGACTCACACTTCTGCTTCCACAGCAAAAACTCAGCTTTTCTTAGACTTCCTACTCTAACTCCAAGGCCAGCTGGTAGAAAGAAAGCAACATCTAAGGAAAGAATATCTACCCACTTCTCTCAATATTAGCACTGGCTGGAGATGTTGGGATACTCTAGTATTTATGCCCTGAATTGCAAATCCCATCATCCATGTAAGACTTGGAGTTGGCAAAATTAGAATAGAGGCTGAGAGAGGTGAATTGAACTGGGCACACCAGCCCAATCCCAATCTCAGCCATAAGCAGGTAGCTGGATTTGAAGGCATGAAGGTGCACGTGGTGGTCTCTCCATCTTGTGTATTCTGTTCCCAACCAGAGTGCTCTGTGCCCCCCTGCCCCCTAGGCAGTGCCCTCACAGCCTCCAGGCAGGGGGCTTGGGTGCAGACCTGCACTCCGTCTCCTCGGATACAGTTTGTTGTGGAAGGACAGAAACCCTTCAGGACAAAAGCTACATGTGGCCAAAAGTTTTACCTGCAGATGTTTCCAGGAGAGACATACTGCACACAAGTGCATCATAGATGTTTGTGCAAAACACCACCCCAACCCTGACATGGAAGGTCCACTAGAACAGTCCCTTATGCTTCTGAGATATTTTGTGTCCGATTTCCCCCCTGAATTTGATGTATATCAACACGATATCAGGAAGACACCTTTCCATATAAAGCCTATTTCCTTTGCTTTATTCATGAAAGAAACCAACCATTGCCAAGACAGCAGAGCCATTGGTACAGAGCTGAGAAGCATCATGGGGAGAGAACATACAGCCATCCTAACAGATCCACACAGGGAAGCACAGAAAACCAATATATTGATTAAAAACTCAAGCCCTTTCCCTTGACTTACAGCAACAACAAGATTAAATAAAAGCCAAGTAATTTTGTACAAAAGTAGCTCTCAGCATCTCTCATTTGCTTCTGGTCCTGGATGTTCGAGACTCCTATCTGTGTCTTTTGAAAAGCTACTCCCATGCTATTACCTTTCTTGGAGGCTGTTCCTTAATACTGGGTAAAATCTCACTTATGCCAGTGATCCTCAAAGCTGGGCTTGCAAGGAAAGGCCATTTCAGAAGCTGAACTTCAAGCCAGAGGCATAAGGCTAAGGACCACACAAGAAATAACATGCTTCTTCAGGCTGGGAGGGTTGAGAGACAGCCCAGCCAACATGCTGTAGATCAATTCTTTTTAGATGAGAGTTGGTAAGGCAGCCAGCAAATGTTACTGCAGACACAGCTGACAAAACCTTGTCACAACACGTTTCTTGGACAGAAACGAGTCACTCGAGTTTACACTGGCATTCAAGCAAAGTGATGTGGGAAGAAGGGTCTGCACGGCCTCCACACACATGCACGATGCTCCAGAGCATGAGAGGAACTCTCACGAGGTGGAGAACAAAGACAGGCTGGACTGTGGAAGTCCTCAATGTGTTACCAGCAGCTACAGGTGGTCACCACATGAGCAAGCGAAAAATGTGCCTGTGAGTGGAGCGATGACAGGTCTACAGTCATGAGCAATTTTCTCTAAGATGCACTTAGGCATCTGCTCTAGATTAGCATTGGTTCACTTAAAAAGAGCATTTTGGAGATATTTAAGCAGGTAAGTGGCTGTACCCAAGCATAAGGAAGAGACTTTGCTAAGCAGATATGGGAACACTTGACAGGTTGGATAAGGTCAGTCCCATCACTGAGATAAAGCCCAGAGCACATCACAGACTGTCTTTGGGGACATGAAGAACAGCAGTACAGAATACAATCACTGCAGCAAAACATGAAGTAGTGAGGACTTGCAAGGTTTGAGTATGTGGGACAAAGAAAAAGAAAATAGTTCTTCTGCCTCTGCTAGAAGCTGTGAAACCCAGGCTTTATAGCTTGGAGGCAAGAGACCAGTGCAGGTGACTTGTTCTCTGCAGTTAAACTACTTCCACCAACTCAGCCTGACTGGGAAGGAGTCATAAGCTGGCACACTTAGCCCCTGCTTTCACCAATGTTCTGCAATATCAGAGTTTATTTTTAAAGCCCTATTAAAAAAAAAACCCCACCAAAACCAAACCCTTAATTGATACCTACACCACTCAGGCTCACAGAATACTCACATACAACCAATAACCATGCAGATGTATAAAGTAGACTCAGGTACAGGAGAGAACAGCTTCAAAGGCTGAGTGGTAAGATATATGCAAACACCTAATAAATATGACAAAAACCCCATTAGACCAAGAAGAGCCAGCCTGACCTTGAGGCAGAGGAAGAATGAGGAAGCCACTCACATGGATGAGACAAAGGGAACATAAAAGCAGGCAAGGAGGTTCCCAAGAGCTGGCCCCAAACAGTGACCAAGGGAGTTGGGACAGGGCAGCGGCACAGCTCTTCCTCAAAGACCAGAGCAGGTTTGCTCCTCTGCAGGGGTCTGGTTGGAAGCAATTACTTTTGGCAGCCAGCAGTACTCCATACCAGCCAGTGAGACAGGATAAGCCTAAAGAGAACCTTGCTAAACCCAGCCCAAGGTGGGGGTTTGGGCCCACAGAAGCAGTCCCTTCACTTCTCAGCACTGACTCACCCACTGCTGTAACAGGCTCTCCACATTCCAGCTTATCTGCAGTGTCTGACTGTCCCAGCACCCAGAGATACCTGGTCATGTTGCACATGGCAGCTGCACACTTCACAAGGAAGGAGGGATCCAGGGACCCATCACCCACGTTGGCTCTATGACATGGAGACACCGGACAGCACATGGGGCAGACTGCCAGCTATGCTGCATGATGTCTGCTTCCCCCACCCTAAGGCCACTGAACACAAGTAAAAGGCGAGGTGCCACTAGCTAACAGGTCACTGCTGCATTGTGGCAGGGGCCATGCCATGGTCTCCCACCAACCACCATGGTGTGGGTATCAACCAGGCACATCAGGTCCTGCAGCCCGTTCAACTCATAATTGCACCCTTCAAAAGCCAACTCCACAAGCACATGTAGAGCCAGTAACTGCCAGCAGACAGCGGGCAGCTCTTGCATAGTGCCTTACTGGCCATATCTTGATTTCTTCAGCCTGAATCACAGGACATGGGTGGCAGTCCCCACCTGCTCTTTTTCAGAGGCCAGAGCACAGGGATTTCGAATACAAGTTCTAGTTCAGGTTTTCCTCTCATTTCTTTAAAAGACTTAATTCCTTCTGTGCTTGGATTCCAGGATTTTAATGGCTTTAGCTCTGTTTCCCCCTTTCCTGCTCTGCATCTAATACTTCAGCCCATAAATCTCTGTAAGCACACAGCACAAAAGCAGGTAAAGAAAGCTGTATAGCCATAAAACACGCTGGAAAGAACCAACATAAAACACCCCATACAAGGATTATAATGAATGGAAGAAGAGGCAGGGAAAGTCAGATTAAGTGTTGCTGTCAAAGTTTAAGTAAGTCTCAGAAAAGGTGTTGTACAATAGCTTAATTAAGCTACAGTAGATCATAATCAGCGAGGTATTATTCTGCTGATGGAAAAGCTTAAGAAGAGCAGATGAATACAGGGCAAGCAAAGTCTGGGACTTTAATACAGTTGTCCCCTCATCATCTCCTCCACCCCGTATGCCTCCCTGGTAGACCAGGGACACACATTTGGAAGGGAGGATGTAAATGCCTGTCCCCATCCTATCAACCATCCTCCTCTACGGTACATGGCATCTCCTTCCACTTCTGTGCAATGATGGCCACAATTAACATTAATAACTATTTCACTCCATAGATTTAGTCCTGTTCCTCTGGGTAATGATGATCTTTCTTCCTCTCCCCAATGCTCATTTCAAATCCTTGTGGGTAATGTGCAGCCAGCTGATTTTGCATTTATCTCTGTTCTATTTGTTTGACACATTTCAAGCAAGCTCTGCTGAAAAACACTACAAAGCCAGAAACTCCTGCTCGTTAATAACATTCACATCACCTCCTTCTTAGCTTCTTTAACATGCTGCTTTTATTTGGTCTAATTGCAACTCTCAGCGTGATTAATAACAACATTTTTGCAAGGAGCTGGGGAATTTGATATCCCTGTCCTCATATGGATCTGATCACATCCATGCTGAGCCCAGGCACGCTTCCTGCAAGCTTAATGCAAAAGCTCAGTGTCAAATGATCCTCCTTGTCTAGTACACACTAATTACTAGTGCTGCTCTGCTCACCTAGGTCCCAAACATGGATTGAAGATTGTAGATAGATAACATAGTTCTGCCCTGGGAGACAAAGCTTTCCTCTGCCTCTCCTCCTGTATGTAGGCTCTCCTTTTCTCAGCTTCACCTCTCAGCCTAGACCCTTCACCATGTAGAATTATAGAATCATTTAGGCTGGAAAAGACCTTTAATACCATCACGTCCAACCAAAAAAGGTTAGCAGGGATGTTGGAAGTTTAAAGACTAAAATTTATACCCAGGAAGCCTCTTAGTCCAAGGCACTGGGCCTCTTTGGAAAGACACTGCAGAAACTGTAACAGGCACTATGGAAAGCAAACTCAGAATTAATCAGTGTTAAGTTTTTCAAATGCAAAGAGATAAGCATCACCAAAGAAGCCTCCTCAAAACCAAATTTGAGTCTTCTAATAGTTAGGGCTTTTTCAAAATAAATCTTATTTTCTTATACTACTGCCAAAAAGTTCTTAAATCAATAGCAACCTTGGAATATCCTCTTTTTCTTACAGCAGGTAGGGGCAAAGCTCCCATAGACTTTAAATAAACATGATGAGCATCAGTGTACATTTCTGAAGCGTCATCTGGAGGTCACACATTAATATTTGAGGATGACACAGCCTGGCTTCCCACTGCACTGATAGAAGCAGCACAACTGCAGTTAGCTTCTCCAGTATAGGCTGACTCTTTCCCAGCTAAATGCTGAAGTAGTGCCTTACCCACATTTCACCTAAGCAAGACACCCCCTACTTGCTCCCCAAACCAGCTGGAGAAAGGGCTCAGGTTGTTTCCCTGGGAGCAGATTTCCCTCCCCCATTTACTCCCACCAGACAGACTGTCAGACCAGATTAAAACCACATGGACACCAACAAGCGTCTCCTACCCACTGCTCTCCCAGGCTGCATATTCTCCACATCATTTGCTTTGCAAAACCCTTTAATTAAACAGTAAAGGCCCACTGATTATCACCTACTCAGAAAATACCATTTGGAATCAGGGAATTAACTACAAGCTCCTACCCAGTATCCCAGAGTTTCATCTTTATCCTGATTATCTCCTACAAGTGCTATTCCCCTTTTGGTGCTCCACCAGATGTTACCACTTCTCCACTGAAAGGCTGAGAAAGCAAAGAGCTAAACTCAGGGTTCATCATGGTGTGTGAAGGGGCCCTTTGGCAGGAGGCAGGAGCTCAAACTGAGTCAGGTACTGCGTATTGCCAAACCTAGCAGCAACTGCAAGCATGGAGGGGTGGCTGGTGCAGCACAGACAAGGAGCTGTGATGCTGGCCAATGCCACTCCTCAGGACACCACTGTGACATGAGGGGATGCTACTGGGCATGAAATCTGCATGTGATGCCCATCCCACCACCACCGAGATGGGCACCATGCAGAAAGGCAGGCTCACCTTCCCACGTGAGCGTGCATGAAGCTGGCTGCTCACCCGCTTACCATAAATCACCCCCACCCCAGTCAGGCAGTAGTTGATGGGGTGAGAGCTGCACAATTGCACCCCAAGGTGACAAGAACGGGATGTGACACTCCTAAAACCCACCACCTTAAAAAAAAAAAAATCTCTGGTTGTTTACTGAGAATTTCTCACACATGCACATCTGCATCTCTCTGTAGCCCTGACAACGGGCTGCACGTGAAACGGTGTCTCTGGGTTTGAGGTATTCACCCAGTGACAGGCCTCCCAAAATAAAATAGAAACACAGGCTCCAAAAAGCCCTGCACAGCGCAGCCCTGCCAAAACCAACACCTCACAATTTCTCACTTCTCTCAGCTGTTCTCCACACCGATGCCTTTTCCAGGTGCCCAGCTCCCAGACTCCCCCCACCAAGATTTAACAGTAACAAACAGCCCTGGAAAAGCACTGTCACTCTGAAATCACCTTATTTTGTGCACTTGAGGTCTTTAAGGAAAAGATACTTTTCACCACCATATATTTCTTTAAAAAGTCACCACTTAAGCCACATATGATATTCCAAAATACTGTTAAATTGCATTTACAGTTACACATCATCATGCTCCCAGCCATTACTTAGAGAAAGGTAGAATCCACAGAATGAGCTTGTGTCACTTCCACCTACATTCAAAAGAACAAGTATCGAATATTACCTAGCTACAAGGAATAAAAGAATCTGTAACTTTACTTCTTTACCCTGTAATTCATTATCCAACTGTACCCCTTCTCTGAGTTCCCTATTTAGAGGTGCCGCATGTCGGGAATGGTACCAGCCATGTATCTTCTGTTCATTCAAGGCAATCAGGAGGGGTTAAGGGAAGTTTTTGTGTTCACATAGAGCTGCTACAGCATCTCAACCCCACCATCCTTATCACTCAAGGCACAAAACATGCGAAGAGGGGAAAGAAACCCCACCAGCCAAGGCTGGGACATTTTTCCTGCTGTATGTTATGCTATGCACAGTCAGAAAGTCTATCAGAGTACATGCCTCAACAGCCTGTTTCAGCTTATAATGTTGCTTAATATAGACTTCTAAAAGGAGCACCATCAGTTCAGACACAGTTAACTCAAGCACACAGCATGAACGTTAAACACCAATAGCTTTGAAACCCAGCAGCACACACGGCAAGGCGACAGAGCCTGGACCAGTGTAGGTCTCTGTTGAGCTGAGAGCTCTGCCAAGCAAGTCCCTTATCAGCCACCTCTCATCACCCCCAAAGGGCTCCTTCTCCCTGTGGATACACAGCACGTCCCTGGTCCTGCTGCACACCATATGGCCTTTTCACAGAAACACAAGGTTGGAAAAGCCCTTTAAGATCATCAAGTCCAACCATTTCCACTGACTTTTCTCCTTTAGCCCTCTTCCTTTCAGCTCAGCATAAAAGGAGCCCAAAGAAAACACAACACCCCACACATCTTTCCTCCCCACCAGCGCCCAGCCCAGGGGGCTTCTGACAGATTTTGAATAAAAAGCATGTGAGCAGCACTCGTGTTTCTCACTGAAAGAGTTTCACATCTCATCTGGGCTGACACTGACATTGGACACGGTCACCTGCAAGCAGGAAGGATGCTGAGCAAGGGCAGAACCACGAAGGGAATGGAGTGGATCTGGGTGGAAAGGGACTGTTACCTTCCATCCCGGTACACAGCAAGAATTCTCAGGGTTTTGTGAAATACAGTATCACAGTTTGCTGGTCACAAGTAGAAAGACGACAAGAAACTCCCAACATAAAAGGGATGCTCAAACCAAACCTTTCCAGTTCTCCTGCACAGATCAAGACCTCAACAACCAGCAAAAAAACACAGGCAGTTTACACCAGTTTGGCTCAGCATTATAGCTGGAGCCCCACTGGAGCTTGTATTTTCTTTGCTCAGTCCCATTCTGCATTCAGACCATCCGTTCACCACCCGCTCTGCAGAGCCAGGACTCACCTCCCTGGTTCCTCTCTTCCCAGTGAGCTCAAAGGAAGTTGCATCTTCTCAAGTGATGAGCACATCAGGCAGTCATTTCTGTCCAGGTTTCTACTCTCATCAGCAGCCTGTTTCCTAAAAAAAAAAAACCAAAAAACAAGAAAGGAAAAAAAAAAAGAAAAAACATAAAACATCAGCAAACCACCATCTAGTTTTTCCTCTGTTCTCCTTAAAATATTAACTAGACATTGACATACTGTAGTACTTGCTGCATGAAACCTGCTGTGATTGGGGATAACTGGGATGTTACGAAGGGCTATGAATCAACTCAATGGCAGAGGCTTCAAGTCTTTTTGCTAGGCAAAAGTGAAATATGCTCCCTTACAACCAAGTGACCATTTCAGTATTTTTTCCAGTTATCTGCAGAACATTTATTAGATTAGGTGGTTTTATTTATGGACTCTGAAACTTTACTGTTTCCCAGCACAGAGAGTATTATCTGTTTAATGCTCCTTTTGTTCTTCTGGACATTTGCATTTATTTATTTTTGATTCATTGCTGCACAGGTACAAGGCTCCAGGTACCTGCAGTTTAAATACGCTCACAACACACACATCTTCGGCATTTAAAAGTATTCTTCCCCTAACAGCCTCCCTAGAGCCAGAATATCTCTATTCCCAGGTGAAAGCCAACCATCTTAAGAGCAAACTGTTTACACATGACAGCTAACACTAAACTTTCAAGCCTGCTCATATGACCCTATACGAGCATGCTTCATCATCTGGCACATTTATGGGAAAGCCACAGCTTGTTACAATTGATTTATTCAATATAAAGTTTCACAGAGATGGCTTGTTGCTCCAACAACTTACATTAGGTTATTTGCCCTGCAAATAAGCTCAACCTATTCCAAGCTGGCCTTACTAGGAGGGAAAATTCACCTGCTTGTCTGCCTCTGCCCATTGGGAGGTTAAAATACTTCCCTGCACCTCCAAGCCATGCCAATTTAGGACTGAAAGCAGTACGTTTTTGCCTATACCCAAGGCCTCAAATTAGTGCCCAAGTTTTGGATGAAACAATCTGTTTCACACTAATTCAAACTGAAGTCCAAGCTGCAGCCTAGGGACCTCAGCTGTACCGCTGGACCAAGGCGCAAGCACGGAGCCCACCATGCTTCCTCTAGAAACAAAATGAGCATGGAACAAGTTACCAACAGAAGCAAAGCATGAAGAGCATCTCCACCCCAAAATACTAGGTTTTAGCTTTTGCTGGACTCTGATGAATGCATAAGGTCACTCTGAGCATCAGTCCTACAGCCCTTGGTAGCTGCTCTCCTTAGAACGGGTGTGACAGCCACATGCCTATGCCTCATGTTTGGATTATTTTAGGTGCCATACATACTACACCTCTTGTACATTTAACAATTTTGAGGTATTTTCAATGCCTTTTTCCATTAGAAAAAAAAAAAATCGGGAGCTAAATAATACACAAGTTAAGGCAACAGACACAATGTGGGATGTGCTTCAGTAGAATTTGGGTGCTAACTCTGGGGACCCCCTGAAGTCAAAGCTGTTTTAATTAATGCAACTAATGGATTTGGAGCAACCCTGTAGAACAGTTGGAAACTCAACATACCAGGCTGGTTTTGAAGGGTTTTTCCCTGGCATGACATGTTTCCTCAACTGGCCACACAAGCAGGAAAACACAGACACAGGAGCAACATTTCCCTCCCCCCAGACCCTGACAGCAAGGGAAAGACAAGAACAAGGAACACCAGGAAACTGGGATGTGCTGGAGGCTGCTGGTCAGCACCCATGCATGGGAAGGACACCTTGGGCAGACATCGGGGTGCAGAAGAGCTCCCCATGGGATGAGCCAGAGAAGGGGCACTCTAAGGAAGCTCACCACAGCTAAGGCTGGGACAGCAGGCTCTGCCTTATGCTGGCAGCCTGAAGCCATATCCTCTACCAAGAATTCCACTTGGAAAACCATGAATAAAGAAATCCAGGCTATTGCCTAGGGGGAGAAATCACAGCTAGTCACTCACTGACAGGATGGCTTCTCTGCCCATTTCAGTTTGCAAGCACAGTAAGAAGCTGCTGCTGGAAGTTTTGCATTTACCCCCATGTTTGGGTCTGAACAGAGCCCACAGCTGCTCTAATTTCTGTGTTAACAGCATCGAGCATCACCCCTGACATCAGCCAGCAATGCCACCAGCACTCCACAGCCATAAGGAGCTGACAACGAGCAAGCAGGACTAAAGGAGTGGAGTGTTACAGCAGAGGCACGTTAAGCCTTAGCATTTGGTAGCCTTCATCCTGCTTCACAGACAAAACACATCTCCTGCTTTTCAGGCTTGCTGTAAGAGCTCTTCCTATCTCCGCCAGCACACTGGGCACGCAGCAGGGCATCCGCTATAAACAAAATCATCCTTAGCTGTGATACCAGCGCTGCCTTTGTTGACTTCAAATTCTGCTTTTGAAGCCAGGAAGGAAAGAAAACATGAAGATACAATCCTGGCTGCTACTCTACAACCATCCTTTTCTCCCCCCAGCTTATCTCGTTTCACATATGTAAAGAACTACAGGCAAAATATCTCTGAAAGCACACAGACACGAGAACATACTGCATCCCCTCAAAATCACTGGCCAGCACAGGCAGATTTCATTCAGTCAGCACCAAGTTTTTAATCTCTGTAAAACCTAAAACAAGGTGGCTGGGGGCCACTAAGGATCGGGAAGATCTGCTGAGAGCCTTTAGCTCTGCTACCATCGGTTGGCTTTGGGATGGGTGCACAGCCCAGGTCCAGTCCAGCATTGCTGGTGCTTAAGCATCTCCTGAGCAGGAGCCTCACCAACATTTCTCTGACAAAACCATAGAAGGGACATGAAGTCCTTCACTTGGAAAAGAAGGTTAAAAAATCCTCCAACACAAACACAAAGGATCTGCTTTTGAACCTGTTTAAAAGAGGAGTAACTTTAACAACCTAAATACCATGGCAGAGCACTGGTTATGGAAGGATATGTCTGAAGTTGTCAGAGATGCAGGTGGTGGAGAAGAGCGCCTGGAAATGAGCTGTTCTCCATGTTCAACGTTTCTCCAATCATTTTCATATTAGCATATCTCTAAGTGCATATAATTTTCACATCAAAGAGTAATTTTTTAGGTATTTAAAAAAAAATAACAAAAAAACCCTCTAGGATTGAAGTAGGGAATAATTTCTTTGCTGAAGTCTTTCAAGCAGCTCCTCTCTATGGCATGACAGAAAAATTACAGAGGAGACAAGCATTTAGAAAACTCTTCCCTGGAATTCAGATCATTCTTCAAGCACAAGGTAAAAAAGGTTCAGTCAAACCATGACAAAAAGTGTAAAGAAAGCCCTGGGAACACCAGCCTCCCAGCATCTTAACTCAGGAGCAACCTCCATCCTCTGCCCCTTGCTTAGAGGCTGAATTAATCAGCATTTTGGAGCTTGAGGTGGAGATGAGTCCTTCCTGGTCAGGGTGGTCCCCATGCAACAACCAGAGCATCTCTCGCCCTTTCCCACTACAGTGCTCATTCTCTGCTCTGCTTTGTACAAGGCCCTTTGACTCCTCTGGGTCTGGACAGTATCAGCATGGACAAGTGCCAGGCACTTCTCTCCAGCCCTGACCAGGTCCTCTCAGGGGCCCATTTACTCCCCCACTGCATTTTGGAGCAGCTCGTGAAGCTGGCCTTTGGTGCTCCGTTCCAGCAATCCCAGGAACAGGGCTCGGGCAAGAGCTCTCCTTTAATGAGATTTTATTAAAAGACTCTATTACAAATAGCCACTTAAGCAAGTGAACCTTTGGAGCCTTTAGTCCATGATGTCAGTACTGTGGCTGGATGTTTCCCCAGAGTATTAAACCTGATGCTAATATAGGGGCTGTTCTATATGACAGCTATAAAACTGCTTAAGCATACCAGGCAGGAGGCCAGCAGGGCTTTTTGTTGCCTATCAGGGCTTGGCTAAAGGTCTCCTGCAAGGAGGCAGCAGGAAGCAGGGTGCTAGGCAGGGATTCAGCTCTCCCTCACCTCCCTTGTGAGGGCAGAAAATCCCCCAAGGCTGGAAAAAATCCACATAGCAAAGGCTAAGCAGCAAAGCCTCTGCCTCCATACCCACACCTCCTTTGCTTGATGAAATTATCCATCACTGTTCCCAGCATGTGGGGCTCCAGCTGGAACAAGGAAACCCCCAAAGCATCCCTGCATCACCTCCCACAGGTTATACACCTCACACCTCTCCCTCCACACCCTGACTCACAGCAGTGGGTAATGCGGTGGGAATACCCAAGTCGAGCGGGCTCACTGACACATCCAGTAGCACCATTTACACAAGCCTGGCTTTTAGGGGAGTGGGTCTGCACACCTGGCCTCTCCCCACACACATCCCCAGGGCTACAGGTGCTGCCAGCCCGCAGCCGCCTCACTTGTTTGCAAATCACACCCAAGATACACGAGGAATGCAAAACATGTTTGCCAACAGTAACTGATATCAAAACCAACAGTAAAACTGGTTCGACCCACCTGTCAGCTGGGGAGTGATAAGCAGAGGGCATAATAACACACATTAATCACGTTATAATCTGCGGCTTTCTACCAATAGGTGGCACCAGGAATTTTTGGATATGCTGCAACATGGTACTTGTGTTCCCTTGCCACAAGGCATCGAGCCCATCTGCCTTGTGGGGAAGATGGATGGACAATGGATTGTGAGGGCAGCATCCAGCCCCTCTCTTCTTTTTTGTTTGAGCTGGGCAAAGGTTAAAACTCCAGCAAGCCAATTTTCCTTGCCCCAGAAAACTTCTTATCAGGAATAAATGCGACTTGAGCAAATCTTTCAGGGAACATGAATCTGGAAGCTATATGCAAATAGATCAGGAAAAAAAAATGTTTAAAATGGAAGCACAGACTAGAAGGCAAACACACAAAGGCAAAGCTTCTTGTAGCTGAGCCTGGCCAGTCACATGATAACATCCAGTTTACAGCCCACCACAGCTTACTACATGTAGTATAAACACGTTACCTTGAGCAGAGCATCCTACAGAAGAAAACCTGAAACCCCTCGTGTGCCTAAAACACATATGCTCAGTCCCCACACACACAATAAAGGAGAAGCAATTCCAGCCAGGTCCAACAGAGCCTGAGCCAGCACAGCTCTGAAGGGAAAAACCTCACAGAGCTGGAAACAGCTCCACAAGCAAACTCCCATCAGCTGTCCCACACCCACTACAGGTGCATGGCATCTAATGGCTTCAGCTTACAACTCCACACAGCTGAATTCAGCCTGTATAAATTATTAAAGAGTCTGAGGAACATTACACAGTTCATGTAGTTAATGATTATAGTTCAGTGTCTAGGTCAGATATAATTAGATGTTACATTAAAATAGCTTCACAGAGCCATTTATTCTGATTTAATTACTTAAAATGATAGTATAATGAGCACTGCTTTCAAAGAAAAAAGAAATCTTTTAATGAGCTCATTTTAAGTTAATATAAGGCAAATTAATCATTTAACAAAATGCAGTAAAAAAAAAGACAAGTTCATATTTTAAAATATGTTGTGCCTATGTCAGGGGGGTAGTTTATTGCCATGCTGGGAGAGATACACAAATGAGGGGCTCTTGAAGCAACGCCACATCCCGAATACCATACATCTGGAACATCTTTAAGCCATGTTTCCTTCCTTCCCTAGATACACCTGCTACGTCAAAGCCCTTTGAAATACAACCTGAGCACCAGATTTATGATCATCAAACAGTGTCTTTATTCCAATATGAAACAGAGGAATAGCTGTGTGAAGCATTTAGCCAGAGTAGGTGAGCTTGTGATGAAGGGTTAATCGTGGGTCGGTTCATTAATCATTCATTTGCTGGCTCAGAAAATTAGCTTTCACTTGTTTGTTTGCTCAAGAAGTGATAAGCCCATTCCCTCACTAGCTCATCTATTTTCTTCCCTTTGCATTGTTTTAGAGATTTTAATCCTTTCCAATTTTTGTAATCAGTCATTTCGGTCTTTTAGCAGGAGCGTTTCCAAGCAAGCAGCAATTATTGGAGTGAAAGCAAGCAACTCTCTGCAGAGAAGGCATCAGGCTCTGGTTCATAACCCTGCCAGGAACCGTGTCCCCCCTCCCTCAGCCCCACATGACAGTTTACACAGCAGCAGAGCAGAGGTGTCCTCCTCTTTGCAGCCAGAGCCACCCCACTTCTGCTGTGATCGGGGCTCCCTGCACTCACACAGCCACCAGAATAGACACCTATATTGGGTTAAAAAGCAAGTCAAAACACACCAAGCTGCCCTCCCCTCTTCTATCCTCACTTGGAACTGCAGCCTCACTAAGCTGAAAACAAGAAACTTGGAGATATTTGGGGGGTGGGGGGGGGAGGTTCCTAGCATATTCAGCTTTTCTCTCAGCATAAAGGAGGAAACAGCAACAGCACAAACCTCTTTCAGTAAGATGTTCACAAACATTTCTCTAGCGTTGCCTGAAAAAACAAGCAGTTCTCCAACTCAGGCATCACCTGGGTACCTCAGCAAGAGACCAGAGACAGACTAGAAAACAGCAACTGCTCTGCTCCTACTAGGAACATAAATAATTTGGGGCTACACCTTCCTTTCTTAAGGCATCGTCTCTGTTCCCAATTAGGTAGAGCCAATGGCTTTCAGCTGCTGTGCTTTCTCAGCAGCAGTTACAGGAGCAGGAGTTTGGTGCTATGACAACACGGTGGGTGCCATCCATCTCACAGGTGGTACAGGCAGCCTTCGGGTGCACCCACCTACAACCTTCCCATCCCCTCCCTCCCAGTTACTGGAGTTTAGGTAGACACAGACTGGGATATCACTCTCCCTTATCTTTTTTTTTTCTTTTCTTTTCTTTTCTTTTTTTTTTGCTCTTTTTTTTTTCTTCCCCACTGAGCTTTACAAAAGCAAAGCCCCCATGGCCATTTGCCCACATATGTTCAGCGGCAGTGGACCAAAGCAGGATGCATGCTGCTGAATGCAGCCTCAAATGCCACTTGCTGCCACTTCCCCTTTTTCTAGCCCAAAAACCTGGATTTCAAAGAAAAGCACAACATCTCTGAGCTGCAAGGCCCCAGCGTGAGGCTCGTGTCATGCAGTCATTAATAAAGCTCTCCAGACAAATCTGACTGGAAAGATAATAGGCTTAAACAATTAGGGGAAGAAAAAAAAAAACCCAAAAAAAAATTTTCTGTATTTTTCTCATCCTATTCACTGTAATTATTTTCTAAATGTAGATCATTTTATATGATGCAGGCAGCAGTGTTCCAGAGCTAATCAGGCCATATGTTTTCACATTTGGAAAAGAAAACTAATTAAAAAGAAATGAAAGAGGGGGAAAAAATTAAAAAAGAGAAGATTTGTAAGGAGGACTGGTAGGTTTGGGTCGGAGAGGAGTGGTGAAGGAATCCTTCAGGAATGTATACATTCGCTCTGCTCGGCTCTGCGTTTTGTTTTCAGAATTGTTTCTGGCAGAAACCTAAAGAAAAATATGAACCAGATGTACAAGGAAATAGTTTCTTCATCAGAAAGAGAAGAATAGCTCTCTGTCTGCCAAGAGATTTCTAGCCTTTCTGTTTTACCAAGGTGATGTTAAAAATACCCTTCAGTGATGGCTTCTCCTCCAGCGGCGCCAGGGGTAGACTGGCTGCAGGGAGAGCATCTCTGGGTACCAAGATGCCCGAGGACAGCGATTGCTGGTGGGGGAGGCTGGTGGTACCCAGGTGCCTTCAGGTCTGGAGTGAGCGATGGCAGACCCCTGCCATGCCAACACAGCCCGTCTGCTGGCAGAGACCCCCATGGTCCCGGCACTGCCGGGCAGGCAGCCAGGGTGTCAGGCAGGGTACCTGGCAGGCAGCTGCCATGCTTGCGTTAGGGTTTTTCCAGCCACTCCCAATGATTTAACACGCCAGGGGCTCAATCCTGAGCCAAGGCTTTACGTTGTTGGGTGCTGCGCAGAACCCAGCTTTCCTGAAAGGTTTAGGGGCTGAATGGTGGGTCTGGTGGTCAGAGGGACACCCAGCCTGATGCTGCCGGCACACCGCAGCGGTGGGTTGGTGGGGGAGAGGGCTGGTGGCTTGTCAGGGGACCAGGGCAAGCTCTCCCCTGCCAAGGGCAGCTGGAAGGGGAAGAACAGGTTGGAAAATCTCATCTGAGAGCTGCCCTTGGCAGAAAGGAGGTGGGAAAGCCCAGGAGCAACCTTGCCTCTGCAGAAGGGATGGGTGTTTAAGTGATTTCTCTTTCGTTGCTTCCCTCTTTCATTTGCTACATGAAGAAAACCCCCTCCAACAAGACGACGACACTCCTTTCTCCTCTGCTCCAGGGCTGCTGGCACTGCCAGAGCTGGTATCAGGCAGGGCAACCGATGGCTTCTCCCCCAACCCCCATATAGCCATGGAGGGGGAATAAACCTCCCTTGGGTATTTACACCATGCAGAGTGGAACAGCACCTCTCCTGACAGATCTTGCCCTGACTGTGCTGAAAGATGTGGGAAAGGTCCCAGAAATGGGTCGGCACCTTCATCAAAGCACCTCAGTGGAGGAGCAAGGAGCCAAATCCTTGGGAGGAGGATCCAGAGACAAAGTAGTGGGGCGAAGAAACAACAAAAAAAAATCATTCTCTGTGCTCCAAAATACTGATTTCTGATCAAAGTAGCCACAGGCAAGGGGGCAGGTACTTCAGTTCAGTGTGTCTCATCACAAGGCTGTGGCTGTGCCCGCTGCCCTGCTCCCCTCCCAGGCTGGGTGCCCTGCGTCCCTGGAGCACTGTGAAGTCCCACTGGGAGAAAGGGGCCCCACCACACAGGGTGACCTGCCTGTGGGCACCCCACTGTCCCACACTGTCACCCGTGAGTGCTGCAGGGACACAGACAGCTCTCCACCCTGGCAGTGTTCCCACAGGCACCCCCAGTGCCTCTGGCGAGGTCAGCAGTTTGGGAGGGGAGTTCAAGTGGAAGTTAATTAGGACGGGAAGAGAGCAAGAGAGAGCAAGCAGGGAACTTTAATCTCATTAAATACACCTCGAGGTTTAAATAGCTGCACCTACTTATTAGTAATTTTGCCAAGAGGAAGCTCTTTCTTGCCCTTCGCCTCTATCCACCCTCCCTGCATTAGGAATGGGCTTCACGGGGGGGCTTGTCCTTCCCTCCTTCAGGCAGGTCAGAAACCTCTCCTATGTGCTGGATTGGAGGGGGGGGAAATAAAATGATGTAATGAGCACTGATCTATTGAAATCAACTTATTTTGGGGGAATCACATCAGCTCAAATGAACAGGCTCTCTGATGAGGATCTCCAGCAGCAGCGGCAGGCAGTGGGTCTTCAGAGGCGTTTGTTATCCAGAGCGGGTGAATATCTGTCTCTCAACAGTTTTTAATTCCAAAAATGTTTCCCAAGCTTTCGTAATTAAAGGTAAGGAAACCCGAGGCCTCGTTACAGTAGTATTACTGTATCACAGTTTTCTGGCCAGCTCTACTTAAAAATAAACAAATGCTGCAAGTGCTGAAGTTGGCTCAGCAAATTGGCTTAGTCCTCAGAAGTTGAGGCACTAACGCAAAACCTGAGAACTTCAATTTTCTGCACCAAAAAAAAGGCAGTTTCATCCCTTTGCAAGCCAGCAGAATCAGCTGCCCAGGTCTATCACAACTCCTCATAAATTTAAAAAGCTCAGTTGTATTTCACAAAGTGTCTAAAGCAGACGAGATTTCACGTGGGACACCCAGAAGAGAAGTTTAACAGCACATGTTTCATGGTGATTGGCAAATTATCAGGTCATTGCTCCAACTTCCACAAACACCATCAGCCAACAGCAATAAAAATACAGGTTTTGATCACAGTTAGCCTTCAAACTGTTTTCCAGAGTTTGACTTCATGACAAGATGCTCGCTAAGACACTACGGAAGCATTGAGCTGCTTAATTAGGGTAACGCAGATGCAGTTCAGTTTTTGAGTCAGTCAGAACAATAAATATAGAATCACCAGATTTTTGCAAGAATCACTCAAACTTTTTGCTCGTTTTGTGTTTTAAATGCAATTTTTTCCTATTTTGTCTGCAAGCCACCCTGAAGAATCCCATTTCTTCTGAGTGGCATCATTATAGATGGCTGCTCTCTGACTTACCTGGGATTTGTCTCATTCAACTGCCTCAGCGCTAGGCAAAAACTCCACATTCCACGTTTCTTTCAGCTCTCCATCTGATAGGGGAGCTAGCAAATGTACAGGGCAGATATCTCAAACCTCAACATTTTCCTGACAACGATATCAAGAAAAAAAAAACTCCAGGGGTTTTGTTAATAGAGAGGAACTTCAAACATCCTTTATTCCTGGATTTAAGCAGGCTGTAATCCTATAGGGTTGATTTTTTTCTCTCACTGGTGAGAACAGATACCAAGGAATTTTTTCCTGAAACACAACGGATACTGATGCTTTTTCTTTTGGGTTTCTTTTTTCCTCTTGCTTGAAAAACTTTGACTTCCCCAGAGGAACCATGCACAGGCACCCCCACTCATTTCTCCCCCAGCTTTGTGGAGGCTGCTGCCTGTGCTGAAGGTGATGGGGCACAACCCTGCCCCATGCCCCTGGTGCTGGGTGTGTGTCGGGGGGTGCCAGGGCTCATCCTGCCCTCATCTGCACTCATCCAACCAGCCACAAGCAGAGTTTTGCCCCAAAAGGCACAGTTTGGTGCAACCCATATGCTGGGGGAGCTTCCAGATGCAGAGCATCCCTCTTTCCCTGCTCAGCAGCTCATCCTTGGCTCACTGGCTCCTGCATGCCCAGCTCTGCCCTGCCTGCCCCTGCCCCACTGCCTTGCCCTCCTGGGGCTGAGCAGCACTGCTGAGGCAAAAAGGGGCTGCGATTAGGCACGACAATTCCCTGCTTATGCAGGCTGGCAGAAAATTACCTCTCAGTCAGAGAGGAAAATAACAGCTTATTTACTGTCTCTCCTGGGACTTGTCTGAGGTCTGAGCAAGTGCTGGCTCACAGGCTGCGGAGAGGTGGGGAAATGCAAAACCCAGCCGCTGCCAGCATCCCCACACACTCTTCACCTCAGCTCTGCCAGAGCCAGCACTAGTGTCTGTGCCAGCACCAGTACCTGCACCAGCACTGGTACCCATAGCAGCATCCATAGGAGCTGTCCTTCCGGGCTATCCCCAAGGGCAGGCTGGCTGAGGATGGAGCCCTCCAGCCTCCAGCCACCACAGGCAGATGAGGGCAGCTTGCTGTGGGTGACTGTCACCCCCCACAAGCAGCAGGCATGGGGCTGGCTTAGCGAGCACACTGGGGGAGCAGGGGAATGCAGCCCAGGGACAGCAGGGACAGGCAAGGTGCCTCCGCACGCTTCTGCCCCGTGGTGCTGCTGAGAGAGCCAGAAGGTTTTAAAAAAGGACCCTGCCTCCCCATTTCACTTTCCTGCTGAAAACATCTGGTCTGCTTGGCACCTCTGCTGAGGCAAATATAGCAGAGCATCTTGCTCACGGGCACGGTGCCACCGCGACAGATGGGTACGAGCACAGGCAGCCAAGAGACCTTGTATCAGCATCAAGTGTGTTTGCTAAGGGCAGGATTCGCAGCCAGAAATGTCAAAATGGCTGAGTTGCCATGCCTATAGATACCAGGGAGGTGAGACTGTGCTGAACCAGCTTTAGGCAGGCTTAACTTTGAAATGGGGGGGGGGGGGGGGGGAAACAGCTAATTTCTGCTGCTATGGAGCATAAATTTCTTGTCGCGTGGAGCCGGATTAGCTTCTGGCTCAGGGATGCTCCTGCTGCCTCATCCCGTTTCCTGGAGCGAGCCCACAGATCACCCTGGAGCTGATGGGACATCGGGAAGGCAAGAAACCCCCGATCCCACAGCTGGGAGGAATATGGACAACAAATTTATCTTTGCAAAACGAGCTGAGACCTGCTCTTGACTGACCTCAGGTCGGCTCAACAGGCACTGAGATGCCAGCACATCCCTGCTGTGCACACCCTGGCAGCCCGCGGCAGAGCTGCGCCTGGCTTCAGCGGGACAACCGCCGCCTTCGTTTTCCATCAGGGAAAGGACTAATTGTGCTAATTAGCGTTGCTCTCATTTCACGGCAATTTCAGGGGCTGGGCAGAGCGCTGCGCCTCATGGCAGGTCTGGAAGAGAGGAGCAAGCGGGGAGGAGCAGATGTGCAGCAGGAGACGTGTGGGATGTGTGGGATGGACTCCCCAGCCCTGCCTGCCGTCACCCTGTGTGACATGCATCCTCGGAGCAGCCACCAGGACCCCGTCACCACAGCGCCAGTGAAAGAAGCAACGGGTGTATAGCCAAGCATCCTCCAGCCCCACAGCCCCTGCCACCCACGGCTCCCCCCATGCCACAGGGGTTTGGCCGGGGGGGGCACCCCACCAGCTGTCGTGTCACATCCTCCGTCGGCATTAGGTGGGAGAAGGGAGCGGCACAAGGGTGAAGAATGAGAGAGCTTCCCCATGCCACACACCCCGCTGCACACAGCCTGTCCTCTGCCGCCCGGCTCCTTGTCTCCCCTGGCTGTAATGAGCCCTCTCTGACAAGTGATTGACTCGGCCATTATAGTCCTGGGCGATCAGAGAAACAAACTCTCTCCATATAAAAATCTCAGCTTTCTAATCCCGAAGGCACTTCCTGTGGGAAAACTTGGCTGCTTGCTCAGGGGAGGACAGAGCAGCATGGGACGAGCTATTCAGAGAGGTCGGGGAGAAATGAGGAGCAGGGCAGTGTTGTTTTTCTCCCCACATTGTTACAGGCTCTTGCTTCAACTGGTGCTTGAAGACAAAAGCGATGCAACACACCCCCTGAATGGGAAAGGAAGGACAGTTGGCAAGAACCAGCACGTCTGCACTTGCTTTAAATTTTTTATATTTATTAAAATGCTCTGGAAGTCACTTGCATTCCAGCAGCCTTTGGAACAGCACCGAAATAAGTTACATACTGGGAAACGCTCGATTTCCAGCAGCCTTGAACAAATACATCTCCTGGAGGGACCAGCAAGGATGGCCACAGGAGGAAGTTATCTGTACTTAACCCCATCCATGAAGTGTCTGTATTTGCCAGCCTGACCCTTCTCACAGAAGCAGGAGTCAGTCTTAAGGAGTCTAACCCCAAGAGTGCTGGGACCAGGGTGTTTAAAGATATTTTGTATTTATTATTACTTTAAAGATTTGACTCTGAGCATGTGTGAAACTCTCCACATACAGATCCCCTCTCCTCCTCTTCCATGGGCTGGGAAAGATGCATCTTCACCGGTGTGAGCAGCTCTTCCAGACACAAACCCCAGCACCCATCCTGGGGCAGGAGAGCTCAGGGAGGCACAGCTGTGCCAGGCAGGTGGACAGTGGGACACTTTGGAAGAGTTGGGCTCTGTTGGACCACATCCAGACCCCACTGGAGTCTGTCAGAGCCTTTCCATGCCAGGCCAAAGCCAAAAGCCCATTGAAGCTGATGGGAAATCTCTTTGGAGGGGCTTTTATGGGATCTTTTGGTCTCAGCTTGGCTAAACTAAACCTAAACCAGGCTTCATACCAGTGCCTATCACTGCTATCTGACAGCCTTCCTGAAACACTACAGCCTCCACTGCATTATCATCCTCTGCCTTTACAACCAGGGGCTGGCAGAATATGAAGAGGGGGAAAAAAGAGAAAAGAAAAGAAAAAAAAAAAGATATTACTTCCATGCAGGATATTAAACCTCCAGGTCCTGAGCTTGCAGTGAGAAGGAGGATTTATGGTCTCTCGCAGTTGCCTTCCTGACTCCTAAGAGGCAGCTACATCTGCAAGGGAGACAGACCCATTTTCACCACCGGTACCTAGGGCTGCAGGGAGCACCCTGTTACCAGACCCTGCTTCTAGCCAGGGGCAAGCAGCCAGCTCAGAGGTATTTGGTTTGGGACCCACAAGACATCCACCACCCCGGCAGCTCTCACAACCTCCAGCAAAATCTGATCTAGGAAAGAGGATAAAGAAGGTTGTTAAGTACTAAAAGACCACTGAAAAGAGTGCAGTGCCCTGACCTTCCCCCCCAGCTGGTGCCAAGAAATAGCCCAGGCCACAGACAGCCCCAGTGAGGAAGGCAAATGCTGCTCAGATAACCCAGTTTTGGAAAAAAAAAAAGCCACCTGCTTCCAAACCTGCCCCTGAGCAGGGCACCAAGGAGGCACAGGATCGATCTTTAATGCTACCAGGAGTGCAAACACGCTGCCCAGGTCGTAGGCAACTGTCCATCTCCAGTGCTTTAGGGAAAAGGAGAGTGAAATCTCTGTCAACTACAAAGCTAAGGGAGGAAAAATATACATCTAGCCTTTCTCCAAGTAAGCAGCAGAGGATCCAAACCCCAGCATACAAATGCAGTGTGAATTATCATCCCCACCCCATTGCCTTTCAGGTTCCCCCCAAGATGCTTCGGAGCACTTTCTGCCCGAGGACTCCTTGTGCCACTGCCAGTGGCGGGTGTCACACTTCTGCAGTCTTCCCTCACACAGGAGGGGACTCTGGGGACTGCAGACACACTCAGTGCTGCTGCTGACAGTGCAGCCTCGGGTCGGCTTTGCTCACCAGTCACAGCAACATGTATGAGCAAGCATGGGGTCTTCTTTGGGGGAGGTAAGGGAATGCCCCAGGGCTCCTCATTTCATCTCTTGCCTTCCAAATCTTCACTGTGTGCTCACACACCAGCATGGCCTTTGCACTGAACCCATCTCCAGGCAAGAGGGTGGTTTGGGCAGGGTTGGAGAGCTCAGCTAGCTGTGTCTGCAGCCACCAGTGCTAGAGAAGGAGCAACTGGAGCAAAAATTGTACCTCCTCATGCCCCTCTGTGCTGGGTGTGGGGGTGGTATGTCTCTTGTACGTCCATCAAGTAAACCAAAGGAAAACCATGGAAGGAGCACAACTCTCTGTGTCCTTTCCAGAAAATGCTTGGACTTCTGTCAACATCCCTCTTTGGAGCCTGAACTCCGCATTGGAGAGGGGCAGGGAGAGGAAATCAGCTTGTGGTTTAAATAAAGGAGACCTAGAGTGGGGCTTTTAGACGAAAATGCTTTTCTCTCTCCCTTTCCCCATCAGACTTTTAGCTGGCTTGGCTAAAAGTCACCAGCCAGCCAGCTCAGGAACAAAGACATCTCTGTTGGCTCCCTCCTTGCAGAGACACTCCAGGAGCTCACACTCCCTGCCAGGCTGCTCTCTTCACTCCCCTGACCACTTGATCCTCGGACCTCCAAAGCACGGCGATGCTTCCAACCTCCAGCAGCTCAGAAGCTGCCCAGCACTGCAGCTAGCAGCACAGGTCACTGCTGGCTGGAGCAGGCAGAGCCAGGGCTGGCACTGGTGCCTGAGGAGCTGTTTTGGCCCCTGCCTGCAGCAGTGTGAGGGCTGAGAGGGGCTGGCTGGGATATAGAAGTGTTCCTGTCTGGTTATGCTGAATGGCATCAGTGGGTGGTCAAGCCGGCACAAGGAAATCAGCTTGAGATCAAAGCAACTCGGTGTTGGGAAATCCACTGTGAAAATAACCCTGCCACATGCACACAGGAGAGGTATTTCAGAAGAAATCCAAAGCGTACCTGAGGAAAGGGGTGAGAAAAAGGAAAAAAACCATGCAGGAGGTCACCTGGGCAGCTGAGGAGGAGAGGATGGGAACGGGGGGGAGGGAAGTCTGCTCAGACACTGAATGAGGAAGCAATATTTGGCACAGGAATGGGGTAAAAAAGCCCACACCTGAGCAATGCTGCTGCTTGAGACCCTCTGATTTGCCACAGTCATATTTTTTTTAAATTTAAAATTCCCTGGCATGCGAATCCAATGCTGACTGTCAAAGCACCCAGCACCTCTGGAGACACGAGAGCAAACATGATGCAGTTACAAGGGGAAACAGACCCTTCCCCTTCTGTATCGGGGTGAAAATGCAGATCCAGATAACTGAACTCCCTAAACACACACAGCTGGTTTACACTCACCCTGCAGCTCCATCTGACTTCCAAAACATCCTGTGACTATCATGGAGTGTCATAAGAAAGCATGTAGCCAGTAACTACCTCCTACAACAAGGACACAGGCATCCTTTATCCCCCTGCAATTACCTTCACACAGTTCTTATTCAGCAGCTCTGTAGTCTCCAGACTTTGGAGACTTACCTCTTCCATTTTACTTCTTTTCTTTTTTTTCAGTTGTGAATATTACAGCTTCAGAGATAAAAAGAGGCTGGGGATAAAAAGAAAAAAGAGAACTTCTTACCTGGGAGGAAAGAACAAGAGGAATATGAGAGCATGAACAAATAATTTCTGCACATCCCTTCACTGAATACTTTATTTTCCCCAAGATACGATGGAACAGGTAAATCAAAAAATCCTGGTCCAGGACATAATTCCCACAAATCATCAAAAAGAGTTGGTGGTATTGAAGGACTCAGCAAAGAGCTAGAATTTGCCACTGATTACCAGAACAGACCCAAACGTGCTACTGTTGGATGATCTGAAAGTGGCTCTCATCCCTCCAGCTCGGTGGAGTAGGAATATAACTCAGGTTCCTTCTAGTGCTAATAATTAGAAGGACTTTTGAGGCCTGAGGGAGAGATTAGGTTGTTTACAATTTTGCCTTTATCAAATAAATTAAGGTCTACCTGGAGCCAGCAGAGATTTCCCAGGAGGGACTTGTATCCTGCCGTGCAGGTTCTCTGTGCTTTCCGCAACAGTACCCTTAGAGTGATACAGCAAATAGCTTTAAAAGGATAAAAAAAAAAGTGGATACAGACTAAATTAACCCAAGGAAAAAAAAAATAAAAATTAATATCTATATAACAGCACCCAAAGCCAATGCCAGACCCATCCCTGCACAGAAAGGGAGACTGGAGCATGGTCCCCGCATCTGCAACAGGACCTTTCCATGGATGGAGTAACATCAGTGCCTCTGGTTTGCTAAGAGCCTTTTTTGAGCTGGAAAGAGGGAGAGGTGGAAAATGCACTGCTTATTTTAATTCTTCCCTCCTGGGGAGGTTTGTCCTAAATGAGGCAATAAGGGACTTTGATAAGGCAGGCGCTAGGTGAGCTTTTCCCTGAAGATGACAGCTAATGCCATTTGAAGAGCTGCCCGAAAAGGGCGCTTCTGGAAAAGCTCTTTCTCCAGCTTACCTCTCTTCCAATTTAGTACTTTGCATCTGAAATTTTGAAGCTAATTTTCTTTTTTTACCGGAGCTTTAATGAAAGGAGCAAATGATTTATAATGGCAGTCGTTACTCTGGGAAGAGGCGAGCCAAGCTCTTAAGCCTGCTGCCCTGGACGTTGGGGCACTCACTCCTCATGTCACTGCTTTGCACTGCAAGAGAGACAACCTCACATTTTTTGCTCCAGTGGCTTCTTTATTCCACCCAGATTAACCTAAAACCTTACAGCAAGGCTCTGCCCTGCCCACTCCACGGAGACTGGTGGGTCACCCTGGTGAGCACATGGGGGAGGGTCTCACACAGCTCCAGATGATCCACAAGCACCAGGTCTGTGAGGGAGCCAAGAGTGACCTTGCAAGCAGGCGCCTGTCAGCCCCACAGCCCTCCCCTAGGGCTTTGTCTCCCATGATCTCAAGGCCCTGATGCAGGGCTGCCTCATTCCCTGAGACAGGGCTCTTCTGCTGGGTGGCAAGCATGCTCCTGCTCCATCCTACAGCCCAATGCCTAATGCAGGTGATAGCAGAGTGCATGTCTTCACAGCTCTGGACGACAGTCTCTCCAAAGTGCCTTGTTAATCCACTATCAGCTTCCAAAATGAAGGCATTTGGGGACCAGAGCAGGACAACTCCCATTGCTCAGTTATGGGGTGGTGGCACAAGATCCTGTGCTCACCCAGCTGAAATGCCTGAGCCTCTGGAGCTGTACAACGAGCACACAAACATTTCTGCTAACATGCAGAGTTGAATTATCTCTTGTTTTTTAAAAAAGTAGCTCACTCTGAGCACTGCCTGGGTCCTGTGAGGAGCAATCAGCACTTGAGCATCCATCTTCTCTCGCAGCCGTGTGAGACCCCTGGCAGAGCTCTGACTTAGCCACCAGTGGGGCCGGAGCTGCTTTGGAGAGTCTCTGGGAAGAGGCGGGAAACAGGAATCTTGCAATAAAATAATAGATGGTTAAGGGTCTCAAAACTGTAACGTTTTTCACTTCTGACTTCCATGACACTCTGGTTATTTTATAAGCTGAGAACTGACAGCAGGGTTAACATTATTCAGGTGGACTTAAATATATAGGTGAAAAAAACCCCCTCCAGTGAGGGGGATGGGTCTGAGAAGGAAGAGGCACAGAGGTGGGAAACGACTTATGGCTTTGCAATAAAGCTTTTAAAGAAAAGAGAAAGGGGTGGGGGTGAGAAGGAAAGAAAAGAGCAGCAGGAGGCCATCTAACAAAGCAGATTTTGCCCAAATTGCCAGTGAGAGGCCCACAAGTCAGCGGGGGCTCGCGATGGGGAAAAAAAGGTCCAGCAGCCCTGAGGATGTTGTGAGAGCTGGAGAAAGCCCTTTGCAAAGTGGGAACAGCCTTCCCTACTGCTGGGGTCCTTCCTTTGTTTCCTCAGCTCTGCAAATCACTATCTAGACAGTATTTTGCAAAGACACCCTTTCCCAGCAGGTTGGGGCCGCTGCTGTCCCCTGCAGCTGGTGTTGTACAGGGGTCTGCATCCCCTTCTGCCATGAAATGATCCCAGGGCAGCTACACCCTCTGCATTTTTCCCTTTGGATCAGGTGATGCTGAGCAAATCCTCGGGGCAGAGGCAGCATCTTGTCAGAACACGGCGTTCATTCTGTGGACAAGGCTTTAAGCTGATGAACAAGCGCTCCTTGGGAAACCCAGATGTTGGTCCTCACGCAGGGCGAGCCGGCGGGTTGCTCCAAAGCTCGCTCCATATCCTGCTGCATCCCCTGCACTTGCAGACAGCACGTGGGTATTGCCCTCCCAGATCTATTACTTTACAAACCTGTTAAAAAGATAACTTGACACTTTGTTGAGCCGTGCCTCTATTTACCAGCTAGTCAAAACGGGCAGTAGAACCTGACCTATAAACTCCTGTTTCTTGTTGGCAGCAGAAAATCACTGCGAAACGATGCCAAGTGCTTTGACGCTGTTGGAAGCTGCATCACCCACAAAAGAGAGCTCCTGGCCAGGACCAGCCTCTGCAGGGCAATACCACGAGGAGAGACTTTGAAGTCGTGTCCATTCTTCTTTTTCAAGGAGCAATTTATAGCAGAGCTTGCTTTGCAAGAGATTGATGGACAAAAGGGCTGGATCAGCTACTGCATAGTCGGGGAGTGAAAGCCTGGATCCATCAAGGTCAGTGGCGAAACTCTAATTGACTTCAATAGGGGCAGGAATTCAACCCTGCTCTGCGCTTGGCTGGATGCACTTTCATATGCAAACCTTGTCTCTCCATGAGACAGATGTTAACTTTGGCTTCTCCTTCAACACATGTACCGTGGCGACCCACTGAACAAGGCACTTCAAATAGTCTGGGCTCGGAGTCCACACACCCACGTGCACACATAAACACACGCCTTGTTTTCCAAAGGATTTTAAATCTTGAAGAGTTGCAGGGAAAGACAGTATGTGAAAAGAAAGGAGCATAAATTATCCCAGCCTTGGGACAGCAGCAACTTGCCTTCCTGCCAACGAGCTCTGTAGTTCTGTTAGTGTACTCTGGTGTGTTAATTTACTCTGGTTTGTGTTGGTTTACTCCAGTGATTAATAAAGTATCAGGTACTTAGCAGGACTTGTCAACCTCTGCATCCAGGAGAGCACACATCTCCTGGAAAGCATCAGCAATCTCCTCAATTACGTGGTTGGCATCAGAGTGGGAGCTCAGGACTTGGAACAGGGTGCTGTGTGCACGGTGCCGAAGGTGGATCACCTCCATGTCTTACTTCATTGATATGAGATATTGAGAGCACCAAACACTGATGTGAAGCTAATCTGGGAGAGGTTTAAATGAGGCGCTGTGGGTACTAGAAGCAGCCCAATCCCTAGGGCAGAGACATCTCAGCTCCATCTGGATGGCGTGCATCACCCAGCCCCAGGAGCCATCCCCACACCGAGGGCTGAGCAGCAAAACCCCAAGGGAACAGGGACTTTGAGGACAAGTGCCTGCTCACAGTGCTCTCCTCCTGCACCTTCTTATTGACCATATGGTTTCCAGCTACGCTTCCCTGTGCAGGCACTCATCAGCGCCGTGCTTATCTGCTTCCTGGCCCGAGCTGACTTGGCATTTTCAAGATATCAATGGAAGAAACATCACACACGTGTGCTTTAGCATCTTCACATGTCAGGAGCTCAAGGCCCACAAACACGCTTCCTCCCTTCTCAGCTTTTTTCTGCATTTTACCAAGTAAGCAGTTCTGCACTTAAATTTTCCTCCACAAACGTTTCTTTTTGAGCTAATCTTAATACTCAGGAGAGATGCAAGTCAGAGAGCATGGGAGAAGGAAATTTTCTATTTCCAGAGGAGATAGTGCGTTCCATACCAGCAGGCATGCTCGTTAGATGTCCCCATGATAATTGCCACAGAAAAGCCTCCTGGAGATAGCCTGTGGAGCAATGAGCACTTTTTTCTTTCCCTCTCGCTGTCCCACTAAACCCACACCGAGGGAGGAGGAGATTCCTCTCTCTGAGCAATCTCTGCATGGGCAGAAACCTCAAGTTAGGGTTTTATGGCACTGAGAGCAGCACTGACACACAGAATCGGGTCCACTTCCCCACCGGCAGGAAGGAGGGAAGGGGAAGGCAGCGAGGAAGAAGTATCAGACTTCACAGGCACATGGGGACCCCTCAAGCCAGACCCTGTAGTGGTACTTTGCATCCACATCAAACCAACAGTCTCTCCTGCACCCCCTTGCTACCCCAGGGAGCTGCGCACACCAGCAGCAAAACCCATTTCAGATGGCTTCAGAGGCTCCAAAAAATGACTTACAGGCATTGAAGTTTCTTAGCACTTATTGTAGGGCTCAGTCAACTTAGGGGGCTGTGTAACAGGCTGTGGCTTTTCAGACAGAGCTGTGTCAAACACGCAGCCTATAAGAGGGAGATGTCTGGGTGGATAATCTCACTAGCTCTGGAATACAGCACGCTCCATCCAGGTTTGAGTTCAAATTACGTTTTCTAATGTACCACCAGAGATTTTTTTTTTGCTCTGTTGGTACTGTGCAAAAGGATTTGTAGTGGAATGGAGATTTAATCTATTATTGATTATTGCATTATTAAAAAAAATAAAAATAAAATTAAGTCAGTCTCTTTGAAGGACGAGGTAATATATTTTAAGAAACTCTTAAGTTTCATAGTAACTCTTAAAAAACTTCTTTATCGCTGTTCCCTTTCCTCAATACAAATCTTATTGCCAGAGGCAAAGTTTTACTCTTGTGCTGGTTTATATCGCATTGTTTTACTTCATCACTGTCCACCACAGTCACCACGATCAGACTGTCCCCAGTGTCACCTACTTTTTCCTCTCTTTGTCACCTGCCAGCACACTCTTCCCCTGACACCCATCTGGGGCCACATCTTTCCGCTCCTCAAACATACTCCAACCTCAGCTACCACTTTATCCTACTTTCCATCCTCAAAAAAAACCCCATACATCCAGTATGTAGAAAAATAACTCTATATTTTTATTTTAAACTATAAAACTATACACTCTTGTTTGGAGATTTTTAAAATTCTTTGGGGCAAGTACTTTATGTCCCATACTGTGGTGTTATATAGCATTTTAGTGCTTTAGAATTAGAAAAACAGTGAAGACAAGAGGCCAAGCCAATGGATTTTTGTAGGCAGGCGGAGGGATGCAGTGAAGACATCGGCACAAGATAGCATCTGCCCATAGATACCTGCAAAGTGAATCAGCAGGCTAGAAGGAGGGAGTATCTCAGCTCAGTCGGGTCCTAAAATGAGCTCACACAGCATGGAAAGGGTCAGATCTGGCACGTGTGGCTGTGCAGAGCCAGGGATGCTCAGCTCAGCTCCGCAGCCACCAGCCCAGCGCTCCCCACCAGCCAGGTTGTGTGTTGCTCACGTTTTATGGAATGCATTTTTACAAGCAACCCAATATTAAACCAAGGGGGGTTTTTTTATAAAACCTATGTATTAGGGTTCACATCATAAAAGAACCCACAGGATATGCAACACAACTCAGCTAAAAGCGTTAGAACCTTCCCTTTTGGTAAACTTCATATTTTGTTATTTTAACTGCAAATCCAAGTATACTTAAAATCTAAGTGCTACTTTAACACAGGTTTTGTTCTGCATCTTGTCCAATGAGGCTGCTCAGCAGTGATTTGGGATAAGGGTGCACTAGAGATCAAAGACTTGCAGCTACTTTTTCCCTCCTCACCTGGAAGACCACAAACAGAAATATGCAGGTGTAGATTACCTTACAGAGACCTCATTTAAGGTGAAAAATCCTGATAGCTATAATCACTAGATCCTTAACAGATGTTGTGCTGGAGCCAGCAGCTCCATGCTATGGCATCATACCGTGGAAGAACACACTTAGCCACAAGATATTTCTTCCATAGCATGCCAAGATGCTCCAATCCCAAGAAAGAAAGAAAAATCAAATTTAAAAATTAATTTATAATACATTTAAAGGAAACCTTGAACCAGAGCTGTTAAGAACAGGCTTGTCACTAACTCATCTAACTACAGAGCTGTGGAACACCTCCCTGCCTCCCCACGGGCTGAGGAAGCTGGAGTCTAAATGCTGTGAATCACGGTGATAATGTCAGCTCCTTCTGACCACACAGCCACAGGGCTGTCCGGAGGAGTGATCCACAGGACAGGGACAGGCAGGAATACAGGCACAGCTCTCAGCAAGCTGTGACCTGTGTATCCCAACGTGCCAGCTGCGACCGAGCACTGGTTGCAGCTTCTGCAAATGCTGGGAGAGAGCAACTGGGATCCCCATGATATCAGAGAAATAATTGGTTGGAAAATGCTAGGGGAAAAAAATTTAAAAATTAATCAAGCCTGTTCCCAAACAGATTTTAATCTCAGCAGCCAGGTTTGAGAAGGAACGTGTTTCAGACATTCTGTCAGCTGGAGGAAAATGAAAACAAACCAGAAGATTTTGTGTTGGGGCCATGCTTTCTGAGTCACTCCAGACAACACAGAGACTTTAGCAATGAAACTCTTGAATGCCACAGATGGAAAATACTCCTGAGGAGCAAGCCCTTACCCCTCAAAACCAGCGTGCTAGAGGCTGGGTGTCTCTGCAAACCCTTCCCTTACGGACAGGCTGGCAGCAGTAGTGCCACGTGCCATCCATCCGTTGTTGCAGCCTCGCTCACTTCCTCTTGCTCCACGTGGTCCAGCCCCTGGGGGTGCCTGGACCATCCCACAGCCGAATTCCCAAGCCAGCCTCACTGCAGAGCCACGCTCCATCCCGCGGGCATGGCACTGAGACGCGACACGGGGCCCTTCCTACGCTCCGTGGCAGATAAGCAGCACTCGCTATTAAGTTCTCATAAATCACAGTGTCAGGCAGCTTTTACAGACTAATTGAGCCCGGAGCCCTTCGGTAATAGGCCCTTGAGAACCCAGAGCAAGAAAGCATTTCATAAACCTGAGCTCAGCAGGGCTTCTACCCCTGCCAAACACCGCTTCCCCCAAGGCACTTTTTGTCAAGCACACCCAGCAGCCGGGGGCCAGCAGCAGAAAGCCTGTCAGGTAACTAGAGGCAGAGACAACAACGCTCACCTGTAGCGAGGAAGTAAGTCACCCAAAGGCCAGAGAGATAAGGTGAATCCTGCTCTGGATGTCTTCTCAGTTCTCCTGTCTTCAGCTGGATGGAAATGGAAGGTTACAGCCTGTTAACTCCCTGAAGCCTGGAGCAGGGCAGGATCTCAGCCCCCAGCAGGAAGGGGACTTGACAAGAGGAAGATTACAAGACTCAGAGTTTAAAGTTCCGCCTTGAGGGTGGTTGGGCCAGATGACTTCCAGGACATCTCCTCCACCCCTCTGTTCTGGTGTGAGTCGACAGGAGAAATACCACATCTTCACCTGACCATGCCCACCTGCAGCCACACAGCCATTCCCAGCCAGGCTCAACAGACAGGTTGCCTACCATGTCCCTGGGTTGAACAGCCACAGGAATGATCATGAATGTCCAGAGTGAAATGACCACCTTGTCTTCTCTTTCTACCAAGTCCAGTTTCACCTCCCATCCATCAGAAGTCATTAAGTTTATCCAGGAGATTACCAAGACCCCAGATATGCTTATTAAACTCTTTACTTTGACAGATAAGGAAGATTGAACTCCTTCAGTTTTCACAGGCTTCAAATCAGTTCTGGTAGTTCTGCACACTTTTAAGCATAAGTAATTTCCATTTTAAAATCACAGACACTGAAGCTCAACAGTTGATAATTGATTGACAGTTATGACAATTGATGCAGCAATAACCTCTTCAGCATCTTCCATCAGGATACTCTATGATTCCAAAGAGATCTCAGTAGATTCTCACACTGACAAAGGCATATCCTGTCACAGAGCCCACAGTCCTGGATGATCCTGAATTGCTTGCACAGGTCAGGACACTAAACTTAAGGACCATCTCTAAGGGCCTTCAAGAACTCGGGGTCAGAACAGAAAGAGGTTGGGGGAGAAGGCAAGCTGAATGAACAGAGCAATTGTTTGCAAGCATGCAAGTGTTAAAGTAAGCAAGCAATCAGAGGTGCTAGTTTAAAGTGAGCCACACCTTGAAATACCCAATCAGTTAATTGTTAACATTTGCTTCAAGCAGTATGTTAATTAGCCCATGAATGGCTTCTTTCATCATCTTTTTTTAAAGGTTTTCTCAGTTCCAGCATCTTAATTATTTGCCTCCATATTGAATCATCTCAGTGTAGACACACTAAAAGCTTTCTTAAGTAGTAATTGTGGTGATTTTTCTTTTTCTTCTTTTCTTCAGCAGCATGTAGGGTTCTTTTGTCTTTCATTGTTCCTTGTCCAAGGGTTAATTCTTGCTGGAACAGTGCTGGGAGTTGAGCTCTGAATGTGGGAGTGGACTCTCTCAGACTTACTGGGACACTGCTATACAAGCATGGATACATGAAATAGAAAAAGATTTCTTCCATCACGTGCATGTGTGCTGGGAGACAAACAGTTCTTTAATATCTGACCATTTGCCATTGCAAATCAGCAGCTTTCCTGTGGCTGCAGGAGACTGCTGCAAAGATGTACTGAAACTGGACGGTCCAGGAGGCAAGGGCACAGGAATATCTTGGACAAGTTGGAAAGTGCCACTCATACCCTGGTCATTTTTTCCTTGACATCAGCTCAGCACCAGAAAGCCACACAGATGTTCAGGCTCCACAGTTACATCACTCTCCTTCCTCTTGATGAAATAAATGGCTTAGTGATTGTAACAGGTATGTGAGATTGCCCAGGGCTAAGCTAGCATCGTGCCAGCACCCCGGGATGCTTTAGTCAGGCTTGTGCTGCACTCCCAGGAGTCAGATCCTTCCAGGGACTTTGGTACACCCAGGATAGCATGAGTGAGAGGAGCCTCGGGCCAAAGCTCTCCAAACCCACCGAGCACTGGGCTGGGAAGGAAAGCTCAAGTCAGCAGATCTGCTCCCACTCCAGCGAAACCAACCTTGGAAGTGTGTGCACACCGAGGAGCGATAACATCGGTGCCTCTTCTGAGGCAGATTTAAGGTTGGCATTGGGCCCAGGGATTTTGCAATTCCCTTCTACTCTGCACAAAGTACTGCCTTGAAATATGTTCCCTCGATAGACATTTCTATTTTCCTTTTATTCCAATGTGAGGTACAAACTCTCTGTGAGGGCTATGTCCCCCTCTCTTCTCCCTACCATCCCTCCTCTTTCCTGCTTGCTCGGTCCCCACATTACTCAGAGCCCTGGGTAAAGCTCTTTTCCATGCTAAATATGCATCCAACCACTGTTAATGAGCTTTGGCCAGCTCGCAAGGAGTTTTGACAGGCCTGTTGAATCGGTGCCAAGCAGAGATGAATGTTTGGCTTGGACCAGCACAATGCTCTGTTTGTCTCATTGTTGCATTGGAAGTGTTAGCAAACTAATGTGACAGGATGGAGACGCATATAACTGAAAAATGACTGAAAATATAATTCCATGTCAGCAGTGACTCCTGAAGGATTATTTGTCTCCAGTGACTCTTGGGAAACTTTTCTTTATGGGCTCAAAATAAAGACAGGTCTGTGTGCTCAGGGAAAGCGATCAATTAGTTTGAGACCTAGATGTAAGGAGCTGCACTCTGCTCTCGCTTCCTAAGATTTACTTCTAGAGCAACCAGGCGCTCTACCACTATTTAAATTTGTTTCCTTTCCAAAACCCCATGTGTTTGGCTGCTTGCAAAGCCCTGTGAGAGCCCGAACTCTGCTCTGCTCCCTGGTAAGTGGACGGGCCCCAGCAAAGCCTGTAACTGGGACCGTCCGAGGTTGCAGGTATAGGAACTGCCAGACAAGAGCAAACGATGCTCAAGCACAACCAGTACCAGCAGCGTGAGGGACCATTTCACCGTGGGCCTTTACAGAGTTAGGCAGAGTATGAGGAGTGAGGAACAATCCTTACCACGTAACTTCTCATGTTGTTGCACTCTACTGTGCAGAAAGACCTGTGGAGCTGGAGAGTATCGTCTCAGCCGTCATGGGGGTGGATTTAATAGCCATTGAGGATCCATCTCCTTACACTTTCTTCTAGGGTCTTTTTGCTTGTTCGGTAGGTTCAGGTCTGATCTTCGTTTTTGTGTTTGTAGCATCATTTTCCCCTTCATATCAGGTGAATAATTTTACCTTTAAAAAAAGCAGAGTTAGAGTCAGCCTCATGTAGTTATTTCCCAAGGTCTCCCAGGGATCTGTTTAAACTGTACTCCCAATGTTTGTCCTCTCCAGACAGGGTGGAGCAGGATTCCCAACCAGCCTTGGTACCAGGCTTGTGTGTTTATTTGCAGGCTGGTCTTTTGGTTAGAGAATAGATGTAGGAGTCTGTTGACTGAGATACAAACACCTGCTTATCTACAGATGTCCTGCAGCTTCACCCACTTTACTAAATACTCTTTGCTTTTGGTATACAATAAAATCAATTTTCTTAGGTGCTTACATTAAGAACATTTGCAGAATTGTAACTTTAATGACAGGGTCCCAATTCCCCCCTTAGAAAGCCTTCCCCCCATCCTTCAGGCTATCAGGTTTTGATTTATAGGATAATAGGGCTATATTCTGCTAGATTTTTCCCAAGATATTTAGACCTCTAGATGTGCAGGTATAAATCTAGTGAGACTTACAAAAAGTACACATCTCCCATGGAAAGTCAGGAGGAGCTGAGAACATCACTTGGGCTTGTCTGCAAACCATACTAACACTTATCTATCACTTTCAAATCTTACAAACCTTCGTAAATCTGGACCAGGACTGTAAACAATCTTGTGTATGTGCAATAAAAATGGATACCCCTAGAATTACAAACTGTACACGCACCCACTTACCTGAGGAGTACTCAATGTATGCTTATAGTTTGTTTCTTTCATTTTTATAGCTAAAACTGCACTGATAAATATAGCTGTTTAGCCCAAGTCAGTGTACTGGGGGCAGAGAAGAGATAAGCCGTGAACATTTATTGGGATTCCTGGTGCTATAGTGTATATACTAAAGTTCATTACAAAAATCATGTAAAACAGTCTCTGTAGTGTAAGGCTGGCTTTGCAAATCATTTTAATTATATTTTCAATTGCTTGTATGTCAGGAAGAGACGAGCTGGTGCTCAACATATCCAGCTTGTTGGGGTGCCATTCAGCCCTTCATATCACTGATAGATTTTTCAAAAACTTGGGTGGTCTTATCTTGTCAGGGGCTATTATTTTTGTATTCACATGACAGTTTACTAGCAACAGAAAGTATAAACTCATATTTCACCCTTAGGAAATTGCTGGGATCCTTGTGTAAAGCTCTTGAAGGGACTGACAGGGGCGTCAGGTTGTCATTTGGAGCGTTGTGTGTGCAGATGCTATCAGTTGTATCTGTTCAGGGATGATGACTTGGTTGCTGTGTGTTTTGCTCATATGCAGGGACTGGCACCAAGGGGATGGGCTACAACCCCACCAGAAAGGACTACAAACTTGGAAAAAGATATCATGAAAAGTCTTGTTTCCATTCTGTAACCCCCTGGGCTATTTCTGTAGAGCTTTTCCATGCTCTCCTAATGAAAACTGGTTCCCAGGAGCTCAATATTGCTGCTGAAAGCTGGGGCTTTGGTAAACACAGGAAAAAAGCCTGATATTGCATAAAAAAAAAAAGATAGTGATGGAAAATTTTAACAATGCTGATTGTTTATGCTTTTTTCCCCTTTTCAAAATGAAACACTTTTAATATCAAACCTTTTTTCACCAGGAGCTTTGTGAGCACACTGTTTCACCTGGTTCCAATCTAGACACTCTTGCAGGACAAAGAGCGTCCAGCAAGGGAGTAGGTGAGAGTGTGCTTCCAGCATAGCGAACCTCCTGCTTTCTCAACTCCCCAACAAATCCTGTGCCTTATCACAAAGGAGAATATAATAGATGTGACACAATACACATCATAAACCCTCCAGGGCACAGAGCAGCTTGGAAGGTTGGTAGCAAAAGATCTTCCCTCCAGACCAGTGGTTTGGTGTCTGGAAGACACTGAAACATCTTACTCCCTGCTGATGGTTTAACAAATTGACACCAAGCAAGATGGCAACTGCTGAAGAAGTGGTTCTTTCAGAAGAAGCCCAGCAAAGTGTGTGATGGCTCAGGATGGGTGATGAGCACCACCAACTCTCCCCAGTCCCCAAAGCACCACAGGAGTTGCTGAAATGTGCAGGTGGTGCAACAAGCAGCACTGTATCACAAGCTATGGAGAAGAGCAAACAAATGAACCACTGGTGACTTGTTGATCAACCATCAGCAATGCTACACAGGGACAGGGATGGGGCTGTCCCTCCCCATCCCACTGCACCCACAGAGCTCCCTGCCCCAGCTGCCAAGCGCCCACCCTCGCTGCATCCCTCTGTAACTCCTCCAGGGAAGGGGGCATGAAAACCAACCCCAAAAGTCAAATAAGTCAAATATCCTTCAATGTTACAAGTCACACACCCCTCCTGGTGCAACTCATGACCAGGGGAAACCTGAACCCATGGTGGAAAGAGAAAAGTGCAGATAACCCAGAGATCCTCTCTCCCTCCAAGACGCTCCCAATCCCAGCACTTGGGACCCAAGACACTGCTCCTGCATGGCTCTGCAGTCCTCCCCACCAGTTTATCAAACATCCATCTTGAAACAATTTAGGCCTTGAACAGATTTGTTAAACAGTATAATATGAAGATCAAGGAATAAAGACGAGGAAAGGCAAAATTAGATTAACGCTGTAGATAGCTTTTGAGTATAACTAATGCCAAATAGCCAGAGGGCAACATGTCAACAATTTAATAGGGCACAACGTAAAATAATGTTTTCAAAACAAGCACTTCATTGGATGCTTCCCTTTTGAATCAGATAAAGTGTATCACTACAGAGAGACTTGCTTTGATCTGTTCAGCAGCAGAAGGTCAAGGGTGTCTAAAGCAGCTATTCAGTGCTTGTGAGTAATAGAATTTAACGGCTCAGATCAGTCAATACGTCTCTGAGCTCTCGGCATCCCCCAGATGTGGGGCTGGCCCCCAGGGTAGGAGCCAAGCCCCGTGTCCCCAGGAAGCACCTGAATTGGGTGCCAGTTTGGGGCTGCTCATGCCAATCCCCAAGCTCCCATGGGAGAAACCTCTGCTGCCAGCTGAGACAGGCAGAGGTTGGAATTGCAGTCACACAGCTCAGGGACAGCCTTGTCTGGCAGAGACACCAACCCCAGGTCACCTATACACTCCCATCAGTTAGGCAGGGAGGTGTACAAACCTTCTGCGAGCTCTCCCCAGGCTGGGGAGGGACCTGGAAGTCATGATTTTGGTACCCACATTGGTGCGGAATGGATCACCATTTCTATCTAGAAAGCCAAGGCAGCAGCTCCCTTCCCAAAAGATTTCTCCTGCACACAGTAATTCACACTAGCTGCCAGTATAACTAGGTATTCATGAAACCTGGTCATCATTACCAGGCCACAGCAGACCTTTTGTTTGGGTGTCCCTTGCAGAAAGCACGGTGCCAGGACCCAGTTTCACTTGCTCTCTTATTCCAGTGGGAGAGAAGGATGCTTTGTGAGGAGCTGCTTTCCCCTCCCCACTGTGAAAGGGAAGGCAAGCTTGGGGGTGGAGGCAAGTAAGAGGAAGAAGGGTCAAAACAGAGCATCAAATGTTTCTCATGGCCACCTAGCACAGCACTGCAGCACGCCACAGTACTTTGTTGCCTATCTCTGCTCTCCCAGCTGCAGAATTTAAGCAGAGGACTCGTCCATCTAGTGCACTCCTGGCAAAGGAGGTGCCACACAACACACCTCCAGAAGGTCCAGCCATAGCGGATGCCATCTCCCAACCCAGGAGACTGTGGCATCAGTCTTGTTCTGGGTAGGGACTCCACTCAGTAGCCTCTGCACTCTCCCAAACCACGGGTACAGATTTTAAAAGCAAGATCTGGCCTTGTGAGCACCACCTGCATGAGCAGGCAGAGCCAGGCAGGAGTGATGCAAAGAAGCCCTGTGCACTTCAGCCGTGGTGCTGCCAGGGCTGAGGCAGCTGCTGGAGCTGCACAGGGGCCTCTGGGGACTGCCCCTGAGAATGAAGGCAATAATAGGACTCATTTATCTTCGGGATGTCACCCTGAGAGCACGCTGCTGGCGCGGCACCGGCACGCGCTGGGTAGCTGCTGTGCTCGCTGACTGCTGGTACCTGATGGGAAAGAGCAGCTGGCACAGGGTCCCTCTGCACATTTCCCTGTGGATCAGATGGCTTTTGAAGAGTTATAATTTCATTTCAAAACATTGGGAACTTCCCGTTAGTTTGTTATTTGTGCTCCTGAGGGGAGAAACAGGCTCCATGCAGCCCTGTTAAGGGGTACAGGCTTCCCCCATCTCAGCCAGGCATTTCTTCTCACCCAGTTCATTTACCTCAGACACGAGAAGTTCACCGTTTTCCTTGGCATTCAGGATTGCTCTCCCATCACCCATTCATCTTACCCTCCCACATCTCCTGACAGTTGTCCCAAACTGTCTGCCCACCTCTGTGCCCCTGCAACCCAACAGAATCTTCTCCCAGGAACCTGCCATCCCACAGGTCTCCAGCACCTGGCCATCAAAAAGTCCATGGCTTTGTCAGGTGTTTGCCCAAACTCTGTCTTCGCTCACAGGAGCTCCCAGCCCACTGCAGCCATACCTGGGACGAACCTCCTCTGCTCACTCCTGATGCTCCTCTCAAGGTGACCGGTTTTGCAGCTGTTAATCAGCTCCACATTCTCTATGGGCCTTGAGGAGCAGTTTGCTTTTGCAGTCTGCCACATCCCAATTAGCTCTGTACCTCTGGCGTGGGAGCATGTCACATGAGGCCATGGGGTCTCACAGCTTGTAGCTTTGGTATGGGAAGATAAATACATCTGCAGCATTCAGCAGTGCTTACAGCCACACCTTCCCTGCAAGGGACCAGCCCCGGGCTGGGGACACAGAGTGGGGACACAGAGTAGTGGGTGCCACAGAGACCACCAAGATGAAGGCAGAGACCTCCCCTCATCTCAACTATTGGAGTAGAAAACAAATGTAGCAGGGACGATGCTCAGATAAGACCTGTCCAGACCACATCTAACAACAGCCCTTAATTGCAGCCCTGTTAATGAGATGCTGAAGACAGGCGGGTCTAAACCTCACTCTGCCACAGATTTTAGTGCTTTCTGCAGAGCTGCCTGACAAAAGAGCCTCTGCCCTACCATTAGCCCCACAGCTGGATGGCCCCACAGCTCTGACCCTAAGGTGAGGGCAGCAAATGGGCAGGGGGAAGCGTGTGGTGGCAGCTGTGCCTAGCTGCAGGCTGTGTGCTGCAAGGTGAGCTCGGGAAGGGAGAACAAATTTAGCCCTGACTCATCCAGGATAAAATTGCTATCTTAAGAGTGGGGTTCGTCAGGGTGCACCTGCTATTTGTACCTCTGGGTTAACGGGGAGGGTTTGGCCGCTGTGCTGACCAGGAGGGAGCATCCGAGCTGGGGCTCTGCCTATCGCCTGCTTCCAACACAGTACACAGGGGTTTTGTGACTGTGACTGTGAGGGTGGGACTAGGCTCTGAGCTAATTACTGTGGCTTGTAATCAGCGAGGCCCGTGGCTAAAGGTTCCCAACACAGAAAGCTCCCACTCGCTGTCCTGACATTTGGATGCCAATTACTGAGCTGCTGGCGCCAGGAATAGCTGTAATTGATAAGGCAGGTCAGCAGCCATTAATGGAGCTGAAATTTAGAGAAATATGGAAATGAAAGTTTGTGGAAATGTGAATATTTTGTTCCTCTCACTCTAATAGTTGGATACAACTATGTGCTACTTACGGCTGTTTTTTTCTATCACAGATGCTGTGGAACAAACGGATTTCCATCCAGAGGTATGTGCTCTGCAGAGAGCAGAGAACGAACAGGAGTGCTGTGGCTCAGCTTTCCCCACCACCATGGCAGCAGGGCTGCCATGAAACACACTGTTGGGTCTCCTCGCTGTGGCCTCAGTGGTTGCTCTTCCACGTGCTCCTTGTCTGCTCGATCCTCAGCATGGTAGTGCCCACAAATACTGGGAGGAGGTGGGTAAAGAGCCATTCAGAGGGACTTCACCTGAGCCAGGCAGCAGAATTCCTGAAGTATGGATGCAGCCTTTTACCGTTTTACCCAGATTTCCCCTTACATGAGAGGAGGACCATTTTTACCCAGCCCTCAGTTGGGTGCCACCTTCAACGAGAACACCAGTACCCCATCATTAATTTCAGAAGGACAGACAGACAGGCACAGGAGCACAGAACACACTCTCTACTAGCTGTTAACGAGTAAAAGCTATTCTCTTCCTCTGCAGCCTTTCCCTCCCAGCAGTTTTGGCTCAGCCACCTCCTCATGATGTGTGCCCTCAGCGGCGTGGCTGGCAGAGGGGAGGATGCTCACTCCACAAGCACATCCCTGACTCCTCAGACAACACAGTGGGAAGAACCCTGGGTCAGGACAGAGCTCTATTGGCATCAGCACTGATTTGCTACTAGTCTTTTTTTAAATTATATATTACAAGAGAATTGCCAGAAGGCACCTGAGCTTGAAACGCTGGAAATAAATAACGGAGGTGAACTTGCCCAGTACTGTTGGCTCAGCAGCACACCCTGGGTAGGGGGAAGGGTATGCATAGGCCTCATCAGACCTGCAGCCGCGGCACAGGACTCCCATGGGGTGATCCCCCTGCCTACCACCACCTCCCTCTGGGCTTTCAGCAGCAGTTTCTCCCTGTGTCCCAGCTCTGGAGCTTCCAGCAGGACCGCAGGGCTCTTTCCTGAGCTGAGCCTCATCTCACCCACCTTTGATCAGCCTCACTCACCAGGGCGGCACAGAGTCAGCCCGGGGTAGGCAGGTTTGGCTTTTCCCAGCCATGCTGAGGCTCTCACATCTCACAGCTTCCCAGACTCCAGGCCGGCTTTGGACCTTTGTTCTCACAGCTGAGTTTTTCCCTCTCTGTCTCCCTTTGCCTGCTGTGTGCAGCGTTTGATTCGTGACAGCTTAACACAAGGTCTCTGAGCACAGCCATCACACCCCAGCAGTGGCTGGCTTCTCCTGAGGAATCACAACTGGAGCCATGCAATCCCATCACATCCTATTTATTCCAGCACCTGTAAGGCATTGGGGTCCATCCCATCTCACCCTAAAAGCCAAACACCGAGGACACGAGCGAAGGCAAAAGCACTGCCCTTCCCCACCCCTTGCCCCCGCCCAGTAAAAAGGAGGGGTCCATCCTGCCGGCTCCACAGCATTTGACATGGAATGGTTTAGGCATTGCTGGCAGGGGTTTTGGGAACCGCGTAACAGGATGTGCAGCTTTCACTGCAGAGCGTTTCAGAAGGTGGAGGCTGGGTGGTCCAACATGCTGAGCAGGTCCACCGGCGGCCACAGACTTGGCACCATCTCCACCCTGGCAAGCGCCCATGGCTTGGCAGGTTGCGGGGGTGGGAGGCAGCAGGCTGAGCTTGCTTTCTGCACCGTGTCCAGTGGAGGGGATGCTTTTTGCATCCCACATGCTGGCACGGACCAGGAAGGGCAGAACCAAGCAAGTGTTGCAGCCACCCGGAGCCCACACAAACAGGATGAGTCCCATTCCATCCCCTCCCATCCCACCCCGAGATGCATGGAGGGAAAACAGCCAGGATGACTTTTTCCCCTCCTACAAATCAACTAGAGAGCAGACAGAGGGGAAAATCCCGCTTCTCAATTCCTGCCAGACTAACATTTTACCTGCAAAATTGAGGTAGGAGGCTTTTAAATGACTTGTAGGTGGATCTGGTTCTAGAAACAGTTCTGTTTTACAACAAGCCTCTGCTGTTTGACGGAGGCGGGTGCAACAGCAAACAAGGAAACAGTTAACTGCAGCCTGGGGTTTGGGCTCTCTGTGCCCAGGCTGCTGCAATGGAGGGGTTCAGGATGGGGGGCACAGCCAAACACTTATCATTAAATTCACGTTTCATCCGTTTCCAGGGTGGGTTTTCTTTAAAGCTTTCATCCCGGCAGAGATGTTTGAGGAGCTAAAAATAGGCAGCAAAGTCACGTGAAAACCTCCGGATTTGAGAAATCACATAAAAGATACGAGCGTGAGTCCCTGTTTCCTTGGAAATAATAGTAGTAGTAATTCTTGAACGCGAGGTTGTGATGGGGAGATCTGAAAGCGGCCCGTAGCTCTCTGAAACCCTCTGTGAACAGCCAGGGCAGTGCCTGGAGGATAAACCACTCTGGTACACAACACTTCAGGGTGAGGATCTGGCCGGCCACTGGTCCCAAAGCAGGACAGCCCTGCCCCACTCAGCTCCAGAGAACAGCCCAAGCCAGAGGTTCCCACGTGTGCAGGGTCGGACCCAGAGACGCTGCATAGAGGAGGGGTGGCACAAATCACCCCAAGGTCTCCAGCATTGGCTGGAAGAAATTTTGGTTGGAGGATTCAGGTTGGGATAAACCCCTCGGTCACTGCACCCCGAACTTCGGGTCTGGATTTAAATTTAGATCTGCAGGTGGTCCTGGGAGGGAGGGCTGGCTTCAGTCCTGGGACTTGGACTCATCTGGGGATCTTTCAGGTCAGAAGCCAAACCTGTGCCACAAGCTATCCATGGGGGGATTCAGTGGGCTCAAAGGCACCAGTAAAGAGTTCTCACCCATTCACATGGAAATTGCTTACATTTAAATCTTAATATCCTCAGCCTGAGCGCTTAGAGACATTGAATACACCTGGCTCCACCAGATCCCCAGGGACCTGGGTGATGCTGAGCATCCTTAAGAGAAAGAAACTCAGCGAGTGACCTGCAGGATGAGATGGACAGTGTCTCACAGCCGCCGTGGGCACAGAGCCGTCCTCCAGCCACAGGAGCTGCCATGCAGGGTATGGCAGTGGTACAACAGGTCCTGCATCCATCTGTGCATCACTCTCCATTTTTCATTACCGCATTGCCAGCTTGAGCTAAATACCACCCCCTATAAATCCTCTCTAAATGAGCATCAGCATTTAATTAATTTTAAAAAAAACCCAACAGTATTCAGATCCTGAAGCCAAATGGTCACTGGTTGGTGACCACCAGAATGAGGGTTTCATAACCCATCCAAGTCAAAGCTTTGTGCTAAAAGACAGCAGTACTGGTCAGAATCTGCCATAAGCACAGGTTTTGCTGGAATAATCATCGTGCCTGATGCTCCAGCAGCCCACCTCAGCCTGTCCATCACTCCGTTTGCCAGATGCCTACATGAGGTTTTGTTCTGGATGACCAGAAACCGAATTAGGCTGCATCCAAAGAGACGGCGCAACGTTGCTAGGCAATTACGCCTGGCTGAAAGAAGCTGACAGTCATAGCAAGTTACTGATCTGCCAGGATGCAGTGATAAGGTTATCTAATTCTGCATATGAGACTTGTGTATTGTTTGTGTTAAACGGGACTCCAGCCTCTCGGGTCAAGGGGACTTTGGCTCAACTTTGAAACTGATGGAGCTTGGGACAGGGGTGGGATGGGGTTGCCAGTGGGGCCATTGGGCAGTGTCTGCAATGAAAAACAAATTAGGGGAAAATGGAGGCTCCAAAATCAGGTCCCACTACTAAGTTAAATATATATATATATATAAAAAGTTTTTAAAAAGAACCTCCACCTTTGATGTAAGGTGAATTGCTTTTCTGGCAGGGAGAATGGCTGCTCCTCCCACCAAGGAAGCATCATTTGAACAAAATCTTTGTTCTGCTCACCAGCAGATCCTGCCTGTGACATGCAACAGTGGATGCGATGCCTTTCCCCAGCCTGCTGGTGGTCCTTGCCTGATTGTGCCAGCACTGCATCCCATAGCAGCATGGTGAGACAGTCACCTGCTGCTGGCTGGGAGATGCTACAGGTTAATTAGTGCTTACTCATTAAGCCTTTGCAGGGAGCAACAGGGAAATGAAAGCAGCTTTAGTGGTCAGGGCTGGAAGTGGGGGAAGCAGGAGGGGACCAAGCTGGGGGTATTGCAGCTGTGATTCAGGGAGAACTCCTTTTGAATTTTACCTTTTGTTAATAAAATCAGACTACCCGAGTAATTGAGCTTGGAGGCTTTGACATCCATGTCGGCTTTGGACCAGGCTGACTGGGGACTGCACAAAATTTCACCCCTGAATCCAGCTGGTGCCAGACACAGGAGTGAAGCAGAAGATGCTGCTCAGGGACAGGACATTAAAGGACGTTAAAGGAGCGCCTTGGCAAGCTGCGACGCACCAGAGCCCTGAGCACGTGCTCACCTGCAGGCATGCAAGCTGTGCTCCTGGTTCCAGCAGCTGTGCTGATACTTTCTGGTCCCCAGGGGACTGCAGAGATGTTCCTTCAACAAGTTCTTCCAGGGCTGGGGCAGGCGAGTGGCTGTGGCACCGCAGCAACCAGCCTCAGCTCTGAGTCTGTGCTCCAGGAGTCATGGCAAAGGCAACTCAGGTCCTAATTCATCGCTTCTTGTTTTACAGAGCACATCCAGCTTCCTCAGAGATCCCAGCTGCAAGGACAGGAAAATCTGGATGCACACATATATATTTTTAAGCAATGTACCTCATCTTGTGCCCTTTTCGGGTGAGGAAATTTTGACACTGGTGCCTAGGAGGAGAGGATGCAAAGCGCTGCCTTGACACCGCCTGGAAAGCTAAAGCGTGCTCCTGTGCCAAGACAGCAGAAGAGTGAGCTCTCAAGCATCCCACCAGCAGAACGTGCGTGCCCACACAGCACCCAAGGTTTTGGGGGAGCTGCTCAGCAGCTCGCTTTCTGCTCCAGACCTCAGGCAGAACGACAGAGGCCCCCAACTGCTTGAGGAAGCAGGAATGTGCTGCTCGCTGCCTTGCAGGATCTTGGCTTAGAACAGCAATTGGCGCAGAGTCATCCTTATCAGCGAGCGCATTAATCTTAATTAACAGATCGACAGCAACAGTTCCTCCCCGCAGCTCCCCTGAGCATTCCCAGCCTTTGCTGCATCGCTCCAGCATCAGCGCAGTTCCCGCCGTGGGGAAGAAGGCCAAAACCTTGCACAGAACTGGAGAGGCTCTGCTGGCTTCAGCCCCTCCAACACCATTCCCAGGAGGTCCAGCTGTACCCAGCTGAGAGCCCAGGAGCCCAGAGCCCAGCCCTCATAGCTGGGACCAGGGCCACGAGCATCCCCTCCATCTCAGCATCCCAGGTCTCAGTTTTGGCTGGCACCCACTATCCCAGAGCTGCCTCATCCCCTTTGCCCTGGGACAGACCCCAGAAAGGAAGGGTTCCCCCATGTTTGCGTGTTTCTTGAAAGGAAGATTTTAAAAAGAAAAAGAAAAACCCACACAAAACCCCAACCCAGACCAGCTGATCTATGAAAACATGGTAAGATTGCTCTAAATCAAACCCGAACAGCAGGGCCCCTCTCACCTTCTGCTCCCTGCTGCTATCAGGGAAGCTGGAAAACCGGTGCTGGCTGTGATGGATTCACACTCTTGTGCCTCGAACTGATCTGCTCCTCACGCACGAACAGCACTAAGGGCTGACACCTCCAGTGAGCAGGGCCCCAGGCTTAGAGGGGACCACAGACCCCACGTCCCTGCTGCTGGCTGGGGTCACAGGGATGTGTGGACTCCTGGACCACAGCCACTGAGCAGGACAGGTCCAGCCTGAGTCAAAATGGGCAAAGGCTCTAACTGGGTACAGGAAAGAGATGCAATGAAACGACTGAGGCTCTACTGCAGGTGAGGAAAGTAACAACCCCTTGCAGCCCTGGTGTGAATGTAGGTCATTCCTGCCAGGTAATTAAAGGGCACAGGGACAGCATCCATCACACCTTGTCCAAGCACTGCCCAGGTCAGATGCAAAGCTCTGCATCTGGGCTGGACCCACACACGCCACAGCTGAAGGAAGCAGTGAAGCAGCACACGTGTCCCAGAGCAGCAGGAAAGGTTACCCTGGGGCTGGGCAGCAGCGGATGCTGGCACACACGGCTGCAGCAGCAACCTCTGAGGACTGAAATCATGACTGTAGAGATCAGCAGAGCAAGCCTCCTGAATAAACACTGTTAATGACCTAATGAAAGCACCCTCAGATGGCGTGTGGCCCCTCTACAGCCCTCATTCCCCTCCCTTTGGATGTCACCACGTCAAACCCTTGTGTGCAGCAGCAGCAGCGGGGATCAGGGATGCATTGCTTACCGAGGGCAGCCAGGGGGTCATTTTGCCTCCTTGCTTCTTGACACAGGGTTGGAGCCAAGCCTGGAGCATCAGCAGGATATCCCACGCACCCCGCCGGGTAGGCAGGGCCACAGGGACAGGCAGAGGAGGTAGCTTCATTGGAGGATAATGCAGACTCTGCCACATTGCTTTCAACCACTCATTATTCCACATTTTCCTCTTGGCAGCCCAAGGCAGGGCTGAGAACTGGAGCCAGAAGCACACTGGAAGAGTCACGTTATGGGACGTTGCTTTGGCTCAGCAGCCAGGAGGTACGACAAGGGGATGAAGGCTCCAGACATGCTATGGGGTCCCTGAGGGTTAGGTGGGGATGAGCTGGAGGGGTTAAATTGGAGGCTTAGACCCAAGATTAATGAGCTGGCACAAAGGAGTGGCAGAGCAGAAACCCCAGGGGAGTGAGATGCTCCCGCATCCTGGTACCAGGCTGGCAGCACACCCAGACAAACCTTGCAGCTCAGCTGCACCAAGAGCCCTGAATTCCTTCAGCACCCAAGTCCTTGAGTAGGGAAAGTGTTTTAGTTCACCTTATGCTGATTGTTCTGTTAAAAACCTCCCACGTGCTCACCCTTTAAGACAATTTGCCACCAAACAAGGATCTCTTTTTCTCACAGCACAGCTTCAGGTCCAAATATTTTGAGAATACAAACCTGAAGTTCAATAACTCCACTTGCGCAGATGCCACCAGAAAAGCCGCCTGGCTTTCAGCAGTTTCTGTCAGGGGATGCTCAGCATTTGCAGAAGTTAGACCACCACAGGTCAAAGAGGTTAGCCCCAGGCGCTGACTTCTGAAAGCACTGACCTAAGTGTTTTCCCCAATGTAGGAGGGGGAAAACACACCTCTCTGCTGAAAAACCAAGGCTTTAAAAATTAGTTGCTGCTCATGTGCAGTAGCTCTTGTTATTAAAAACTTCATAAAAGTTTTACTGTGCTGACTTAGGGTACACGTAAAGAACCCAGCTTGTCTTGACAGATCATAAAGGAACTTTTATGACCTATTGGGTCAATGATTTGTGAAGGAGGATTTATGCTGCTGCCCAGGGCTGGGATGCACTGCTGCAAGAGTAACACATCACAACGCTGTGCAGGCCTGAGAGGTGAACCTGCTGCAATTTGGCTGGGTACACAACGTGGACATCCAGCATCGCTACGTGTATCAGCATACCTGCTTGCTTTATAGGTCATGTTAACTCAGAAGGACACAGGGTTACGTGCTGAGTGGAGTTAACTGACTGACCTTTATTATCACAGAATCACAGAATAACAAGGTTGGAAAAGACCTTTAAGATCATCAAGTCCAACCATTCACATACTAAGTTAAACCATATCCCTAAGTACCTCATCTACCCTTTTTTTGAACACATCCAGGGAAGGTGGCTCAGCCCCTCCCTGGGCAGCCTGTTCCAGGCCCTGACAACTCTTTCAGTAAAAAATTTTTTCTAACATCCAATCTAAACCTGCCCTGGCACAGCTTCATGCCATTCCCCCTTGTCCTATCACCTGTCACCTGGCTGAAGAGACCATCACCTACCCCTCTATAACCTCCCTTCAGGTAATTGTAGGCGGTGATAAGGTCTCCCCTCAGCCTCCTCTTCTCTAAGCTAAACACCCCCAGCTCCCTCAGCCGCTCCTCATAGGATTTGCCCTCCAGCCCCTTCCCCAGCCTGGTTGCCTTTCTCTGGACGCGCTCCAGGACCTCCATGTCCTTCTTGTGGTGAGGAGCCCAGAACTGGACACAGTACTAGAGGTGTGGCCTCACCAATGCAGAGTACAGGGGCACAATCACCTCCCTAGACCTACTGGCCACACTGTTTTTGATACAAAAACATATTTTGGGGTTGTCAGTGAAGCCTTAGGATAAAAGCTTACCTGTGCGTCCGTTGTCCTTCAGGACTATAGCTTTGGAAACCTGGTCTGATTCCCCAGCACTGCGATCAGTCTATTTTCTATTGCAAGGTGTCAGTAAAAAGTGAGCTTCACTGCCCAAGGTTTAGTCTTGGAGTAACTCAAGGAAGAGGAAGACCTGACTCAGTGAATCAATATCAGCTTGGAGTGATGCTGCCAGATCTGTTCAGGACAGATGAAATGATGCAAAAGCAAGTTCTGCCACTCTGGCAGGCTGGTATCAGTGTCAGGGCTCCTTTACCTTTATAAAACACCAGCATCCATAGACACTCAGGTGCACAAAGGCAGAGCATCAGAGCTGCAAGCAAAGCACTAGTGAAATCCAAACGTGGTGCTCCTCCAGCCTTAGGGACTGGTGAGAGCAGCCCAGGCCCTTCTGCGAGTGACCAAAGCTGCTTGGAAAAATGGACTGAACCCAAGCGCCTCCCCCCTGGGGCAGCACAGGGCCACGCAGCTACTCTTTCCCTGGCTTGCACAGCTTGTGGCACCCTGGTCCCCTCTGCGGGTTTTAGCTATCCAAATTCATTGGTGGGGTTGGAGCCATCCCCTGGGACAGTAACTCAGGGCACCAGATCCTGTCCCCGCCGAGGACACGCTGGGCTGGTGCCAGTGATCCCCCACCCCTGCAGAGGAGGGAGCAGGATGATGCCTGGCAGACACTGATGCCCAGGGAGCTGCACTCCAGAGCCCAGTACCTGTGGGAGGAAGGCAGCAGCCTGGAAAGATCAAATGCTCTGAAGGTTTCTCTCCTGAGCACCAGCGTGGGCTGAAAGGCAAACTCATCTCTGAAGTGCTGGAGGGCTCTCACAGCCCTGGCTGCAGGCTGGAGGGTCTCCAAAGGATAAGAATCTCTTCCAACCTCCCTTAACCCAGGTGGGCATCCTTGTCACCACAAAGATGCTTGTGAAAGCCAAACATGCAAAGCTGGCTGGGACCCCCCAAGGCTCCTCTGAGAAGCATCACCCAGCCTTCCTCCCCAGCTCCTCGCCCCATGAGCCTAGTCAGCATTGTGGCTACCAGGTTGGCCATGCTCTACAACCTTCCATCCCCAAAACCCTTTTCCTTTGGTCCTCAGCATCCAGATGGACTGAGCTGGATTTGCTGCACACGTGGCAATCAAATGAAATGGTTCCTTAGGCAACAACAATGAATGCTCCCATCAAAATTTGCTTTCTGTCTCCTGCAGCCTGAGCAGCCCAGGTAACACGGGCTGGGAAGCAGAGGAACTGCGAGCATCTGATTTGAATTACTGCCTCTGATAGGAATCAGACATGCACTCCAGCATGTCTGCTGCACGTTTATTTATTTATTTGGGGGCTGATTGATTTAAAGACTCCCTATTGCCCGGGCAGCAGCATGGCACAATAATTCACTTGATCTCTGATTTATATTTCATGTTCAAGTGAAGCAGGATGCTTCTGCCCAGCACAAGACTAAGCTGTATATGCCAAAACTGTGCTCAGCAGCTCCGGAGAACCTAAGCATGTAGAGAAGTTAAAGCTGAGGCTGCAGGAGGGAATAAGCACAAGGCAAAGGCCCCATTAAGCATCCAAACCTGCACAGCCAGATTCATAAACTGAAATGGGGACTCAGGACCCTGATCTCTATTTGCCCTCCCGCATCATCTCTCAGTCCCAGGCTGTGCTTCCCAGGCTGCGCTTCCCACCTCATCCTCCACCCAAACAGCTCCCATTGCCCCACAGAATCACAGAGAATAGGAGTTGGAAGGGACCTCGAAAGATCATCTAGTCCAACCTCCCTGCCAAAGCAGGATCACCCAGACTAAATCACACAGGAACACATCCAGGCGGGTTTGAATGTCTCCAAAGAAGGAGACTCCCCAGTCTCTCTGGGCAGCCTGTCCCAGGGCTCCATCACTCTCACAGGGAAAAAGTTCCTCCTTATATTCCCATGGAACTTCTTCTGCTCCAGCTGGCACCTGCTGCCCCTTATCCTATCGCTGCCATCCCTGAGAAGAACCTGGCTCTGTCCTCCTGACTCTCACCCTTTACATATTTATAAACATTATAAACACAGGTCCAACAGCGGCCCAGAGGTCAGCAGTGTCCATCCTTGAGCTTTCCAGTGTTATGCTGGAAGGTTTCAGGCCTTTTGTAGCTGAGGAGCAGAAAGCTAAAGGGCTAAAGCAAACCCCACGACACCTACAGAGGTTTCCTATGACCCTGGCTGCAGTGGGTGAGATAACTGCACCTAATCAAGTCCCTCTACACTTCTGTCTCACATATGGGGAAGGGATCAAAGTGCTCCCCACCGTACTGCAAAGGCAAGCGGGGCTCTGGGAAGGGTAAGACAAGAGGGGTCTCCTCCCCCTGGGATGGGGTGGGGGGAATGCCGCATCAACCAGAACCCCCCAAATTTCCCCCTGCCAGCATCAGAGCCCCCTCAGAGATGTCCCCAGGTACCCGCAGCTCCAAGCAGAGAGGCAGGAGCCTGGGACCTCCGGAGGACAAAGGGCTGGCAGCATCACCCAGCCATGCCCCATCACCCACAGGGTGCCAAGGGGTTGCAGGCACCTCCAGGCACTTTGTTACCGCGCTGGTGGTATTAAAAATAGACATGAGCTATTTCAAACGCTTCTCCCTCCTTTTTACAGGAATAGTTGCACGGAGCAGAGTTAAGATCTGCTATTCTCTGCTCCGCTTCCCACTTGGAAATACCCTCTAGAATTTAAGGAGGATAAAAATAGGAGCGTTCAGTGAGGAACAGGAGAGAGCTTCTTCAGAAGGCACCGTTATCACGCCGAGCCCGAGCCTAAGCCTTTAGCCGCTGTGAATAGCGCTGCCAGCTGATCTCCTTCAAAGTATTGTTGAATGAGGTCTTCGCCTCATAATTTAAGGGGATGAAGTCCTTTCCTAAGGTTGTGAAGATTTGGGCTTTCCAGATCTATTATTTTATATTAACTTCTCCTGAACGGCCTAATTAGACAAGGGGGCAAGGACTGTTCCCTCCTTCCCCCATTATCCGGGGCCCTTTCTCCCCTGTAACAGATCTTTTTGTGTGCTGCAGGAAAGATTTATCAACTGCCTTTATAGCCCTCCCTGCACTAAATCACCCCCCTAATGGATAGCCTGAGGTAAGAGCACCACTGTTTATTTTATTTTATTTTTTTTAAGTCTATTTAATAGCACAGTTACAAGCACACAGAGCTGGCAGGCTGAGCCTCCCCCTCCTCCCCGGACATCACAGTTTTAAGACTCCCCAGTGGCATTACTTACAGCAGCCAAAAGTCACAAATGCAGCTCATGAAAGCCTCAGCAGGAGCATCTCAAGGTCCAAGTGCTCGTGGCAACACGGGGAGGGGTGGAGTGGGGAGTCAGCTTCCCCTGCTCACCCCCTGCTCTGGGGGGGGTGTGTCGGGGGGGAATTCACAGTCACATCACCAGTTCCCAAGTCACTGTCCCTGCAGGAATAGATGCTCTCCATCTTTGCCAGCAACTTGGAAATCATCCAAATGCAGAGATTAAGTTTAAGAATCCCCACCATTAACCCCAGTCCAGGTGTTAAGAGTATTGTCCTCAGTGCCAGGTAAAGGCGAGAAAGAGACACTCTCAGTTAAATCCTGTGGCATTTGAGACAGGCTCCACCACCCCAGCTTCAGGAGTACCAACACCCTTTTGGCAAACCCAGCTTCCAGGAGAACCTGTTAAGCACCAGAAGAGTCATTAATTCCCTACAAATAAGCTGTAAATCTGCTGTTAGGGAAAGAGCTGCTGTCCAAAGGCAAGGTACAGACCCCCTTCTTGCACCCAGACATAGCTCCTAAGAGTGTGTAAAATACAACAGCCAACACATCAGCAAGAATAACTCCAGCAGCTCCTTACAAGCCCCTCCCTGGGAGTGGGGGTGATTGTGGTTTAACATCTCCCAGGTTCAGCCAGAAGACCAGGGATCTAAGGGCTGCATATCCCGCTCCTTCCAGCTCCTGCACGCATTTGGGATGGAAAGAACCACTGCAGCCCTTCTTCAGATAAAAAGCTTTTCTCCACTGGTTACATCTGTCCGTCTGACATCCAGTGCATGGTGAACCCACTGCTCCCAGCTCAGGGGAATCACCATCTCTACAAGAACGTCTATCAGCTCATCATTGCTCTCATGTCCAAGCCCGCACGCTGCCCCACCAGTCCTGACCCCCCTGCTTTGGATTGGGGGACATCATGTATCGCAGCCTGCCCATCCCCCAGCCACTCCATTGGCAGGGGAATTGTGAGTCACCTCCCAGTTGTTTTAACTCATCACCTTTAACTCAGTCTCCTGATTGATGCAGCCTTTTGGCAGACAAAGCTGTGGGATTTATAACTCTGCACAGAAGGAAAATGATAATTGGCATCTCTAATAGGACATGTGAAAGGATAGATGGGCTTGCAAGGGTCCAAAAGCAAAGCTGGTCCTGCTCAGTACAACAAACTGATGCGGGAAACAAGTAGAAGGGTTGGCAAAGCTGTTGGCGAGGGGTGACCAGCAGGGCCTGTCTCCCCAAGCCTGCTCTGTCATTGCTGGAGCAGCACTGCAGCACTAAGCCACTCAATTCAGGCTTTTCTGCTGCTTTGGAAGGCACCAGGCAAAAGCCAAGGGGGATGTCAGACCCTCCCGGAGCAGTGGGAAGGCCAAGGCAGACCACATCCCACACGCAATTCCCCAAAGCCAGCACCCCCGGCAACCTCACTACACACCCCCTTCTCCCACTAAACATCCCCCAAGCTTTCTCCCCCTCAGAGTGTCACCACAACTGGGGAGCGTTTGCAGTGGGGGAAGTTTCCCATCACTCATTTCCCCCGTGCCATTGTACTCCAGCGGCTCCCAAGGAGATCGCTGTCAGAGGCTGTCACACACCCATCGCACCCCACGCCGCCACAACAATTCAGCCCCTCAGGAATCACCACAGCCTTTTTCCAGGGAGTGTTTCCACAGCTCCAGTCCACATTTTCCTTCCTTAACTTCATACCAGCAAAACTTGGGTTGAATATGGAGAACAATAGGAGCAGCTAAATACATTTCCATCCCCTCAGTTTCCTGGTAGCAAGCGCAAATCCGGGGCTTGCAGGGATGCTGGCAGACTTCTTGCGGGCTCTATCAGTTTTGTTAAGGTCTGGGTGCAGCCCTGGCCCTCAGCAAAGCCTCAGCCTCTCACAGAGGCTGCACAGATTGATTTGGAGAGCGCAGGGGATTCTCCTTGCTGGAATGTGCATGCATGAGAAACATTGAACGATGTGAGTCACTTGCTCCTGAGCCACGCTCTGGGTTTCCTCTGGCTGCAGGGCAGCTTCTCTATCCAGCTCCACAAGCTCCTTCCAATAGCTCAAGGCTAACAGACATCTCTCCAAACCTGGGAAACAATCTGGATGTATAAATGAATCGTCCCTCACAGAGAGCAGCATCAGCCTCGAGCCCTAACCAGGTTCCTCCTGAGCTCCTTAATTTTGTCTTTCTTGGATCAGAAAGAAATGAATTTAATAGAAAGCTACATTTTTCCTGCCCTTTCTTCATCTTACTTTTGCAAACCCCATTGGGAAGTAACCTGTATGACCAGACACACACAGCCTACTTGCTGCTGAAGTCAGAGGTGGGAGGGATGGCTAGCCCTATTTATATTTGGCTTCTACTGGTGATTCCTCTATACAAGACTGTATAGAGAGACTATACAAGAGCGTAAGCCCCTGTTAGAGAAAACTTCCTACAAGTCCTGCTTTTAAATTTCCTTACATCTTTAGCCTGTCACATACAGTATCTTTACAACTACAGTATCTCTACAACCTATGTAAAGTCTAACACAGATACTTATGTATAAGATTATATATTATATATTATAGATTATATATTATAGATTACATGTATGAATTTGTGGGAGAAGGCAGAACTAAAATCTCGGTGGCTCTCCTGTTTCACTACACCACTCCAAGCATTAATTCCTCCTAAAATACACACATAAACAGGGAAAACTCCTCCTGCCAACTCCCTGCCAAACCTCCTGGGCAACATCAATCACACAGCCTCGACAGCACAGATGTGGAAGAACAGGACCCAGCTTTATTCATCCCCATTCTTCTTACCTGGGGAACCACATGCGGCTTCTGCAGCACGCCAGCTTCCTCCTGCTGACAGGGATGTTTTGTACCCAAATTCAGCTCCCAAACTTGACCTCCTTCCTCCAACTCTGGCAGCTCCAGAAGCAGTAGCCAAGTAATACTTCCTAAAAAGCTTTTGATGTGCAGTTATCAAATGTGTATCACAGTGTTGAAGTGAACACTACCGGCACCACAGGCTTCCAACACCTCTGCCTCACCACAACTTTCTGGTTGTTACTCCGCAGTTTTACATCCTTCCCAGAGAGGCTTTGGAGAAGAAGTAGTGTGCGTGCTGGAACAGCCTCTCACAGACCTCAGAAGAGTTTTGACAACTCCAAATACTGAAAAAAAAAAAAAAAAATTGAAGAAAATTAGAAATGTTGGAAAAGAATGAAATTTTCAGTATCCTGGAAATAACTGTTGTGGTTGGAGAGAGATACTTGGTTTTATTTGTTTTAGTATGGAGACAGAGAGGAGAACAAAGCAGCATTTATTTCTTGATTCCTCATCACCTGTGTGACTTGTCCTAGGGACCCTGCTTTGGCAGGAGGGTTGGACTCAATGATCTCTGGAGGTCCCTTCCAACCCCTACAATTCCGTGGAAGTCTAACTTGCTCGTGCCTTCCATGTTTCCTGCAGAGCCAGGGCTGCCAGATCATTTACTGCCCAGTGAGGAACAATCCCTCTTTGAGGGGCAACAGAGGACCTCAGCCGAGTACCTCAAGATTAGCAGTACAGCAAGGCCTGGCTGCAGGAAGACGCTATTTTCTAGAGTTGATATTAATATTAGTGAAGACCAGAGCGTGGCACAGAGAGCTCTTCGCTGTCACGAGCTTCCATGCTTTTCCACAGGAGAGTTTTGCAAGTGGGATAATTGCCCCTAGAAACTCCTGTTGTGACTTAAATGAGGTAAAACCCCTGCCAGATTCATGAGATTAAGGGCTGGTGGTGGAGGAACAGGCACACCCCTGCTGTGGGTTTCTGAAGCTCCTTCCAGACCACAGGGTGTTAACATCTCACTTTAATTGCTCCCAAACTGTGTGAAGGTAGGTTCAGACTGAAATTTATTTAAGTTACTTGCCACCACAGCCTTACAGAAGAGAGGGGTTGTCCCCCCCACCACATGAATGGTGCTGATTTTGGTAAGACCTTCAAGTCTTACAACAGGTGACTGTTTGGTCCACAAATACGCTTACAAAGCCCTAAATTTCCCCATCACTGGCTCCTTCCATACTCCCCATAGGTCCCACACAACATGTAAATCCTGTAGGTACCTTGAAGCAGCTTCAGGTGCCCTTTTACCTGCAGCCTTCACCCTCTTGTCCCTGTGGTGGGGCCGACTCGCAGCTCCGGCACTGAACACAGCTCTCTGCTCATGTGGCTCCAAGGGAAGGGATTTCCAGGAGACCAGTCAGCCAAAATCCAGGTGAAACAGCGTGTGGTCAGGCCTGGCGGGTACCAGTGCTGCTGTGGAGGTGGGTACCAGCTCCACTCACACCTCTGCTCGGTGACAAAGCAGTTGGATGCTGATGAAGATGATGTTGGTCTCCTCCACTCCCCACAGCTCTCACTGCTTTGGCTGGCAGCTGCTGCAGCATCTTCAGCCGGTCACAGGTTGGGGACAGGGACCGAATGCTCTTCCAAGCGATGAGTGTTTCCCTACTCACTCATCCAGCATGCCAAGAAAGTGCTTTTTGAGTCTGTAGAACAACCACTACCTTTCCTGTTCCTTCTTATTCTTGGCACAAAGGATTTTGAGTAATTTCCAACTGAGGTTAAAAGCATTTAAGAGTCTGTTTGCACAGCGGTTTGTTTTTTTTAAAGCAACCTCCAGTTGTAACACACACTTCCCCCAGCATATGCAAAAAATGCCCAAATGGCTTTTTGTTTAGTATCTGTCCTCATATTCTAGAGGAAAAAGTCCAGGGGAAGATTTCCTCCCCTCCCCTTTGTGTTTTACCTGTTGGGTTTTGAGTTTCAGCTTTGTATTCAACAGTTGCACCACAAACCTCCCTTCTCAGGTCAGGAGGCAATACAGAAAAAAAGCACAGCAATTCACATCACCTCATTTCCAGGCAGAGGACCAAAAACACTGCTTGCAAAATACCACTATTTTTACGCTACAAAAATGCAATTAGTCTCTCGATTAAGTTCCATTAATTTTCCTCCTGGGAGTTTGCTAGCAACAAGCCAGCCGAAGGAACTCCCAAGGGCTCTCACTAAAGCCCTCTGCACTAAGCCTCACCGTCCCTGCAGCTACAGAAGAGGAAGAATTATTACTTCCAAGAACCAGAACCCAAATTCTGCAGCCACAAACTGCCACAAACTTTCCATCCATTGTTAATCCCAGGGAACAAACTGCATTTACTCACTTGCCTGAAGTTTGCTATGTGCATACCCATGTGCTCGCAGAAGCAGGGTGCTCGTGGGCAAGACGTACGTACAGTGACAAACTGCTTCAGCACCAGGACCCTCAGCTTTTTTTCCTGGCTTCTGGCTTCTCCCAAAAAAGAGAGCTTTCAGATTTTATTAAATTTTACTATTTTATTTGTGAAAAAACTACAAGCAGAATTCATAAATAGACATTTCTATTTAAAGCAGGAAAATGATAAAGTGGCTTCTAATAACAGTCGTGCACATGCCAGTAACAGGAATATATTAACATCTTTTATTTGCTAGACAAAGAGCAGTGTCCAATATAAATTTCCCGAAAACATTTAAGACCTGTGAATTTCTGACCAGTTCACAAAACCACCATTGACACTTTAGCATGAAGATTAAAACAAACCTAACAGGACTGTCAGCTCTAAAGACTTTACAGAGCAGAGAAACTTTCAAAAGCGTTATACAAGCTGTCTTTCTGGGCAAATGAAAAATATAGCTCGTATAATACATTAACATAAAAATCCACAAGATAAGATTATGTTTTGACATACTTAAACAAGCATTCTATATTTGTCTCCAACAAACAAAGCTAAGGAAATAATGTAACCATCTTTACACAGTAAATTAAGGTTACAAGTCATACACAAGAACAGAACTGCTTGCGCATTAGAAACTGTTCAGCTCCATTGTCATACTCTAAATGTTGGCTCTTAAAACCATTCGGTTACATACAAGCAAAGGTTATTATATAGTCAGCAATTAATAAATTTTCAATAATTTAAGTTTACGGTAGAGCTTAGAAAAAGTAGACTGAGAATGATCTTGGTAAGGCAGGTGAAAACATCTCAGTGGAAAGAAACTCACGGAAGCTGCTGCCAATTTTCGCTCTGTCCAATTTGAAACAAGCAAAGTGTTCCAATGAAAATAAATAGCCTGGCGGTGTAAAACGCTGTCGTTTCCCTTTGCAGGACTATGTCAAACTGAGCAAGTCAGGCAAGCTGTGTTGGGGGTGTGTGTGTGTGTTTGTGTGAGAGTCAAGACTGCAAACGTTAACACTGTGCTTCACTTACCTGCTTTCTGTGCCACTGAACACCACGAATCTGGTCCTTCCCCTACGCTAGTATTTTGGTTGGTCCGGTTCTTTAACACTCTCTGCACCACCAGCAGGATAACCCATGGATGCAGCGTGGTAAAACCAAGGGTATCCCACCCGTGGATGCGTGCCAGGGGGGGAATGCCAACTCCAGAAATTAAGTGTAAAAGCAAACGCTCTCCTTCAAATTGACAACACAACAGCTACAGATGAGGCAGGGGAGGTTCAACCCTTCGCTGGCAATTTCTACTGAAGGCAGAATTACAGGTCATTTGTTCCAAAGAAATTTTCCCACTTATTCATAGCAAGCTACTTTATATCAAGGAGGCACGCCCAAGGAGCCAGATGTTACCGACTTTACCAGTAGCCATGAGTAGCTGGTTATGGTGTTAAAGCTTTTTCAACTGATCTACAGGTCCATTTTCACTTGAAAAAGCAGCGATTTCCTGGTAGGCGCAATGCTTTTTTTTTTTTTTTTTGCCTTTTTTTGGGTTTTTTTGCATGAATTCCCAGATCCAAGGAAGAAGGCGAGCGAGTGGTTTGACTTGAAGCACCAGAATTAGCCCCGCTGAAGCCAAGAGGGGGGTCACCACTCGCTCACGCCCTTCGCTGGATCACAGCCAAGATGCACGCAAGCCTAATTGATAATGGATCATTTATAAAGCAGTGCAAAATATACAAGTTCAGGGGCATCTTCAAAAAAATCTCTCTTAAAAAATTATTCCAATACATTTCAGTAAAATAAATAAATATGGCTGACCAGTTTACCCTCCCTGAGACCCTTAAAGGAATAGTAAAAACTGGAAAAGGAATGTCTTTGCAATATCCCACTAATGTTAAAATGTGGATTGAGAAATACATAGTATTTAAAACTATGTATAATAAATTGTCTTGATGCTCGTAGGAAGCATCTGGTTTCCTTTGGTTCTTTAATAAATTCTTTACAAATGCTTAAAAAGGTAAAGACAGCCTATACTGTGAATATAAGCAGAACTAAGTTGGGGTGCCCACGGTAACGTGTTCAGAATAAAACCACTGCTGTAAAGGCACTGCCACCGCACGTAACCTTCGAGCAGGGGCTGTAAGGGATCCCTTACTCACACGTTTCTGTCGCCAGTGTGGAAGGAACCTACGTCTGCTACTCAAAACCAGGCTGATTTTTAAAGAAATCTTAAAAGTTGCCTCCACAAAGAGAAGTTACTCTTGCTAAGCAAGTAGTTCACAATATAACAAGCTGGCACAAAGTTGTCAAAACGTGGCCCTCTTTCATCACGCCCAAAAAGTTATGTGTTTGATGTCAAATGAAGCCACAGCCTCTGCACCTGAAATTACTGCAAAGCACCCTGGGGCCACAAAATAAAGAGCCAAAAAAAGCCGAAGAGGTTTGGGGATCGTTTTGGTTTTTTTAAAAAAGTTTGTTTCGCCTCTTCAGCCTAGTGTCTTAGCAGGATAATGCACGGAAGGTAAACTGTAAAGCAACACTAACAGGCCAGGAAAAGAAATTACAGTCTGAATAGCTTTAGATCAAGAAAGGAGGAGATGCTGGTCATGAGCAGGAGCCACACGTGTCGCCCACCTGCCAGCATGAAAGCTTTTCCCTACTTTTGCTCCCACAGCAGGAGATCCAGAAGCATCCAAACGCTGACAAGCCCAATGTCATCACTGGATGAGATGCTGTTCAGAAACCACTCTTAGAATACGGACGGACTTCAAGGAGAAAGAGCCACCCCAACAGCACTGACAGGGCAGATGGACAACCAACCCACCAGCTGCCAGCTGGTACGAGCACCCGCTGCGATCGCTCCCAGCCCGACAGCTCCCTGCTGCCTTCCAACCCAGAACAAACCCCTCCAGTTCTAAAGTTACCTCAGTTACTGACTCAGGTGGATGAAACTCATCAAGTCTAAGGACACCAAACGTCTGTGAGATTGGCTGCGCACCACATAGCAATGCTCCCGTCACCAAAACACACGGATCCGTGGCGGGCCAACACCAGTCTGGTTTGGGAATGCTTATGCTCCAGCCAGGCATGAACTTGCATGTTGCCAATCTGAGTTACCCTGATGGAAATACAAACTCGCTGGAGCAAGCTTTAATCATTTCAAATCCCAAGCTATAGAAATCAAAACCGTGTGTCCGGTACACGTTTTAGCCATTGCTTAGGGAAGAAACAGGGAAGGAGCAATTGAGAGAATGGGTCCCATCCAGGTTCAAACCTCCAGGAACGCTTTTCACCTAAGACCAGTTCCATTTCAGTTTCAGTACTTTCACAGAAGGGGACTGTCCCGGATCTTGAACTGTTCAATTATTATTAATTAATTTTTTTTTTCACTTCACAGTGTTTCAAGCACCAGCGTTTCCATGTATTGGTTTCAAATAACCCTTTATATATATTTATTTATATATATATTTATATATAATTTATATCAAAACTGATAGTACACAGTATAACTGGAAGAAGAACTGAACTTAAAAAGGATATGTTGAAAGAGGATGGAGTTTGTGAATGCAATAAATAAAGCCCCCTTCCCTCCCCACCCACTCCCCTACCCCAAAACAAAAAGTTGTAATGTTCATGGAAAATTGTGCACAGCAGATATTATAAAAAAGTAGATTCAGGAGCACATCCAATTATAAATGATTGTTAGGAAAATCATATAAAACAATGGAATACATAAAAGTGTCAAGAGTAATCGTTAGGGCAAGAAATTCCTTGGTGGCCAGATGCCCACGGCAAGCAGAAATTATCCTGGTTGCATCAGTAAGAGGTCGATGTCCGAGAAAGTGTGTGTTCAAGCACAGAAGAGGATCTCCAGGATTTGAACGGCATGGGCAGGTGGAGTGTTTGAATTTCATACCCTGATTCATAGTTTCCACAACTCCATGTGCAATTTTTCAGAAAGATTCGTCGTTGACTGCCGACATGTCCCCCTTTGGCGTGGAGGAACGGGACGAGCCCTTGTCTGTGCTCTCAGAGCCCGAGCTGCTCTGATTCTGTTGTTCTGAGCCTGCACTGGAGGTCACTGTAGAAGACGACGTGGAAGAGGAGCGAGTCTTTTCTTTAAAGTCTGTGATAATTACTGTGACATTTCCCACTGTGACTGCCAGCTGCTGCGCGGTACTTCTGTCCACATTTTTCAGTCTGGGTCTAAAATAAATGAGAAAACATTTATAAATAGGATAAAAATAAACGAGAAAGGAAAAGTTTATTAGAAAAAGCGTTTGACAACAAACTCGGTGTGACTTGTCCTCCTCTCGCCTGCACAGATGGCAGTGAGTGGGAGGAGAACCCAGGCAGCAGTAAGCGCTGCACAGAGGAGGACAAAAGTTTGACCTTCTGCTCCCTGTGGCAGCCAGGGCTGCAGCAGCATCCTCAGCCCCAGAAGAAAAAAACCTGCCTTACAGAGCTCTGCGAAGGGTGCTCTGCTGTAGGCTTACCCCTAACCCAACTCTGCCAGAAAGGAGGACGCTACAGCAAGAGCCAAGCGGACAGGAGCCAGATAGACCCAAGGATCTCCTCCCCAAGGGGCAGATGAAAGAGTTCTCTTATCTAAATTCTCCATCTCATCATGTGCTCCAATGTTATGAGACAAGGCTGTGACTCTGCAATACAAAACCACATGAAAGCATTTGACCACGGCTCTTTCATTCCCATATTGGAACTCTGCAGCTGCAAACAACACAGGCACCAGGACAACTTGGCTTCTCTTTCAACTGCTTTGAGCTTATACAAATCAGATGCCCAAGCAGCCTATGTATAAAATCGCTCAAAATGTTCCCTCTGGACTGAGGCTATTGTAAATAAAATCCAGAATGTACAACAGTACTTCTTGCAGCTCGTGCTTTTGGTTAGGGGAGAAGGACAGGGGGGAGGGGGAAGATAAAGAAAATAATCAAAGTCACAAGAAAAGAACACAGTGGTATTTATAGCTCAGGATTATCTCAGTAATTTGCATGCTGTGCTATCATTCAATTAGTAATGTAGCTAATAAGGGTCTAGACTCTAGGAAGCTGACATTTACGCACATTTCAGGGGCTGGTCCAAAGCTCTGATACAAGCAGCCTTGGACACTCCTCCAGCTACCAGCAAATTCCAAGTCAGCTGCAGCACTGCTGCAATTTACAGCTCTTGCTCCTAATTAAGGGTCAGGCTTAAGCAGCTGAATATTCCCAATAGGGAAATTAAGAAGGAGAGGCTTTATACATCAGTGAAAAGTGGTTTGCTGAGAACTGCCTTATTCCAAGGGATGGAAGGAAGGTTAGTTTACTTTGGGATCAGACTCCAGCTTTAACAGATCTGTGTTTCCTCCTCCCTGTGTGCAGTCCACTAACACAGCCAAACCAGAGGAAGAGAAAAAAAAAAAAAAAAAGAAGGAAAAAAAGAGGAAATTTAACCATGGCTTGCAAGTTAACATGGGGAAAGTCCTTCAGTAGTTATCCAAGTGGTCTTCTAGAACTAGATGGAATGGGAAAAAGTATTAAGGACAGGTGTACAGCTTCAAATATAGAGATATTGTATTTCTGCAAGCTTCCTTACCAAAAATGAAGTTACTGCACCAAAAATAGTATTTTCATATCTAACCTGGCAGGCTGTTTCAATTTTTAAGAAGTATCACAGGAAAAAGATTTCTGGTAGAAAATGCAATTAAAATATTGCTGTGCTGGGATAACCAGTCAGTAAAACCTCCTACTTGAAACAGCCCTGTCATTTACTGACCAGCCTTTTCCAACCCGTAGCTGTGCTTAGTGAATTCCCACAGCAGTCACACATGCCCACGCATTGTATATACGTGCTTTCAGGAGTTGGCAAACTCAACACGTAACCACAGGACTAGATTAAACACTGTTACCTTGTTTGTGGGTAAGAAAGGCCAGCTAGCTCAGCAAGTTTTGGGGTTTCCGCCAGTTTTCAGATTAGTGTCTGAGATGCAGGCTGCCCCCCAGCATCAGCTGCAAACACAGCGCCAAGCGTTCCCGGAAGCGTAGTACACGTATGTATTTTCCTCCCTAAGCCCTGAGTTCCTCTAGGAAACCCAGTTCTTCCTGTAATTTGCTTGGGTCATTTGTTTTCTCTTGTACTCAGAAACAGAAAAGAAACCCCAATGAAAAACGCTGGCCCAGATACCGGAACAGATCTTCCTGCCTCCACCTTTCTACGGGGTTGAACATGCACTCCTGCTTTGCTTGTCAAAAGCCAGCACTAATAGCACTTTAGAAAGCAAGCAAACAATCAAAAAAAAACCCCAAGAAACAAAAAACACCCACAAAAAACCCAAACCAAGCACAAAACAACAACAAAAGGAGTTCATATGGCCTAAGCTGCATTAAGTTCTTGCCCAGGAAAGCTCCCACTCCCAGCAGCCTCTGAGGTATGGCCAAGCACCAAGTGCCTGGATGAAACTGCCCAAGTTTATACCCATGCATCTTCTGATGCCATGCAAAGTACCAGGGGGAGGTGCAGGATTTCTCAGCAGTCCCACTCACAAACACACATGCTCAATGTCAGTATTAGAAACCAAGCCCCCAAACAATCTCTTTGGGATGTTTTAGGGGTCTCCCCTGTGCAAAGAGCTGATTATGCCCTGATGGAAACCTCCAGACAATCTTCAGCACATGCATACAATTTTTCTTTCCTACAGGAGGCAGAGAGATTGGCCCATTCATGGGGGTTTTTTTTGCAATATTGAACACCCCAATGCTTCACATTTATAACTGAAGCAACCCTCAAGTTTATGGCTACATACAAAACGTTCTTCAAAACAATCCAAAAGTTCACAGGAAGACGTGGAATAAACGAAGACATTTTGCCATAGACAGGCATGCTAATGAAAAGTTCAAACAGGATTCCTTAAAAGACAATTTACAAAAGCACAGATAAGAAACCTGGGCATAAAACCCACACCTGAACAGACAACTTGTGACTCTGTAAAACACAGGTCCTTGAAAAAGGCACTTGACAGCACTGAGTTGCAAGAAAGTTCCACTAAACACTTAAGGCAGTTTAATAACTGAAGGAGATGATGTGTACCTTAAAAATATCCAGCCAGAACCAATACTATTAAGGATTAATTAGGAATGACAAAAGCTTGCCACAAAAGATGGACTAAAAGACTCTGCAGCAGACAGAGTGACTCCTTCAAGGAGTAAAAACAATTATTTGATGTAATCTATCAACTTAATATTATCACATTAGTCAAGTGCATCAAGTCTCCTGAATCCTAAGGCACAAATTAAGAACTGCTTCAAAAAGAACAGGACAAAGCAAAAGAAAATAACTCCAATAAAGTTCTATTTCTATAATCAGATCAAGAACAGACACTTAGACCTTTGGGGGGGCTGAGGAAGAATTAACAGCAGTCCCCACAAACAGCTCAAGTTGTCTGGCACAGCAATACTCAGAAAGCCCTCACTATGTTCAAGTGAATTACTGTGCAAACAATATTAACTCTTATTAAACGTTTCCAAGTTATTATTTAAAAAACTTCTAAGACAACAGCTTTCTGCAGTCGTGTCTCACCAATCTTAATGCTAACAGCAGTGCAAACCATATTTCTCATGTGCTACAAGGCTGTTTGAAGCCAACTAATACTGCTTCAGCTCAGGGGGCTTCACTAAAAAGGTATTCTGCAAAAGGTATTTTAAAAAGAGATGCAATTCTTAGGTAGCCCACATAGGCAACTTGCCCAGTTGAATTCTGCCTCTTGTAGCTCTAAGTTCCATGATATAAAAACTGTACTTTGATGCCGAATTTTTGATTTAAGAAACAGAGCACAAGGCACCACCTAAAGAAAACAAGCATGGACTATCAGTATAGACAAGACTAGGAATAAGCCTCTCTCCACAGACAGCAACTCTTTTCAAACCCACAGCATGAAACCAACCGTTCACGCCTTTTCTTGATAGCAAGACTCTATCAAATATGGTCATGCAGTCTTTTAACTCCCATATACTTGGAAAATTATCTTGACAATTACAGTGACTGAAATACAGATAAGAAATTAAAAAAGTAACCTTTGTTACTGCTATCAGGTGATGATAAGAATTTGATAAAGTATGGTTGCTGGTTAATTTTCTTTCTCCACTGTTTTTTTTTTTAATGGCCAAAAGTGTTACTGCCCAATTGACAATATGATTTTAGCACAGCAAGAAAAGCTTTGTGGACAACAGAGCAACTATTTCCAATGCTTGAATCTGTCCTTAACAGGAGAGTGTTTGAGTACTTATATGTAGAGAAGGCTCCTAATCACTGATGGTCTTGCCCTACTAATGCTGGCAGACCCCATGGGTTAGACAGTACTCTGTCAGTCCATCAAAAAAACCCTGTGTCTGCTATTTAATACAGATACTGAGAACTTAACTTTAGAATAAAGTTACCTTGAAGTGTGATTTGAGTCGCTGGTCTTCGTTGTAGTATTGCCAGACTGTATGCTGTTTGCTTCGCTAGGAGGATCTTTCACAATATCTGACTTTGGTCTGTAAGAATTGGAGGGAAGAGGATCATGTTAGATTAACAGCACAATTAATCAATGCACAGGGCTACTGAAATCACTCCACATTTAATACTGCATCCTTCAGACTTACTTAGTCTTCTTGTTAGCGTTCTTCTTGGTAACACTTGGACTAATTTCCTTCTCTTTGTCAGGTTTTTCTTTGTCTTGTTTTTCCACTTTCTCCTTCTTCTCCTTCTTAGGCGGTGGTGGGGTTGCATATTGCTGGGCAACTTGTTGTGCCACCAACTGGGAGTTTATTCTAGGTTTTCTGTAACGAGAATAAAGAGTCTTTGGTCAGTTTTACACAGTAAAAACAACTTCACCAAAAGCAGAATAAAGATTTATTTCAGCAACCAGGAAGAACGCTCCACTGAAAAAGAACCAAACGGATGTCCTTATTTAATGTGAAGTTCTACTGCTGCTACCAAACAAGATAGACATTTTCAAATAAATACTCCAACTGCTGTTTCACCAGTTTTTAGCCTCATCTAACATTCTTAACTATAATGTTCCCTTTCTTCCATCCATGTCATGAAATCACAGCCAATATCGGGGTAGCAATAGTGAAAAGGCAGCTTTCAAGGAGTTGCCAGCCACGCACTGTGGCTATGCTTCAAGAGGACTAACAGAGAGCGATAAAAGTAAGTTTCCTGACAAACATTGTCTCCTTTATATCTTTCACTAAGTTTCCATACAAGCTTCAGGATCCCTGAAGCAGCAAGCCTGCACAAATAACAAAGAACAAGAGAAGGTAACTGAGATGACTTTGTCCCGAGGCCTAGGACCAAAGCTCACTGGCAGGAGCACAGGAGACAAGCAGGCATTCATGGTTCCACGGGGGAAAGGCCGTGCCAGCCTCCGACACACCATCTTCACACAATTGTCTGCAGTGCCCAGTGGTGCTCAGACAAAATACACAAACAAACTGTCTTTCAAAGGCTAGATCCACGGGAAATTATGATTTACACAAAAAAATAGCTTTGCATGTAACCAATACTATGGTTACCAGTCCTTGCACTGTCCTACGTGTTACCTTCGTCCCTCCTGCATCCCTCACCCACTCATCTCCTCTCACCTCAACAACTTGAAACCTCTCCCTCCTGAGCTGGCATATCACAAAGCAGTTTATACTCTGAATACTCTGACTATACAACATACCAAAAAGATCTATGCTCCCTGTGTCACGGCTTGGTGAGGGGAAGGAAGAAAACCAGGTTATCAGCTCAATTAGTCATCCATTATGAGCTGAATACTAATTGCAACATTGCTCATGCTTGTCCATAGCTATTATATTGGTCATAAATACATGATTCAAGTTTTCTGCATCCATCAGCCTACAACAGATCACCAACAAAAGCAAAAATTAAGTCTACAACAGGAACACAAGAACCCCAGGGTTTCTGCTGCAGAGCTCTGTACCTGAACCCAGTTTTTACTACAAACATCTAAAGAGGCTGTAAAAAGTTATAGTGGTTTTATATGTTTAAAAAAATATATATAAATGTACAGACCACTAATTACTCAGACGTAACATGTGCATTTAGAGATGACACTGACAACAGAACACCCAGAAAAGTTCTGTTCCCTCTTACAGGAAAACCCAAGTATCTAGTAAGCCTCTCATGGCTCTTGTTTTCTGTGCAATGGAACTAAGATGCTCTTACTGAAGCCAGATACACCCAAATATCACTTCACTTTACATATTGCAAAGTCTACACAGCAGATTGCGATCAGGCCCCTGACCTGTCTCAATACCATTGGCATTTGGATTTTACACCCCAACATGGAAACTGTAACTAAGTTTATGCTACAATCTCCATACATTGAGTGAATAAAGATGATGATGAAGATGAATAAAGGTCTTCAGCCTTAAGTAATTACGATGCAGAAATGTTTTGGAGATCAGATCAAGCAGTTACCTGTTCCACGGAACAGTGACATTTAGCATCCTTGCATTAAAATCCCATATACAGCAGTTTCTGTCTGTATGACAGAGAATAAACATATAAGAAGAGTGTCTTGGTTACATGGAAAAGATTTTCACATTGATGCAACCACACAAAAAGCTGGTAACAGTAGCTTGTGTCAAAAGCAACCTGCTAACCGCCTACTCAAAACAAAAAAGATAACATATCAAAAGATCTTCAAAGAGAGGGCAGATACCATCTCCCTACTTGATTATACATGATTAACCTCACTGCTTGAAGCTGCCACTTCTGCCCTGAGTTACAGTTCTTTGCTGTTGACACACCAGCCAAATCAGAAACCCAAGCCATTCATGGGAAATCCCAATCCAAGAATCTGAAAGCACCTTCAAAGTTTGTGTGTTTTGCATTGCTCTGATGTGCCTGCTCGGGGTGTTACTCCCAAGCTTTACATCCAACCTCCACAGTTGTTCCCATTGCAGGAGCACTCTGCTGCCTGAATGAAGTATATGTTTTTAAAATTGAAACTTCACCTAAACTCAAAAATACACAAATAAGTCACACTGCATTTCCCTAGAGAAGGCTGGAATCAAAAACTGACGAGCCTTAAAGTGCTCCTGTGGAGAGACTTCGCCCCATGCTCTCCTGCTTCTTATCTGTGCCTGCAATGGCACACTGCGTTTATCAGCATTGTCTGGCCTGCTACTGACATAACTAGCACAAGTTCTCCCAAACTCTGATTTCCATATTCCTTCTTACACACCCCAAAGGCTCGCTGGTAAGGGCAAAGCCCGAACTGAAAGTGAGGAGAGCAGGCAGCAGGCCAGGGACCTGCGGGAAAGGAGGGACAGCACTGCCCATGGGGCTTGTCCTGCCACACAGGAGAAGAGAAGGCTGCTGAGGGGTCAGTCAACCAAAGATATGCCATACTAACAGAACACGTTTATTGTATTTTTTTAAAAAATAAATGATTATTCCAATAAATAGCTTTCCAATTCCTAATTTGTCTGTTTCACTCACACTGGCAGCAAGCTTGGGAAGGTTAAAAACCAGTCACGTTAAGCAACTGGCACACTAATACTACTAATAATAGGAGTAATAAAATCCCTCAAATAAGGCCCATGCTGCTACTACAGCCAGTATACACTGGTTACAAGCCCTTTACAAAGCCAACCAAAGCAAGTTGAGCTGCGCATTTTTAACCACAGCAAACTACAAGCATAACAACCACAACTGAGAAACATAGCTGCAATATCCAAAACTCACTCCAAGTTTCCCTGCTTACAAAAACCACCACATTGGAAGGGCTAAGGCAGATCTAACCTAGCACAGACCTCCCCACCAGACACTGTTCCTGCCCCCACAGCCACCCTTGCCATACCCTCATCACGCTGTTTGCCCAAACAACCGCCCTCCTCAGGAGCGCTGCAGATTCTTCCCCAAGCAGGTAGCTTGCATTGCTTTCCAGAAATAAGGAAAAGCACCAATAATACTTCTGCAGTGGATATTAGTCATCTTCCTTTTCAGAACTGAACAAGGCAGGCAGACCTCCCTTTCAAAACCAAACCACATCAGTATAGAGAAACAAGGCCCATTCTCACTTGGGCTACAGTGATTTAACACACTCTGGCTTCCACCACAGTCCTAAGAACATATGGATCCCTTTTTCCATTATCTGAAACTACAATGTGTCTGAGTCTCCCTGCCCCTAATTTTGTTCCATTCTTTCTCTTCATTTTTCACAACCTCCAAAGAGAATGTGTAAACCCCAAAACACATTTTTTTTTTAAACGTAAGTTACCATCCAAGCTGAATAACCTGAACAGGAACAGGCAGCCCCTTCCAAAATTTTTCAAGGAATAACAGCCCAGACAGTGTTAGCCATTTTTACCTCAAATGCACTCATAAGCTTACATTCTGTAACGTTACAACAATTCATATAAACCAAGGATACATCTAAGCGACAAAAATCAACACCCAACTCAGCCTCTTCCAATCTTTCTAACCAGTACCCACACATAAGGAACAAGTACCTTATTAGTTGAAACCTTCTGCTAAATAACATTATACACAAACTAGAGCAAACAAGCTTCAGCATCCAAAAAGATTACTAGGGGAGATGCAGCAACGAACATTACACTTGGGTCGCAGCCACTGAATGCTGAGCCATGGTGCTGTGCCTGCCTCCTCTTGCAGGCCACCAGGTCTTACTTGCCCAAGTTCTGCCACAAGAAACTCTACCTGACTCATGTCACAAATGGAGAAGCCAGCTTTGTGTTTTAAGCAATGACACACACCAATGGATAACACTAGCAGACAAACACTGCAAGACCACTTTTTCAACACAAGCATCAGAAATAGGCATCCTTCAACCTGAACAGCAAGGTAGAGTTATGCTTTGGTTCAACAGTTTTCCCCTAATTTAAGCAACAGCCTGGCTAAAGACTCAACCATCAAGATGTAACCCTGGTATGACAAATAAATGAACATTACCCTTTTTTCTTTTTTTCTAATTGAAAAGGATTATCTTCTCCTTCTCTAAAGCTAGGAGAAATTAAACAAAATTAAACCATGCTTTCCAAGTTATGTGCAGTCAAATTATTGCACATTAGTTAAACTGTAGCACTGGAGCAGAAATTTGCACAGCAACTCATGATCTTTGCACAAAAAAGACAAAATATATTTATCTATTCCAAGCATGGGTTTAGCAGCTAGGTCTTTACCATCAGCTATCATAAGTGATGCACAAAGAGTGTTTGTTCCCTTTTAATAACAGACCTGCACAGAAATGTTATGACTGCAAATACTATATCCTGAGACTGTCATATTAAGTGGCACTGGGATAAACATGGCATTTGGAATAAAAGCAAGAGCTTCCATGAAGGGCTCTCACTGTCTGTGCTACTGTGCTCCTGAAAACAGAAAATATGTACTTAGAAGAACATTAAATGGTCCAGGCAAGTATCTCTTGGTGCTTCACCACATTTACCTTCTTCTGTATCTCCAAGCTTCCTGTTAAAACCTGTCTTGGGACAAATCCAGAGCACTCATGCCCAGGAATTCTGCTGCTCCACTCCTAACCTTAGCAGCTGGGACTTGGGAGCAGTAGCACAAACCACACCGCACACCCAACACATGGTAGTTACTCAGACCAGGATCTCCACAGGGATATAGAAGTATAAATTGTACTGGATTTTTCATGTCACCCTAATTTCTGAATCTGTCTGGGATTTCTTTGGTCTTGCTGCCTTGAGAAAAGACAAGCCACCTGCCTCCTGCAGACACTGCAGAGCAGAGTCAGTGGCTGGCTTTATACCCAGAGAGACCTTGAGGGACTCAGCAATCCCCAGAAACGTGGATCTAATTACGATTGCTCTTACTTCCCTACAACTATGTTATCAGAAGAATGAAAGTGGCATCAAGTGGGATTTCAGAGTCAAAAGCCTCATGTAACGTGAAGTACCAAGGATTTGGATAATTTCATGCTGTTCTGGCTTTGATGCAAGCAGTGATACTGGCAGACCTCTGCACAGCTCACCGTTTCTTTGAGGAAAAATGTGTTTTATATGCTGTGCTGTGTGAAGTGCACGTTACATTAATAATCCTTGTCATGCATGAATATATCTTTGCTCAATGATAAACAAAAAAGCAAGGCTAAAAATAGTTGAGTGTTTATAAAAGTTAGTGCCAGAACAGTAACACAATAAGCAATACTGTTAAAGCAAGGTTAGAAACTATCTCATGAACACATTAAAAACCCAACATCTCCTTAGAAGAATTTCACATCCAGAAGAACCAGAGCTTTGGAGAAATTAAGCCATAAACATGATGTGGTGAGCACTCAATTCTTGAATGCATATTTTCCAGCTCATTTGTGATGACCACACGGTCCTTTTTAGCAACAAGAAACAGGATGAATAGACAAATTGTCCTTAGTGTACAACTGCAAAGCAGTATGGAAGCTGAACGCATTTATCTGGTTAAAATTCTCTATGTAACAGAATACCACAACGCAACAATAAAAGGCAACTAGAAGGACAAACAGCAAGAAATTGATTGAACAATATTTTGTTGAAAGAACAGAATTTTCCTTAAACACCAATGTGATAATGCTGTATTTTTACTTCAAAGATAGACGTTAAAAAATGAAGCTTATTAAGGAACAGCCACTTCTGGGCTGCAAGTTTTGCTTTTTCACAGCACCATCAGCAGGACAGGGTTATCTTTCAGCTGAAGAGAACAGCATTTGCTACTAACCTTACACAGAGGGGCACAGCAACGTCTTTCAAAGACCCTGAGTATTAAACCTGAATATTTTGGAAGAAAAATCAGGAAGAAAATAACAGCTTCACCTGATTTAAAATATTATTCACCACAGAATAAACTAAGTACATTGCAAAGTGTAGAGCCACCTCCAGAAAGCTTCTGACAAAGTGATCAACATCCCCCTTGCCCATCCAAGCCCACTGTCTCCCATCTTCCTGGCAGAGCCAAGAATAGGCAGCGCAGAGATAAAGGAGCCTCAGCCTTGTGATAACTATTCCTGGCCACAACAACAAGCCTTGAGCTCTTAGATTTCAGAAGAGTTCTTTAAACTTTGTGTTTGTCCACCAGAGGTTTAAGCTGTAAATAGTTCAAAATCATTAGCAGTAGCTAATATTTAGTTGCCTCACAAAGCTGCCAGCTCCCTTGCTTTTTAGGGTTTCTTCAATTCCCCCCGCCCCCCTTCTTTGTTAAATTAAGAATAGAGAAGTTGTTAAATTAACGCAAGCTGCCACCGCCCTTTACACAATGCAACTGGCATTGCTACTTGCTGAAAACCAGCTAGTCACTGCCTCTGTGCCTTTACAGGGTATCTGAAGCTCTTTAAACGATGCCTGCAAAAAGAATACTCAGTTCTTAGTTGTTACAGGAGCCTCAGCATTGCTTATTTTCAATTATTATGGCATATTTACAAATCAAAGCATGCCAACTTTTACTCCCAGGGCTGCCACTGCACAGATTCTGCAGTTCACATTTCTGATTTTAAGCAAAAATATGCTAAAAATTGTTAAGTACTAAGAGAATTCCAGAATTGATCTGTGAAACTATTTCAGTACAACTGCTCAACAGCATAGCCTAGCAGGTTTTTCAATACTTTCACAGGGATTTTTTTAAAATATGCATTATTTCATATAATCCCATTACAACATAGTCTGAAGTTCAGAGCATAAGAAATTTTTGGAAGCAGTTTGACCAGAATTTTGCCACCTCTAAGCTGAGCAGTCACACAGTTTCTCCAAACACCCATTCTAATATGGTAAGAAATGGAAACTGCAAATATCATTTTCAGGCACTATCACAAATGAAAACAAATTGGGACCATTTACCTCTGATCATATTACATAAGAAACATCTTAAATACCGCTCCTTGCATAGCTGGACTTAGGAACTGTTGGGCCACCAGCAAAAAAAGGAGCCCAAGCTGGAGAACAGGAACTGTCTTGGAATTTGTTGGAAAGCTATCAATGGAGAAGTACCATCATCTGCATTTTTGCAATTACATGAAAATTGTACAAAGCTTCTTTCTTTATTGGTTTTGTTAAGTAGTACTGAGCTTGAGATTGATCATAAACTTGGGTCTTCTCCACCCAGTCTCTCAGACTCTGCTTACCTTACTGCTCTGGGTCTTTGTGCTTCTCTAACACACAACCCTGTAAAAATAATTCAGGAAGTGATGCCTAACATTGTATGGTACACGTTTGGGGCTACAGGTTTATTCTGATACACCTCTGGGGACAGTTCATGACACCAAGTAGTGTAACACAGCAGTAGCAAACAGAAGCTGCTGCACAGTCTGGAGAACAAAGAGACATCCCAACAAGGTCTTCTGCAAAACTTCACTTCTAAAGAGCAGGAACTCTCCCATTTTGCAGCTATTTAATTTGCAAATCACATGATGGTAAAAGGAAAAGTTAAAAACACAAGTTTTTCTTCAGGCTGCTTTGATACCAAAGCACGGTGACGGTGCATAACAATGCTGAGTATCAGTTATTGAGTTTTACATAACAACTAACACCATAAAAAATTAACTTACTATGTCTGCAGGAGGCAAAACAGAAGTCACACTTAAGTTTTGGAAGAAACATTGCATTATTTCTCCTTTTAGAGTAAGAGCCTGCCTGGAAACTCAGGCGATGCTGGCAGTCTCGCCCATCCTCTCATCTGCAGCACCTAAGCTGCAACAGCAGATAATTTCATATCTAATCTGCAGCAACTACTGAGTGCCAGCAAAAGCTGCCCAGCCAATGCTCAGACTGCTTTCTCTGCCCAGCCTGGATCCCTGGCAGAGACCTGCTCCAACCATGGCAACTGCTCCCAGCTGTTCTCTGTCCCTGGAGCTCCAGAGGTGGAGCTCCCTCACCTGTCCTTGCCGACTGCACGGTGCCAACTGCACGGCTCCCCTCACAACAGGAACATCTTTTAAGGACTAGCATGGAAAAAAGTCTTAATTAGCTTTTTCTGCTTTCGTCAGAAAGTAAGTTTCCTTAGGTAAGTAGATCAACACACTTGTAAATAAATGCAAAGTTAGTGAAGAATTAAGCAAAATTCCAAGTTTACCACATTTGAAGCATGTTTTGTCTTGTCTGATGGGGAAGCAGAACTATCCAAGTGATCACAGCTTCATTATGCTTACAAATATTATAAAGCCATGTCTGATTCATGACTATAAAATCTAAGGCAAAAGTGGAAAGTCAGTTTCAGATGTTTTCATGCTCCATTATTTTACATGAAAGAATTGTAAGATTTTTTTAAGAACACATTTTGAAAGATGATCAGAAATTAAGATAAAAAGAACACAATACACCTCTCCTGCTTAAACCAAAATTTGCAGTATGTAATAGATTGAAATACAATAAATTGCCAATTGCAACATCACGCTAAATTCCAGCTGAACAAGAACAACTTTACAACTTCCCTTCTTGCCCTCTGCTTAAGCCTTTGCTTTCCAACAGTAGTAGGTCCATGGCTAAGCATTCAGAAAAACACATTGCTTCCTATTCATTTACAGCATTTGTAGGGAAGATGTTCCACAGCAGTAGAAAAATTGTGCTAATATACACAAAATCCACAACTGAGCGTTTATGAAATGAGATGCAGCTGTAAATGTGGAGATTGAACCAAGCTGGAATTTGAAGAGATGGCTTTGAGATTAACACTTTTTAACATTTTTTTTAAAGATGCAAATTTCTTTGGTCACCAATACTTTTAGACATATGCACAAGCTTCATTTCAAGAAACTTACTGCAACCATCCCCATCGTTCTATTGACCTGTTCACTGATCCACTTTGAGCTTCAGGTTAACCCATCACTGAAAATTCCAATCAGTACTTCAGCAGGTTGTACCCCAAAACAGTACAGTTTGTTGTGCAGCTGCTTTCATCTATGGACACACCTTACTGTCAAATACCAAAGCTATAGTCATGGCTATCGTCTTTTAAATTAAAACAAAAGTCTGAGGAAAAGAATAGTTTTAGCAACTTTAACTGAAAATAAAACTACAAACACCAGATTTTATGTTATGAGAGTGCTTTATCACTGCTGCTAATACACATATTTTTGTGTCAGACACTGAAATCTTGAGCAGTAGTAGAAATTGTCATATGTATACTATTCTGTAATCTACCTTGACCTGTCCCATCTAGAAGCACCTACCTCCAGGTCTTGGGATACTTAAAATTCACACTTCAAAATCACACCAAGAGACCAACCAAACTTGGAAAACAAGGAAGAAAAAGGAGACGTAATAAGAAAATGAGCTCCCAACCAAGAAAGAGATGTCAGCTAAATTCTGAAGTTGACCCACTCCCTCAAAGGCTGTTCTAAAATTAAAAAGCGAAATACATTTCCAAAAGCATCCTTCACGAAAGTGTGCTGTTGGGTTAAGTAAAGAAAAACCCATACAGCTGTCTTACAGGTAGAGGAGTTCTAAGAGCATTATCTTTTAACATGCTCAAGCATCTCCAAATGTGCTTACATATCGACATATAATGCCTAATAATATAGCATCCTATATAAAGTATCATTCCTGAAGACACCTTTAAGAGAAAATTTAATATTTCCTAATCGATGTTTGCAAGAATAATCAATATTTAAATATGGACTCTGAAGCACCACCTGTTGTAGAGCTAGAATTGACTGAGATTTTAAGGTTTTGAAGCTGCACACCAATATTATTGGTCCAGAATTTGTGTCTGGACAACGCATGTCCAACTCAGTAACTTATTAGCAAACAAAGTAAATTTTAACTTTGAAACAAAGGCAATGCCTAAAAACTTAGAAACTTTAACTGTAAAAATTAGACCTGAGGTTTTAAAATCAGATCTAAAGCAGAGACACCAAGACTAACATTTTTGTGCAATCGTTGTCACCCTTTCAAATCCTGTACTAAGATCAGCACTGACAGGATGGAAACCGCCTACTAAACCATGAGCAATGGTCACTAGCAAGAGCTACAAAAAAGTGTTTCCAGACACTTGAGCATAATGCTTAAATTACATAATACTCTGAGAAATGATGCAGATAAACTGTGGATGGAGAAAGACCAATAGCTTTCCTTAAAAACCACTAAGATTTCTACAGAGTGACTCCTTCAGAGTCCTATGACAATGCAGGGGTGGGCTAGTTATTCAGAATAAAGTTTCATGTGCTTACATGACACCAGAACACTCTGCACTTGAGACTTCTCTACCATCTCCCAACCAGGCTAAGTTCACAGCACAGCAACATGAGAAACATCCATTTCTACAACAGATGCTGAATAGTCTCAATAGGCCTTAAATCTCTAGGGATGCCACTGAGGAAAAAAACAACCCCAAACCCATGCCAAAAAACTAAATGAGAGAAACTGAGTTTTTCTAGCCACTAAAACTCCTTTATATTAATTAAATAAATAAAACAAATTATATGATTTCCTTTCATATGAAAGCGACAGTTCAAGAGTCCTTGAACAGCCAGGAATGCAGCTTTGCAGACAAAGCTCCAGCCTGCAGCAGCTCTGCGATTTAAAAGACACATTGGGGCTGCTGTGATGTAGAGTGGATGCTGCTCCCTGGGAAAGCAACCCAGCACCTGGGAGCAGCATGGGCAGCTGGGACCTCTAAGTGGCACCCCACTTAATCCTTCATACCTCTGTCTTGACACAACCTGAGGTGAAATCGTCACTGCCAATGGTTTCATAAATCAATTTGCTTTTCTAAACATAAGAAATAAAAGACACTCTGAAGGATGATGAAGCAGGTAGACATGCATCTTCAAAATGCCACTGTGTGCTCAGAGGAGCTCTTTCCCACCCACTGTGCCCTCTGAACACAACTGAAGAGCTTAATACTGATGTACAAGTGACATTTTAGGGTGTCCTGCTCCATCCACGCAGAATAACACACAGTGATGCCACACACACACAGCCTGCTGCCCACGAAAGCCAGAGATGTCAGGCACTGAGCTGCCATCGATAGCTGCTGTTCAAGCGCCGTGGGAACAAGACAGCCTTGAGAGCACAGAAACTTGCTTTCAGAACTGCTACTCCTGGACATGTGGAATTGACCCAGATGGTTTCAGAACTGGCCAGGAAACAATACTACAATACTCAGTGTGGAAGCGCTTCCTCCCATTAACTAGAAAGCCTTAGAAACCTGCTTAGTAAACTGTTGGTTCCTGGCATACCAGGGCGAGTTATCTGTGTGCCTAGCATGCTGTAGGACAGGGAAACCCAACTGCCTTTGTAAACAAAACTCGCAGCGAGCATGATCCTACATAACAAACAGGTCTGAATAATTAATTAAAACAACAGAAATTTTTCCAAGTCCTCGGCCAGTCAACTTCTGATCTGCAGATAACACTTGTAACGACTTGTCCAGACAAAGCTATCATTTTTAAAGGAAGTTCTTAGATAAGGTAATGCTGGACCTCAAACACATTTTATTGTGTTCTTGAGTGTGCTAACACTGCTGTCATCCTGAGGACTAACTACTATTTTGCAGTTTTGCATATGCTCAAATGGCTTGAATTTATTTGTACAAACACAGACGCACAACGGAAGTCCTGAATGCTATAATCCTGGTACAAGCCCCAAGGAGAGCAAGCAAATTCAGTTAGAAGTGGATTATTCCCCACCCCACTTTCCCCTTAATTCTTCAAAACAATTCTAGAGCTCCATCCTAAAGAAGCGGTTAGTCTTGCTGAAAACTACCAGTTACACTGTGAACCTGTGCCAGCTGCAAATCACTCCAACCACCCTGGCACCATCATTTAAAGTCATTTTCCATTTAAAGAGTCTCACATCAGCGCCAGCACAGCCTTTCATTACCCATCCCACTTAATACCCACAATCTCTCCACAGCTCACTCGCTCGGTCTCCACTGACCAAGCAGCGCAGGGAGACTGATGTGTGGATTATTGGGATTCCTAATGCCTTTTTCTCCCCGCTGGCTGAGCGCTTGGCAGCCTGCCTGACCTGCAACACGTGTGGGTTTGTCAGCCTAATGCACTATGTCATCTGGAGAGTCTCAGGGAGAAGCAGGACCCAACGGCGTCCGCATAGCAACGGCCAACAGCTCCCAAAACTTCCAGCTACTACACTTTGCAGTACTGGTGGAGAAAGGGAACCAAAAGCGAATGCCTGGGTGTTTGCCATGGCTTGCTTTCCAAGAGGCAAATATGAGCAGTAAGAGCAACAGCATTCAGCACAATCCTTTAACCAAAGGCTGGGAGTCAACACAGGGCTTTCCTCCACGAAACATCCGCCCTCGCTTCATCGCTGTCTTACAGTGACTCAAAGTCTGCACATAAAGATACTGGATTTGAGTAACTTCACCACCCCCACACCCACGTAAGCCCAATTTCTGCTAACAAAACAACAGTGAAAATTCAGAGATAGGGGCTCAAAAATTAGCTGTGACCAAGAAAGTTGTCACCTACCAATTTGAGGCTGCCAATAAACTACCTATGCCCAACATTTAGTCAGGGCTGAAAGAAATGAGGCTTGGGTATTTTTCTAAGATACCTCAAGATATTTTCAAGTGTGAGGCAATACATCAACCCTGCAAATCCTGCTGCAAATTCTTACAGGATGCATATACAAAAGGGAATACCACACAAGGTGCAAGCATCAACTAAATGCAAATTTAACATCAGGTATAACTAAAAAGCGTAATGAAAGTGAAACTGGTTTGTAAATCAATGAAGTACAGAAGCCAGCAGAGATCTTGCTTGGAAACGGAGGAAAAGAATACGCAAAACACGGTTAAGTTTCACTTCCTCCACACAATGATATACAAAAGAAAGCTCACGCACAGCACATGGCATGTCCTCTACGACCTCTTCAGACACCACACGCTCTCCATACGCACCAAGATTTTCTGATATCATATCACAGATCAGGGTTTGGGAATTGGCATGTGAGCAGAGACAAGTAAAACATGTAACTAAATGCAGGGATTTTTAGACAACATATTAATAAAACCATTTTGCTGCTAATGAACACATACTAATTACTTTATAATAGCAAACACAGTAAAAGAAAAACTAAAGTAGAGCCTTGAAAAGCACTGGTAAGCAGTCCAGCTGCATCAGGTTTGGTTCTGGTTGGAGCCTACCATCTAGCTCTCAGCACCCCAATACCTGGCCACCTTGGTCTTGGGAGCATTTTATCAAGGGACCCTTTGGTTAGGTTTATTCCCATTTTACTATGGGGAAACTGGGACAAAGAGCAACTTGAGTGACTACAGCAGAAGAAAAGTAACAAAGTTTTTCTGAGCCCCAGGACTGTATTACACTGATGATAAGTATCTACCAGGTTAGAGAAATTACTTGCTTCTAGAGATTTGCAAAAATGATTCAGTGACATTCTACTACTTTACATTGCTTACCCCTCTAATTACTTCCTGGATTTGTGCAGCTAATTGGTTATCACCAGAATTTCCAAGTTAAAGAGAGCTAAAAACAGAACCTTGATTTACTCAAACGCATTGCGGGAAACAGCAGGGACTGAGTTGAGCAACCACTTCCTAAGGCGCTCGCACCCCTGCTCTGCACCAACACTGGGGAGTGAAAGACCAAAGGCTTACTGGGCTAGGGTAACTTTGAGCAATTACACTCACACAAGCCATCTAGAGGAAAAAACAGAAAATATTTGCTCATCATCATGTCTTTTTCAGAATCTCTGACATTACTTGCAGCAGCAGCAAGTGCCAGGATTCAAACCATCATAAAACTTCCCCATCAGTGTGTGCTGCCCACATGAGACAGCCCTGCCTGCGCCTGCCACCAGCTCTTCAAACCTTCCTGTTGCCCCGTGCTAGCTCTTGACACAGCCACAAAACCAGCCAGGTCGATACCGTGGCACGACAGCAACCCCAGTGCTTACAGTGAAGAGCGGTGAGTGAGGAAGGTCATGAGTGCTGAAGCCCTGGCACAACTACTGGCAGCTTGACTTGAAACTCCAAAACTCAATGCAACACCTTTAAAGACCAAGTGGCAACTTACAAAAACACATAGGCTGTTTCACTACCTGGAAATGGTCACTTCTGGTAGAGAACCTGGGGGTATGCAAGGTAGAAAAGGTTGATGCAACCCCTTTTAATGCTGCAATAACACAACTGCTCGCTTTTTGAGTAAGTTTCCTCACAAGAAACTGAAAGTGATTAAATGCCACAGAAAAACACATGGAAATTATCACTATGGCACAAAGACAAAAGCAAAAGAGCTTTTATTTTGCGCCTCCTTTTAACAAAAGAAAGTCTAATTTTGAAACAGCTGCTTCACAGACTCAAGCCCACGCGCTGAGGCAGGGGCTAGGTTTGGTTTTGTTGCTGTTTATTCACAGTTTCCCTGTTTATTCAGCTTCTTTCCTCTCCCGGTGGCAGCCAGGGCAGCGTGGGGCAACGGCTTCATCCAAAACCAACAAGCAGTCCTTGCCCCTGAGAGCCGCTCCCTGCTGCTCTTCAAAACACAGGTATCTACATCCTTCTGAACTTGGAAGGAGTTTCAGCTCTTTTCCAAAGGAAAAGTTAAGAAGTAACCTCAGATCTTGCTTGAAGTAAAAATAAAATAAAATTTAAAAGTGCCACATTAAGCTGAAAGGCGGTAGCAAAGCTGAAGAGGGAAAAGCCAACGAGTTACACAGCCTAAACTCAGTGTACTTGAAGTGTTACTTGAACACTGTTAGAAAAGCGCCAGCACAAGTTGGAAGAGAAGTCTGCTCCTTCCCTGGAGGCTGCAGACATTTCCTGGAGGTGCTGGTCCAGCTTAGGATGCATCAGCCTTCTCTGCTCATCGTCAAATCCACTTCAGCAGTGTGTCCAATGATCCACCCTACACTGAAGTTTAACCTCAGTAATACCAGTTCCACCAACTTCATGCTGAATCACTTTTGCCTAACACAAGCAAAAGACTGACTTGCTGAGGGACTAGAGGCCATAACATGAAAGCTTTTAAAACCATGCTTGTGGCAGGAAACCTCGATATCCAACACTCTTTGCAAACAAGTATGCTCATTTTGACATCAACAGTAGAGCTCTTCCACAGCTTTTTCATGGAAAGCTAGTGTTTTGCCAGAGCAGAGTCTTGCTCTACTTCCTTTGGGTATGCTTGCAATAAGATGCAAATCCAGGCCTATCTTTCTCCTAAGCTCAGATACACCTAGCCAGCAAAAAGGGGGATGAGTGCAATGTACATGAAACTGGGTGCTACCTGTAATACTGTAACATGGCTAACAGCAGCAGTGCTGGATTTAACACACCTGACACCAGGACAGAACTTCAAAGCGTGAGCATGTGCTCCCACTGATGCTAGTGGTCGTGGCCATAGCAGTCACACTGGTGGGCTCAGCAGATCTGACACTCTCAGAAGACTGTAGTCCACGTTCATGGTTGTGTTTCTATACTGGAAAATGAGGAGCAAGGGCAAAAAACAGCAGGGACTCGATGGTTTGGGACACAAGAAATGGGGCTGGGACAGAAATCACACTGGCAGAACATTCAGATCCTGCACCACTCTGCCTTCAGCATCATCAGGAATTTTTCTACAGCCACGCATGCACTCACTGTGTGGATACACCTTCAGCCTGAACCATACTGCACCAACAGTCCCCCGCCCCCCTGCTCCATTCCCCTTGTGTAAAGGTCTTCACAGAAAGAGTTAAAACATATTTTACCAAACCCAACGTGTCTGAAGTATTTCACAAAAGAAGTCATGAAGAGGTGTTTAAGAGAAAAGTGGATTTCTAACTTAAAAAAAATGTTGGTTTAAAGGCTATTTCCATGACTGACAAGTAGTGACATAAAATACCCAATAAGCTTATAAAAAGAACCTTGAATCAAGTCTAATGAAGCTGTCCCGTTAACGAGCTGACAAAGCATGCCCACGCAGAGTGCCCGCTGCAAAACCCGGACCCAGGCCTTCCACAAATTAGTTCTTCACTGCTTCAAGCACAAATAAAACCACCACAGCAGCTTCACAGGCACGCTCATCCACCGCTTTTCTAGGACAGGTTCCATCAACAAAATCCTTTTCCATATTTCTTTGGGTTTTTTTAATAGCAGCAAGACCTTCAGGTATTTTATTCCCCCTCTGGTCCATTCAGAGGAGAAAAATCATTCTCATAGCAGAGTCCACTTTTTTTTCAGAATTTTACACACCAGCAAAGTGAAGTTCTCTGTGCATTTGAACTATTTTAATCCCATATGCACACACCCTCCATACTGTGTAACAGACACACAAACAACTTACCTAGGTTACAAGTCCTCAGTGATGAGTAAGCCTTTTGGGTGCTGCCATAGCAGTAACTGTGTTTTACAGAAAGCAGCAGCAACAGTAGTACTAGGGTCATGATGGTCTGGTGTTTTAAGTTCAGCAATTTCTACACAAACATAAGCTTAGTCTAAACTATTAATTTTAAAAAAATAGACCGACAGGTTTGCAAGCCTGCTTTCAGGGCAAGCATGCAAAGCTAGCCCAGTTATTCTAAATACTTCACACGTTATTGCAATCACAGCATCTCTCTTCTTCTTTCAAACTGGGTAAGATACCTTTACATCAGCTGGACTGATTTTCATACTCATCCAAACGTCCCCCCTTATCAGAACTTTCTGGAGCAGCCTGCCCATTACACAGGTCTGAGTGCATAAGGATCATCCCAATGCTGGCAGCAGCAAGAGGCTGGTAGGTAAAACACTTCCAGAAAAGCAAGAGACAGCACAAGAGCCTGTAAATAACCTGCCTACCCAATGAAGCAGGCTAATTACAGAGAGTAATTGAATGACTGCTTCCCTTACTCAGAGAGGTGCAGATAAGACGTACAGGTCTTCTCATACCTCGGATGCGAGTTTAAAACACTCTCAGTCAGCAGCAACACACAGGAAAAGTCATCAGCTGCGACAACTAACAGCTTCATTTTAAGTTTCTTTTGTTCAAGTGCATAACTCTTCTACTCAGATATGAAACAACCCTTTCTCAACCAAACAGATCTATTCAAGGCATGCAGCTAAAGCCTGAATGTAAAACCTGTAAGTCTCCAATGCTGTGAAACAGCCACACTTATTTTAACTCTGTGGAGTCCGAGTCTTGCCAGTGCTGCCTGCACACGCAGAAGATAGAAGGGGGATGAAAGCTCCAGCATCCTACAACTCCAGCAGTATTCTGCTGTATCAACTCCTGCACTTTTTAAAGCCAGATTCTCAGGGAAGCTTAAAAGCAAGACCATGCACCAGCCTGCTGAGGAAAAGGAGAGATGTATAGAAAATTAGTTTCTTGCAGGACATGCACAGACATGTGAAAAAGGACCTAGAACTTAGTGTAAGCATGAAATTCTTAAATAAAATACTGTAAAATAAGGTATAGGTAGATTTCACGTAAGATGTTTACCAGAAATACTCCTGTTAAAACCTATTTTTGATTTTATCCACAACGCTGCCTGTCCACTCAGTCACCATTTCTCAGAATAGGATGCATGGTGGGAATTGAATGTCTTTGTGGAAACAGGTATGAATGTTTGTTGGAGCTGCGTTCAGTTCTGCCATACGTCTGTTCTAAACAAAAGGCAACCTTCATTAAAACCTCTTCATTAAAACATTTCAGCTGCGGGGGTTTATTTTGTGCCACTTGCTGGATGAATTTGTAAAAATTAAAATACACCTTTTTCTATAATACACTTTACACAGAAACTGCTTGCATAACAAGTATTATGCAATTTCCCGAATAAATAATACCCTTGTAGGGGGAAGATTACAAAGTCCTGAAGATTTTCAAGGCTGCAGATTTGGCTTCAAAAGCAAGGAGTCTGTAAAAACTGTGTGCCATCCCAAATCTTCCTGATAATTACTGACATCACATCAGCACCCAAAGATCCCATCATCAGGAACAGTGCCCCACTGCACATAGCAAGACAAGCTGGCAAAATACGCAATTTACCACTGCAGTGCTCTCTCAAGGAGCTAAAAATACCAAAGAAACAAAAATACCACCCCAAACCCCCCCCAAAAAAATCAACCACCCACCAAAAAACCCAACACGAAACAGTATGGATGCAGTTACACCTACAAAGCTGGACTTTGGTTTGGATCACTTACAGTCCTAAGCTATAAAAATTTATGCATATGTATGTGATGTAAACAAATATACATACATATATATACACACACACAGAGAGGAGGAAAGTATCTCATGTGCAAAACATACCCTAAGAGAAAAGCCCACCAGTATACCACACAACTGAGCTATCATCATGGAGATGTTTCAAAAACAGCGCTCACACTGCAAACAAGCAAGTACTTTAAGTAACTCACAGAGAGCAAACACAGAATCAAGGAAGGAAGTCCAAGTGGCAGCAAAGGGAACAGTAAGAGAGCAAGGGATCTGGGAAAGAGACCTCAGTGTCCACCAGTCCCTTACCTTCAAATTCTGACAAATGAGTTTTACAGGCCTGAAAAATTTTGTTCCTCCTTTTTTTCTGATTGAGCCTTTCCTCAGGTCTCCAGTCCTCCACTCAGGTCCCAGCACACAGTGCTGGTGGTCCTGGCATGCTCCAGCTCTTGACAGCCAACACTGACACTGCTCTTGGAGAGGAAGGTCCTCATGCACCAACCCCTGCTCCAGCCACCACACCAGCTGGGATCCTCACCCCCCCTTCCTGGTGCACAACTGCAGCCTTGTATTTGCACTGGAAATAGGCTGAAAGTGAAGAAGTGATTCAGTAAGTAAAAGATGCCTGTAACAGTTGAAACTCATTTTCATTGAAAATTGTAACGGTCCATTGCAAATTTCAGAGCTCAAAGTCCTGGGAGATTTTCACCGGCTTCAACTGGGTATCTCAAAGAACAGAGATGAGGAGCACAGAGTTTGCAGAGGCAGCATCCATCCTGCCAGGAACTCCAGACATGAAATTACACTTTCACAACCAAGCTAATCAGCCACGTTCCACACATAAGCTGCATTTATCTCCTCGGAACAGCAGACTTTTTTCTTAATTATCCAAGGTCAATGGCAATGAATATTGAGCAAACTGACTCTCAGGGAAGCAATGTAGATAGAAAACTGGAGGGCAGACAATCTTAAATTTGCTTAGCAGCAGTATCACATTTTAATATAAAGTAGCTCTTTTCAGACATGAGAATTACTAATTAATCACCAATCAATATGCTTGATACAGTACTTTTTTAGAAACAGAAATACTAAGTTATGTATGAGCATAACTCTCCCTTTTTCAACTAAGAGAAAGAAATACTTTTCCATGTTGGAGTAGGGCATAAGGGTTTAGGACAACTGGAGCATCCAGTCAACCAAGGGACCAACTAGTTAACCTTTTATTAAATCCATCCAGAATTACAGCAACACCCCAGAGTTCTGAACAGCATTTCTGCGAGTTGAAGACATCTACAGAAGTTAACACAAACAACTTGAAAGCATCACACCCCCAGTTTGATCCCTCCAAGATGGAAGGTCTCAGGCAGAGTCTCCTCTGCTGCCTTGCTGAAATACACAACTTTTCCAGACAGGTTTGAGCTTGTCACAGAACAGCAACTACTTTGGAAATTTCACTAACTACTTCACCTTCTCTAAAAGCACACATGGTAAAGGGCTGGCAGAGGTTTAGCTTTCTGTTATACAGGACTAGTATTGCACAATTTTCTCAAAATTTTTGTTCAGAGACCCCAGAACAAAAATGCATGTTATTCTCATGAGCTGAAGGGTTATTTTATGCAGTATTCATAATTATACAGCAGCTGAAGATTTCTGCAATCACAGAAGCAAAAAATAACTCCAACAAGCCCAAGGTGAGCAGGGTTCCTTGGTCAACCCTGTCCTAATGCTAAAGATAGAGAAAAAGGCAGGGAAAGGTGCACAAGGTGCTTCCATACATCTTGTGATGGACCTGACACAGCAGCAACAAACCTGCCCTGACCACAACAGTCCCAGGAAGAAAAACATCATCCTTTAAATGCACAGCAGTCCTTAGGCCACACAGGGATTGCATGGGGCTGTATTTCTTTCCAAGTTACATTTTAGTTTCCTAAGCTTGTTGATGACATTATATAACTATTAATTACACTGCTGTTCAGCATGCGTTTAACTGCAATGATTCAAACTGCTTCCAGTAGCTCACTAATCCAAAGCACAATCCTCTTGACAGCAACTGACAGATTCGGAGTATTCAGTCCTAGCCAAGAGGAAGAAAAATCAAACCCCTCATCTGTCTGCTGAAAAAACAGCCAATATTCCTGCTGACCAGGCTCAAAGCTCAGTCAGAGGCTGGGATGCACTGCCCATGGGACACCAAGCCTTGTGTTAATGCACTAAGTAGCACTCTCAGCCCAAGGAACAGCAGACAAGGAGCAGTGCAGATCTACAGAGCAGCAAAACACTGAATGTGGGTGAAATACAGAGAATCCAAGAGCAGCGGGCCAGGTGCGGCAGCAAGCCTCTGGAATCAGCACCCCGATGAGGTGCCATATCAGGGTTTTCCACCATTCCAGCAGCACAGCTGGACCCCATGGGGTGCCTGCTCTGCTAGTCGGAAAGGTGACACACCCACAAGCTGGCTGTGCTCACACCCCAAAGCCCAACACCCACCATCCAGCCAGGCAGCCCCGAGAAGCACCTGGAGTCAAGCTGTGCTCACACAGCCAAGGAAGATTTCTTTCCCAAGGCCCTCTTTAAACTGTAAGAAAAGAAGAAATTTGGTCTCTCTTGCATCTTCATCACCACTGGCACCGAAAGGGTTCAGACATCAGCTACCCGACCCAGCAGACCCCCTCCTCCTCAGACACAAGCTCTGCCTTCGCCCTTCCCATCCACTTTGCCAACATGAATCTTCCCTTGCAAGCTCCAACACAATTCTACATGCATTATTTATCCCTCTTGCTAAGTCATGCAGCGGGATAATTACTTAACTATTGTAATGATATTTTGCAATGGCTGTACTCTATTATTCTAATTGATTTTCATGGGATTGCTTTTGCTGCATGCTTTGAGCACAAAAGCATATTTTCCAAGAGTATAAAAAGCTACGTTTTACTTTAATTTTAGCCTAAGAGCTGGATGTCAAAAGTGATTTTTAGGAGAATATTAACGTAGTTTTAATTAAAACAATGCTCCTGAATTACTCAAAATTTTGCTATCTCTGCTAACAACCACTAAGGAAGTGGGGTTTTTTTTTCATAAATCTAATGAAATATAAAAATAGTTATTAGCTGTTCATAAACATTAATCACAAAGTTTTTCCCTTCCAATAGGATGTCATTTCCCTCATAAAGATTCTGCTCTGTGAGGCTTCAGTTAACATAATTACCAAACATTTGAGAGGTGAGAGATCTGCAACTTTTTTCTTCACAAACTAACAGCTTAAGTCAAAACACATCTGCACATCTTGCTTAACACCATAATAAATTTTACTAAGATAAACACTCAGCTTAAGACTTGGAGAACAGCTACAGTAAAACACTAAATAAAATCAGTCCTTTCCATATACCAAACATGATAAGCTACAAAGTAGAGCAGCCCAACTAAACAATTATGTCTCTCTACCCCCAGATTATTCTTCAGGCTATGCATGATTCAAGATCTACTCGTAGAAGTTTCATAAAGCAATGAATAGGATTTCAAAAAAGCACAATAGTCCCAGGAGTTCAAAACTGGTAAGAAAACTCTTTCCTGCCTCGAGTCACAAATTCTTCCAAGAGGAGCCATACTTTAAAACCTGCTAACAATAACTCTCTGACCCAAAACAGGGAAGAAAAGCAGCATGGCACTGATAACCAGCCCATCTTACCAACTAATAATCTGCTGGCTACAGGAGCAAACGCATGGATACAACTCCATGGGAAAGCAATGCAATTTTTGTGATCCAAGTGAGCACATAGGTACACAAGGACTAGCATGTTCATACACTAATAAACTCAAGAATTTTATGCAGTTGGCAGTAGAAAGAATAAACTTTAGACTGATGAGACACATCAAGAACTATGGTTCTACAAAATCTGCTGAATATATAGAACTTTCTGGGTATGTTGTTTCTTACTGCTTAAAAACAAGAAAATGTTCTGTCATCATCTCTGTCACTTACTTTTAAAAAAATCCCCAAAAAACAGATCCAAAGTTTTATCAGTCTCAGCCCCCATTCAAGCTTTGGAGGCTTCAGGACAACCGAGAGCAACGAGGAATCTGAGGAGTGCTCTGCTTACACAGGCCAAGTTCTCCCCTGGAGTCTTATTTAGGGCTTTAGACAATACAACTCATTTCTCAATTCTTTTTTATCTATTAAAAAAATCTCCCTGGAAAAAAAAATAGCCTTGGAACAAAGCAAGATCACCAAAGATAACAGTGTTAAGTTTCATGTCAGCTTACTCCTTTTCTTCTCAGTGCATCAGTCAAGGAGGCCTGATCCAGCCCTCGCAGCTGACAGCAAAGTGCTGCACCAACTCCTGCAGCCTCTGGACACAATTCAGAAAAATCAATGCACAGAGCAAAAGGTCACATTCTCCACAAGTATCAATGACCTGTTGAACCAAGCTAGATTTGCAAAAGCTAGCACACTTAGTAATAAAGTGACCAACTTATTAAACTGATTTCTTAGCACAGTGCCCATATCCCCACCCCTGTGACTGAGTAAACTTGTTCCTTACTCTGAATGCCTTAAAAGAAAATACCACTCATGTTTGTGACAGGCTTTTAAAAACACGTAAGTGTAGTACATAGCTGTACAATTCCTTAGCTTTGAATTCAGTGCCAGTAGGAAAGTCAGTCTGGCTTACAACACACACACACAGAGGAAAATAAACGGCAAGTGGGGAAAAGAAAAAACCTGAAGAGATGGAAATAAGCCCCAACTGCTGCTAGGTGTTACCCCTCACTCTCACTGTGCATTAGGAAAAACCCTGAGAACTGGCACAGAACTGTAACAGGTACCTTACTACAGACCTTCTCCCATGACTCACTTGACGTGCCTGGTTGCTGGTAGAAGAAATAGCTCTTCCAAGCACAAGCTGTGAGACTGCCCTCACATTTTACATCTTTATAAATGTATACACTGAGCATTAAGGTGTGATCTCCCATGCAGTTATCGAGTAGGTATGCAGCGCACACAGGCACAACGTGCTACTGCCCTGTTTGCTGTTGATTTTTATATCCATTGGTTAAATCTAATTGTAAAAATGTCATCCTCTTTCTAATAAGCAGGAATGTCCCTGTTTGTATGAAGTTTCACTATCACTTCTTTGAATGCTGGTTAAGTAATAGTAAATTGTAGCACAGCAGCATAAATACCCAGCACACTCTTGTACATTGCCAGCTGATGGAACATAGGAGTCTAAACAAACCCTTCCTAGGTCTCAACTTCTGAATGCCAAGGCACGGTCCCAGCTTGCAGAGGTGCTGTGAAACTGTCACTGCCACTAACTCATTTAATGGACCCCAAAATCTCACAGTTTGAGCTCCGGTATTACAGAATGTCCCTGTGGATAGCCCGGCAGTCCCATGGACTCACTCATCTCAGATGTATTAGATCTTTTTGACCTCAGAGGTTAAGCAACTTAAAACTAACTTGAGTCACATCCGGCAATAACTACTTCTAATTAATGACTCTTAATTGCTGCCAGAGTACTGTATTCTCACACCCATGATTAAGCATGTTCCTTAGTCTAACCCACATGTAGAACTGTGCAGCTAACAGTCCCGTACCTTTAGTACCCACAGGGCACACAGCTGTGCCACCCCTCCGGTGCTTTAGGAGCAAAGATGTCCCTGTACAGGACCGTGAGACAAAGCGTACAGCCTGCCCACCAAGCTGTTCCTTGCAGCTTTCTTGCTGCACTTGCTCTTACCTGTACAGTTCAGAGAAAGAAGATTGCTTTTTAAATCTGACTTCACGTGCATTTTTTGAGAACATTTCAGGGTTTCAAAGCCTTCTCTGAAAGTTAACTTTACCTCCTATAAGCTGTATGTGGCTGGCACTGCTACTACATTTGATTTACAGGCAGGTAAAGCTACACATGTGAGTTACCCAAGTGTCCAGAGTCCCTGCAAGTTAAAACAGGGGGGCAAGACCTCACAACAAGCAGTGCCCTGCTGTCACCTCCCAACTCACAGAGCTGGTGAGTGCACAGAAACACGCGCCAGCCAACGATTATAATGTCATTGTGTTCCACATGGGAATTCACCATTTCCTGACACCTAGGTGCTGCTCATACAAGCTCTGCAGTCCTGTGTCCCGTAACGGGAGCATTCCTGCTCACCCTGGGGAAAGCCCATGTTCGGTCAGGATGGAACTACCACTACACCACCTCCCCCGTGGGGCAGGAGCCCCGAAAGGAGCAAAGCCCCCACTTGCAGTTTTAACTTGTCCTCGCTGGGCAAAGCCAGAGGATGTCCACCACCTGGAGCCCACCAAACTACATTTAAGCTAACTCATTACTGCCGCCACACAACAGTACACCACCCAGCCGTCCCTCAGACAACCCACCCACCATCGCATGCTTCATCTTTCAATTTGACAGGAACCCTGCAACAGTCAGACACTATTAGAGTAACCTGCAACCCACCAGCTTCACTTCCAACACTTCCTCTGATTAAGACACACTGTCCTTCAAATCCCACACTAGCATCGGGCAGCTGCATCTTTCCTACACAAGTCAAGCTACTTGTCTTGTAAAACCAATAACACACATAATTCCCCCAAAACAATTCACCATTTTTCTGACAAGCAGTTTTACATGATACAGGTTTACAGTTGCTAATACCATGCTGAACTGGGAACGTTTCCTAGAGCTTATTTAATATTTTTTGTTAAATTGATCCACACCCTTGCCTGTTACAGATAACAAATGAAAACGGTTTTGTTTCTCCGTAAGGCACCTGTAATAACTGAGCAACAGCAGCAAACAGGCACCAGCCAGAGCTTCCTCGCCCTATTAGCATTACAGAGGAAAGCCTCCCCTTCTGCTACTAATGATGTGATCTACCCTGTATCCCCAGGAGACAAATGACTGCACTGCCTGATTGACTCCATCACGGGGCCATCGTCCATCAATGTATTGCCTCTCTTATTGAAATCTCATCTCTGGAAGAGAAAGTGCTCAGTACCACTTCTGAAAAAAACAGTGAAAGCACTTTCAGAATAAGAGCTCCAAGATATATAACTAAAGGCAAATGTTTCAGGAGAAACACACATTTCCACCAACCTGAACACATATGCATGCCTTGCCCAACCAGGACAAATAAAAGACTTAAGTCCTTCTGCTCACCTAGATCATTGTTTATTATTTTAAACAAAGGAATGAAACACCTACCATAGACCTAAACTTATCAGTCAAATTAAGACACAGATAGCAAATTCAACCATACAGATTAAAGAATAGCAGCTCCAGGATATTTAGCTAGCTGACTTGCTAAAGGGTGAATGCCAGCCTGCTTTACTCAGGCTCCAATCACAGTAACATCATACTATCCCTACTGACGTCTGCAAATGGCAGCGAAAATACGAATCCTTTCATGCATTTCTTTAGTACAATTTTTAAAAAGGAGTATTCCTATTCAGTTAAGAACTACCACTATAATTCCCAAAACACCACACATTTGATTTGGGAGCAGGTCCAGGGCACAGGGGTAACACATGCTTGATGCTCATGAGGCAACATTCTGATCAACTTCACAACATCACTGAAGCTCCCAAACCCTAGGACTTCAACATCCACTGTCCAGCTCTCCAATCTCACCATGTTAAGCTGCACCCAGATGTAGTTCTACCTGCAAAAAATAATTCAGTTCAAGAAAAATACTCCTGATTATAATCAGCCTCATATCTGTCTACTCAACAATATAAATATGAAGGCAGCTTTATCTCAGGCAAGATATTTTGTCTCACTTAGCACCTCTGCATGTTACAAGCAATCCATCATAACTCAAGTCCCAGAGAACAATCTGCTCGAGAAAACACGTCTAAACATTTATTCCTTGTTTACCCCTAACAGAATCCAAAACTGACTTGTTTTGCTTCAGTTTTATTTAAAGACAACCAATCTGATGAGGTAGTCAAACTAAAGTTTCTAGAACTCCTGAACATATTCCCATGTAGATTGTAAATATAGTTTCTGGAAGTTTGCACCTCCATATAGCAACTGACATAAAGCATACACTGTGCTTGTTTAAATATGGAACATTTCAGCTCTCAGCAAAGCACCATAAAATGTATGCTTCAAAAATGGTTATCAGTCAGAAGGTTAAAATCAGTAAGTTATAAGACTTCTGCACTAAAGAACATAATTATCAATTTTTAGTATTTTAATCCTTGTAGCACAGGGGGTTACTCCACTATCCCAGGCCAGCACCCTGAACAAGGCCACACACGGTTCAAAAATCAGGTCTCCTGGTTTTGCAATCAATACTTTAGAGCCATATAACCTCTTTTCTCACACACATCCAGTAGCCCTTATTAAACACACTTACACAGCTAATCTCCTCTTAACTACCAGAAACACAGGCAGCACCTTCAGTAATGAAATATCAAAATACTAAAATTATGCCCAGTTTGTTTTTCCAAAGGAGGAGTTGAGTTTCACCTGACTCTGAAGGATAACTAACTGGCTTACCGAGCAAACAAAACCCACCAGACCAGCAAGGAGAAGTGATGCTTTCCCCTTCCTGTTTATATTTGAACTAGTCAGAATTAAAATCTTTCCAAATGTTTAACAGGCAGTGAATTTGCTGATGTACCAATTAGCACTCTGCTACAAAGAACATACTCCTAATTAATAGCTGGCTTATGGGAAGAGCAATGTTAAGGATTTGGTTGTACCTCCAGACGTACCAAAGAAGTGTTAAAGGAGCTCTGGCTGATGCAAAGAAAATCTGTCTGCACAGAGACAATGTATTTAGCATGTGTCAACTGTAAAAGGAACTTATCTAAGTGTAATGGAGGTATTTCCACATTTCTTCTGCTGTATCGTGTAATCCTGGACATCTGCTGAGGTCAGGTCAGGTAACTCAGTATTTGTGGCTGCTTTTTTGCTGTGTCCTTAATAAACATGTAGTGGTAATAACATTAATTCACCCTTACCTGCCTGAAACACACACTTTATTTAGTCACAAACCTCCTGTAAGACCCCTTCCTTCTGGAAATGCCCCCATTCCTCCTTTCACCTTGTGAAGGTGGCAGCCAGTGCAAAGAGAGATGTAAAGAACAGCCGCAAGACACAGCCACAGAGAGAGTGTGTATGAATTTTATTTCAGGTCAGAGCTGTGTGTTATGAAACTCCAGCGCACCTTGGGAGTGACCTACATTGTGGGACTGGAACCCACTAACCTACAGAACCACCCGAAATCCCACAAAATAGGTCAGTGGGTTTCCTCCTAAGAAGAATTACGCAGACAAGGAGATACACACATAATAAAGGACAAGCAGAGCACATTTTTCACTTAACTAGGAGTATGCTGAAACCGTACCTCTCACCCTGCTGCCATATTCCTGCACACGGGCACAGGACTCCCACAAGTGCTGTGAACTGCAGTGTTTCTCACCAAGGGACCCTGGAAGAGCCTGCTCTTTAAGGCTCAATGGAGCAGGAAGGAGCAGCACCAAGGCAAGGAACCCTGAGCTTACCACCAGCAAAGCCCTTTAATTCACACTGCTAACGAGAAGCGAGCCCCTCAGCAGCCAGGGTACAAGTGACATCTGATTCATGATCAGCAGCGAAGGAGCCCGGAGTTACAGCGGGGGGTCCACACTACAGCACGAAAGCTGTATGCAGCCAGCCAAAACAATCCGCCTAGACCACAGCACATATCTTGACTCCTTTCAGCCCTCATGCATCTTGGGTCCCATGCATTTTGGGTTTTTTGAGGGGGGACCTAAGTTCAGCCCCACAGCACTGTGAGCTGCTGGACAACACAACGTGCAGCACCAGACTGAGCTAAGTTCCAGTGGGAGCCAAGGGTGGCTATATCTACCTCCTCCCTCCTCTCAGCTCTTGCTCCAGGCAACACTGAACACTATTTCCAGTGCAAGCAATGCCCACTTACTAGATGAACACACACCAGGGTGCAAATGCACATGCCAATCGTGCAAATGCAGCAGCCCCTCCGCAGCCAGCTGATGGGCACATGAAACAATCAGGGCAATTAAGAAAGGCACGCAGAGAAAGTTGCTCAGCATTCCTCTGCCTACCACTTCCCCACAAGGACCTGCTGAGAGCCAGGGCCAATATCCCAGTGGACGAAATGTCTCTCCAGCAGCGAAAGAAAGTTGCATGCCCTCTCCTCCTACACACACACTTTGATTCAGATTCTTGTCTCCTAAAAATACAGTTTATGGAAGAAGGGGAAAATGAGTAATATATAGTGTGGATATTATCAGTGATAGATGAACACACTCAGTGCCAGTTTATCAGTTAGATCTTTACACAGTCTCCAACAGAGAGAGATCTTTAAAGCTCACCATCAGCAATCCTTCAGCCCAAATGAGTAATTCACACAAACACTGTAACACACCAGATCCACACCAAACACATTACTATGTTATTTAGCATAAAGCCTTTTTTCCACCCTAATAAAACAGGCACCCCAACAAGGACAGCTGTTGTTCTGTTTTAATGGCATCCTATCCAAGCGGTGGAAGAAAAGTACCTGTGCTGCCTGTCACTGACAGCATCTCAGGCATCCAAATTTGGAAACTGTAGTGAAGGGGTACTGCCATGGTGCTGCGCATCAACGCAGCAGGATTCTCCCTCCTGACAATGATTTCCCAGAGGTGCTGAGACCCAAGAGGACTCCTGGGGTGATGGTAATGAGATCATTAATGCTGGAGCCAAACATGAGCAAAGAGCAAATCAGGACACAACTCATTTCTTTCACACAGCCAAAGTACAAGACTCGGATTTTATGCCCACGTTATGCTTGGACCAGGATGACAGATAATACCTGACCTGAAGCTGAACAGCTTCATCTGCTCAGATGAAGCCTCACACACTAACTCCATGCTAGTTATAAAACACAAGTCTATGCTTATGAATGAACCATGAACCTGTACCAGTAGTCAGTTTATAATGGACCAGTACTTCCAAGCCCCATGGCTGAGGCACCTGAGGTCCAGCAATATGAGCCATGAAGTCAAGCTTACTGTATCATCACGCCACAGCCCCAGAATTTGGTGTTTGCTGTGAACCACCAGCATTGTCTCCTTGTAAAGTGCTAGGCTTGCAAACCTCCTGTCCTTCACTCCCATGTGCTGGTGGGTTTCCCAGACCTAGCCAAAGTACTCCTTATCTACACATTAAGAAAGCAGCTGCTAATTACTCTTTAGACAGTGCTGGTAAAGAAGGTATGAGACAACAGACGTCTTGAGAGCTCCTTGCATGTGGGCCAACATTTTGCAAACAGGTATCTGTGAGTGCCAGCACCTAGAACTACCTAGGTAGAATTACACTGTTCCCACCCACTGCCAACAAAGCAGTTCCAAGGGGCACGTCGCCAGGAACTGGATGGCCCCACAGCCACTGGCATGACTCTAAGCTGGTGCAGACCACGCTCCACTCCACCTGATCCAACTGCTATTTAACTTCAGCAATCAACAGCAAAAATATGGATGATTTAACCATAGATCTAAATGGCCTATTAATGGAACAAATATTCCAGAGAAAAGGCACCAACATCCCTTCCACAACAGCTTTTTCCAGACAAGTCACATACTCCCATTTTAATTGAAAATAACCCACTTAAAGGCTAGCTGCGATACCAAATTAAACCCACCTTAATGCAGGCAAAAGATACATAACTGGAAAGAACTGAATGAAACCACTTTGCTTCCAACCTACACCACAGCTGCACACCAAAGCAAGCATTTTTAGAACAGTCCTGCAAATCCCTGGCAAATAAGCCAGCATGTATTAGTTGTAGGGAGATCAGGACCACAAGCCCGACTCCTCGTTCCACGAATAGCAGGACTATCTGGTGTCTATTCTGGTCAGCCCAGCCTGGATGTAAAACACAAGAATACTTTTCAATGGTGACACGGACACTAGTTTATGTCCTTCAAGGTGCTAGCTTAGATCCTGCCAACATGCAAAGGAATTTTCTGGAGCACTGATAGGGCACCAAGGCCAGTGTATATCTGAGAATCCTGACTTATACACCTTGAGCCCTCCACAATGAAAGGTCCGTCCAAATCACTTAATGCAAACTTCAGACTACACACTTAGCATATACAGATATTAGCAACAAATACAACAGAAATGGTTACTAAGTGAATGCCTTGTAGAAGATTTGCATACTACAAATTGGTAATTTTGGACTAAAAAGTCCCACTGTTTTGTTAATTTGCATGTCAGGCATCCCCTTGTTGCTCTTGCAACTTCCACTGACTTGTTTTTAGTACGTTTCTCTGTAATCAAGGCACATTCATGATAGAGGGAGTGAAGTTCAGTCAAGCAAAGCACTTAACCTAAAGTTAGAGAAAAATTAACATCAGAGAAGCTCCATCACCTCACCCTGTATGCCTATTCATCCAAAGGGAAAGATTCCCAAAATAGTAACTACCTCTGTGAAATCAGAAGGAGGGGAGAGAATATTCTCCCTCACAGTGATGTCTGAAAGCAAATCTCACACAGAAACACTCTGAGCTGCCGTGACTGAGAAGAGAGAGGAAGCTACAAGAAGAGGTGTACAGGAGCACAACATACGGAAACCATCAGAGACCCAAAGGAGGAGAAGAGCAAGAATACCATTAAGAAAAGCAAATGGAAGCAGGAAGCTATTGTCTATCCTCAAATAGAAACACACAGCTCCCCATAATGGGAAATACAAGGCCAAGTTCTGCCCTCACATTCCTAGGAAATCCAAAGTAAACTTTCCTTCCACACTTGAAGAAGTAATGGATATTGGAAGGGAACGTGTGTCTGTGGACCAAACCAGAAGTTTTTAAGTCTTCTCCTGTGTGCAGGAGCTGGTGGGGCTACACAAGAACAAGCTACCAGAAGTCACAGGACACAAGTGGAAGCAATGGCCTGCACCAGTTCACCAATACAGAAACCTCAGGGAAAGAACATAAAACACATTACCATTGCTCACTCCCAATCTAGCCAGTTAAATAGTCACCTCACCCAGCTGAACGTTGTGTTATAACACTGCTTATATCTTTGCCATGATCTTCACTGAAGGAAAACCATAGAAAAACTCAAAATACTTGCCTAAATAGAGCATAATAAAGTTTAACCATAAAATAGCAAGAATAAAGTTGAGGAAAGGGAGTTAGCGACATACTGTAACAAATCCAGTATTCAATAAGTACCACAGATTTAATGTAATCTTTGTGCAACAACTCCCAATTCTCCTGAGATGGATTTGACCTCATTTTTATTTAAAAGTGCAACTGCAATATTTATAAGCAGCCCCCTGAAAAGGTGTTCAGGTGCAATTCAACTGTTTAGCATCTACAGCGATTTCAACTTGGCAGGTCAACTCTCAAACTGTGTTTGAAGCTCGTTTTATGAGATCCTTGGGAAAGCGGATAGTTGGATCTGAGAAAGTAAAACTTCTGAGTGCTGCCAGCCATCCCTCCCACACACCAACAGATTATATTGAGTCTGAAAAAAATACACACACGGTGAGACTTAGCTAACGTCCAAACTAGTTCTCAAACCAGAGAATATTTATCAGCCAAAGTAAATTCCACAGCAAACAACCAGGGGGTGGGAGAATAGGTCATACCAGACCTTAATAAAAAAACCTGGGCATACTGTAATTGCACCCAGTAGTTTGATGAAAACCAGTTGCCTCACCATGCCCATGATGTCTGTCTTTCACTACTTCATCGAGTTTATCAAGAAGTGAGTTGGATAAATTTCCGGTGAGTGTTTGTGAAGTAAGCCTTAATGAAGCAAGGCAATTTTCAATGTGGAAAAGTGTCATCGACTTGTCAAATTGCAACTTAAAAGTCAAGCTCATCAGACACCTTGTATTTCAAGTAATAAATTATCAATGATAACTTGCTAAGTATCTGTAAATCAGTCATTTATTTAAAAAAATTTTGAAGAATTTCCCTGGCATCAACTCATACGTCACATACTGTAGTGCTCAAAGCAATACCACAACAAAGAGCTCTGACCTCCCAGGTCTTCTCAACACACAACACTCACTCACGACATCCAATCACTCCTGCTTTTGGTTATATTTATTCATAAAAGATATAAGTATGCAAGAAGACATGATGGTCCATTGAATATTTTAAATACTTTCTCAAATTCTACAAACAAAAGCAAATTAAAAGGCAGCCATAATGAATAGAAAGCTGATGAATTAAATGAATTAAAATTAGAAGCCATTCATAAGGGTCCATTAAAAGCTAAATAGAAGTACAGTGTTCTAGACCCGAGGATCACATCTGCAAGTCAGGCTGGTAACAGCTCTTAACCTGAAATCATCAACTGCTACCCCTCTTAAGGGTCCTTTACAAGACACAACACCCTACTCCCTCAACAAACAGTTTGAATATTATTAAAAAAAAAAAAAAGTAAGGGCAATGCAAGAGAAAGCTACTGCTCTCAAAATGAACATCAGCGTGGTGGCCAAATGAAAATGATCGAGCCTGATACAAGATACAACCCATATGGGCTCCTACATCTCATTAAGGCTCTCCTCCTACAAACACCCATGCATATGCTTGACGTGACGCTGTGAGAACTCCCGGTGACTGCAAGGCTACGCGCTGTAGTAGCACAGTTAAATACCAGGCAACTGCAGGATCAACGTGTTTCACCTGAGCCAACGGGGAAGCCAAGGAAACAGAAAACCACAGAAATCAAGCGTGCTGTGAAGGTTCAGTCGCATGACAAAACGAGACTGAACAAAGCCAGTGAGGAATCAGCTGTAGGTGCGTACAGAAAACTCCCAAAAGCCTGACCTTATTCAAAAGCCTGACCTTATTCAACACCAGAACTATGCTACTGAAAATTGCTTCAGCACCTCTGTATATTTTGTGAAAAGTATGGGGACACTTGTGACCAAGGTGGATCATAAAACACAGGGTGAAGTGCTACAGCACTCTGTTACTGTAACTCAGAGTTTCAATGGCTCAAAAGCATGCTCCCCATTAAAAACAGAGGCACTTCACATTGTCTAAAGCACAGTGCAAACAATAACCGACCGAACACGCTTTTGCCTCCTTTGTCAATCAAGTGAAGACAGCCAAGTCATGCAAACAGCCTGCTGATGAGAGCATCTCAATACGCTGCTTCACTCAAAGGAAGAAAACGATGCTTTTCACAATGGCAATCTTACAGACTGCTTCCTTGGCAAAGCAGAGCAATGGGAACTCACATTTGGAAGGTACAACATGAACAAAATTGGAACTCAACGTGCTAGAACAAATCAGAAGAAAAAGCAGAACATCACATGCCTGTTAGAGCACCAACTGGTTTCCAGAACAAACTTTCTGAAGCCATTAACTGGGAGAGTGCAAGCTTTTGGGGTTGGTGTTGGGGGGGTTTTTTTGACTAAATAAACTACTGTATGTCAGCTTCATCATCTCAAAGACTTACTCAGAGCAAGGCAATCAGAGAGACCTGACAGCTAAAGCTTTCAGAAATCCGCACCATTCCCACACTGAACACAAAGCCGATTCCTTTCGGATGACAACAGACACCAAGAGATCAACATCTCAGGAAGGGAGTAGTTGTTCTCATGGCATCTTCAGTTTCAGCCGTTTCCCTTCTTGCTCCCTAATCCTCAATCATTTCTACTACAGTAGAAGAATACAGGTAAATCTCCACCCTTAGAAAACCATCCGCCCCAAACCACGGTCAGAATGTTTCTGGTTGCATGCACACCTCCGAGGGGTCCTCTGTACATCAGTGACCAAAAAACCACAGAACAACAAAAAGATTCAGATCGCAGCTACATCCACGAAACCCATCTTCTAGCTCAAATTAAACACTTGAAAGAGAATTTTTTAAATCCACAAGGTTTTGCACGGGGACAGAAGGCACTGCACTGGGAAGGGGCGAAGAAGAGGGGCGCAACCAGATGATATCCAAGCAACAGAGGAAAAAGAAAATAAATCAACAAGTCGGCAGAGCCCCAGCACAGAGCAAAAGCCACCTCGAAAGGTGCAGCCTTACCTTGTGGAGGTGCCTTTCCTGACATCGCAGATGCTGCATTTGAAGGCTTCGGCGCTGTTCCTGAAGGTGCACACGCTACAATCCCAAAAGCCTTCGTCGGCTGCAGGTTTGGCTTGCCTTTTCGGCCTTGAGGAGGGGGAGGGAGAGGGGAAGCGTGTGTGTGTGTGTGCGTGTGTTTGGAAAGGAGGAGAGAGGCGAAGGGAGGAGGAGAGAAAGAAAACACACATTGAGAAACCATGTTACGGAGCCCCCAAACCCAGCGCCTGCTCTCACCGCCGCTCTCCCCCCCACGCCCGGGAACAGCCGACAAACACCTACCGGGGCCGGCGCCCGGAGAGGTGCGGTGCGGCGCCGCGCTCCGCCCCCGGCCCCGCGCTGCGGGAGGGCCCAGCCGGGCCGGGCCGAGCCCAGCCGGGCCGGGCCGGCCGCCTCCCCCGGCGTCCCCCGCACCGCGGCGGGGGCCGCCCCCCTCCCTCGGAGGACGGGTGGGAGGGAGAGTGGGAGAGTTTGAAGGCTGGGAGGCGCGTTCCCTCCTCCACCTTGTTAAACCTCCCTTTGTCTGGGAGCAGCGAGTGCGCGGAGCGGGAGTGCGAGCGAGCGGAGCCGCCATGGCTGCTCTCGCACCAGACCAGCCCTGGCACCGGCGGCAGGCAGGGAGACACCGGCACTCCTCCTCCTCCTGCCCTTCCACTCTCCCTCCATCTTAGGAGCCTGCCTACCTCCCTCCCTTTCTCCCTCCCCGCCCGCAGCCCCCCCCTCTCACCCCCCCCACCCCGGCCCCCCGCGTACCTGGCGGGGCGGCGCGGGCACGCCGCCCCCCTCCCGCGCACTCCCTCCATCTTAGGAGCCCCTCGCCGCCGTGCCCCCCCCCCCCCGCCTTCCCCCGCGGCGGAGCACACGCACGCAACTACCAGCCAGGGGCCTACCCACCGCCATCCCCTCCCGCCGCGCCAGCGCCGAGCCGGGCCCGCCGCCGCCGGCGGGGCAGGGGCGGCCCCCGCGGCGCTCCCTCCATCTTAGGTGCCTCTCCCCGTGCCCCCCCCCCCCCTCCGCGCCCCCGCTCACCTGGTCGGGCTCTTCTTGTCGCCCATGACCATGGATCGGGGCCGCCCCTGCCCTGCGCACAAAGAAAGAGGCGAGGGGGAGGGGAGGGGGCTGCCTCCGTCCAGCAGGCTCCGGCTGCTCCTCACCCCCGCGCCGCCGCTCCTGCTGCTGCCAGGCTCCGCTCCAGACTAGCAGCGCAGCGCAGCGCAGCCCGGCGCCCTCCCTCTTCCACCTCCTCCTCCCTCCTCTCCCTCCCCGCGCCGCTCCGGCGGGCGGAGCTCGCCGCCGCGCCGCGGCCAATGGGGGCGGCCCCGCCGCCGGCCCTGACGGGGAGCGCCCCCCGCGCCGCACCGCCTCCCCGACCGGTTCCACCTCCGCCCCGGCCCCCCCTCTCCCGTCCCCGGCCGGGAGCCCTTTCGGGCCGCCTCCCTCCCGCCCACCCCTCAGCGCCGCCGGGCGCTGCTCGCCCCCCCTCCCACCTCTCCTCCTGCACGGGGACCCCGCGGCGGCAGGGCGGGCTCCTCTCAGGCGGCGGTGGCGGGTGGCCCCTTCCTTTCCCGTCCCTTCCCCCTCGGAGGGCTCGTCGCCTGCCCGTCCTCGGGGGAGCGGGGCTGAGGCTGGCGGTGCCCTCGCCTTGGCCTGCTGCGGGCGGGAGCCCGTGAGGGGAGAGAGCGGCCGCGCGGCCCCGTCCTGCCCAGGCAGCGGGAGGGGCGGCAGGTATCGGTGGCGGGAGGACGGGGGAGCGTAGGCCCGCTCCCCGAGGGGCAGGGCGGCCAGACCGTGCCTCGCCCCGCCGTGCGGCTGCTCTGGAAGTTACGGCGTGGGGCCAGGCAGCCGGGAGCGATCTGCTGCTCTGTGCCCTGCCTCGGGCACGGGCTGCCTGGGCGTTTTCGGCCGCGGGTCAGGTCACCACTCGGTACCAAAGGCGCCTCGACAGCGCTGCCGCAGCCTCCCAGAAACGCTCCCGTCGGTCCCTCGGTGCTCCATCAGCTCCAGCGAAAGGCTCAGGTTCTGCAAGACTCCCCGAGGCAGCGAAAAAGTGGCGTTCCCCCAAAAGCAGCAGGGCCCTGCTCCCCCCTGAGCCCGTGGCGTGGCGGTCCGGACGGCGGTGTGCCGAGGACAAGCCCTTACGGAGCCGCTTCCCCGGGCCCGGTTCCCCCCGGCAGCTGCAGGAGGAGATGGAAACAACGAACAGGGCTGGAAGGACGAGGGTGACGAGCGATAAATAAAAGTTGGTTCGACCCCTCCTAGCAGCATGAGAGCGAGCCTCCCAGGGCAGGCTTCTCTTCACCGCGCTTTCCCCATCTCTCAGAGGCAGCTAAGCCGAGCTAACAGCTCCTGCCAGTGAAGAGCAAACTTCATCCCCAGGCAAGAAACAGCCAAGGCAGGAGGGGTGTTCGTGGGCTGTGCCCGAGGAGCAGGGCTGCAGGGCAAGAGTGAAGGCACTCTGAATGAAGATAACCTATGGCAAGAAAAAAAAATAACGAAGAAAACAGCTACTTAAAAAGCAAAGCAATGCAAGTGGCTTCAGGGAGGATAGGCTCCTGCTTACAGGAGGAAAGCATAGCCGTGTCCCATGCTTTAAAGCTCTAGTGATCCAGACTCACCCACAAGCCACAAAGTTTTTTCCTCTCCACTGATGCCCATTTCAACAGTCGAATCATGCTGGCAGTCACCTCTTGTATTTAATAGCTATGTGAGTTCCACTCACCCTACCCAGGCAGGCACAGGTAATTTAACCATTGCTGGCACCTCCACCAGCTGCTTCAACTGTAATTTGTACATACAATGACTTTCAATGACTTTCCTATGCTACACAAGTTCCCAAACAATACAGCACACTCCAAAGCAGACATACTCCAAGGGCAGGGTTAAGGTTGTGCAATTATCACATGTAGGAAGTGTCATTTTCCCATTGCATCTGCTGTTTTCCAAACAGTTTTGCTCTTTTAGATTACAGCAGTGACGATTGCTTTGGGAACAGTAAGTCAGCAACGCTCTTGGGGTCTGGTAAGCACAGAGTCCTGGTGTGCAATCACTACCAGGCCTTCATGGCAGTGATGTTTATGGGGAGAACACTGTGTTTGGGGACAGGGTCAGCAGAGCAGCACACAGAAAGGCCAAAAGTGCTGAAGTTTTTACCTTGGGAGAAGATCTAGGCATGGCCTGACTCGTGTTTTCTGTCACAGCTGCTTCCTGTAGCTCCCTGTTGCCACATTAAGCAAAGCAAAAGCCACCACAAGCACAGAATAAGTTATTGTGGAAACACCAAGGAGCGACAGCCCATTTTTAGAAAGCAGCTTATCTCCTGAAAAAAGTTTCAGGCTTGCTGTTTTGCTATGAAAAGAAAAGTTGTTTTCTTTCCAAAAACCTACTACATCCTTTATTATCAATTCCCCCAGAAACCTTCCTTCCTCAGCAAATAACGCTTTCAACATTGCATGTTAAAAGCTTGGCAACCCAAGCATAGCATGACTTCATTCGATCACGTACATGCAGTTGGAGATGATCTTTCCCAGCTAAACACTCCTCAAGCCACAGGTGGGTGTCTCTGCCTTCACCAACAGTACCTAGAAGAGCACTGTGCTCACCAGTGAGCTCACACATTCATCCAGCCAGAGATTTAGGGATGCAGACAACACTTTCCTGTTGCCCCCTTCAGACACCCATGTATCAAGACAGGAACCAATGGCAGAAATCAGGGCTAAAAATACAGACAAACTAAGTGACAGCTGCCTCAGCAGGGTATTTCTTTCACACCACAATGTTAGCACAGTGAGTTATCCTGCCAGCCTCAAAATTCACTGAGGGGGGACATGGGCAGTGCACCCCACTGAGCATTTAGGGATTTTTAGTGGAGCTTGGGCTCTTGTGTGCTCACCAGGCAGCTTTGGGCAAGTTATTTTTCCTCATTAACTCCAGCACCCTGGAATTCAAAAGTGAAAGGACTAAATTTTTAGGCTTGCACATTTGCCAACCCAACTCATTCCAGGTAAATGGTACTGTGCAGTTGGTGGTAAATCCTCCTGAGGAAATTCATACCCTTGCTTCTAGAAGATGCTACTTTCTCAGTGGTGCCAACTGTGCCACTCCTTGCTTGAGAGCACTGTCAACTGTGAGAGGATCCTGCCAACCAACTTCTTTACCCCTTCCCCCACCACACATACTTTAATGACAAAAACCTCATAAAGAGGTGGTTCCAGGGCATGACAAGAGAGACAGCACTGGAGAGGGCACACCAACAGTTGCTGGGAACATCTCCAGCCAACCTGGCTACCACAGCCTATGCTGGGAACTCATGTACAAATAGCTGTGCCCAGCAAAACTTTGTCTGTGCATTAGTACATCCATCATGGCAGGTTTTTGGATGAGAGAGATGGAGCATGGTTACCCCTCTGCACCAGCTCAGCATCCCCATCTCCCTTGCCCCAGTCATCATCACCCCAACACTACCACAGCTGCTCCTGCTTCATTGCTTCAGCCTCAAAAGCAACCAACAGTTGCTGGCCAGGGATGCCTGGAGGCACAACCCTGAGCTGAGCACCCTGATAACAACCTCTTCAGTACAAGGAGACTCCAGAGCCTGGGGTGCTGAGAGCGCAGGGATAAGTCCCTGCACCTGGACCGTCAGTATAAATGGATTTAAAAATAAACCAGGACACTATGCATGCAGCCAAAGTCAGTATTTGTGCATAGGGTCCAATGCCAAATATAAATATTAACTTGAGCTGCTCAGCCCCGTTGGTCACTGTGGTAAATATGCATTTTTGTAATTTTGCATCAGATGTGTGTAACTTCTGAGAAGTGACTGCTGTCTTGAACAGCCTGAAGTCTAACCACTGGCAAATGACTCTTCTGTGGATTTAATAAGGAATTTGTTACACAGGAGTTGGAATCAGGCTCAGGACACAGGTCTCTCTATTAGTTTAGCCGGAGCTAAAAGGATCAGAAGGGATGCTGCTGCTCTCTGGGGCAGGGAAGTTGTGTATCACCACACGATTAGCACCTTTTAGCAGAAGTGAGTGGAGAGGGAAATTAGCAATTGAGGGCAGAACCGGTGAACCAGCTACACTAGAGCACCTTAACAGCCAGCATTCATTTCCCTGTGTCCTGCTGAAGGGGATTAAATGTGTTTGGCCTCCTTAGGTTTCCAGGATGAGAAGACATCAAGAGGCAGAAGAAAAAAAATGAGGCTGTGTGAAAGCCAGCGGACTTCACATCAAGTAGTATAATGTTTGCTGTACCGTGAGAGCATCCTTGGCAAGGGAAGCAGGAGTCTATGCTCAGAAGCCTGGAAGTCTTCACCACAAAACAAAATACCAAACCAGAAAGCACGCGTTGGCTGGGGACACTGATGGCCAACTAACCACACCCTCCCCTGCTTTCAAAGCCCGGCATTCACCGCCATCAGCCCCAGGTGCTGACACCAGCCAGAAGCCAGGAGGAAACTACTCTTGGAAGTCTCACTTAGCACTTGATAGCATCTTGAAAAACGTGGCCCAGGCTGAGTTTGGAAGCTTTTGGGGAAAAGCCTTGTGCTAGGGATTGTGTAAACACAGAACTCGCTGATGGATGGCCCTGGTGCGCCACAGAGGTTTAGGCAAGCTCCAGCAAAGCATTCAGAATTAACAAGCGTCTCCGATTAAGACAGGGACAATAAGAGGTTTCACTGATAACTGTGGGAGAGAAAGAGATGATAAGGAAGAGTTACCACACAGCGTGCCATTTTCCAGACTTCAGTAAAGGCTCAGATGCGCCTTCAGATGGGCTATTTTTAGCTGAACTGGGAGCGCAGGCATAGCAAAGCAGGCAAGGGATGAAGCAAGGAGAACCACGGGGCTGGAGCAACACCACCAGTACAGCTCCTCAAAAAACCTGCCCTGGGATGAACATTACTTGGTATTTTCCTTAGTGAGCCCGTTAGGAAAAGGGGAGATCATTTTAGTAAGGTGAAGATGAGAAGCAGAGCGTTATGTTGGAAGAAGAGAGTAACTTTGAGAGAGCACAAAATGGAAGTGGGATGAAACACAGTGTTGCCAACTTAGGCAGCTGGGTGATAGTAATAAATCTTTCTTAGTGCAGAAGCTTGTTGGTTTGGCATGCAAGAGGGAGACGACCTGTCTCAGGTGTTTGTGTGGCACTGTTGTGAATTCCTCTCAGAATTACCATTCTCCAACCGATTCTGCAGTTGAAGGAAAAAAAATGCATTCAAGCTGGAGCAAGCATGGAGAAGAGTTTCTGGGATGGGCAGAGCAATGGAACGCCTGTTTTATCAGAGAAGTCTCTACAAACCTGCTCAGCCTAGGGAAACAAAGGCTGGGAGGGGATACGGCCACTCTTTAAAAAAATACACTGGGGAAGGAAGGAGGCAGCACGTTGCAGCAATGAAAGAGCTAGCAGACAAGAAAGAAGAGCACAACTGATCTATGCTGGACATGTAGGCTAGAAACTAGACATCTGTTTCTAACCTTCAGAGGAGCAAGGAACAGAAAGAGCCTTGCAATGGGAGGAGCGAAGGCACTCAATGTAAAGATGGACCTTGATCGCTTACAGCAGGAATCACAGAGTGGAGCAGCTCACACGGTCCCTCCTGCCCCTGTGATCCCGCTGAGGTCAGACCCTGCTGCTGTCATCAGAGGCCTGTCTCTCCCTCCTCACCCACCCACACCAAATAAACTTCTCTGACTTGTTTCCAGCCGACAGATCTGAGTAGATGCTTCCTCGAGGGAAAAGGAGAAGTATGGGGAGAAGAAAACTCTTCACCCAGCTTTTGTGCCTAGAAAGGGATTTCTCAAACTCCCAGGGATTTCCAGTTTGTTTCTACATTTGATACGTGTGGTTTTTTCCTCCTGGAAAACTGAAAACTTCCTGTATTCAGTTTGTACTAAAATAAGGATATTTTTTAAGTTTCCTTTTTAATATAATCTATTTATAAATAGTCTTTCATGAGTGCTTTGGAAAATAGCTGTAGAACTGAATTAGCAAGTGATCAAATGCCGACTATCAGGAACTTCAAAGACCAAGCCAAAAACTTTCTATCAGAAACAGCCTGCTGAAGAACAACGTGGTAGAAAAAGGATCTGAAAGATGAGGAGCAATATGCAAAGCAACAGCCAGTGCCAAGAATCTCCAAGGTCTACAAACCCTTAAAGTGCCAGACAGAGGGGAGTAGAAAACAGCCTGGAAAGGTAGAGAGGCATAAAAAGCTCTGCGTCCAACAGCGTTAAATGTAAACCTTGGCTGAGTAGAAAAGAAAGCCAACAAAAACTAGAGGCTCTAGCTAAGCATCCTGCATGCTGTATTCTACAGATAGCGAAGGCTGTGCAGTTTAAATCTCTAATCCCTTCCCAGGCAAAAAGGCTTTTGCAATAGTGCAATCTGGATGTCACCAGTATATGAATAGGCACCTTGGGACTGCTCTGGAGAGCAGAGGTCAAAGTTTAGTGATGTATGTACTTGTCTCCCTAATGGGTCTTATTGATTATTACCCATAGAAACAAGCAATGTCTCCAAATCTGCCTCCCCCTCTGTGTTAGATGCTGGCAACCATGAAACAGCACCTTGATCTTCTAGCTCCACGCCGTTTGTAGAACAGCAAAGCCCTGTGATGAGTAAAGACACGAAGTTGCTGGGTAGATTAATGAAACATGGCAAGAGGAAGACAATAAACATGTCTGTGACATCTGCATAGCCATGATATGTGGGAACAGCCTCACAAAATAATAGGTAATAAAAACAATTAGGACAACATGGCGGGGTGGGGGTGGGGTGAAGAGGAAGGGAAACCAACAAGTCAACATTGCAATTCAATCAGTTAAGTAAATTATGTGACAGGGAAGTGGCTGAAAAGCCCTAATACAGATAGAGCCAAGTTCATACTTGTCCAACCACAGGTATCCCAGCGAGGTGCCTTACATGCTGCAGTGAAATCGTCATACCTGTGACCCAAACTGGTGGTAAAAAGTTTGTACCTTGATGGCACAGGCACAATTCTGCAGTGGAAAATTCAATGGGAGACCATAAATAGAAAGAAGCACCAGAAGGACAGGACCCAAAGTACTGATGCTACTTGTTCCCTGTCCTGGCAAGCAATGCTGCAGCAGCCAGCAGAACAGTCCTGTGATCAGAGCCACCTTGGGTAGGGCACTGGCAACCCCCATGGTAGGGGGAAAATGAAGCAGTAAACAAGTAAGGGCAAGGGTAATTATCAGATCTCTTCAAGCTCCCAAAGTTTGTAAGATAGAGCCAGAGAAAGCACGCTCACTCTTGACAGTTTGGTACTTTTGGCTGCTGCTAGAAACTGGAAGTGGAAAAAACCCACCCAAACCCCAAATGCAATCCTGCTTACAATATCTCAGAATCTGAGAAGAAATCCCATTTGGGTTCAGGATTAGGAACAATCTCAGGTTGCAGGAAGGTCCCAGTTGTCTCTGGAAATGTATGGAGGCACAAGACCATCAAAGCAAGACCCTACTGACACACTGCCTGAGATCTGGCTCTCTCCATCCTCATCCTCACCCATCTCCTGGCTGAGAAGAGGCAGAGGAGGTGGCAGTGCCTCTGGGCTCCCCTGGGCAGCCAGGGACCCAATGCTTCTGAGCAATCTCCATTTCCCACCGGTGCCAGTTCCCAGCTACTCCTTGCACACAGAAACAGGGGATGTGGAAGAGCTTCCCCACACGAGCAGCATGCACACGCTCCTGCTGCATCTTAGCAAGTCCTCCGTGCAGGACAGGGATGAAGCAAAGCTTTCTGCCCATCAGAGGGCCACATAGGTGACTCCTGCTCCTGGCTCTGAGGGACATGCAGCACGTTAGCACAGATCACACAAAGTCAGTTACATACCCATGTGTCCTCACATTGAAAAAGATGGGCCTGCACACCTGAGAAAGAAGAAAAGCATGTGAGTGTGAGGCAAAGTGTAGATTGAGTCATCGATACTGGGGCCATAGTACAAACCAGATCAGCAGTAACCAGTGGGACTGTAACCAAGTGACCCCAGACCTGCTGGGGATGTTGTTATTTGATACACAGCTAAAGCACAGAACAACAAGCCTGGCACACACTTGTTCTTCTTACAGGTACAGCAAATTCTGCTTGCTCCAGGGTGTGTGAAGGGGCCAGCTCCTGGTGATCAGAGATGCTGTGCTCTATGCAGCTGACATTAGGATCACCAGCATCTGGTGGGAGCTCAGCTACGCAGGAGTCACCAAAACAACAACAAAAAAGCCTCTTTGTAGAGTACAGCTGAATTCCCTTCCTCCTGCTCCCTTAACAGATGTCAGAAAAAGTATGAATGGCTGCAGTGCTGTGCTTGACTCACAGCTTTCATGCTAGCTGCAGAGCTGGCCTAGTGTTTCTGAACCCAGTTCTGGAAGATGTTGCTTTTGAAAAGAAAATAAAGACCAAAAAATCCCAAACAAAACCCACCCACCCCACACAAAAACCCCCAAAAACCAACTCTTAAACACTTAGTAGTAAAGTCATTTAAAAGAAAACTTGCTGCAAGCCAAAAAACATTTGCCAAGTTTCAACTAAATGTGAATTTTCACAGTGCCACAATAAACACCTTGGTACAGGGGGTTCAAAATCAGAAAGCTGAGACAAGTTCACTCCAAGCATATATATAAACTTTTCTTTTAAAGAAAAATCAAAGTACCCCAAGGAGACATTTTATGGTGCTTCAGTTATATATAGAGATAAAAAAATATCAAAATGAAAAGTCATGGATTCATCTATTGCCCATCAATTCCATTTGTGCAGGAGGACGCAGGCAGGAGCAGGACTCTCTCCCCAGAACCAGATCAAAGGTCTGGCTGCTCTTGCAGCAGATTCACCTGGGAGCACTAGGGGAAGGAGGCATTTCCAGGAGAGATGAGTGGTCTGCCACAGAAATGCTCTTCCAGAACCTACGGGGCCATTTTATCTTCTCTAGACTCCTGCCAGGGATCCCATGGGCTCTACAATGCATAGTGCTGGTTTCTGAGCCCAACACCTCCCTCCCCAAGCGGTACCTGCCACGGCTTCAGGTGCCAGAGTGGCTCCAGCAACCAACAGCAAAGGCATGAGCCATCAAACGTTCCTTGGACTGGAAGGGTCTTCATTCTTGCCTGCCTGCATGCTGAATGGCTTTCCCTGTGCTTAGGCTGGTGCTGGAGGTGGGATCCTGAGAAAGCAGAGCTCTGAGTGCGAAGCAAGAGCACATCGATCTCTCAGGGCCAGGTCTGGCTGCCTGCTTCACAGACAGCAGGTGGTTTGTTCTGGCACATACAAAAACACCCTTAAATCCAGTTTGGGCATTAAGGGAAATGAACCCATGAGCTGTATGGCAGCTTTGCAGCCCCAAAGGCTCCCAAGGAGACAGCAGTACTGCCAGCACTGGTCCCAGACTAACACTATGGTGCTGCCAGCTACAGCATCCCTGCAGAAACAAGCCATGGGACTCTGCTGCCAGGGGAACCCCTAGCTGGCTGTAATTCTGTCCAGCTCCCTCATCCCATCACACATAGGGCAGATCAGGAAGCCTGCCACGAGAAAACAACCCATGTTTCTGCAGGGGAAGAGCCCACGTTTGGGACCACGGCTACGAGTTACCTGAACTTGTCCAGATAAAGGGGTGGGGGGGAAAGGTACTTACATAGTTTCCCCAGCTTCAGAGCAATATGGTTCCCTAGGATCAGTTAAAATGTAACAGGCTGCTGTGCTCAGAGATAAAATTAATCTTACACCAGGAGAATGAATTTTAAAATTAATAAATAAATTAAGAGCTTGCTGCATTCATTGCTAAAATTTAATCCTGTGCTGAGAGGTTCCTTTTCTACCTTCCAACCAGCCACCTTGCTTTCATTCAAGGAAAGCCAGAGTCAAAATTTAAAACCATTTCCAGGTGGTTTTGGTTAAAGCAAACAAAGAGCTGGGAATTGTTTGGGTGCCTGGTTTCAGGCACGGCAGAAGGTGGAGGGTTAGCCAGAAAGAGAGAACCGCTGCTGCTGAGATACAGCCACTGGCCTAATTAGGTGGAATAGCTATTAGTGATTCCACCTAATTAGATAATTAGATTAATTATCTAATTAACTGAGATTGTTGTTAGACAAAGGCAGGTAGAGCCTCAGAGGTGATAAGGAAGATATCAGGGCAAGGTTACTCTGTGATTTATATTGATTTCTTTAACAGTTCAAGAACTCCCCTGGTTCCCACATTTATTTACCCTAGTCTCGCTCCTCCAGGGTTGCTTTAAAGTGATTAAAGCAGGGAAGAAGGGGGTGGGGGCTTTTATACTTTTTTTCAAAGAAGGCAAACAACTTTAAAAAAGAAAATGTCACTACAAGTCCCCCCATGCTATTGAAAAGTCAGGACTTGGGGGAGGGGAGCAACCAAATCAGGCAAGGGGATGCCTTGCAGATGAGGACCACTTGTGTCCCCCCACTTCTTGTTCTTGGATTTTGCTGTGCACCTTCCCCACAGACCTTTTTTGGCTATCCCAGCTTGTTTGTCTCAGAGGAGAGACGCAGCCTGCGAGCTAATGATGCACCAACACTGAATGGTGGTGCTGGCAGATTTTTCTCCATCACTTGCTCTTTGCTTGCAGTGCTGGTGGGAACCACAAGCCAATTAAGGAGGCCTCGTTGTGGTAGATGTGGCATAAAAGTAGCATTAGAGCATCCTGCCCCAGAGACCCAGCGCTCCTAAATACCCAAGGGCTAGTGCAAGGCAGGTTTGCATGAGTTTAATAAGCCAAGTCCTGCTTGCTCAGGCGTGAAGCTAATATGCCACACAGACCTGGGTGCAGGAGGCACGGTCAGAGCCTCTGGCTTCCACAACTTCAGCTGCCTGCTTTGAATTTCACTGCTATGGAGTCGGGCCCACAGCAGAGCCCACATTTCAGGAGGCACAGGAGAGCGTGCAACCAGATTGACCCTGCCCTTCCCGTCCTACATCTATTGTTAGATCCATCAAGGAATTTGACCCACTTTGGGAGTTTCTGGTGGTTTTTCACATTCCATTTGTCCTTTCTGACTAACATTTCGCACTTGTGTGTCACAGCCCTGGCTCTGCTCCCTGTGGTGGATACTCAGATTGCCAGAAAAAGATCCAGCTGCTGTATCCCTACAGTGTTTAGAGCTTCTAAGCTCTGAGTGGATCCAAGATGCTACCCACACAGGGTTTTGAGGCATCCTCTTCACATTCCAGCTCCACCTTGCATCCTCCCTTCTCAATGAGCTTCCCATTTCCAAACAGGTGGTTGAACTCAGACTTTAGAGGCTTTGCACACTCACTCACACCAAATACACAAGCTCTGCAAACCACAAGACAATTTTTGTCAAGGCCCATAAGAAGTACAGCCCCAGGTGGGCTCTGCCCCAAGTGTCAGAGCTCGGCTGGTCTCTGCTCATGCCACAGAAGATAACAGCACTTTGAGATCTGGTAGGCTGGGTGTCCTCAGCACAGGACTGGTTCTTTTCCTCCCCTCCGTGTAGAAATGGTCACACATCAGCCATATGGCAGAAGAAAATGGTTTATGCACCTTGTCAAGAGCTCAAAGGTGCCTTATGGTTTATCTTCTGAAGCTTTGGCTGGTCCCACAGCTAAACCAGCCCCTTCCCACTACAAATACCACAGCATCGCTTCCCCTAACTTTTCCTGTGCACCTCTGAGGCATCTCTTTTGTGTGCCCTTGTAACGCTCAGCTTCTTTGTTCAGCTCTAATACCTGTGCATAATAATATCTTAATAACTTTATAATAGCTCCAGCCTGTCTCTTGGGAGGCACAGAAATAAACCTGCCTTTCCTAGTTGCAGAGACTGCCTTAACAGGCCCATTATTGGTCAAACCAGAATCATTGCAATTCTCAGCACCCATCACACTCCAGTGCCTGTGCCTTGGCATCCTCTTCAGCACGATCCTCCACCCAGGCCTTAGCAGCATCCCAGGGTTGCAGGGTCACACCAGTGCCTGGGGTGCTCCAAGGGGTTGGGAGCGCTGTGCCCAGCTAGGTGTGGGGTGTCAGGGTCCTGCCACAGAGGCCATGGCTGTGATCTCAGGCCGAACTTGCTCTTTCTGAACAAAGTGTTTACATCTCCGTGGGAGCTAAAGGGTTGCAAGTGTAGACCAGCCACATCACCGTGAGCAGCCGTCCATCTGTTAAGCGTATCGCAGCAAGCCACGTTCAAAGCCAACAGACACTTTTTCCACTTTAGAGAATATAACAAAAAAATGTCTATTTTGTTGTGTCATAATACTGGTAACTAAGAGAGATTTTTTATCATTTTCAACAAACTCTGAAACCCATCCCAGGCCTCAGGGAAGGAGATCTCTTCAACCAACTGCCTGGAGAGGACAGCAGTCCCCAGCATCCCTCAAGAGTCATTTCACCTCCAGACAACTTCCCCAGGCTGTTTTGGCCTCCTTGGATATCTGTTAGAAGCACACTGAGGCTGCCCCCCCATTAGCCAGAGGGATTGAGGGAGAACACAAGGCCAAGAGAAATGAATTTAAACTGTGTCCATCCCAGACTTTTAATCTACAGCAAAACGTGGCTGTTTTCATCTGGCTCAACAAGTTTGCAGGGAAAGGGCTGTGAGAAATCAAGTGACTTTGAGCTGGAAGCTGATCACCCGCAGAATCTAGCAGCATGAAGGTGCTGATCACATTCAGCGCTGGAGGGCCCAGTGCACAGTGATGTCATTTTCAGGGCTCAGAAATGAAGCAGCGCGTCTCTCTGGAGCCCCAGAGGCCAAACCCCAGAGGACAGTAAATCAGGGAGCAGTGCACGGGCAGCACATCGACACTCCTCGGCATAAATATCAATTTTCACACTGTGGTCAGGTTCTGTAAGTGTAGGGAATTGGTGTGGCAATGGGATTTTAACAAGGTCTGGTTGTGATTAATCGCTTTCCAGGCAGTTCCTCTGCATGACTTTATTCCTTGCGATCACTCCGTAATTACAAGACTAAAGCAAACTGGAAGGGACCACAGTGAATACGTGCACAAAGCTATCCAAGGCTGGGACACAAAGTTACTTCCCAGCAGTTATTAAAACAGCACATAAGCATGGAGCTTACCTGAAATGGGAGATATATTGGAGTGGGTAAGAAATACCGTATTGCAATCCATGCTGTGCAGTGGGATGGAGCCTGCCTATGAAAGCATTGCAGCACTGAAGCAGAACTCATGACTGAGACTGGCTGCTGCGGTGCAGCTTGTGCTGCGCTGCTCCCGGCCACGCTGCCGTTCCATGGGGACACCCATCCCGGGCAAGGGGGAGGTAGGAAGCTGCCACAGCCTGGATAAGGTGAGATAAAGCAGAAGGCTGCAAATAAACTGATGTTGGTCACTCAAGTTCCTACTCTTACATCATCCATCCTCTTGCTTTCACCCCTGCAGCAGAGAAGATTCCCTACCTAGAAGTCAGCCCGGCCACTGCCAGAGTACCCTGGAGAGAGGGAGAGAGAGTTTGCTCTGCAGGGGAAGCAAACGCCTTCCTCCAGCCGATCTCCACCGCTCTTTATCTGCCCACAGCTGCTCACAATCTGGCCCCACAGATAAGGAAGGCAGCACTCCCCATCCTTCCCGTTCCTCCAGCCAGCGATCTCTGGCAGCTCTGCATTTTCAGGAGCTGGGAACAGCAGTGCAGCAGATGAGCGTGGGGCCAAGTCCCATGGCTTTGACCCAGAGGTGCTGTGGTGTGGCAGTGGCCACAAGGATGGAGGGCACAGTAGCCCAGGCACACAGGCTCAGCACACATCTGCCCTGGTCCCGTGGCCCTCCCCACGCTCCAGGAGAGTGGCAAAGTCAGGGGCTGGTTGGATCCCTCTTCTCTGTTCCAGATCCATCCCTCTTCTCCATCCTTTTTGCCACCCCCTCCACAGCTGTAGCAGTAATTTGGTACCCCCCATTCCTCCAGCTTAGCAGAGTGGCTGTCAAGCACATTCACTGTAAAAGGGCCAAATTCATCCCAGGTGTCCACGCAGAGGCTTAACCGGAGGGACGCTTGGGATGGATTTAGCCCATTACACAGCGTGTTAATCATATTACTGCAGAAACCTGACGCAGTTCCCAAAGCACAAGCTGGCAAATCCTCCTGGAGCCCGGCAGGTCTCGGAGCCTCGTTCCAGTGTGCCAGAGGTTCTTTTATTCATTAATCATATTTGCTTAATAACCTTGTATCTCTCCAGCGGAGGGAACTGCCAGGCTCACAAAAGGTAATTGTGGGGTGGCTCTTCTGGAGAGCTGGAAGTACCGGCCTTTTCAGCCAGTGTGTGTGGCACAGCTCTGCAGTAATTGCCTTCTCTGGCCTCAGCAGCAAGGGCACTGGGAGGGATGCAAAGCCCTGAGGATGCTAGGTACCCTTCTGACAGCACTTCTCCCTCCATCTGGCAGCAAAATTTATGACAGTGAATTTATGATGCTCCGGGTCTGAGCTGCCTCTTGATTGACAAGCCCGTGCACAGCAGCAGCATGTTTAGTGCAGGTAATTACTGATGAAGTCAAGGAAAAAATTGCAGAGAAGATCCTGTACGCAGCCTGTTAATTGTACCTGTTCCTCTCGCTAAAAGTTTTGATAGGTGTAATCCATCAAATATGCTTTATGCAACTTTGCAGTGCTTGACTAAAGGCCGATTTTATTGCTTCAGAAATCAATGGGAGCAGCACTGTTGGAAGCAGAAGATGCTGTTGGTATTTCCCATCTCCTGTATCAGCACCGAGCATGCGAGAGGAAGGTTCTGATTCCAGAGCCAGCTTCTGTCTTCTCCTCCCTCACTCTGTGTGGTGTCTTCTGTCACTGTCCCAGGAGCATTTTTCTCTCTCATACTCTACAAAAGCCTCTGAGATTAGCACTCGTGTTGTTACAGCGTGCAGTCTCACTTTGTAGCTGAGTTGCAGGAACTTCCCTTTGATTAGGCTTGTTGAGAATCAAGCTTTTTAAATATCCTGTGATTACATCGCTGAAAACGTCTACCAGGCACATTTTCCAAACTCTCTGCTGTTTGTTTGATGTTTATCAACCAGCCCCTGGGGTTCTCCATCCACCAGTGCACCCATTTCTGTACAGCATCACCTGGCTGTCAGTCACACCCCAGTACGATCCCCCGTGGATTATTTTCCCCATTGATGATCAGGGAAGGGATTCCCAGCTGGCAAACACTGCAGCTGGAGCATGGAGGAAGTGGTATATTTGATTCCCTGTTGCTACTCAGCATTGTCCCACGATTTAGTTGCACCCCAGCAGATGATGCACCATCCCTCAGAGGGCTGGGTGCTCAGAGGGGGACGGACAGCATCCGTGGGGACGCAGGGAGCAGCTGGCAGCCACCGTTTCCTCTCTCTTCCTCCTCCCAGACGAGCAGTTTCGCATCAGCAGCCTCATGGATGCAGTTAAGCTGCAGCCTGGGCCGGTTTTAAATCAACCCCAGATGGTCCATCTCCTCCTTCCAGCGGGTGGTAAATCTGCTGCCAACCTCTGAGGCGCTGGGTGAGGCCCCTTGGACCGGTAAGACGCAGCTTCTACCTGGTGTCTCTGAGTGCTTGGAGCCCTAGAAACGACTTGTTAATCCTCACGGGATGCACAACGGACTGCATTCCTTCCCAGGTTACAGAGGGAAAAATGAGAGAGGACTGGCACCCAGGGACCACACATAAGGGGTGCTGCTTGGAGGGCTCCTCCACCCCTCCTCCTCGGCTCATCCCACCAGAGCAGCACATCCCATTCCAGCACAAAGCAGAAATGATGCTGATGGCATATGATGGGAATGCTGTTGCTTTTCCCATCAGTGGCACACAGAGACCAGGGAAGGCAGATGTGTCTGGAGCCACATCACTCTTCTTTCTGAAGCTCACTATCGAAGTCCCCATCCTGAAACCAGAAATTCAGGGACCTGCTGGCACATAGGCACGGTGGGGAAGGGCTCAGGAAATTCAATTGGAACGCTTTTTAAAAAGCAAAGAGAAAGCAGACATCCTCCCAAGACAAGAAGACTAAAAAGTGCCTTGGCTATTGGGAACAGCTATAAATACAGACGGGCTGGTTCTGGTGGAGTCATGATATTGTTTAATAACATTGCTGGGAGGCTAATTGCATAGTTTAAAGGCAAACTTAATAAGTAGTAACTATGAAAATGTTAGTTCTGAAGTTACGGGATTATAAGAAAGGAGAACTAGTCTATGCTGTATGTTAATGGCTGAATCAATGTATTAAAGTAATAATCTGCACTCGGTCTGGCTGTATAAACCTGCTCAATATTTCAGCAGCAAGAGATTTTTGCCTTGGTTCTCACAGAGAAAAATACACTCATTTATTTCCCCGAAATAGCATATTATGATGGATGCAACTGCCAAGCTATAGCTAATGGACGTAACATGATGGAAAACATCATTATTTAGGTGTGGGAAATTGTTCTTTAGGAATCCAGTGTCTGTAGCAAACTTGCACTCCCTGAACCTCAATTCCACAACGCTTTTCAGATGTGGATTTTAAGTGACTGTTTCTAATTATTGTATCACAGAGCCCTGTCAAAATACCTTTTGGTGAATGGCAATAATGTGTGCAGGGGATTTTAAAGAGCATCTACAAAGCGGCCGTGTTACTCGACGCCTGACCGAGCAGCGAGAAGACAATCGTGGTGACCGGCCCCAGCGCTCGTGGGTGCTGCTGGTTCTGTGGCACTCATCCCCCTCCTCATCCCCTTATAACAAAGGTGTCTGGGGAGGCGATGCAGCCGGCAGCGTGGATCAGGCAGGTATCGCTCCATCTGCTAGAGGCTGCTCCCCAGGGCCATGCATCTCCCCAGGGCCGTGCATCTCCCCTCGACTGCAGCACGGGTACCCGAGGGCCAGGCTGTGGGGGTGAGATGCCTGGCACCACTAAGAGATGTTCCCAGCTGCACAGGGAAATTGTAAGCTCCCCAGCGACGCATGGCACAGGAGGAGGGCTTTCTCTGCCATTTCCCACAGGAAAACAAAAGGCTTGTGAGCTCTGGGTATGGTGATGTGCCCAAGCAGCCCAGCTGCTACAGAGAAAATTCGTTCTTAGTGTGGGATTTCCCCTGCTGCCCAGACTGATGGAGTGAGCCTGGTGTAACGCCCGTGGAGAGCTGCTCTCTGCCTGCTGGGACTCACGGACAAGCCCGCACTGAGCTCCCTCTGCCCATTTATTCACAACCTAGCCCTGACTCTCAGTGATGCCCGAGCAACACAGGACTGAGCCCAGCAGCCCCAGTCCAAATGCACTTACTCACAGCTTTACACATCCTTTCCTTGCAGAGGAGGAAACCCCTCTCTGCTCCCCCAGCAAGGGCACCAGTATAAACATTTGCAGCTGGCTCCCATCAGCTGCGCAGAGACGTGTGCTTCAGGTGTTTGATAAATGTTCCTTGCTTTCTATGAATGCTCCTGCTGTGTATCAAAAGAGGCACTAAACCTGCCTCTTCAGCCTCACAGGAGCACTCTGGATGGTTTCTGCTCTACTGGTATAACACGCTTTGCTACTTCAGTGCTCATTTGTGTTCCCAGAGGTATACAGGCAACTCCCATTGAACCCAGTCTGAGCGAGGGACGGGTTTCCCAGCACTTCATGGGCACCATACCCAGTTTTGAGAGGCACCCAGCATCCAAAGGCTGGATGCTTTGAGATGCTGCCACATCATCCCTGTGCTCAAACAGGAGGGAAATTCCAGCTGCAGTTCTGTGGGCTGAGTCCTGGTCACTCAGGCTTGGCTGGTGCCACCAGACCTGGCTCTTACCACCACTACTAGTGCTGAAAGCAACACTATCTCTTGCTAGCCGTTTGGGAAATTAATGTTAATCATCTTGCACAAAACCTCCATCTCCAGCAGCCCTGTGACTGTTCACTATCATGCACAGAGTCCTCTCTTGCTTCTCCACATTGCCCCAACAGCCAGGTCCATGCATAACCTTAATGACCACAGCACAAATGAAGTGACAAAGAATTATTCCTTTCGGAATCCGAATTCTCAGATCACCATCACTATTTCTAGCATCAGTACATACATAACAGTCCTGACTGATAGAGGAAAACACCGTGCTGGATCTGACAGCCTGAGAGGGGATGCTGCTGCAGCCCCCTGCCCCCAGCAGGCTTATGCACAGAGTACACAGACACAGTACATATATATTTACACATACATGTATATATATGTACGTGGCTGGCCACATAAGTCACAGACGGGCACTTGGGGCACCCACACAGACAGAGCCAGCACCAATGGCCTCATCCTGCTCCCCTCTGGAGCTGGACAGGGTGGAAGTCCAGCGGTGACAATCCATGTGTACAAGGTGGGTCTCAGACCCTTCTGCCAGTGGCAAACCCAGTCCCTGCACAAGCCTTGCCAGGGAAGCTGTCACGCTGGGAGCCAGCCGAATGCGAAGGCTCGGCCAGCTCACAAGCCTGCATTCAGGGTCCCTTGAGTTGTCCTCCTCAGAGCTCGTGCCTGCGGCAGAGCCGGCAAGGGCAATTGCATCAAGCTGCTTAAAGACAAGAGCAAAGCTGCTAGGAGGAGGAGAACTGTGCCACAGCCTCCTGCCAAGCAGGGAAAGCCACTCCAGAAGCAGTGCTCCCAGCCCAGCAGCCACAGCCATGTCCTGCGGGTCCAGCACCCACACGGAGCCAGCCCCTGCTGCCTGCACCCCGAGGAGCAAACAGCCCCTGTGGAGGGGGTACCCATGCCAAGGGATGGGGATTGCCCCTCTGAGCAGTAGGCAGCAGGTCAGGCCATTGTTGCTGCTATGCTTTTTGCTGACCGGCACGCACGGTGAGGGCCTGCCTGGGCTGCTGGGCAGCTGCTTGGCAAAGTTTGGCTTTTTTTCTTTTTTCCTTTCTTTCTTTCTTTCTTTCTCCTCTCCCTCTTAGCTGTGAGCTTATTGTGCATTTCCAACAGCAACCGGGTGACCCAGGTGATAATTCAGCTGCCACTCGGCCTGGCACCGGCACAACTTGGCCATGTTTCAGACACCTGGCATCGCATAAGGAGGGAGTGAGACAAAAGGGATCGATACCCTCTGCCCCAAAGGCAAACAAACTGCATCGATTAACTCCAGCAGCCGTGGAGACTTGCAGAAATGATCTGGATTTCAGCAGGTCTCACAGAGACAAACTCTTCCACATGTTTCTCTCCTTAGGGAGGTGGTCCAGCATCCCTCTGTGCCTCCTTCCTTGGGGAGAGCCATGGGATGAACTCTTGCTGGCCCCATCTCTCAGACATCCAAGGTCAAACCATCCAGAAGAACAGGTGAGGGCAAGAGGGTCCAGGAACCTACCAGCCCCTTGGATCACTCCTTGGAAAAGACAAACATTAAGTAGAAAACACTTTTCTTTGCGGCAACATAAACAGGAACAATAATGCAGTTGCAAGGTTTGGAGACAGGTTTGAAGAGAGACAAGCAATCCGTGCCTGTAGCTGCAAGCGCTTCATTTCAACTCCAGAGCATCCCCTGTTTGAAGCAACTGAGCAGCTGCTGGGATGCACACACAGCTCCCGTGGCCATGGCCTGGGACTGCAGGCAGGGTTCCTGCTTTGGTGGAAATGGGTCTTGGTCTGGGGGTGTTTACACACCCATTTCCCTGCTGGGATTCAGCTCAGACTCTCCCCTCTGCCCTCCCCTTCCCCGCATCCCTCCCCGTGCTTCCTGCAGTGATGACTCCACGCTGGATGGAGGTCAGGAGTTAACACTCCTCTGTAAACTGGTCACTCTGAACTGAATCCCCCTCTAAATTTCAGAGGTGCTGACATTCCCCTGCCATGGCTCTCCAGGAGCCCCCTGGCCTTGTGATGAGCAAAAAACCCCCAACCCTTGCCTCAGCACTCACCTGTAAACAGGTGACAGCCCCCTGCGAGGGGGACACTGCTTTGTAGGACAAAACCCCATCCTTGGCAGAACTGGGGGGGCACACTGAGCATTGTGTGGGGTACAGCCATGTAAAAGGGTGAGTGGTTCTGACACAAAACCTCCTTGCAGGTATGGCACTGGGCACATCCCAGCATGGTGCTGGGCAGCAGGGTTTGGGGATGAGGGTGGCTGCTAAGGGTGGCTCCCAGGAGCCAGATCCAGGCTGGCAGTTCCACTGGCAGCCCACTGCTGTCTCAGGGGTCCCAAGGGCCTTTTCCAGAGTTGTGTTCCCGCTGCCTTTCCCTCTCCTCTCCCTTCACCCGTACGCTGTTCTTCTGCCTGCCCAGCTTGATGCTCAGCCAGCAAGGACATAAGCCACTGATAAAAGGAAAGAGGCTTTTATTTATTATTCAGCCATCTCCAGGGTTTCAGTGCCACAATGCATTACCCTACGTCCCATATACATTATTTATTTCCTGGTTCAACATAGGTAAAGCTAAAGTGAATATGAAAGATGTTTGAAGCCCATACACAAAAGACTAATCCAGCCCAGCTTCCCCAAGCTGAAATCCCTTCTCAGCTCAAAACCCAGACTAAAGATGAAATCCTGCTCCTGCTGAAGTCAAAGAGAGTTTTTAATAATGGATTTCCAGGGCTCAAAGCCTTAACAGATGTCTGAAGGAGGAGTGGCCCTGGATGCAGCCATCCCTCCCAGGCAGCCCACAGCAGCTCTGCCCAACCAGCCACCCATTTTTGGGCAGGGCTGCCCCCACCGCCTCCAACACCAATGATTACCAGCTCAGGCAGCGCTGACACCAGCCTTGCGAAACCAAAATGTCTTGGGATCCTGCTGCTTTTTCTCTTTTTTTCCTTTTCTTTTCTTTTCTTGGCACCGAGCGCTCAAAGGGAAGCAAATTCAGGAACCGGAGATGTTCCCGAGCCTTTGGGTCACAGCCTTACTGCCATCTGCAAAGGAAGCAATCAAATCTCACCTCAACCCCAGTGAATCCCAGGCCGGTGCTGGCTGCCGTCCCCACAGGCTGCCCACTGTGGCAGGAAGGCAGCGTGTGTCCTGGGCAGTGGCCCCACTCGCAGTTCTGGCCGTTAGCGCTGAGCTGCTGTGGACACCGTTTCTTTAGAGAACGATGGGATTTCTTTGGATAAGCTGTATTTCCAGGAAGGAGGGGGAGGAACTTGATCCTCCACACCTCAGTCCCGAGAGGGGAGTAAAAGAAAATCAGCTGAGATTATTCAGGCATTTATTTACCTTCTGGTGAAAGCCGGCACTCGCCAAGTGAAGAAGAAGAAATGCTCCTTCTCCTGTTGTCCCTGCTGCAAGGGATGGACAAAGTCAGACAGGGGGGCTTGCAATGCTCAGCCTTCAAAAATGTGCTTTGCCACCCCTGTATGTACAGGCAGGGGTGATAAGGGGAGCTTCTCAATGCAGGGACACACTGTCTTCCCCCCCCACCTTCTCCCACCCCTCTGTGCCTGCAGCCCTCACACCCTGACCAGTAATTAGTAAAGCAAGTGCTATTACGGAACCACAGAACTGTAGGGGTTGGAAGGGACCTCCAGAGATCATCAGGTCTAACCCCCCTGCCAAAGCAGGTTCCCTAGGACAGGTTGGTGTCCAGACAGGTCTTGGATATCTCCAGAGAAGCAGACTCCACAACCCCCCTGGGCAGCCTGTCCCAGGGCTCTGTCGCCCTCACTGTGAAGAAGTTCTTCCTCACAGTGGTGGGGGTCCCTGGGCAATACCCCTGCCATGGAGGGCTCTGGGACCTCCTCATGCAACCTCCACGTCTCCCTGTTTTCTGCCTCCTCACTCTGGGACTGGCTTTTGAATTCAGACTTCAGCTTTTTAATCCAGGCTTCAGCTTTGCCTGAGGCATCAGGATCTGGGGAGATGGCCCACAGCTGCTTACACTGGGCATCACAGGATCCCACAGTCCCTGCTGGCTGAGGCCAGTTCAGAGGAGAGATGCCACTGATACAGACATGGTGCTGCTAATGCCTGGAGTCAGGCAGGGACCAGCCAACAGCTCACAAATCCTTGACACCTCTGTGGCTGCTTGGCTGGCGCTTGCTGGGCACCTCCGTCCCCCACCCCCCTTGCTCTGCCACCCCCTGTCCCTGCCACTTGCTTCTCCTGTGACAAAGCATCACCATGCCAAGACCAGTGGGCCCTCCCTGAAGCCAACTCTCCGTGTATATGAGGGGGGATGGGCAGAAACCCTCCTCAGATATGCAAGGCCTCCCAGCCATGAGTGTTGATACAATGATTACCGTGTTTGTTATGTTAAATACCACTATTTAAACAAGGGGTGCCTGCAAGCATGCTGTTTGGGAGCCCATGTCAATATTAGCTCCTGAGCAGCAGGGAGCAGGTAAGCTGGATGTCTCCCACCATGTGCCACGCATGGAACGCCTTCGCCTTAACTTCCAGACCTCCTTTGATCACTTCTCACAATTGTCTTGTCATCAGAAAGCAGAACGCTTCCTTTGATGTAAAAACCTCCACGTTTGCTGCTAATAAAACGGCCTTGATTCAGCCCAGCCCCGAGCAAAGCCCATAAATACCGCTCTACCCTTCCAAAGAGCAGGCCCGAGTCCCTCCGAGAGCCAGGGAAGGGGCACACATGCTGCGATGCTTTGCTGAACGTGGGGAGGATTCATCACAGGCCGCAATTTAACCGTGCACTTAAGTGATTTGCTGAACTGGAGCATTAAATGGGAAGCAGCGATTTCTTTTAACTGCCTATAAATACCGTAACTTCTTCTCGTAGCTGGAGCTATTTTTTAATGACTGGTGCTTAGCTACATTGAAGTTTAAAACCCTGTGGAAACAAAAAAAAAAGAAGCAGCAAAGCCCTGCTTCAGCACATGGCTAACACAAAAGCAACATTTCTTGTCCATATGGAGAACATATTGGCTGAACTCAGCTACGCAGCGACCTTTATCTTTGCTTGTGAGATGAGACCAATTAAGTCGGCGGTGGTGATGCTGCCGGTGAGTTATCGCTCTCCTTCCTCGGGCAGATAAAGGTCAGGAGTGAGGCGGGCGATGCGATGCGATGCTCACTGCATGGTGACTGGCTCTGCTACCTGTTGCCAAGTGCAGATGCTCACAGGCTGCCACTCATTGCATGGCCCAGAGGCTGCTTTACAGCTAATGGGGAGATTTTGGACACCCCCACCTCATGTGGGACACTGGGCAGGTCTTCAGATGCGTGCATCTATATATATACATACATACACATAAATATATACACCCTGGCACTATGCATGGCAGAGCCCCAGACAGAGCAGCCTGAACCGAACCCCTTCTGCAGCCGCCGGGGGGAAGTTCTCCCCCCCACACCAGCCCCAGCCCACCATGGAGTATGTCTGAGGACCGCAGGGCACATGGTGGCCTTCCAGCCGTATATCACCGCAGCTGGGTATCACGGTCAGGGCGCAGGGCAGCCACCTCCCCCGGGGGATGAATTACAGAGCAATAAACCACGCTCGTCTCAGCAGGAGGGTTTTATGCCCACCATCAATCAGGAGACACAAACAGCTCCGTTCCCAGCAGCACTGGCAGAAAGCAAGGCAGAAATGGGTGCACAGGGATCCTGGGGATTTAGGGAGGTGGTTCTGGCCAGGGTAGGAGACCTGGGAACCACCTGGGACGGTGCCCTGGCAGTGTAAAGCATTGCAGCACCGAGGGTACGGCAGCATCTCCCTTACTAACCATCCAGCTTCTCTCGGTGCTGGGGAAGGGACCAGGCAGAGGCAATGGCCATGGTGTCCTGTCTGCCTCAGATCTTATTTAAGCCACTCACCTTTAATCTGAAGAGGTGCCAACAAGGCTGGCAGCTCCCGGGCTTTGTAGGTGTGTATATCTTTACCTACTCCTGGAGCTTGTGCCCATGCACGTAGTGCTACTCGGTTCAGAAATTCAAATCATGGAGGCAAAACCCAAACCTGCTCCGAGGAGCCAGGGAGGTTTCAGGAGCCAGGCCTGGGGCAGCAGCATCCTGCCTGCAGCAGAGCCCTCGCAGGCGCTGTTTTGTCAGCACACACCTGGCTCCCTGCTCCTCTGTTTGATCTCTAATTGATAAAAAGCATCATATGGGAAACAAAAAACCCCAACCATAATGCAACAACCAAAAAAAGAAAAGCAAACCCAAACCATCCTCCCCGTAGAGACTTGGGAAGAAGGGAGTTGAAGGTGTGCATTTGGGGCTTGCAAACCCTGGAGTGGTAGTTAGATACCGATGTGCCTGGCTGAACGTGGCCCTAAACATCTGCTTTCCCATTACTTACAATTAGGAGAGTGAGCTAAATCCAAGCCAGCGCATCCAGATGACTGTATCCTGAGCACAAACACCTGGATAGGGAGAATCTCACTCACCTGATACTCGCTCCCTGCTGAATTTGTGTTTTCCCAATAGGTTTGTTTCCCCAGCAGAGAGGAGCTGCTTCCCGAAGCATCCTGGCAGCACGCTGTCTCTCTGGGGCAGTCAGCCACACACCAGCCTTCTTGTCAAGACATTAACCAAGATGAAAAGGCAATAAAACTACAGGGCCCCGTTCATTCCTCAAGAGCAGAGCCCAGATCCACGCTGCAGAACGACTGCGAGCCTGTCTCACTGTCATGCAAAAGGGGCCGCAGCAGCACAGAGTCACATCTTAACCTGGAAACCCCTTGGGATGTCTTCTCTTACAGTTCTTTGGGAGGAAGAGCTGCCTCACACCCCAAGGGAGGCAGCAGCAGACCACTGCCTCCCCTCCCATAGCCCAGTTGGATGTTCAAGCCGTCCTCCCAGTCGGAGGTCAGTTCCCCTGCGCTGGCAGCACGAGTCTTGCTCATCTCCATGGGATCCCAACGTACTTCAAGGACATGAATAATAAGGGATAATCACACAACCACATACCATTCATGTATTTATGTACAGTCTTTTCCCTGGCTCCAGTTAGCTTCTATAAAGCCGTCAGGTTTAATGAGTGGTTTGTTGTTACCCTAATGTCGCAGGATCTTATATCTTTTCCTCTCTCTGCTATGAAAGTTTTCCTGGCTGTTGTATAGATGTTTTTCCAAGCTAAAAATAGGATTATCTCTTTACCAATCGAGTCTGTCTGGGATTATATATTCAAAGAGCGTGATATAGAGACGTGGAATAAAGGTTTAATGAATCACAAAATTGAATTCTTTAGGGGCTGGAAGCATTTTTCTGAATAAAACAACAACTTAATGTCCTACGTGTTGTACTTTACAAACTGGGACCTAAACTTATCTTGTACAAAGGAAATTACAGAGGCAATCATGGGAGGTCTTTTATTAGTATTTCTTCTCTCCCCGGCACAGAGTAGAATATGAATTGATTGCCAGAGATTTTTTAAGTGCCTTTGATTGAAGAGATGATCTCTGATAAGCTGCTGGAGGAAAATAGAAGCCAACAGCTGCTCCATTTAACATCAGCTAGCCTCCAGTTCTGGCAGTTTGCTAAATAACTGTTTTACATTCATCAACACATCTCTGTGTCACAGCCACGCTCGCACACACCTCCCCGTTCCTGCGGCGTGCTGCGTGACACCAGCTATTCTGTGGTAGGAGAAGTTCAGTCGTGATGCTGAAAACACACGTGGGTCCTTCCCCAACTTACCAGGCTGGTTGCTGACAGTTTAAAATACCCCAGCAGTTTCCATCGGTGCTGTGCTCCTTCTTAAAGCAGGGGGAGAGACCATCCACTGTGTTTTAGAGCTGAGGAGAGAAAATAAGTCATTGTTGTCTGTGGCATTGGGTCTAGCAGACAATTAACTCTCAAATACCAAACCTTTGCCATTAATAAATTCTGAGGGAGTTGCTGATCCCTGGATAACTCTGTGGCGCTTTCCCCCAGCTCGCAGTATATTACACCGTAGCAGGACCCATTTCATAGCTCTGTCAGCTGCTTATGCCTTAAACTGCCTTCGCCCACGCCACACCAATTGTCTTTATTTTAACACCCTCCTTGCCATTCCCTCCCCAGGCTGGACAAACACCCACAGCCCCAAGGTGCCTGGCCCCAGTGGGAGAGGACGATGGCCAGCTCCATTCCTGGTTTTCACCTCCCCGTCCTGCCAAGTCAGGATAGACTTGGACACAAGCTGCCCCAACACGTGCTTGGGGATGGGCAGCACAGGTTTCTGCTGCTGGTGTGGATGGGGTCAGAGAGATCCAGTCAGAGTCTGCACCCCACAGGGAGCATCCCCCAGGGTAACACATTCCTGCTGCCATCTCCAGGGTGCTGCAGCCATAAATGATATCTAGCTCATCAATCAGCACTGAATGCATGTCTGTACACCTGCCATGCCTACCTGAGCGTGCAAGAGCAGCCCTACCCCAGCACAGCAGTAGGATAAAAAGCCTCTCAGCCATGGCTTTCCTGCAGTGGGTGGCAGGTGACACCCCAGCCTCAGCCTGTGACATACAGCCGCTGCACACACAAGGTCACCCCGCAGATGTGGGAGCAGGACCGGAGTGGTGTCCCCTGGCTGCAGCCCACCCCATGCTCCCCCCTCCCCCAGCTGCAAAGCCTGACCCAACAGAGGAATTTATATCCTGCAGCTCCCCTGTGAGCAGTGCCCCAAGGCACCAAAGATGAATCCCTCAGCACAGTTTTATTACTCAGTTCAAGGTGCAGTTGAAAGATGTTGTCCGAAGAGGGCTGTGCTTTCCTCCTCCTCCTCCCTCCTTGAAAAGGAGAGCAGGGAAATGAAGTTGTTGGCTGCCATTGGACCTTACCTTCCCTGGGCACTCCCACGCCAGACCCAGCACCCTTCACATGTGTTGCAGCCTGGGCTGTTGGTTTTGATGTTGTCCTGGAACGGCTCTGAGAAGTCCACAGGCTCTCTGTTTGGCATGAGTAAAGCCTTTTCTGAAGAAAACACTCAAAGGGTTATGCAAGAATAACGCTAAAAGGACTAGTAATCATTTAGAGGTAGGCAGGGGCTATATTAGCCAAGGAGAGTAATTTCAGATCTTGACTGCAAGGCAACAAGAGGCTGCACATCTCCTCAGGCTACAGAGCCGGTCAGTTTGTAGGCTTTATTTAGCCCAGGAAACCTTTGGGCTCCCGAAGAGCAGCCAGCCCTGTGCAATGGCCACTTCAATGCTGCTGCCGCACAGAGGAGGAGCTGATGCTAAGCACCTAAAACTTGCTCCAAGTCACCCTGACCTGTCCTGGCTGTGTTTTGCAGAGGGTTTCATACCCTCTGATCCCTTGCAGGCAGCTGACCTCCCTGGGGTGGAGGGGAGCAGAGCAACTGCTGCACTTTGGGGTGCAGCAGCCCTGGGAGTGACTCTGCAGGGTCCCTCCCTCCTCTCACCCCAGACTGTTGCAGCCTTGGAAGGCAAGGGGAAGAAATGGCAGGTTTTGGCCATCCCTCCTGATGAACCACTTGCAGAGGCAGAAACAACTTCTTCCTTCTGCAGCAGAGCTCTTCCTTCTGGAAAACATCCCCCAGACTATGCCTGGCACTGAGGGATCAGAGCAGGCCATGCAAAAGTTGCCAGCTTGGACCTGTGCCAGAGCATCATGATCAGACATTGCTGGCATCAGACATCACTGTCAGGAGAAACCACCCCCTGGCTGAGGGACCAGCATGGCTGGGAGTCTGATCCGATTGCTGAGGTCCCTGGGCTGGAGCAGTCATGGCAAAGACAGGCAGGGGATTTCTAGCATGTTTGGGCAGGACTCAGAGGCAGGAGGGAGGTAGGAGTGGGGACAGGACTGTCCACTGAGGTCACCTTTTCTCTTACCGTGTCTCCCCCAGGCAGGGAGAGGAGCTCAGTTGGTACCTCGGGTGAGCATGAGCAATGGAGAGGAAGCTGAGGCTGCACCTTCTACAACATGAACTGCTCTCAAGGTGCTGGAGGAACATCGCTTCAGTGCCCTGACCCAGACACACATCCCTATTTGTGATGGATCTGGAGAATGAACCTGCCTGTAGCTAGAGACCAGCCCTGCAGCTCAGGGCAGCACCTGGGGGTGCCAGCACAGTGGGTGCAGGACACCCTCCCTGCTCTGCCGGCTAGCAGCCCAAACACTGGGCATCCATCCAGTCTCTCCTGGGGTCTCCAAAACACAGACACAAACCCGAAAGAACATGGTTTCAAGATACAAGTTCACCATAATTAATACCACAAACATTAAACTGAACAAACCCTCCTGTGCTTGGCCACGCTGGGAGCTCTGCCTGCAAGATGCACGTGTGGAAGCGCGGGCTGAATGTCTGAGCTCTGTAGTTATAGCAACAGGCGCTCTCACAGATCTATCAGCAGCAGTTACACAACTCTCAGCTGCACCTCCAGAAGTGCAACTCACCCTACGAAGCCTCTGAGCAGCAATGGCAACCAAAAGCCCCAGGGGTACAGGCAAGGGGGGGGCGGCTCTCAGGCGCAGCACGAGCCCCTGCCTGCAGTATGCCTGCTTTGGGTGCCCCGGCAGCTCTTCAGCCACCTTTGCTCCATCACCCATGGGCACAGACTCATGAAACACAAGCCCTCTGTGCCTCCTTCACTTTGCATGGCCCCCAAAGCATTCAATTGATGCAGTGCAGGAACACTACGAATGCCTGCTGCTGCCCATGGAAGCACAGACCTCTCGGGTACCCAGTGTGTGTGGGGCAGCAAGGCACATGGGCATCTTTCAATGACACTCTGCTGGCTTTCTCTTCTCTGCAACACAAGGCCAGGCTAAGGAGCAGCTCTCTTGTCTACAGCTCAGACTCCCCGTGAGAAAATCAATAGCCATTTGGTGATATTCCAGCACTCGCTGCATTGCGATGCCTCGGGAGGAGCGGTTCCGATTTCCCAGTCTCTGGAGTATGTGAAAACCAGTAAGGGTCAGACTGGCCCTGGGCACATGCTCTCAGGCCATTTGAGCAGCACAGACTGATAAATCCATTCAAAACTTCAGGAGCCTCATTTTGTGCCTGCCCCAGCCCATCAGATGGCAGAGAGTAGCTGGAAAGGTCCCTTTGGAACCCCCACTCTGCACCCTCCCCTCGGCAGCGCAGTGCACACCTCACTGCTGCCTGCTCATCCGAAAAGTCCAGAAAAACAGGGTGCTCACCTTGCACCCACCTCACCAGAGCCCTGATGGGTTTATGTCGTGGATTTATGTGAAACAGGTTCCAGTCCATGCCAGCAACAGGGATGTCCATCTGGCCCCAGCATGGAGCATGGATACCCTGAGCATCTGCAGCCGGACAGTGGGCAGAGACACAGACCCACTCCGGGCAGCTCCCTACGTACTTAGGAGGCAGTAAGGGTAGGTACCAGCTCATTTACCTACAGAAACAGAGACAACAGGAATTACAGGATCCAGCTCTGGAAACTGGATTGTTGCTTCCAGATCTGCCCTGGATTTCTGGGTCTGCACCGAACCGGGCTAAAGCAATGTGTCTCTGTTCACCAGGGAGCGGTGAAAGGTGGGCATGCCAAGCATCAGCTATGGTTTAAAATGATCAGGAAGAGTAAAATTGATTTGAGGAACTTTGAACCACAGGAAAATAAAAGCCGATGGCATCTTTGTCTAATGAAGAGCAGATATTGTTCCTTCCCATGAATTAAGGAGTGCACCAGCAGGGCTGGATTTCAGCAGGTTTCAAAGGGCAGCAGACCTATTATTTTTAAAATGATAAATAAAATGTAATAGCCTGACCTCAGGAATACAATCATCTGCTTTCAATGCACTCTGGTTTCTTTAATTCTTCTCCATCAGTGCAGATATATGAAGTGCCACAAATCCCTGCCACCTCCCTGCCCGCCCGCATTACAGCCTGAAGCTTGGGGACCTGCTCTGGGTTACAACCTGACCAGGAAGCAAATCCCTCCCAGAGAGCGGGAGGGGAAGGACATGACTCTTTCCCCGGGGTGCTGTCTGTGATAAGAGGAGAATTAAGACCTCCAATCCATTTCTAATGGAGAGGTTACGAGAGGGCGTTTTGGAAGCAATTGAGAGGTTGGTAAAGAAGCTCAGGCCAGGAAATGTATGGAGTCTCATTACCTTTTATCTTCCGAGTGCATAAAGTTTGCAGAATCCCTGTTTAGGTTAGCAGGAAACCTCTGCAAGAATTATATATGCTGCTCCCACACTTATCAAGGGAGAAAGAGCTGTGCTCTATCAGCCGGTAGTGATAAAGATATCCCCCTGCCCAGCAGTGACTTGGGATAAATCATCCTGTCCTCACGCTGCCATTATGCCTAACCCCTGTTTGGCCCCTTCCAGTCCTCACACAATTTAGCTGTGAGATCCAGGGCGAAGGAGCACGGCTGGGTCTTTTCCCAGCATCTCTGTGCTCTCCCCACAGTGTGGGAAAGACAGGAGTACGTAATTTCCAGTTCAGCTCTATGTGCCCTGGTCTAGATAGCCTTCCCAGGCCACTCCTTCAGCACACACCTAGATGGGCTCAAGGAGAAACTATTTGGATCCAGCTGGATTTAGGCTGGATCCCAAGGCTGGGGATCTGAGAGGCAGCTGGGAACCTGGCACCGGCTGGGCAATGTCCCTTCTTCCACAGATAACCCTTGCCAGCTTCATGGGTGTCACCATCCCTTTGTGCCATCAACCCCAGCTGCCCAGCAGGTCCCACAGGAGGACAGTGCGTGCTGCTGCCCCACCAGACACAACCCTCACAGAAACAGCTGGCTCCATGATACACATTCCTGTGACAGTGGGCTTGTACCCCTCAACCTGACCTCTATATCCCAAAAGCCCTGCTCAAACAGGAATCACCAGCGATGATAGTAATGGCTGCACACCAGGACCCTCCCTCCAGGAGCAACGCCTCTCAAGGTTACTCCTCCAGAATGAGGGAATCCTTATTGTGCTGGACACTCAGTGGGTGAACTGGGAATAGGCACGCTGACACTTCAATAACCTAGCATTGGTTGAGCACATACAATCCTTTAGACATAACCACTGACCAAGGCTGGGACTAGGACTGGATCCAGCTGCACCTAGGCTCCTCTCTGAGGAGTTTAGAAAGCCAGGGGGTCCTCTCTGAACCTCGCAACGCAATGGGAGGGTCTCTCTGACAGTTTGCCTGCCCTGTCTTCTCTGCAGTAAATGACCAAGGGTACCTTGCCATCAAACCGTGTTAAACCACTTTGCATTTGCCATTGGACTTTGTCCTTGGTAAAATACTCTGCTGCTTCTCTCTCATGAGTGATGCGCATCTCTATCACACCACCCCATGACAATTTCCCCCCAGCAGCCCCAGACCCTCCACAGGACACACAAAACCACGTGGGCCAAAGCTCAGGTCTGCCCTATTGCTGGTGCAAAGAGGGTCTGCCACGACTCAAAGCATGTCAGTGCTGCTGGCAGTGCTGGGATTGCCGCCTGTGTGGATGCAGCGCATCATCGGACCAGCCGCGCCGCTGCTGGAGCAGCCCAGGTTGTGTGTGGGTAACTTCACTGCCAGCATTCAGGGACCATCACAGCCATGAAGGCAGCACAGAGATGCCCTCAGGTGCAAGAGGTCAGTGCAAATCTTGGGCTGTGCATAAAGAAAGAGACAGCCGCTGCCTGCAGCGCTTAGAAGTCCAGAGCATGAGCAGAGGACGGTGCTACTGGGACTTACGGCTGCCACGGCCACCCAGGGAAAACTGTCCCTTCCAATAGATTCAGCAGCGATTAGGAGGCAGGCTGGACTTGAGAGGCTGCAAACAGAGCTTCCTGGGCACAGACGTGTGGTGTAAGGCCTGCAATATTTGCTGCTGGCCAGTGCCACCGAGTCATGCAAAGTAGCAATGCATATACCCAAAATCCCAGGAGACTCATTGTTTTATGTAAGCACCATATATACACCCAGAAAAGAAAACTGCATGTGTGAGAGAGAACAAATTAAAATTCAATCTCATCTACACCAAATAGATGCTATGATCAGTGGGAGGATGGAGGAGATATATTGGTACTCGCATAATTCCTTGGCGAAATTTTATGGGCCAATTGATAAAAAATACTCTCATGAGAGCAATGCACATTATTTCTAGAGCTCCAGTATTTTACTGGCGAGTCAGCTCAGAGATGTGTGATTTACACAAGAAACACAGAGGGCTACCTCAACATGGGTAGCACAAGCACGAGTGCTCCATGGGGAATTCTCTCCTGGAATCGATGCACAATGCCTCTGTTTGGCCTGTGGAGATATGATAGTCTATGCCAGGATTTACATGGGTCTCTCCTGTTAGAGAAGCAGCAAATGTTTTGAACAGCAACGTTTCCAAGCAAGACAAAATCCAGTGTGATAAAAATCCCTTAAATCCACAGCAACCCTGCATCTTTTCTTACTATTGTCTTAAACACCTTCAGCAGAGCCAAGCAATTTCCTCCAGCTCTCCACGTGTTCACAAAATAGAACATGAAAATCTAGATAGAATATATTCATCTGTCTCTCCTTTCCAGCTGCGTGGGACTGGGTTGAATTCCAGCAAGAGAAACAAACTGCTCCGATAAGGCCAGCATGGTTTGCTAATTGTGATGTCCATCCTCAGACGGTGCAGAGGGATGGTTAGCTGGCCAGTGCTGCGGGTGAGCAGAGTCATATTCAAGGTTCACAACACCTGAGGATCTCAAAGCACTTTTTAAACTGCAGTGAAGTGCCAGCTCCATGCCCTGATCTGACTGTAGGTCCCATGGAAAACAAGCACAAAGGTTTCTCACGGGATGGAGGATGCTGGGTCAGACCCCTCATAGCTCAGGAAATACGGAAAAGAGACAGAATTTGTGCTGCTTCAAAGGAGAACTCCATTCACTGGTTTGGTGTCAGCAGGGTACAAGACTCTGGCTCTGCCTGTGGAAGACCAAGGTACCACTCAGAGCTCGCAGGTGATGCTCATGCAGCCGAAAGATGCGGTGGCTGCTCTGCCGCACCTCCAGTGCACTCACCGCGTGTCCCTCGCTCCTGCGCTCTGAAGGGACTGAAAATTTAACGGGTTCTCTGAGCTCACCCACCTGGTGCAGTTTCTGATTTCTTTGGATTCTGAGTCCTGCCTGTGTGGAAGAGAGCTCGTTTAGTTAATGAGTGTGATTTACATAGAAAAGAGCGATCAAAACCAAAACTTAAGTGGCATAGGAAACTTACCCTAAAACTTGGCAATCAGGTGCTTAAATGGTAAAGGCACTTTACTGCCCCTGCCCTGCTCACTGAGGCAAGTCACAGAGGCCCCAGGCTCCAAGGATGCACCTTGCTGTTCCCCAGAACCTCTCACCCCCACGAATACAGGGAAATCACTCGTCTCTTCATGTGGCGAAGGCTGCGAGGGGAGGGCTGTGCCAGGAAGTACTCCTGCTCAGCTCAGCCACCCAGCCAGCAGTGCTGGGAGAAAGAGGGTCGGGACAAGTCTTGGAGGAAAGAGCTGCTGAACGTAATGACTTCATTCCTTCCAGCCAGCATGGTACCAGTCACCACAATGAACTTTGCTGTGTTTTAGCCAATTCAGCACTTTTGTCCCTGCTCATCTGTCTCTGCTGACATTTGTAACTGTTTTATTAATCCAACTACGGGATAAATGAAAATCCAGTAGTAACACCGAGGTCTGATTAAAGACAAAAAACCCGTGGCCATTGTTCTACATTAAACTGACATCATCTTACTTCACAAACTTGTACTCACGTTAATCAGCCCATCAGACTTTTTTAGGCATGTAAACGACTCCGAGGGAGGGATGTGGCCTCCAGCGAGACACCCCTGGGCGATACAAGACCCAAGCACTGCTCCAGTTGGTTCAGGTACCTGAGCATTTGATTTTGCTGGTCACATCCTGTGCTGCTTGGGTCACATGTGACTCCACAAAAGGCGTTTCCCATGACTGCTGGTGACCTTAACTTTTCTCTTCATACCACTCAGCAGCAGTTTTGCCAGAAGGGTTAATCCACTGATGATTTTCAGTATTTCCTGGATGTTTCCAACAGCAGGAATCGCTGCTGCATCCCTCAGCCAGAGATACCAAATTTAGCATCTCGTGGGAGGCAGTGCCAGTTATAGCTCGCGGGACTAACTTGGGGACTGCAGCCTTAGCAGACCCTGCTTGATGGATCTGAATGGTTCCAATCTGGTATCATTTGGGTCCATGAGATCTGAACAAATTTGCACAAGGGTTGTGTCAGGCAGATCAGAAGTTGAGGATTTCCAGGATTTTCCAGGCTGAGCATTCGGTTTGAAATCAGATGCATCGGCTTCGGCTGGGCTCCTCAATCTCATCTTCTCTGGCCTCTCATCCCTTCCTTTAAATGGCAAAAGTAGCTTCTTATAGTACCCAAACAAATCCAAATGGTGAGGAGACACAAGGATGTGACTGGACACTTGCTGCAGTGAGCAGGGGCTGGAGCCTCAGCTCTCCGCAGCGCTCGTAATGGTACCAGCACCAAATGGGTTCACATGGGTTGCCTCTGACATGATGTGCCTGCACTGTCTTGCAGGATCAGGGGATTTCTCCAGCTTCTCTAACTACAACAAACAAACATAAAAAACATGTCCTAGTCAATAATTTATTACACCGAAATAGCAGCATAATTAAGTTACCAGAAGGCTTTGGGCGAATATCTGGTAGCATAAGGTGTTACGTGCTTTTGGCACGAGCTTTATTTAAACACACTGGATCAATTTGAATCAATCTGACATGTACACACTTCAGGGCATGGCCAGTTTCAAATCAATTAAACTCCTTATGACTTTATGATTAGAAACCTGAGGTTATAAAACATTAATATAAAAATCACAGTTTATAAAGTGAAAAATAAAATCCCAGTGCAATGTTTCATGAAGATCACAGGAATCATTATATAAGCTTCATTAAACAAACAAGGTAAGGGCAATTAGGCTGTAAATTGAGTACAGTAGTTAAAAAAAAAGAGAAACTACAATTAGGAGGTGATGGCCACTTAACCAAAAATAAAGAACTATGTATAACTAGTTGCCTTCTGCAGTGATTTCAAACAAAAACACGATTGTTCTTTTCCTGAGATGGTGTGTCTGAACAAAACCTACAAGTCGGTCATACCAAAGGACAGCAGGGCAAGTGAGGAAAAGGAATTGATGTGCAGTTTGCCTGGAAAGAGAGAAAAACCTCACAGGCAGGTCTTGTGCAAAATAGTGAATAACCCCCTGAGTTGTAGGGTAGCCATGGGTGCTCTAAAGACGTGGCTCAGCAGAGCAGGAGCTCTGGCAGCTTCCCGTGCAGTGAACATAGGCGCAGGACTTGCCTCGAGGAGCCGGTGAAAGTCCCTGTGGCGTGGAGAGCCGCGAGTGAAATACACACTGCAGCTGATGAGAAAGGAGTTTAAACTGGGGGCTTAACAGCATTCCTACAGGAAGGTCTGCCATGGATTTTACCTTCTTGAATTGCCAAATTCAAAAGTGCCACCCCCTGGTACAGGAAATTTTGTTAACAAGAGTGCCAGGGGAACTAAATCCTTCCAAAGAGCACTGAATCTGTGGGAGGAGCACCATGATCTTGCCTCTTGTCTGCCTCGGCACAGATAACCCAAAGAGACCAAAATCATCCCCAGGACAACAGCACTTCCTGGGCAGATTCAGGCCAGTGCAACATTTCAAATGCTGTGGGAGATCCTACAAGCAATTCTCCTTAACGTGGATAACGATTTTGCACGGACTTTTGTCTGACCTACCCAACAAAGAGCTATGAAAACAACAAAGTATCCAGTATTAAAAAAAAAATGCCACAGATGGGAAAATCCAAAGGGTTTCCCAGCAGTTCCCTCTCTCACAAAAAGGGCACCAGTGGCTTCCTACAGTGCTCGGACATGTGTGCCAAAGGGCAGGGTCCAAAGCTAGCAGAAAAACTCATCAGCTCAGCGGACTTTGCACTGGGACCGGTGCACGCAGGAAATCTCCTCTGCAATTTGTTTCAATGTGGTTGAAACAGAGGACAGCCACTTTTGTAGTTTAATCCCTGCTCACACCCAAGTTGGTGTTCCTTTAGAGATGCAGAGAGCCTGAAGAAAAAGAAAAAACCCACAAGTAGAATGGGACAGTCACAACCAATGCCAGACACAGGGAAGCTCTTCCAGTGGTATCACCCTCCACGACAGACCCGACGCAGTAAAACCCAGGCAGAGCAGTGTGCCCAGTCTGCCCAGTCCCACAGCCAGTTGAATAAGAGACAATCCCCTCGCAGCACAGCCTGCCTGGGAAACACCAGGTGTTTTCAGGCAGCCCAGCTCCTACATCCTCCTCTCCCTGTCCTCTTCCCCAGAGAGCCCCCACCGCTGGGCCTGGCTCATGCAGCCCAGCGAGAGATGCCTGGCTGTCTGTCACCAGATGGTTTCGCTTCACATGTAACAGCATCCGGCCCCCTCCTCCCCTCTCCTCAGGGCTTGCTGGGGGCTGCTGCACCAGGTCGGCCATCGGCACACTTTGTTTGCTGGCTGGAGAGGGTCTGCAGCAAACACACGGCCTGTTTCAAAGCCAAGCAGGCAGTCAGGCCAGGAGAGCCTTCCAAAGGCCGTAACGACATCCCAACGGCTCAGAAAATACACTATCAAGACTCTCGTGAGGCTTGAAATAAACCCAAAATCTGGATCGCTTCAGCCTCACACTGCCACTTTGAACTTCTTGGCAACTGGTTCAGAGCCTTTGAAGCCACATCCCAGTCCCACCTCCTTCCCAGTTCAAACGCGGCGCAGCCCGCATGCCTCCATCAGCTGGCCAGCACATTGCTGGCAGTGCACGGCTGGGCAAATGCTCAGTGGGAGGCTGCGGCACCCCAGCACACCCACCCCAGCACACTGGTAGCATCTCCATCCAGCTGCAGTGCCCTCAGCCAGGCATTGCATCTCAAGGGACAGTCACAGGGAGGTATTCCCAGGTTTGAGGTACCCAAATCAGGCCCCTACACCATGACCTTGGTTTACAGCATGGGAAGGTTTAACTCACCGCCAGAGGCTCTACTGGTTCCCAGCTGGGTATCGGCTTGGTTTTCAAGGGTGGGATGAATCCATGGTTTCCTCCTGCCTGGAAAGGTGAGGAACAGCTAAAACCCCCAAAGAGGAAACCCCCAAAGGGCAATATTTCCAGGGGCTTTGCCACAGGTGCCAGAAACCATCCAGCCCCTGGGGAAAGGGCTCCTGCACAAACACTGGAGAGAAGAACTGTTACAAAAGCCATGGGGACACAGTGGCATGGTGACACCGTCCAGCTCTCACCCCCTCCCCACAGAACACGGGATAGGGAGTCTCAAGTTGGACTTGGGAAGCTCCCGGGAACCCAAGACCTGGCTGTGCCCCTCCATGGGGCTTGCAGGGGGAGCGGGACGGGAAGGGTTTTACGAGCTGGCGTACAGCAACTGGCCTGAGATGCCTGAGCGCTGGCGAGGAGCCAGGACGACACTCCAGCATTTATTAGGGGACCTGCTGGCTTACCAGGAAATTACACAACAGTTAAATACTTTATACATTGAACTAGTTTATTAAGGTGCTGCCTGAGATTTTTTTTTTGTCCTCCCTGAGAGGAACCATCCTGAAAATCATGGTGCTGTGAGCAGGAGCTGGCCCTGCACCATGGCATGGCCTGGTGACACGGCGCGTGGCTCGGTGACACAGTGGTGCTGCATCACTGCTCGCAGGGAACAGTGTGCAGGAAAAAGAAAAGAGCCATAAACTGGGAGATATTTCCCAGGAGCCTGCAAAAAATGATGAAAGAGCAGATCCCAAGGAGCAGGCGTGAGCAGGGCCACAGCTACACCAGCAAAGCTGCATCCACAGTGCAGGCAGGCAAACCTACACAGGACAGGAAAATCCGCCAGGATCCTCCCCACAACGGGAGGGAAAATCCCCCAGGGAATAAATGCTTGTCCCATGCCTGGGCCAGGCTGGGGAATGCACACATCTCCCCTGGGGCTCCCCACATTGGCACCCCTGCCCCACTGCTCCCTCCTGAGATGGGGCCAGACCCCAGCACTGCTTCTCAGGCTGCCTCTAATTTTCCATGTTCGCAAAGGCAGCTGTGACAGCCTGGACTCATGCACCTCACACATCTCAAGGCTGCCAGGATGGTAAATGCCAGCACAGGACTAACGAGGAACAATCCCTGCCAGGTAACGAGTGACTCAGGCGCACACCCCAGGCTAACAGGTGCCAAAGCCAACATGGATAAATGACAAACAATGAAACTTGAGCCTAGAAATAGAACAATGTGCTGAGCAGAAAGGTCATGACAGGGACCAGACAGAAAAGTCACCAAGGCTGCTGCAGATTAGCAAAGAAAGGAGAGGGAAAAATCCCCACACTTCCTAACTGTGACATGAAGCAGTGAGGGAGGTAAGAACTGCTCCATCCCTGTGACATGCTGGTGGCAGAGGGACACAGCCGTGGCCAGGGAGTTGCATACCCATCCCTACAACCCACCCAGCCCCAGGGAGCACCCAGTTTTCCTTCAGTGTAGCAACAGCAGGCACAAGGAGCAGAGGGCGACTGTTTCTGATTAGGAAAATCACGGAGCCTGTAACTGCCAGGACGGCTCCGACCTGCGAGCTCCCTGAAGGAGCATGTTAACTGCCTCTACCAATGTAGAACACAAAGGTCGCCCATGGCAGGAGGGTGTTATCGGGATAACAGGCGCCATCCCGCGCATCCCAGTGAGGACCAGCAGAAAAAGAGCTTCCTGTGGCAGGCACAGCTGTCAGCACAGGGTTTGCATTGCATCGGTTATCTCTGGAGAAGACTGGGATGGCGAGTGTATTTGACCTTTACCAGAACAGCACCAAGTCTCTGCAGGCTTTCTGCTGCAGGGAAGCATGCTGCTTACCTCTTACCTTAAAACAACAATAATTAAAAATATAGGAGGTGTCTCCCTAGCCCCCATGTCGAGGGCACAGGAGTCGCATCCCTCCTGTACCGGTATTTCCTTGGCGTCTCCCAGAAACCACCCCGGAGCTGCACAAGGCCTTCTCCTGGCACCCGGGCTCCCACACTCGCTCTCCAGCACCTTTTGACTTTGAAGGCAAGGTTGTGGGTGATATTTGTGGAGCTCAACAGCACTCTGCTCTCAGCCACCTCTAATCCCGGACAGCCCAGGCACGCACAGTCCGGTGGGCTGTAGATCATGTACAACTGCTGGAGTGTCACCAGTGAGGATGTGGCAAGCGGCGGCTACAGCCACTCACCCATGAAATGTAAATTTAATGTAACTATTTGCAATGTAAAGTGCTTTGCACTTTGAAAAATACGCTATTATTTGTGCCTTTTATTGGAGAGAGGGGGGAAAATATATTCAGAAACAGTCTCTTGTGCGTGTTCACTTCTTTCTGCATCCAGAGTTATGAGTTTATATTGAAATTTAGCAGCTGTGGGATACGCAGACCAACAGTGCCATCACCACTAAATCATCTCTTATTTAGCTAATGCCCTTCATCGCTCGCGCTCTCCTGCACCAGCTACATATAGAATAGAAAATGACCTGCCAGGCTTAGAGCACACTGGTCAGAAAAATTCCCCCTTCCTTCAGCTCCTCCAAAACACTCTGCCCCAATAACACCAACACCAGGGTGATAAATATTTCAGGACCAGTGGGTTTACTCTTCCACAAGAATAACACTTTCCCTGAGAGTCTTATTTTGTTTGTTATCATTCACCTCACCAAAAGCTCCCACCTCAAAGCAGTTACACCAGTAGTTGCAAAGGAGTATGTGTAAATGCATCAAAGAACATCTAATCCATTACTGCCATTGCTGTTACAATATTTTAGTCTATTTTAAATCATGTTAAAGACTTCTTAACTTTCTAGCCTCATGATAGATATTCAGGAGCTGGCTGTCTTTTTTGAACCATCCATCTGTAGATATTAAAGCAAGGGAAGAAAAGAAAAGGCTTGCAAATAGGAGTATTTACATTATTTCAGAATAACATGGTGATTTTGCTATCTCCTGACTATCAAATTCTTCCTTTCTCCCACTTTCAGGTCAACATTGTAAATCAGGAGATTCATAGCCAAAGAGTTGGGGCCACTGGTAACTCAGAAGTTACTAGGCAGTGGGGGAAGCAGCTGAGAAAACCCAGTTATTGTTAGAAGCAATGCAAAGATGGTTTCAGCAGAACTGTCACATCAGGCTGATACGGGCTATGCAATATTGCTCATGCAATTAGTTGAGGGCAGAAGTGATAACTTCTTAGGTCCTCTAAATCACTCATGAGCTTCCGGCCACCTCCTCAGTCTCCAGAGAAAAGACTTTAGGCTGACATGAGGTAGTAACCTGCTCTGAACCTGCTCTGCCCATCTACATCCATGGTGGGTACTTCAGCTTCAGCCAGAAGAACTGGGCACATCCAGCCAGCCCACCTCGCGTAGGCAACATGACATCGCTCATCTCTGCTTAGATATAACAATATTGCAAGCCAGTTACAACTTTATAAATCCCTCCCAAAGAAAGCATATGCTTTTGCCAGTGAAGCTGAATTAAGACAGACCACGTGGTGACCTGCAAGGCACTGCAATCTCTCATTTACTTCTTTTCTTTCTCTGGTTCAGAATAAATCAGCTCTTTGCATTGTGGGTTCTTTTGACTGCAGGTCAATGACTTGTTTTGCTCCAGAAAACTGTGACTGTCTAGCCAGGCTTAAACTGGTGACAGGACTTGTCAGTGGAGGTGACAAGTGCCTTAACATAGCCTCAGATACCTGGTAAGGGACATTCCTGCACCAAACCTTAAACTTCCTTTAGAAATATGAGGTTTATCAAATGCTGTAGCACGTGGTACCCTGGGATGAGAACAGCCACGCTTCATCTTGGGGCGACACCAGCCCTCCTCAGAAAGCACGGTGGGTTGCTGCAAGGGACATTAATCAGGAAGCCCTGCAGAGACACTCCCAGCCCTCACCCCAGTGTGCTGGAGGGTTACATACTGCCAGCAACCTGCTGGGATACAGAAGGTTGAAGATCGATGATGGTGAACAAGGTTTTCATCATTCAGTGAGACAAGAAGAGGCAGAGATAAATACTTCTGCAGGCTGCAAGGTTGGAAGGAGTGGTCTTACCTCACGGTTCGTTAAGTTTCCAGAAAGCTTCATTTGCTGTCGTTAAGCACTATGTTAATGGGACTGAGTGGTTTTCCAGTGACTGGACTCCAGAAGACATAACAAAACTTACACCAAGTGCTGCTTTAAGCCACATCTTAAGTGAATGACTAATATCAGAAACCTGGGGAGAGAGATGCAGGTCAGTAAAAGCTGTATGGGTGGCTGTGCCCTCAGCTTGCTGCACTGGGAAGGATGGTCAGCAGCAGGAAGGCGACCAGGAGCAGAGGTGTCCCAAAGCCCTACTGCAAGATCTGTGATGCTTCTCGCAGGGGAGAAGGAGCACACCAAGCACTGTGCGCAGCAGAGAATTGCTCTCCAAGGCTTGGCTGCTTTCTGACTTACATCCATACCAATCAGGAGTTACTAAAGGCAAAGCCTGAAGGAACAACTAAACAGAAAGATCTGCCCCAGGAAGTTGGATTGTGCCGAACTCCTCCCAGGTGCAAAGACATCCCCAGTTGAGGGAGCTGGGGATGTTCAGCCTGGAGAAGAGGAGGCTGAGGGGAGACCTTATCACCATCTTAAACTACCTGACAGGAGGTTGTAGAGAGGTGGGCGATGCTCTCTTCAGCCAGGTGACAAGAGATGGGACAAGGGGAAATGGCACAAAGCTGCACCAGGGCAGGGTCAGGTCAGATGTTAGGAAAAAGTTCCTCACTGAAAGGAGTTGTCAGGGCCTGGAACAGGCTGCCCAGGGAGGCGGTTGAGTCACCTTCCCTGGATGTGTTTAAAAAAAGGGTATATCAGGTGCTCAGGGGTATGGTTTAGCATAGGATGGGAACAGTTGGACTTGATGATCATAAAAGGTCTTTTCCAACCTTGGTGATTTGTGACATCAGCCCAGGTACCTTCACTCCCCCAGTACTGCTTCCAGTGCCTTCCAGCAGCCACATCAAGCGTGGGGACTGGAGGACGCAGACATCCAACGCTCACATAGGAACTTGCAAGAGCCTGTGGCAGCTGTGCCTGAGGAGGACCATGGGCAGTAAAGGTCCCAGGTCAGGCTTGGCCTTGGCTCCCCTCACCCCACAGACACAACCTGCCAGGAGAGCTGGGGCCAGCGGGGTCCCATTGCATCAATCATCGCCCTCTCAAGCTTCTGCTGCTTTTACACACAGCTTTCCTTCTCATTCAGCACACACAGTGTGACGGGTTAAAACCCAAAGCCATTTATAATAATTATTCTGAAGGTTGTCTACAGATAATGCAGAAAATAACACTGAATTTGAGGGGGGGAAAAAAATCCCTTTTAGCTTTAATAAAAGCATTTCAAAGCACTAGAAGGTTATTTATAGGGTGTGTAAATGTAACTGGAGGGGAGGCAGAGTGAAGGGAGTTCAAAGGGTGTCTGTGAAGAGGAAAAAACCCACTGTGTTATTGACACCGCTTCCTGCTTCTCACACCCAACACAACCTTCTTAAAACAAACTGGAGGAAACAACAGCAACAACAACAACAACAACAACAACAAGGCGGCTGCTGAGAGCTACTTGAGATTAAATAATACCTTTTGATAGCTGGTAGGAAAAGGACTGGTCCCACATTTGTGCTTCCAGCAGCATGCTGCTCTGTACCCTTCCTGGCACATCCGAAATCCCCGAGGGAGCCTCAGGCTGGGGCGGGCAGGGGGACAGTGCCTGTGGGAAGAGCTGAGCCCCACCTGCAGCATCAAGGGGCTGAGGGGAGGCCAAGCACTCCCACGGGGCTCTGCCCTGTGCTGTAACCCCCCCGGCATCACCTGCAGCTCACGCCTCGGGTATTTTTGTAGGACATGTGGTTTTCATTCCCTCAGACTGAGGTCACTGGTCTCCATCTTGTGAGGAACCCCAAACTATGGCCTCCCCACCACAGCCACTGCCTCTGGATGTCAGTGGGAGACAGCCCAAACTGCTGGGGGCTGCTCACGTAGGCTTGGATCAAGACACACAGGAGCTTTCCTAGCAGAACCATGGCTTTAGGCAAGAGTAAAACCACACAGTGCCTCCATTTTTCTGGGCCTTTGGGGCCTCTGTAAGCTGAACACAGCTACGAGGGAGGCTGAGGGATGCCCTGCAGCAAACAGCTTCTGCAAGGAGCCACAGCACATCCCAGTTCATGTGCCCCCACCATGCCCAGCCCTTCACACGACTACAGACCCAGCTTTTCCTTCAGCAGGCTCACCTGCAAATCCACCCAGCAAGGGGAATGCTGCATCTCAAAACCCAAGGTCTCAGCCCTTAGAATCACAGAATCATAGAATGGTATGAGTTGGAAGGGACCCCAAGGATCACGGAGTTCCAACCCCCCTGCCACAGGCAGGGCCACCAACCTCCAGGCCTGGATCTACACTAGGTTGCCCAGGGCCCCATCCAACCTGGCCTTGAACACTCCCAGGGACGGGGCACCCACCACCTCTCTGGGCAGCCCGTTCCAGCCCCTCATCACTCTCTGTAAAAAAACTTCCCCCTAATATCTAATCTAAACCTTCCTTCCTTTTGTTTTAATCCATCCCCCTTGTCCTGCCATTGTCTGCCCTTCCTCCTGGCCTGTCTGTGGAATGGCTGCTTCCTCCCACACCAGCCCATGGTGATCACACCCAGTCCAGCCTTGGGTTTCCCTACTTATCCCTCCTTCACACCCCCTCCCCACCAAGTCCTTGAGACCGTAACAAGCACAGAATTAAAAACTGCAGAACCAAGTCGTGGGTGGCATCTTGCAGAAGAACTACCTGTCCCCCTCCCTGTCTCCCCTGAAAAGTGACAAATTAAGGACTTGTGACTCTGTGATACCAGTAGGTCTGAGATTTTGTGCGTTACAGCAGACATCACCAGCAAGGAGGAGAGCTGATGAGCACCAGCTCGCTGGGCATCTCCAGCTTGAAGCAGCAGGAGAAACTACAGTTTCTGGAGGTCTTTGTACATGTTGAGAGGCCGTGCTGCAGACAGTGCTGCAGGACAGGAACGGCACCTCTGCCTCAGGACCTTCTCTGTGATTGCAGCTCAGTAGATGTGCACCTGGAGGTCTTGGGTAGCCCAAAAATGGGATGGGAAAGAAAAAATAAAACCCACAACAAACTGTCAGGTGTCTTGAAAACTGTTTGAGAGAACACGCAATAAGTCTGCAAACACACAAGCACACGAGGCTGGTAAGAAGCCTACGTGGGGTTGTAAGAGATGGTCTTCAACCTAGCAGTAAGAACAAAAAGCCTGAACAATGATGGAGAAGGAAGGGATGGTTAGATTCTTTGCAAGAACCAGGGAGGGGATGGGGGTGGGGGCACACTGGGATGTGCCCCACGATTACCTTCCTCCTGTCCATCCAGCTGCGAGGGAAGCAGAGGCAGGTGCCCGCTGCACCCCGAGGTCCCCCGTGCCCGAGTCCCCCAGCTGTGACCTTCCTGCTTCGAACAATTCGCACCGAGTGTGAACGAAACTGAGAGGGTCTGAAGCACAGGACATGAAAGCTTCACAAACATACACCCTTTAAAACGTCTTCTTCATCTTTTGCTTGTCCCTTAAGAAAAAACACATTAGATTAGGACATGGACAGAAAGGCTCAGGGCCTGAGGCCCATATTCCAAGTGAGGGAATTGCAGCCAACAAAGCAGGCCAGGACCAGTCCTTCACAGAATCACAGAATCACAGAATTATCAAGGTTGGAAAAGACCTAGAAGATCATCCAGTCCAACCATTCACCTATTACTACTAGCTCCCACTAAACCATATCCCTCAATACAACATCCAGTCTTTCCTTGAACACCCCCAGGGTTGGTGACTCCACCACCTCCCTGGGCAGTGCATTCCAGTGCCTGACTACCCTTTCTGAGAAGTAGTGCTTCCTAATGTCGAGCCTGAATCTCCCCTGGCGCAGCTTGCTACCATTCCCTCTAGTTCTGTCACTGCCTACACGGGAGAAGAGGCCGACCCCCAGCTCACTACAACCTCCCTTCAGGAAGTTATAGAGAGCTATAAGGTCTCCCCTAAGCCTCCTCTTCTCCAGGCTGAACAATCCCAGCTTCCTCAGACGCTCCTCGTAAGGCCTGTGTTCCAGACCCCTCACCAGCTTAGTAGCCCTCCTCTGAACGCGTTCCAGAGCCTCAATGTCTTTCCTGTAGTGAGGGGCCCAAAACTGAACACAGTACTCGAGATGCGGCCTCACAAGTGCTGAGTACAGGGGGACAATTACCTCCCTGCTCCTACTAGTAACACTATTTTTGATGCAAGCCAGGATGCCGTTGGCCTTCTTGGCCACCCGCGCACACTGTCGGCTCATGTTCAGCCGTGCATCAATCAGTACCCCCCAGGTCCATTTCCTCCACACAGTCCTCCAGCCACTCCGCCCCAAGCCTATAGCGCTGCCTGGGGTTGTTGTGGCCAAAGTGCAGGACTCGGCATTTGCTCTTGTTGAACCTCATGCCATTGGCTTCAGCCCAGCTCTCCAGCCTGTCCAGATCCCTCTGTAGGGCCTCGCTACCCCCAGGCAGATCCACACTCCCAGCCAATTTAGTGTCATCTGCAAACTTACTGAGGGTGCACTCAATGCCCTCATCTAGGTCATCAATAAAGATATTGAAGAGGACAGGCCCCAGCACCGACCCCTGGGGAACACCACTCGTGACCGGTCGCCAGCTGGATTTAACTCCATTTACTACCACTCTCTGAGCCCGGCCCTCCAGCCAGCTCCTTACCCAGCCGAGGGTGTACCCATCCAAGCCACGGGCTGCCAGCTTCTGCAGGAGAATACTGTGGGAGACAGTGTCAAAGGCTTTGCTGAAGTCTAGGTAGACCACATCAACAGCCTTTCCCTCATCCAGCAGATGGGTCACTAGATCATAGAAGGAGATCAGGTTGGTCAAACAGGACCTGCCCTTCATGAACCCATGCTGGCTAGGCCTGATCCCCCGGCCATCCCGCACATACCGCATGATCTCCCTCAAGACTATCTGTTCCATAACCTTCCCTGGAACCGAGGTCAGGCTAACAGGCCTGTAGTTCCCCGGATCCTCCTTACAACCTTTCTTGTAAATGGGAGTCACATTGGCAAGCCTCCAGTCTTCTGGGACCTCACCAGTCAGCAAGGAGGACTGATAGATAATGGAAAGCGGCTCGGCTACCACCTCTGCCAGTTCCCTCAGCACTCTCGGGTGGATCTCATCCGGCCCCATGGACTTGTGGCAGTCCAGTTGGAGTAGGAAGTCTCTGACTGTTTCTTCCAGAATCACAGGGGAGTTAGCATGCTCCCCAGCTGAGACTACCAGGTCAGAGAGAGGGGTACCCTGAGGATCTGTTTGACCTTTAAAGACAGACGTAAAGAAGGCATTCAGAACCTCCGCCTTTTCCTTATCCTCAGTGATCACATTCCCAGCCTCATCCAGTAAAGAGTGGATATTCTCCTTTGTCCTCCTCTTACTGTTAATGTACTTATAAAAGAGTTTATTATTCTTTTTCACCCCAGCGGCCAGGTTAAATTCAAGCTGGGCTTTTGCCTTTCTGATTTCACCTCTACACATCCTGACAACTTCCTTGAATTCATTCTCAGTTACCCGTCCCTCCTTCCACAGGCGGTAGATTCTCTTTTTCTCACGGAGCCTCAAGAGTAACTCCCTATTCATCCACGCTGGTCTTCTTCCCCGCCGGCTCATTTTGTGGCTCAGGGGGACCGCCTGCTCCTGCGCCCTTAAGACTTCCTTCTTGAAGAGCAACCAGCTCTCTTGTACCCCTTTGTTCGCTAAGACTGAATGCCAAGGGACTCCCCCTACCAGTCTCTTGAACAAATCAAAGTCTGCCCTCTGAAAGTCCAAGGTAGCAGTTTTACTATTCCCCCTCCAAGCTCCACCATGAATTGAGAAATGTATCATTTCATGGTCACTCTGTCCAAGGCAGCCCCCAACCTTCACATCTCCTACCAGACCTTCCCTGTTCACGAACAGCAGGTCTAGCGGGGCAGTTCCTCTTGTGGGCTCTCTGACCAGCTGCATCAGGAATGCATCCTCTGTGCACTCCAAAAACCTCCTAGACTGCTTCTTCTGTGCTGTGCTGTACTCCCAGCATATGTCAGGGAAGTTGAAGTCCCCCATGAGCACAAGGGCTGATGACCGTGCAGCTCGTGCCAGCTGCTTGTAGAACACCTAGGAAAGCCCCAGGCTTTCCTAGTAACACTAACACCACAGCCAGTGTACACAAGGCAGCTGAGTTTTAGGGGCTGCATCTCATGCTTCCCCAATCTAGCACAGTTTGGGGAGAAGGAATCACCGAACAGTGGGGGAGGAGAGTTTGCAATGCACTTCCCTGAGCGGCGCAGCTCGGAAATGAGCCATGCTGGGTGAAAACAACAGGTTGCAAAGGCACTCGCCTGTTTTAACAAAAATCAGCATGCTGCAGGAGAGCCATCGGCTCGGCTGGCTGCTTCCCTTCTGTCTCAGGAGAGCCAGGCAGTGTATCGGATATTCATTCATTTTGGGCTAACTATCTTTTCCATTTCTGAGCAGCTTCAATTTTCTTGATGTCTCGGGGAATGGTTTATGAGGAAATAGAGCCTTGAGGGTGGACAGATGGAGAAAAATCTCCCTTCTCATCAAATTGATCACTATAATCTTTCATCCGCTCGGCGCAGCCCTGTGCTGCCGGCGTTCGGAGGTGCCACAGCTTTACCTGTGGAGCAGCCTGTCCAGCTGCGTGGTGCCCGCCAGCACTGCTCGCTCCTTCCCCCTGGACTGAGAGCTGGGAGCAGGGCAGACAGCACAAGGCCAAAGCATTTCGTGTGACAGGAGAGGAAAGGAGACGGGGGGCTTTCAGATCCGAGGTCTCACGCGCCGGTGCTGGGCTGGCCCACAGACAGGACTGACAGTGATTTAGTTGCCCCCTCCCTTCACTACTGCTGTGGCATGAGGGAGCTTAACGTCACTACAGCGAGACGAAGAGAAACCCACAGTCCTCTAACAATATACCCGTGCCACAGGCTATAGCCAAACTGGCAATGGCAGTGGGACACTGGGGGACCTCCAGTGTTGGCAGAGCTCAAGAATCAGTTAAACAAACAGCTGCCAGGAAAAGGTTTGACACAGACCAACCTGCCTGAGGGCTGGAAACGGCCCTCGCAAGCTCTGTTCCCTTCCCATGCCCCCTGATGCAATGACTTTATGGGTATGGTTTTCCCTCCCCACTCCTGGAAAGTTCCAGGGATGCTACAAACACGATCAGCTCAAGCTTACCACTGGTGTGCCACTGGTAGAAGCCATCTTCCCTCAAAGGGCACCTTGGCTACCTGGTGTTAAGCAAAATAAATACATAGAAAGGAACATGGAAGGAGCAATCATAGCACTCAAAATCCACCCAGGTCTGCAGGGAAGACAGCTAACTTTATGCGTACCAAGCCACTCAGGAGGTAGTTCAAGTGCCTACACCAAGGTACCCAGTGTCACTTGTTTGACCATCACCTTTCTGGTCCAGAGACAATTTTTCAGCCCTTCCCCAGGCTCACTTTTTGCTCCCAGGCTGCCAGCACAGCCAGCAGACCCCCACCCACTCAGCAGCCAGTGGGGAGGGGGCAGAACATCTGCCCAGCCCTGGAGAGGTTTCTTGCCAGGGTTCCCATCAGCAAAAGTCGATGCAGACCTGGGGTGAACACATTCATAGGAGACCCGTGGGCAAAGCCTCTGAGCAAACACCCAGCCAAGCCATCCCAACAGATCCCCCCCTCTCCATGCCCTTCTCTCCTTTGGCTCACATCACTCCCGTGACTCTCAATTAACATTTAAGATTTCACTGAATAGCTGGCTGATTTATTTTATTTCCCAGGCCTGTAATTTATGGAAATATATTCTTAAAAATCAAACAAAATGCACTTTACTAATAGACTGGCCATTCTCTGACATTTTGCAGACTAAATGAGCATTTGTGCCCAGTGGCATGTTGTCCCATGACTGAACCCCTATCAAGGGCTTCAAAAATATCTATAAGCCAAGCTCATTAGTTTAAATATCATTAAAATAAATTATATTTCTCCACACAGGGCTTAGATAGGCCCCAAAGTGAACATCGCTCTCAATAGTTACAGGTCAAACACTCATTTACTCCAAGGACTCCTTGCACTGGAGGTAGAAAGGGTGTTAAAAAGAGTTGACACAACCACAGTGGTGCAGCGGGGTCCTGGTACAGAACTGGACCTCCCTGTGCTCGTTGCTCAGCTTAAAACCGTAACATCCAATATGCAGAGTTTATGGCAGATTTTCCTTTCACAAGAATCAACTTTAAAGTTTCCTGCTGGTTCTGCACACATTAAAAAGCTCTTTACTGTAATTGTACTGGTTTTTAGCTGTGTTCATGTATCCATCCAACCCCTTCAGGGACCCATTTTAAGGGAATACTTTAAGGTGTTTTTATTTTGCTGTAGCTCAGTTTCTCATGTCTCTTGTTTCAGTTGGGGGCTGTTTATTTTTCCATTCATCAGTCAAAAAAAAAAAGATTAAACAAAAGTATCCCCACCTCCATATAAACTGCCCAGCCTCAATTAGCCTGATTGGAATCATAGAATCACAGAATCACCTGGGCTGGAAAAAAACCTTTAGATCACTGACTCCAACCACAGCCTAATCCTGCCTAGTCCACCTCTAGATCATGTCCTTAATCACTTCATCTACACGCCTTTTAAACACCTCCAGGGATGGTGACTCCACCACCTCCCTGGGCAGCCTGTTCCAAGGCCTCACAGCTTTTTCAGTAAAGAAATTCCTCCTGATCTCTGACCTAAATCTCCCCTGCGGCAATTTCAAGCCATTCCCTCTCATCCTATCCCTTGTCACCCGAGAGAAGAGACCAACCCCGACAACTCTGCAACCGGCTTGCAGGTAGTGGTAGAGGCTGATGAGGTCTCCCCTCAGCCTCCTTTCCTCAAATCTAAAAAGCCCCAGCTCCCTCAGCCGCTCCTCACAGGACTTGTGCTCCAGACCCTTCACCAGCTTTGTCACCCTCCTCTGGATGCACTCCAGCATCTCAACATCCATCCTGCAGGGACGGGCCCAAAACTGGACACAGTGCTCAAGATGCAGCCTCACCAGAGCTGAGCACAGCAGAACAATCACTTCGCTACTCCTGCTGGTCACACCATTCCTGATCCAGCCCAGGATGTTGTTGGCCTTCTTGGCCACCCAGGCACACTCCTGGCTCATGTTCAGCGGGCTGCCCACCAACACCCCCACCAGCTCCTTCTCCTCCAGGCAGCTCTCCAGCCACTGCCCCAAGCCTGGGGTTACTGTAACCAGGACCGATTCACCACCCACTGCTAAACCATCGAGCTGCTGCCCCATGAGGCCTCCTCGCTCATCCCACTGAGCTCAACACTCCTCTGCCTTCAGCAGCAGCTTTCACCATTGATCTTGCTGCTTGTCACAGCCCTTGCCCCAAGTCAGGATGCAGCGATGGGCTCGCTGGTGGCCCACAAAGTGTCTTTCTCCATGGCATGTGTGGATGGGGATACCTGGAGATGATACAGCAAGAGGCCACATACTGTCAAACCAGAGCCTGCCGTAGCTGCACGGCCTATCCAAATGCTTACCCTTAACGCAGTTATTTTTGAGCAGAGGAGTTGTGGCTGCTGATTTGTGTCTTCATTGTTTGCTTTGCTGAGCCTAGGCTGCCAAAAGGAGCCTGTCCTCCTATGTCCTGTCCTACCTCACCAACAAAATCGTTTCCAAAGCTCTGACTAGTTGCACTCCTGTTGGGCTGGGGAAGTTAATACGCTGCGGTGGCAAGCACTAGTGACATAAGCGGGGTGCGTGGGGCTGCAGAGAGGTCACAGCTGCTCTCCTCGACCCCTCTGCTATTTGTGATAGAAGGGAGAAGAAATCTAGGGCCCCAATGTCTCCAGACCAGATTTGCAGAACTAATCATTACCAGTGAATAACACCATCAAGGCTGGGTGAGCGCAGCAGCTCATGAAGTGACTCTCACAGCCCTGTCCCAGTGGGCTCCAACCGCCCACCACAAGCAGGACCTTCGGCCAGGGTCTTTCTAGGTCTCTAAAGAAAACCCTCCCCAGATGTCACGCCGAGCAGAGCAGGTGGTTGTACCTCGGGCAGGTACACACAACCCCAGACCCGCAGCTGCTGTAACTGCAAACACAGAGCAGAAGGCGGGCGGTTCTGAAGCCTGGGTCTCAGTCATCTCCGGAGTGAAAAGTACATGTTATCGCAGAAGCAATTCGTATGTTGCTGTTCTCAAAGCATCACATGAGTTGTACTCCCCTTGTTAGCAGCACCTCCAGAGCATTACCACCAATGTAACAGAAACCCAGCGTTAAGGTCCCCCTGTTAGGGCTGTGACAGATTGCAGGGAGAAACAATGCAGTGATTGAGGACCTGGACTAATCACACCAATTGATATAAATTACCATGTCAGCTATACCGTTGCCGCAGTCTGCAGGTTTACACCTCATTAAGCTTCCAAGTGCCAAATGAATCAACAGGGTTCAGCAGAACCATTCTTAATTAATTGTTGTAGCAACAGGGGAGAAAAGTAACGGAAAAAGGAAACTCGGAACTTGCAGCGCTCAGGGGCGGGTCTGCCAAAACTGAAACTGCTGCTCCCATTTAGCATTCGAGATTAAAGACGCCCACGTACTCATCTCAGCCAGCAAATAACTGCCAGGGGCTGGTCTTGGACTAGGGTGGAGTGAAAATACAGGCTGGCAACTTGGAAAAGTTTTTTTCATTGAGTTCTTCAGTTTGTTTTGCATAGCTCTTCAGGCCTCAGCGTTTTTGTTGCCTGTGAAATCTCCAGGTTTCGATTTCCCATCCCACCCCAGCCACAGCGGGCAGAGGCCGCTGCTGGGCACCTCAGCATCCCTTGGAGCCGATGGAATTTGCAAGTCAGCAGTTTATTTTTAAGTTTAGGCCAAACGTGTCCATTTTTTCCTGTCTACGCTCCCCAAAGCAAGACACAAACTGAACAGTGGGGGAAGAGGCCAGGAAAGCTGTGGTCTCACCTCTGGCAGAGCTCCCAGCCTTTTGCTCTAGGGAATCTGCCGTGCCAGGCTGCTGGAAGGACACGAGGTTGAGCTCAGGACAAGACATCAGCTGCCACAACAGAGTTTTGAAAAGCACAGGACTCTCCCCGTCCCTCACCTGAGCAGGATGCCCTTGTCAAGGTGGCTCTCCTCCAGCACACAGCAGCACCCCAAAGTTTCATCGAAGCCTGGAAAACCTGTAGCTCAGGGAACACTGCAGAAAACGCCGGCACAGCCTGAGGGACTGCAGCACCTCCTTTGGCTGAACCTCCACAAACAGACTCTTGGCTTTAACGCCTTTTTGTTGCACCTTTAGGGCAGATTAAAGATAGCCCCCTGCTCCAGCGCAGGCAGAAGACCCACACTGCCTGCTCACACAGCCCCACAGCTGGGGTGCTCTCCTGTGACTGAGCAGCACCTCCAGACAGGCAGCAGGTTGGGTGTAGGCAGCAGGCAGGCAGCTGGGCAGCATCCAGAACCGAATTACACCACCACACTCATGGACCAAATCCAGCCGGGACTCCAGCGTGCATGGCTCACGCTCTCCAGGGGAGTTTTGTATGTCTCCTTCTGCCTTACCTCACACTTGCATTACCCCAGCTTAAAATCTCCCTGGAGCTCCCATCTGCTTACCACACAGCTTGTAATTGCTTGTGTAAAGCAATGGTCAGTTTAGCGCTCAAACCACATTTCCAGCGTGGAATGTCCGCAGGTACTTACGTTCCCCCCATCGCTGTCACTCATCCAGCCCTTTTCCCCTAATCTATAAAACATTCATCTAATATTTATAGCACAGTGGGGCTCTGACAGCTACAGCTTGTAGCTGTCGCTGCTCTTCCCCTACGTGCAGGCCTGGTTATGCCGGACTGTCCAGTTACTCCAGACCATCGATTAACCTGCAATTTCAGTAATTTGTCTGTAAAATGGCAGTTTGAGGCAAAAATAGAATGCAGAGATCTCACCTCGTTAGTGCTGCTGACAGGGAGCACTGCTGCACAGCAAGGGAGCGTTGCTATTTCCCTGGTAGGGACCAGGAATTGAGGCAGCAGGAGCAGAAGGGAGGTGTCTGCGGTCAGGATAGAAAGCAGCAGCAGAGTACGGAGCTGAAATTACCTGTTCCCAGCCCCAGCGCTGCCTCCTCAGGCCCTTGTTTCCTCTTTTGTGCCCAGGGTTGGATCTGGTGGAAATACCTTCTCAATTTTAAGGAATTCATGGAGAGGAAAATCAGAAATACCATGGCTCCAGACCCTTCTGCAGTGGCTGGTTGGGTCAGAGGCCCCAGGGAATGCACCCATCGATCCCCAAACTGAGGAACAGGCACTGTGCTCACACCTTGGTGTGCCCTGCACATCACCTCCCACCTTCCCACACACAGACACACGTGTCAGGGTCCAAAACACACCACTGATGAAAATACCTTCCCACAACTTGCCCAAATCCAACAGATTCTTTCAAAGGACCAGTGTGGGACTCCACCCAGTTCCTCCTATCAATATGAATCATACATTCTACCAGCCAAATACATGGTTGTTTTCTTTCTCTTCTCCTCATATAAAACTATAACAAGTTTAAAAAACTGATTTGTTAATAAAAAATGATCTTAAACTATATTTCTAAGCCCCAGAATTCCTGCTCCAGTAGCTATCAGTATGTAGAAAGAGCATTGATTGCAGTTTGGTTTTCATAAAGTTGGGGCCAAAAATACTTATTTACATTACAAAAATATTTTGTTCTTTTCTATGTATTATTACATTTCCACGTTTGTTTTAAGGGGTTTAAGGTGCAACTTGGAGGATTAGCACTCCAAGCAGAATAGCAGGAATAGAAATAGGCTTCCAAACCCAGTTAAAACCAGCTAATTACTGAAGAGTCTCCGCTAACAGTGCTCAGGAGCCCAGCACTGGAAGGCAGGTTCTTGTGTGGAAAGTCACTTCACACCTCAATTACAGCTTCTGCCAAGCACTTCAGATCTGAAGCAGGATGTTTTCTCTGGTGAGAGGATACCATTAGAGAGAGGAGCAGTTAGTGTGGAGGCTGCAAACTGAGCAGCACCCAGGGAAAGCACCTCACAGGGGGAACTCCTCAGTCTTTTGTTTTTAGCCCCTCTGAAAAGCGAATTAACACACACTCCTGCGTGCACATGTAGGGCTTCCCCTGCTGCCTGTGCTCAGAGAGTGTCACCCACTCTGGTCTGTGGTTAAAAAGCCAAGTGTGAGTCAGGACTCTTCCTTAGGTAGGCAACAAGGCTCCACAGGCTCTTGTTTCAGCAGCACAGAGTGAGTTGGGGAAAGATGTATCACTGACTATTCACAACTCTAGCCCCTAAGGATCACAGCCGTAGAACACAACCACACCAGCATCAGTATCTCTTAAAGTCTTCTCCCTGGCTTTAGACAGTTATTCCTCTTACTCCCAGAGACCCCATGTATCCTCTGCTACTGTGACAGGTGGAGTTTGCTGTCAGACATTTGAAGACAACGAGGAACCTTCCGCTGGTGCCTCATGCCAAACCCTCACTTGACACTTCAGACCACGGCCGAACCACCTGAGAGCTGCAAAGCACCTCTGATCAGTTTCATTGCTCTCATAGATGATCCTCACAGCTCTGAGTTCAATACAGCCTGGTGCATCACAGGGAATGAAGTGCAATCCCTCCCCGCGGTGCCGTGGCGAGCTCCCAGGCATGCCAGGGGTTCTGCTCCTGTGCTCTGCAGGGCAGCAGGCACGCCGCTGCTTTGCCAGCCTGAGAGGGGTACATGCACTGCAGAGTTCAGAGGGAAAGCACATTCAATGCTTGGAGCAGATCTCAGGGAGAGGCAATCTCTGCTCACTCCCGTGCTCCCAGCTGCAGGGGCCAGACACAAATGGATCGATCCCTCAGCACAGGTATGGAACAGCGTGGGAAGGTGAGAGGAAAGATGGACCAGAAACCTCAACTTTCTGTTGTGCTCTTGGTTATGTGATCATTTCAGGCAATTTAATTCTTAAATTAATGACAGGAGTAACAGCTCCTGAGTAATCTGCCAGGAGCAGAAAAGTTAGGACACAACCAAACCTGCACAGATGCACACAGCACGTAATTTCCTTCCAAGGCAAGTTAACACACAAAAGGATACACACCAGGACTCTGACAGCCTTCCCCTTCCAAGTGCTTCATTCCCAGGACCTTGCAGTCCCTGTGTGTTACTCATTACGATGGCACATAACACACTCTGACCACATTTTATTCCTCAGGTATTTTCTGGCTGGACTAACAGGCTGATCTGATGAGTTGCCTACTTACAGTCATTAGCAGCCTAGCAGAAATCTGCAGGAGAGCGAGCGACACATTATCCTATTGCCACTATTGATCCATCAGTGATCCTGAGAGCGTGTGAGGGAGAAGCAGCTGTGGAGACATTAAGCTACTTGTCCAGGACTGCAAATACTGAAAAGCAAATGAGAGCTGATACCTGTGCTCTGCCTGGTACTCCTTACTCTGACTCTGATGGTCCCAAGAAACTTCTTCCTAAATCCACGTCACAAAACATTACACTTGCTTTTTTGGAGTAACATCCCTGAAGCGGAGATTCACGGGCTCAGATGCTTTGACCTTATCTGCTTTTGCACTTCCCCATTCAGATTTGGAAATTAATCATCTAATTCCACGTAACTGCTTTTAAATTCAGCCGAACGGGACATGAATCACGCTGAACGGGAGGCGCAGGTCTCTGTAGTGAAATAGATTAAGCACTGCTACGCTCCCATTTTGTCTCAAGACTTCAGTTGCAATTGCCTGCTCTAATTTGAGATGGGAAGACTCGCTACAGGGTAATTAAGCGTGCGAGGAGCTCGGGAGAGCTGCCTGCCAGCACCTGGCAGTGGGATTCCCCTTCCAGAGACACCTGCACTAAATAGTAATTCCTTCCCTCCATTTCCCACTTCGCTCCCCAACGCTTCTCTCCCGGCAGCTCGGAGGAACAGATGGAGCAATCACCCTCCTCCTCTCCACAGCACGGACCCCTGCTGCTACCCAGCGCCTTACGCAGTTGTAATACACATAATTAGGCAAATCAATGGACAATGCAGCATATTAGAGGAGGAGGAGTTACATCAAGGCAAAACACGAATCCCAATTTATCTGCCACAGGAAAGGGGATGTTTCTGTGTGATGGCCAAGACCTGTGGACACGAGAGGAAGGGTAATGATGAGTAAGGTGCTGCAGCCAAGTCCCCACCCCACCCAGGCTGTGCACAGTACAACTGAGCAGAGCTTGCTCTCCTCCTGATACACAGTTGATTTATGCCTTAAACATCTCATCACCATTTATGAGTTACACTCCCAAATCTCTCACACACCCATAATTAGAGAGCACGATGTTTGCTGCCATTCACCCTACCGCTGACTCCAGACTGAAAAGCACAAGTGAAGGCTGCAAAACCCTCGTGAGCAGCAGCAGCCTCCCTGCCCTTCATGGAGAGCCACAGCTTGCATGGCAGAGGCCAAGCGCACGCAGCTTCTGCCTCCTGATCAAACCTGAACCTTCTCCTCCCTCCGCTCCCCAGGCACAACCTTGCTTAAAGTGACTCTGTGCTCCCTGCCCAGCAGGTTCTCTCCTCCTTCACCCCTCGCAGCTCCCACCCCAGAAAAGGCAGGAGGTGGTGTGGTCTCACCATACCTAAGTGACAGAGCAGAAGCATGAGAAGTAAAATACATTGATGGAACGAGCAGGCGTGCTGCAGGTAAGCGCTGCATGAACTGGCAAGGTGACAAGGGGTGCGATGTACAGAGATGGGTCCTCCCAGAGCAGCTCAGCACATGATAGGATTTCTGTGCTGATCAGGGTCATGCACAGACTGGTGTGAAACAAATCGGTGATGAGAATGAGAGTGACTATTAAATTCCTGGGGTCTTCAAAGAAGGTGATCTGCCTGCCAAGAGAAAACACCAGGGATAGAACCAGCCTTGCACACACAGTGGGCTTTATCCAGGCAAGGCTCTGCCTGGGGATCGCCTGAGAACAGGAGCTTTCCAGAAGACAGCCACCAAAGTGCCATTTGAGTGGTGATGAGGCCTTGCAGCTCCCCTGGGCAGGGGTCCAAGAGGTCTGTTTTGCAGAGGTAGCCATGCACAGTGGAACAGAGTGCCAAGCCTTCAGACGCATCCCTTTGTTGCTTTTCAAAGAGGTTTCTGGCATCTAATTTTGGCTGGGTCTGTCTCATGTTCAGGGGTTTAGAGGGGCAGCAGCTCCAGCTGCTGTGGGTGAGGACTGCAGCTCCCAACACTCTAACAGCCCTGAGTTAAACACCCAATTACTTATACACAGAATGCATCAGAAATCACAGATTTTAGCCTCTTGCTCTTGCTTAGCGCAAGCGAGTAGCAGAGAAATAAGTCTCCGCTCTCCAATTTAAGCTTTATTCTTTTTCACTTTATTTGTGTTCCCTTTCCAAAGCCTGGACCTCCCTGAGTCAGACCCAGTATCTCTGAAAGCAGGGAAAAGGATTTGCCAAGTAATTCGGAACATGAACCGCAAAGCAAGGGACTGGCCACGGAGCTCCCGGGTTACTGGTTAGCAAGGTTACCACCTGCCCACCTTGTAGCTTTATAAACCTGGGACTCCATTCTTTCCCATGCTAATCACTAACCAGCACCACCCGAACAAAGAAAGCTTCTCCCACAGAAAGGAGCTGCTGTTGGGTCAGAGCTGTCCTGGGGCATGGAGCTCTGCTGACATCTTGGTCTTCACCATAGGGATGCGGCTTTTGTTCTTGGCCTCGAGCATCCTCCACGTGCCACCAGCCGTGCTGAGTTGTGCTGTGGCTTTAGAACATGAGAAAACTTGTAATGAAATGCAAACCAACATTACCAGGCACATTTCAGAGACCATCTGAGTCAGGTCTCTGAAGGCAGCATTTGTGGAAACAGCACTGTCACTTCTTCAAAACCTAGGAATACAAACCCAGCATGAATTATGGGTACCACAGTACTACAAACCCCTTTATTGTGTCAGTGCAAAATCAGGCCTCACACATCCCCTCATAACCACAGGCTGCAGCCCACTTCCCACTAAGGAGGAGAGAAACAGATCCACGACAGGCTGGGAAGATACTTCAAAACTCAGTGACTTGCTAAGAGAACTGACACCATTTGGTTGCTGCTGTAAAGGTGTAAAGATCACCCGCTGCTGAAATACTGACGCCCACAGGTTCACATCAGACATTTCCCTGAGTGCTGCACCCTACTCCAGGGAGGGGGTACCCCATTTGCTCTGCGCCTGAACACCCAAGTACACCCATATCAATTCCATATTCATTTTGTTCTCCCAGCTTATCTTCTCCCAGCTCTGGAGTGCATTCTTCCTTATCTTGGAGACAAATGGCCTCCGTGGAGGGCTCTAAACAGCAGAGCTATTTATCTGTTTGACATGTGTTTCCCTGTTTGTTTTCTCCAGCCTTGAGACAGTCGGCTCAGGTTTTGACAAAACTCAGCTGTGTCAGTGGCAGAGGGTTGCCTGGCCCCTTCACTCTCGTGTTCTGCATCAATTTCTTAGCCACATTTATCATTTAGTGTAGTAAATCAAGCCTAATTGATGCTTTCTTCTTTTGATATAGAACAAAGCCTTTACAAACTTCTCAGAAAGCTGGCTGGAATCATAAAAGTCTGAGGGGGAAAAAAAAAAATCAATTATTCAATCAATTCAGCTCTAATTTTTTCTTTGGGGAAAGAAATGAGAAGGTGTCAGTATCCTGTGAGACTCTCTTGCTGGGGAGAAAAAGTTTTATCTATTATTTCTTGCATTTCACTTGCTTTTAAAACCTTCCTTAGAGCACTGCAAGAACAGGTGTCTCCCCAGCACAAGCACATCTCTGCTCTCTCAGAGCCAGCTCCTGGATGTAAGGCCCTGCCTCACACACACATTGTGCTGTCCTCAGTCCTGCCAAGCGTTGGCACCGAGGCCTGAGAGCACTTGGGGTTGCCTTCATCCTCATTTACCAGGGCTCCGTTACACATGGGCAGCTTGACAGCAGGGCTGGCATGTACCCCCCTGAGAGCACAACCAGGGCCAGCAGATCCCTCTCCTGCCACCCTTGGCAGGAGCAGCACTCCAGGCAGCTGTGAGGATGGAGAACACACTCCCCTCAGGGGCCTGGGCACAAATCCAGGCTGCTGCCATTCACTTACCCAGGGAGATCAGCTTCCTGCAAGGACAGCTCACACACACCTCTGAAGATGCAGGGCTGGGAACATGACCTTGCCTTCTCTTGGGTCCAGATAAGAACAGAGGTCAGTGCTGTTCTAAGGACGGACGTTGACTGGAGCCATCTTCCCACAGCCACCTTAGCTGGCTTCAGGGGAGCTCTGCACCACCACCATGACATAAGGTTGGGAAAAAAATGCTCTCTTTAGACAGCCTAGATCTCTAACATAACATTAGTGAATTAACATGAAACTAGTTAATTTCCAACTCCATTTAATCTCTCCCCCAGAGCACTCCGCACACCTCAGACAACCAGCTTTCCCATTCTCCAGCAACTTTCCCTCTCAGGCTTAGTTCATACTCAAACTTATTTGCAGTAGGAGTTTTGTCCAGACACTGCAGTTCTGTTCCCTTCAGACTGATTACGATGATTGGCAACAAAGAAAGTATTGGCTGTGCTACAAATAAGCTTGGGGTGGGGAGGGGCACTAGAAACAAAAAGTCTAAAACCAGGGGAACAGACTCCACACACAGAGCTCCTCCTATATCAACTGATTTCCAGCCTGGAAACTTGAGAACGATTCCTATGGATTCATCCAAATAACTCCTCTACATAAATCTGACTCCTTGTTGGAGTTCACTCACTTCTTTCAGAGCCCACAGCAGCTTACAGGATTGAGGGGTTGGGCTGGGGGTCAGGGTTTGGGGTTTTTCTGTTTCCCCCAAACATCTGTAGCTGATGGATTTGACAAGGCTCAGTGTTGGGTACACAGAGTTACCGAGCTCCACTTTTACAAGTGTGTGTGTGCTTACCAGAGAAGTAAGGCTTCTGTCATACTGATGCTGCTCATTCTGGGCTCTCTGGGGGTGCTAACACAGCCACACACGAAAATCTTATCACCCAGTACAGGAAAACTTCCCACCCCTACAATCAAGGGCCACTAAAGGTCACATAAAACTGCTATCAATCAATATATAAATCAGCATTCATTATCAGCTCCCCAGAGCTTTGCAAAAAGGCATTGATGAGCATCAACACTGGACAAAAAGGGGAAGAAGATCAGCAAAAGATGTTGTCCGCATAGAGGCAGCCAGGCCCTGCAAACAAGCAGGTCTGTTGGAAAAAGATGAACCTTGTCCTCAATGATCTGCCACAAAATGGGAGAATGAGAGGAATAAAAAAAAGGATGCCAGAGACATGGGATATTACAAACACCAAAACCTATCACTTTTTACAGTGTGTATTTCCCAACTTATCAGAATTTAGCTTTTCCCAGCCTATGTTCAGCTGAAGGAAGTTTCAGAGCTCACATCTGTGATTTGGGGAGAGGGGGAGGTGGGTTACTTTTGCTCCCCCCGCCACCCTTAAGCACCTCTCTCAGACATATGCTGCATAATTTCAGCCACAGTGTAGATTTTATTGCTAGCATTTAGAAGAGTAAGTGCTCACTGACATGCAAGATGGGAAAGGTTCCTCCCCTGGGGAACAGAACACAGAGACTGATTAAGCGACCAGTAGGTATTTAAGAACATAAAAAATACCAGCAGACCAGGGCTGCAGTTCTTAAAGAACAGGAGTCAGCACGGGAACAGAGCTAGCCTGCTGCTTTCCAGCAGGGTGTAGCATTGGTGAAGAATAAGTCTTTAAGCTTAGGATTTTTATATGCTTTTTAATAGTAAAAAGGCTGAGAAGCAATCACGGCTTGCTCCTCCAGAGGCACAAATCAGGCGCTCCTGTTTTGTCAGACTGCTGAGCCAAGCCTGGTGGTCCCTGTCCCATCCTGCCTCCTTCCAAAATCCTTTTGTAAGAGATTGAATAGCAGCATATAATTTGCTGTAGCCACATGATTTCAAGAACCTATCTACAGCTGGCAGAAATTAGCACAAAATATAATGACTGAATTATTTTAACTTTACAAAGGCAAAAAGGAGCAAGTTACACGACAGACTAGTGACAAAGCCAGGTCTAGCCAGTGCAGGTTTCCTTTCAGTCCTACACTCAAGACCACTGTAACCATGTTGTTTCTTCATTCTGATTAGCATCACTGTGGTGATATTAAGGGCATATGCAGAAACAAAGAATTAATTAGGATTTCTGTTCTTTAAATAGCAACAGTAGTGTCCACACATGGAAACGTTTCAAAACCAGCACAAGAGTATAATACGTCACCAAAGTACTGAAATAACTTACATAAGAATGGCAGAAATAAGCTGTAAGCCTTCTATCTTGTAAAAATAACAAAAACCCCTTCTATCTTGCATTGATAAAGAAATTTATTTTGTAAAAAAATAGAACATTTTTATATTTTAAAATAATTTATCAGCACTATTCAGACTTAAATTTGTAAGTTATTTTTGAGTGATTAGCTATAATGCATTTTGAATTTTAAAAAAAATGCAGCAAAATGTCACAAACAAGTTTACACAAACACAGCAAGGACACTTTCCACATAAATGCTAACAGCTGAAGGTAACTAAAGCAATGCTATAAATCATTTCAGTTGTATTTGATTAGGACATCATCCTATGACTGAATAAGCTTAAATGAAAACCATTTCTAGAAGTTTACTGAAATTACTCATTCCCACACACAGAGATGAAATTGAGACTGTTGACTCAGAGAAGAAAAATAAAAATCTAACTACAAGGGTATCTATCATGCAGTCATATCAATTCTTTTCAAGCAGTCTTGTCCTCCAAACTGTCAACACAACAAAAGAAAAACATCAACTTTTTTCTGCAGCTCAGGATAACCTTGGGAACACCTCGTTATAGCGATAAGCCATGTTGGTAGAGGATCACACCGTGTTCTAACACAGCCCTTTAGTCTTCACCTTCATTTGTGCTGCAAAGGAAAAGCAACGGGCTCGTCTTTGAAGACACCTCCAAGAAATTTCCCTTCCCAGTAGTATCGTTTGAAAATCTGTCAGGTTCAGACACACAGCTTTCTTCTCGTTCCTGTAAAGCGCAGCTTGCAGTAGCCAATCCTTCAGGCTGTTCTGAAAGTCTAATTGCAGCGTGCATTTGCTTTTCTAATTCTTCTATCAGTTTTCCAGGAACAGATGTAGATTGCAAAGAAACCTTTGATTTTTCATCACTAACCTCAAACGTGGAAGTGTTTGTGCCCTGCCTTAATCCATTACAGTCAATAAGTGGAGCTGTCCTCTCCTCTTGAAGCATGCCTTGTAAAGAATTTATTTTCCCATCTTCACTGCTTGAGGACTCTCGCTCATCTGAATCAGAGCCTTCTGTCTCAGATGATGAAGTGCTGCTTGATTCTTCAGAGTCACTTGTCTCAGACTCAGAGGAAGGCAGCTGTTGCTTGGAAACTGTGCCAGCAGCTTTCAGCGTGCGCTCTTCCTCTTGTACCAGCACTGCTGCTGCTTCCAGCTCTTCTAGCTCAAATCCCACGTGGGACTTGGTTAGCGTGGTTTTCTGCAAGGATTCAGAGAGTGCAGCCAACTTTTTTGACCTTTAACAAAGAACAAGATATATTATTTAACTTTACAAACAGAACTTTCCCGTTTGATAACGAGAACACGAATCTCAGATATTCCTACTGTGTGTGCCTGGTTTGCAAACAACTTCCTTGGAAAGACAACTGTTAAAGTAGATGCCAAGGGGGATGGAGGGAGGAGAATCAAAAGTATTAATAAGTATTATCATTTTGGGTAACCTCTCCCACACAGCTAGACAATATCCCACTGAAAGGCTTCGGGGACACTTTCAGAGAAGATACTGGTGCTTTGATGTTTCAGCAGCGTGCAGCAAGGGAAAACAGACCTCAGAGGAAACCTCTTCAGGAATGCTGTCCTTCACAGCAAACGTCACACTACATGGCTTGATGGATTCAGTTTCTATACAGCAACATCATTTTGGTTTACTCCCTTTCTGTTATGCAGATGAATCAACACAGCACAGTTGATCGGGTCCATCTCAGCAATACACAATCCTCCTTTCACAGGTAGCTTTATGCACCTATGATAGCAGGTGGTGTTCAATACTCTGCCTGTAGATGTGTTGTACTTTTCATTTGTAACTCAGCTGAAATACAATTCAACAAAAATACCAGGATCATTTAGATGGACACCTCCAATAAAGCAGGCACACTACATCAGCTTCAAATCCTTGGTACAGCCATTTCCACTCCTCAGGTGTTCTGAACTCAACATGTACTTCACCAGAAAAGTGCATCATGGATTTATAAACAGAGAGGAAAAAAAAGTAGAGTGCCTTGAAATGGAGGTGGGGGGCAGAGGGGAGAACGGGTATAAAACAACAAACATACATCCTGTTTCTTGTTGTAGAGTTTCGCCTCAGACTATCAATCAACTTTTCACCACTTCCTGCAGCAGCAGGTCTACTATAAATCCTGCAGTAACTGACTGGGTTTCATTTCCTCTGCCAAACCTGCTAACCTGCAAGGCATGACACACTGACACTGGAGCAAGTAGCTGATAATGTAATACATGACTCCTGCGAGGCAAAAGTTAAAGTGCTTGTTCTCTCAGTTGAACGATTTTAAAGATCTTTATATTCTATTTCCCAGGGGGCATAATTACTCAGTATAACACAGACGCTTCAATTTTATATTTTTTTTTTCTTTCCTCCTAAAGGAATTGGATTTAGAAGTGGGGGAAGGGAACTCAGTGCAGCTTCTTGCACATTTTCTAGAGACAGCGCAACATTTAGCAGCTGAACTTGGAATAAAGCATATTAAACTTCCTTAGTTCAACTGGTAGAGTAGAAAACTAAGAAATAACCACTTCCCAGAAGTAACTGAAGCATCAGAGAAAAATTTCTATTTCTGGGGTTTTAAAATCTAAAGTTAAGAACTAAATCACATTACCCCAGCAGCCTCCAACATAAATATGAGTACCAGATTTTGGAAAGCTGCTGACTGAACACTGTTCTCATTCATTCTTTTTGGTGATATATTTCCATTTTACTTTTGTCAAGAGCTTGAATTATTCTTGAAAAGTTATGGTGGATTTGAGAAATTGCCAAGCTAATTGGGGACAAAGGAAGCATTCTACTAGCTCCACAGGTAAAAAGAAAAAGAAGCCAAGCGATACCTGTAAAGGTTCATGAAGTCTTGCAGGTAAGTGGTAACAGGGAAGGGTATCTGTTTCCTGAACACATTGGTGGGAAGCTGGTTTATACCCCCAGTCAGGAGAGTTTATAGCTCTGTCAGAAAACGTTTTGCTTTGCTTTTAAAACAGTCTCTTTCCTTCCTTCCAACTATACCTATGCACATGCACATGTTCTCTTCCCCTGTAAGAGCTGCTAATAGGAAGATACAATCCCTTTCCCATCCTATTGCCTGTCCAAATAATACAACAAGCCCCAAAAGCTAAGTGTGCATTGTGACAGAGAACACTGGTTTGTACCCATTTTATATGTAGCTCCTTTTAATTTCATTGACAATCAAGAGCAACCAACTGCAGGCACAAAGATTTCCTCTGGTGACAGATCTTCCAGCTACCCAAGCCTCACACTTACCTGTTTTACTACTGCCATTATAGAAGGAAAATCAATTCTGAAAGTCATGTTTGTCCTCACGTCTCTTCTCTCATGTCTGTCACTCTTTCCCAACCCTAGATGGATTTTTTTTTCCTCTTTTCCCCATTTCTGCTGTTCAATTTTTCATGTGTATTTTTCTGCTAGATACTCTCAGTCCTTTCAATCACTCACTTCAAAATCCTCTCCTCCTCTTTTACTATTCTCTTATAATGCAGTTAACACCTTAGATACAGGAACGTGTCACATAACTGCATCAAGCAGTCAGGAGATGTACGGCACCACGCACTTCATGGCATTAACAACACTTCACTGTGCTCCACATTACAATGCCAGGCATTAAGGAAGAAAACACAGTGATATACTAATTTGACTCAATGCATTCTCTTACTAAATTAGATGTGGTACTAGTGACAGATAAAAGAACGATTTCTCTAAAGCAACAGGAATCCTTCCACAATAGGAATCTTCTAATAAATCATTTGAAAGTCTAGAAGGTCATTTTACTATTTTCTTTGCCCTTAGCCACATCAGGTATTTGATTTAAACAGTGTGAAGAAGTTTCTTTTCAGTTACCCAGGTACATCTTAGCAGGCTGAATGTTTGCTCCCAACTTTCATCAACGCTCTCCCAGAGAAAGAAACGGACAGTCTATAGAGCTCAACATTTCAATATGAGAAATGGAAACTCAAACTATCATACTCTTAACAAATTTATAGATAAATGCCCAACTTTCCAGTCTTCTGAGATTGGAAAAGATTCTTCTAACAAAAGAATTTGAAGATTCTTCTAAGAAAAGAAAAAAACCCACTGAAAAAGAGCGCTTCAACAGTTTTTGGTGTTTTTTTCCCTCCTCCTGTGCAAGGGACTAACAGAACTGCAATTAGCTATCAGTCCATCTCGTTTAAGGCAATTATCTAATTTCAAGGAGAACTGAGTTTCAGGAGTGCATTTCACAACAGCCTTAAGAAAAGGTCGCAGCAGTCCCTGGATAAAAAATACCAAGGCAAACAGCATAAAAATCAGAGCATGGAAATGCTTTCAACAGGAGGCTGGGGTTCTCTGAGCTAATGATTTCCCTAGCTGAAAGATTAGCAACAATTCAGGAAATAAAAGTGAAGCACCAGAAATGAGATACCGTGTATTAAAGACTTGCAGTAAACAGGTCCTGCTGTTTGGAAAATCTTTTGAGTAGTGTTTCTGAGATTAGACAGCAAATACTTTAATTTTTCAAGTATGATTAATGGAATCACATGATTACTTTAAGACATGCTCATTCAGTATGCACATTTGTGGTAATGATATCTTATTATTATGGTAATAGTGTTCTTACATAAACATGCATAATAGGCTTTAAAGGTGCTACACATGATAATTATTAGTTATCAAGATGTCAGTTACTTAAGGAAAATGTTTAATTACAGGTTAAACTGATCAGATGCATGTTTTGTTTAATGTATAGCTTTGAGGAACAGGTAACAACACAGGCATCTCAGGTCTTGTCCACTTAGTCTGGAATTAAAATTTCAGGACAGAGCTACTGTAATCTCCTTGGCTAAGCAGCAGGAGAGTTTCTCCATGTGCTAGAAACAAAAAAAATTATCTTGTTCCACAGGTCTTAGATTATAAAAGAACTAGGAATGAAAAGAAGAATCAAAGGAGATTTAGCATAAAAGGGAGATGGATAAAACAAGGGAAAAAAACCCAGAATCATGGCAACAGGAAAGGGAAATCATTACAGGTTCCCAGCAAAGCCCATCTGTGGCAGCCCGAAAAGAAGCGATGGGGACTGGCTGCAGTGATGAGACACAAGGGTGGGAGGGAAGCAGGACACAACTTCTGCAGTTGAGGACAAGTGCTCCTATGAGTGCTGGTTCTATCTGCTGTTCCAAGGAGTAAAGAGGGAACTAAGATCTGCTGAATCAAGATAGCCATTATCTCCAGAACATGGAGCTACTAGAAAAACGTCTCATAGAAGACGTATCAGGGATTTGATAGTTTACAAGGAAGATTGGTCTTTCCTTCCAGCTCAGGTTAAAAGTCAATCTAGCCACAGAAAGCACAAATTAAATGCCACTTAGGAAATACATCCAGCCATAAAATGCCCTAATTTATTTTCCCAAATGTTAAAATACAATTACATTATTAGGTTTCTGGTCCAATCAGAAACACCACTACAAAAGAAAAAGGCTTAAAGAACAAGTGTTAATGGGCCAGGCCCTTCCCTCTGCCTGATACTCACCTTACACCCAATTCTCTAGCTTTAGCAGTTATGTTAAAAAACCCCACCAAAAACCCCAAGCCAACCAACAACACAAAAGTAAACAAATTGAAGAGGACTTAAAAATATGAAAACCAGCTTTCCACTCCTCATTCTGTATGATGGGCAGCACTGCACACTCTGTCATGGCACAGGAGTTACAGATCTAAAAACCCTGTGCAGAATATTTGCAAACATGGGAATAAATAGCCAAACCAGCCACACAGCCCTTCAAAGCAGGAGTAACATTTCACTGTGGCAGGAAGAGGGACTCTTCTGGTACAGGCATGAGCTCACTTCTGTAAATATTAATAGGATTATTTCTACTGCCTCATAAGTTCGACTCTGTGTTTCACAAATGTAGAGCAACATCTACTTTTCTGAAGCACACAGTGTAAACTGGGTGTGAGACATGGTGAGACAACTACAAGGCAGCAGAATTTCCTCATTACCTACTCCTGCTCAGTCACATTCAAGTCATTGTACAATGCACACATACTGCCACAGCAGATTCAGATATTCTTGCCCAAAGACAACACAAAAGCAACAAAGCATGGAAAGCTGTATAGCAAAAACATTGACTGCAGCTTTGGTTACCAGCCTGGTGTTTGAATGTGACCTAACTGGTCTTGAAACCAAGCTGGAACCTAGCTAATCTTGGAACCACCTAAAGTCTTGTTGTATTATGCTGTTAGGGACAATTCACAGTGTTACAATGGCAATCAGTCCTCCATGGTAGCAGAGCTCTAACTTGGCTCTACAGGGCTGACAAGCCCTGTTTTAAATGTAAAACACCTTACATTAATTATCTTTAAGCCTTACAGGCAAGATACACAAGTCTCAGAGAAACAACAGATACTTCAAGCACAGACATGCCTTTGCAGTGTCATAGGTTCCACCAATTCTGAAAAAAGGGCCCCCTCTCACTGCCAAGCAGCCAGCCCCTGGTAGGCCTACAGCCTTCCTTCAGATGCATTCAAATACAAACTAGTACCATGCTGTGCCAGTCAGCAGGGCTGACAAATACAAAAAGGGCAGTTATTTCACTTATCTCCACTTAAGGGGAGCTCTAGACACATAGGATATGTCTAATAGTAAAGCTGTTGCACTAAGCAAAAGCATTTCTGTCTGCTGGATCACATGGTACTCCCAACTGCCTCAATTTTACATATTTACTGTATGAGAAGCTACCATATTTAAGGAGAAAGTGTCACTCTGTATTTAAACTGCCTTTCTCAACAAAGCCTGGCAAAACTCAGCCTTATGAAGGTTTCATGGATGACACCTTTCTTAGATGAAACAGATACCAAGCAATGCAGCAGCCAAGAGTGTAACCACTTTAAATGTGCTCCAAATTACATACCTGGCAGCACTGTGTACCATTTCCCACAATTATTCTCTTAGCCAGAGGCACTGTAGCTATTAAGACAATTCTAGAGTTAACATTATCTCAGACATCACCAGATATTATCCCAAGGTAGAGCCTCAGCAATTCAGATACAGAAGATGTGTAAATTTAGTATCTGCAAGACACTGACATGTCAATTGAACCATAAAGGATAATGACACCTTCTGCCTTGCCAAAAGAATGGGTGAGGACAGGCTGCAATAGGACATAACTGATGTTTCTGCACAGACTGTCACTGGTGGACAAAAGGACACCTGCAAAAGGGCTGGACTCTCCAGGCCATCCCAATTCTCCCCTGCCCAGAATGGTTCTTGCTGGACTCCATCCATCATTGTCTTCCAGCCCAAGCCTTATCTGTCCTGACACAAGGGGTATGAAGAGGCACTGTTCAATGTTCAGTCCCTTGATAATGCCAGCATTAACTTCCCAGAGGAACTGTTGTGATCTCAATGAAAATTAATATCCCTATGGCAGCGAGTATACTGCTTCAGCTTCCTTGAAACAGAAGGCTCACCAAGTTACAGCCAAACATGATATCAAAAGATAAGAAAGTGAGCTCATACAAGAATGACACAGCTGACGAAGCATCCAACTGTTCTTATATATACTCCAGAAGAAAATAAATCCTTCTTTAAACTAAAATTCAGATGTTAGATTCTATCTAGTCTTGCACAGCTACTCGAGCAACAAAACTGGTGATCTTTGGGGAAAGTCTCTTGAAGATGGTAACTGAGTTTGCCCTGTTAGAAAACACCCTAAGTCCCTGCAACAGCATATTCTGACACCCAGGGGTGGAGAGACATGCATACTCTTAAACTACCCTAACTTAACTTAAACTTCAAGGGCTTTAGACAACAGCAGCATGCTTCTTTCAGAGACACCAAGTCAAACATCCCTCCACGTCTGCCACACAATCTCAACCAGTCAGAAAGAAAAAAATAATAGAATGATTTAATTCTTATGATTCAGAATTGAAAGGCAATTTGTTTTTAATAAAATATTCAAGACAATAAAGAGCCTAGGTTTGATCAACCTCGACTCGTAAAACATAGAAGCGATAACGATGATGGCACTGAACCCAGCAGCAGACTTCATTAATGTAGAAACATCTAAAGTCAACATGCACAAAAAAAGCAGAATGGTTGAACAATGAGATTAGATAACAAAAAAGAAATCTTCCAGTTCAGGAAGGAATCCTCACAAATGGACATTTAGCTGCAATAATGAGAAACTCATCACACTAAACACACCATCTATTTGGCTAAACGACTCCTAAGAGTCATGGCTTACAAAAGAACAGGAGCCTCAGAATCTGCCTGGAGATAAGAGACTCAATTACACCTTTTAGCATGTGTTTTATATGAGATGCTATAATTCACCATTTTAATTTCACTTCCAAGGTTATTCCTAACAAGTGCTTCAAGTTACACACTAGTCAATGACCTCCAACCACAGTGAGATAAGTTTTGAAAAGCAAGCTCAGAATCAGTGAGCAAAAATACTCCAAATTAAGTTCTGAAAGAAATTCATTGCAGAAAGCCTGTAGTCTTAGTAAACATTCACAGTGACAACCCCTTTGCTTATCTCTACACACTGTTGTACTACACACTACAACAAGTGATGTAACTTCTTACTGCAAAGTCCTTACACACCCCTTTGCCCCAATCCCCAACAAGTTTGGGGAAACTATTCACAGATTTTATTTCATCCAGCTGTGGGAACAACTATTCTCTATAGTAAAACATGGCTAAAACACAACAAAGCATAACAATATTGCTGTGAAGTTTGAGGAATGAAATGAAAAAATATACACAGCACCTGAACCATATGGCAAACATTTCATGCAAACAGAAGGCCCTCATTCAGAAGAGTACAGGAGATAATTTTTAGTCCATACACAGAAGATCCCATAGGTTCCTAAGGAATATAAAATTCTAAGAACTGTTTTACATCCCTTTTTAAAATGGCACCTCTATCCACAAATTTCCTTATTGTATCAGTTAAACAGAAAGATGAATACATGTTTACTAAACCACTTTCCAGCTTTTATTAGCTGGTTAGGTCATTGTAACCCTACCTGGCTTATGAGCTCTGAAGGAATGACAGAACAGGCAGTACAATTAACAGCCAGCCAGATAAACACAAACAGAACCATTCAACAGTTTCAGGTGCTTAATCTATTATACATTTTTATCACAAGAGGCAGAACCAATAAATAACTCCATTAAAATCTCATTAGCTCTGATCAATGAGTACAGAAGATAATATAAGAACAAAGCCAAATTTAATGTGTTAGTGAAGGAGCAACAGGACCATTTTCTTCAGGACTCAGGTAAAATTGACCTAAACTTTAACTAATCTTCTACATTATCTGCAGCAAAAGAAAGACAGATGAGTGTAAACACAGCAGAAGTAACACATTTGTTCACATGATTTAGTACTAGATTAAACATTGTTTTCATAAGAAAGAAACAAACCATCTCCACAACACAGCACTGAAGACTGCTCAATTTCTACACTTCCTTATGAAAAGCCAGCTGCTAAAATGATGTGTGCTCAGTCTATTCAAGGTATTTTATGCAGTTGCAGGTAAGAATTAATTCTTTCCATTTCGTAAGAGAAGGGATTCTGATTTTTAGCCTAAATAACAGGTTTACACAGTTACACTGTCCATGTCCCTACTTCATTAATTATTTCCTTTCTAACAACCCTTAGAAATACCAGGCATCTTCAAGCAAATTTAAGAGCAACTAGAGGTTAAAAAAAGATCTTTAAATTCCTACATATGCCATGCAAATGAGCAGAGGTAGGTAAAAAATAACGACTCTCAGGAGGAAAGGCCAGCAGAACACAGACACCACGTACTGGTTTCATAGGAGGCCATGGCACGCAGATTCCAAGCAGCTGATCAGTGCTAAGACCAGCTACTGCCCCTTGGTGAAGGCATCAAAGGGTGTGGTGAAGAGATCAGGGCACAAGGTTTGGGTTTGTAGAAAGTTTACAGAATCCACCCGCCCCACCTCCACCCCTCTCCCTTGTAGACATCAAAACAGAGATTGGAAAAGTGTTCACTGCACACCAAATCTTTATCTTAAATATAGGAAAACCACACTATTAAAAAAAATAGGTTCAAAAAGTAGCCTGGAAAAGCTGCCCATAAGCCAGATGCCACCACTTTAAATTGACAGAATTAGAAGAGCAGTAACTCAGCAGTAATTCAGCAAAGAGAAGCTCCTGTTGACAAGAGAAACCCATGACTTTGGGAGACAGAAGGCAGTCCTGCACCATACAACAATGGCTGATGTGGAAGAATCCAATGGGTTTAAGTGGAACATAAAATGCTTTCATCTTGAAATTCTGGCTTTCAAAGGGCATTACATGAATTCTGATTCTTACACTGCAATCCAACTTGCAGTCTTGTAAACATGAACTGCTATCCACACAGCTTAAAGTATTACAGTTTGTTAATCATAAATCAAAGCACAGCATCATCATTTCAATTTAAGTGACTTCTTTTAAGTTAATAAGTCTGAATATTTCAAGTGACTTTTCCCTCTATATTTATTCTGAAATTCCACAGTGCTTCTTTCATAATGGAACTAAATACTGCATGAACTGAACTTCACATTTATAAATATTTTAAAAAAAGATGAAGCTTTCCAATATAACATCTTACTTTCATTACTTGGTCTTTTGATAAGTTGAAACCAAACATATTGTGGATTATAAAGGAAATCAAGCACAGCTTACTTATGGAGATGTTACTATGAAAACATTCAGAGGAGAAAACAGACTTTGAATCAATACTGGACTATAAAAAGAAACTCAACAGTATGTACACGTTCTAAGAATACTTTGAGCTTAGAAGCAGCTCAGTGCTGTCTAAATAGCTTCAGTAAGTTGCAGCTAATCCAAACATCTAATAATGGCAGAGCTTCCAAAGTTATATATGATAAATATAAATAATGAAAGATGAATAGATAACTCACCACAAAATAAATGCAGAGAAAGAAACAGATTTGTTAACGTGATAGTAAGGAAAATTAAATGGAACACTGACGATTTTTCTACATTAGGCCCTTCCTCAAACTCCTTAAATGCCATTACCTAGAACCTGGTCTTCACCATCAGCTGGCCATCTAGGAGGCAGCCCTTCTAGCACTGTAAATCATACAGTTTGTGTTATAATATGGGAATGAAAGGTCCCCACACAAAGCTGTACAGAAGATGGGAATTTTAGCATCTGGATAATGCTAGGAAAGTCATGTATTACAAAAATAATGACAGCAACAGACAGGCTTAAAAGGCACAGTAACAACTGGATTACTCCAATGTGATCCTACCCATTTACAACAGAATTTTTCCACCGAACAACTAAAGTCCCAGTGAGGGTGATCAGAGTTTTAACTTTGGTATTGCTCTGTTGCTTCTGACAGACACCCCCCAACTCTAGAAGGTTAAACACTTCCCACTGACAGTCCATTCTCAAATCACACAACCTAAGCATGAAAGGACTCCAAAACCCAAGCATCTAGCAAATTCCTTGCAAGGGCCTAACAGAACAGTCTTGCTCCCACCTTCTCTCTGCCCCACACCCTGTTGTGTGTGTAGGGCACCTAGTATCAGATGCTTTGAAGCATGATCAAATCTCCTATGAGGAATAATAAATAATAATTAATAATAATGATACCACACCCCACTGAACTAGCTGCAGGGAAATGTGCAGGCCATGCATGCAGCATCACATCGCTGGCCCACTCTGCACAGTTCCTGCAGAAAGGAGTACCCAGGAATAGTGGGGAGTGGGCACTGGGTGACAGACTCATCTCATTCAACAATTTTTCCCCCTCTCATTCTCCCTCTGTTCCATCTTGAGATTTATGGAGCAATCACTGCAAGGGGCAGGCAGAAGAGACCTCACTAGCTACTGACAGGGTTGGAAGAAAACAAGACAACATTATCAGCCTGCAGATGAGCTTCCCACTTTGATCACCACAGCATGCTCCACCTGCTCAGAAAGGCACCAGCTACACAAGCTCATCCTTCCCCAGTCAAAACAGAGGAAGAGTCAGCTGAGATGTGCTAACTGAAGAGACATGACACAGATCACTGACCCTTCTGTAGGCAGATAGGGACTGCTTCCCAACAACTTTGGAGAATCAAAGTAGTAGCCTGGGGGGTTGGGGGGGGGGGGGCGGGGGAATGGCTTTCTTCTTTGCCTTCTCCACCCACAGCAAGGTGCATTCAGACACAGCCTGAAGGAATAAGAGCTACAGAGAAGTGAAGGAATAAATAGGGAATAAAAAGCAACAGAGGAAAAGGGGAGGAAAAACTTCAAAGGAAACTGCAGCTAGCAGCTGGGAGGAGCGATTAAATCCCCTGTTAAAAATCCATGCTTTACAGGACTTGCTAAAACATATATAAAGGGGAATTTCTGGTATTATATCCACCTGTCTATCACATTTTTCAGCCTTCAGGGCAAACAAGTGTCTTGCTATAAGCCTCTTACGTCAGTGTATTAAATTACTTGGGTATTGTTATTTACAAAGTGCTCTGCACACCTACTGCTTTACAGGCAATTGAAGTGACAGCTCAGGCCTTAAATAAGATGCAACATTTAATGAGAGGCATGGCAGCACACAGTGACAGTAAACAAAAAGAAACAGTATTAAAAACATGCATCAAAACAGTGAAAGAGGAGACATATAATGTGCTTGCAAATTATTAGTTACTATTTTTAAAATCAAAGAACTGTGATCTAAGGATTAAGAGCAGATGACTTGGAATGAAAATAAATAAATCTGGGTTTTCTACCAAGTTCAGGCACCAAGAGTCAGTGTACTCTTTGATAAACTGGCAAACCCTTATCTAAGTTCCAAGGAAAATGATAACTTGTCCTCTTGTAAGACCAGAAAAGGCTGTTTCAGTAGCATAAATTGCACAGAATCTCAAACACTTCCTGCAGCAGACCCACAGCTAATGTTTGAATCACGAGATGTTTTCATTGAGCTATGCTTGGTGGAAACAAGACAGTACAGAATGACCCTACAACCTAGGCAGAATGAGCCAAATTATAATTACTCTTCACTAGGAAAGTGTGAAAGCTTATTTCTATCTGAATTCTTCCTGTTCAACTAGATAGATTTTCTTTGCAGTTCTTTTTCATTAAACTGCATAATGGCTAAAACCCAAAATCTCTGTCCCATCGTACTAGGAGACAAGTCTAAATCAATCTTTAACTTTCTTACCAATGACCTTCTGAGCTCATTCAGTCTCTTACTGTAACACAGGTCATTCAGATATGTGCAATGATTGAACATTTTTTCCCTTAATTCTCTCAATTTTTCAACATTTTTTGAATAGACAATAGAATTAGTCTGTGGTTTAGCACAGTCTCACAAAGGATGTGTTTTAAGTTCACACCACTTCCTTCTGAATGATGCTACTCTGCTTCTTCAGCTGAACACTGCACTCACCCTCTTACCTCCTCGGAGATTAACACGTGCTCAGGTTCAAACCTTTCTCAAGCACGACCCAGCCTGGACCTGCTGTCTTTTATAGCCTCCCATCCATAACTATGATCTCCAGTCTCTTCACTGTCAATGTGATGTCTCAGACACCTTATACCTGATTGTATTAAAATGCACATTGTTCAAACAAGCACATGCTGCCAGTCTGAGTCAGTCTGTGCAAATTGCTTTCTACTTTTAAATAAATAACATCTAACACCACCAGAAATTTACACCTAATAAGACATACACTGTATTTTTCTACAGATTATTTAAAATACTAGACAGTACTTTGACAAAAGCTCTGAAATGATCTTAAGCCCTGGATGATCTTAGTTTTTTTGTTGCCTTATAAAGTTATCTGTACCATACCTGTATGGCTCTTTATAAGCTGAAACAGCAAAGGAAAGGCTATCCTTCAAACTAACCATCTCCCAAGTCCAAGTCATTTTGTTTTGTAGGGAGGCTGGAGAAAAGGGAATTGGGTCTGTCCACAATGAAAATCCCATTAAAGAAGGATAGTGAAAAATATAATCTTCTAACTAAAACACAGATCAAAAGAAGGATTTTGCAATGGTGACAATGGTGTTGTTACACTAACTGATAAATAAAATACCTGGCTACATAAGAACATACACTAAAAGCATATGCTAATGGCAAGGCTGCTGGCAAAGCAGCAGTGTGAAAGCAATTGAGTTTTTCTCTGCTCACCTGCTTTGAATTCTGGAGTTTTGATCAAACCTGAAGTTAGCACAGCCTTCACTAAACTGAGATTAACATGAGCAACAATGAAGGTAAAGTAAAGCCTAAACTGCAGCCAAAGCGAAGTACACTTGACCTGTGGAACTGTAACGCACCCAAAATACAACACTATGAGGTGCCTTCTAAGGTCTTAACTGTATCATGTGCTTTAAACAGGTCCTACACATCAGTTTAATTCCAGAGCCAACATGCAGGATTTTCATCAGGAATATGTTACTGCTTATGCCTTTGTTCTGAGTCACACCTGCTGAATCCAAGAGGTCAACAGCTGAAAATCAGCATATTCCTCTAACATTTGAGAATGCTTTAGAGCATTGTTTAATTTTCTTACCTGCTAATACATTCTCTCCTCCCCCCCATAGATTGAAAATTCAGTAAACATGTTAGAAATACACCACAAGAAAAACTTTTAGTATAACTTTGCTCCTGAATCCTCCTGTCTGAACTTAATGCTTTCATAGCAGAGATTCAGAGTCAACAAGAGTTACTCATTTAGCAGTACAGCCCCAGGTATCAGATGTTGAGTCATTCCTCGGAACATGGCAGTGCCACAAAGAGTGAACAGGGCTTCACCAGTATTAACCCTACAAGCAGCAAAAAAGCAAAGACCAAATGATTTTTAAAGCCTCTTTTTCCTTGATTCTAATAGTTTGAGCTTTACAAAACCCTAAACCACTAAAGAAAACAAAAATGCCAAGAAGAAACAGCTGCAAAATGGCACAATCAAGATAGTTTCCACATACTTTGAAACACTTCTCAAAATTTTCCAGATCTTTGCAAACAATAACAGGATAAAATTTTGTCAGTTTGCAGATGGATAATCACTTTCACAAATAATTTAACATATAATTGGAATACAAGTTAAAATTCCATTTACATTCATCTAAAGAGCATAATATTTGACTATACAAAGTTGAAGTTGTTGTAGGTCACAAAACATTCTCACAAATCTAGGAAAAGTTTAAGGTAATTCTTTCAGGACAGCTGTTGTTCATGATCTGTACTCAAAGGCTTTTAGCCCTACAAGCAAGAACAAGATATGGGGGTAAGTGTGACAAGACAGAAGAAAAAATAAGATGCACTATAGAGAAGAGAACTTAACAGTAATTAGCAGCAGACCCATACAGCTATGCAAATCCTTCTGTGACCTGAAGAGAGCCTATTGAAGGTTCAGTGTGGTACAGTGTGTTCAAATGGCACAACAGCAGCTGAACTATCAGCACTACTCTGATTATCAGATGTGTGCTTTGAAAAAGTGTTAGCAGACTGCGTTATACATTCAAACTCACTCTTTTCTGCAAATAGAGTCTTGTGAAATAAACATTCAAGAGTCAGTCAAAGCCAAGAAAGAGGTCAGAATGTACACAGAGTAATCGTCCCCCTACCAACCTTTAGCCAACAGAACTGACTGAAGCTAAGATGCTGAAGGTTATGTTCCTTACTTGTGCACTTTAGGATCTGAAGCAACACAGATTCAAAGTCTCACAGACTTATTTTTCTCCCCCTGAAAAGACTCCAGGTCCTTAACGCCTTTGCAACATCAGGTCTTAACACTTCAGGCCCACATTACACTGTATTGATTAAAACAGTAATTCAGAAAACCTAGGGAAAATAAAAGGGGGGCTGAACAATCACAGTCAATCTCATCACCTCAATGACATGCTGTGAATGTAATTAATCCTACATTTATTTAGAGAACCTCACACCCTACACATAAAGCAACTCCCTGCTGGCTTCAGACTAGGTAATTATGTTGTAACAAGGACTAGGTTTCGATTACAACAAAGAGATGAAAAGGAAAACAGACCTATGAAGCTAGCCTATCTTTCAGGGTATGTCTGCAAATCAAGAGGAGCAAATATAACATGCTCAGGAATATCTGAGTTAACTCTAATTTAGTTAGCTCCAATAAAGATAGCAGCTTCTAGAGACAGCATCAATGCCACGAGGAATCCTGGTGTTTAATCTAAAGCAAATAGTCCATGCTTGAAATGACATGCTACACCTAGAGACACCAAAATTAGCAAGGCTGCATTTGTCTTAGGAATGTCTGCTCTGCAACATAAAGGTGCAAGTACAGTGTGCCATAGCAGCCTACATACTGGTACAACAAATCTAGTTGCAGCAACAGTTTCAGAGGGGACACAGCTCATCTCTGAGCATACAATTCTCCTTTACTGCAAGAGCTGAAGCTACTACAACATACAACACAAATAATGATTTTATTATTATGTATCAAACACCTTATTCTCCTGCACTGCTTGCACCCATAAAACTTTGGGAAGTATACAGCTACAAAACTGTATGTAAGTGTACTAACCCCTGGAAAACTGCCAGGAACACTAAGGGCTTCGCCTCCAACTCAGGAGCAGAGAAACATCACATTAACTAATACTGAAGTGGTATGTGTTTAAACCTAAGCTTGTATTTAAATGTTAGGTTAAAAATATTTTACATCAGCACAAGCTCAATTGTTCTCTTACTCAGGGTGCAGAACAGGCATTTACCTGCCTGCCTGGAAAAGGACTTGTAGGAAGTCACTGGGCTTTCCACCCAGCCACTGTACTATGGGCAGCAGGCATGGCACAGCCCAGCTACCAGAGGGCACATAGGACAGCACTGGACAACAGAAAGCACTGTGAATAGAGACAGGCACAAAGGGGAATACAAAACACTGGAGAAAGACATTAGGCTACACAAAGGAACCTCAGCACAGCGAGAGTCAGTGGGTGAACTACTCTGAGTTCTATAAAGGACAGAACTCCTGCAGGGTCAGACACATAGCTCTCCTTGTAACTCCCCTCAGGCAGAAGGGAAGAAGCTCTCCTGCAACAAACCCACACCTGGATTCCCCTGGTCTCAACAACCCATATTGCAGCTATCAGATAACCTGGGGTTTTGCCAAAGCTCTTTCTCCTCTCCCTCATCTCCTTCTGCTCAGAGTAAGGTGCGAAAGATGAAGAAAAGCTCAGACTTATAATACAAATTCACTTATAACTTCAATTTGGAGAGGCTGCCTTATGTATCTTAGTGGTTTGTAAAAGCTCTGACCTAAAGAAAAAAAAATAGCATGCAAATCAGACAAATTAAATTTAATTTTATTATGGAAATGAAAGTAATAACAGAAGTGACAGCAGGGTGGATGATAAGCTCACTTAGCAGAGGGATCAAATGAAGTGATGACATGTCATTATGACCTCGGGGGTTAAAGATGCAATTTTCCATCTGGCTGCATCTGGCTTTTCAACATAAATGTTGACACCACCTGCTGAGATTTACTACAAGCTGCCTCCATAGGCCTTTGTCTAGCTTTTGTTACCCAGGTTAACATGTACTTTTCCATCTTTTCTGACAAGTTTTGCTGAGCAACATGCTCCTGTTCCTCAAAACCTAACAAACTAAGGATTTTACATGCCACTTCATACAGTAGATCATATTATTAGTAGTAACTTCACAAGCAGCTCAAAGAGATACTAGAAACCTAGAAAGCAGGTAAAACTAGCTTTAAGATTGCAAAGAGTAAGACAAAATTAGCTACAATTGCTAGCATCTTGCATTGCCTAATACTTCTAGGAATCTACTTTTCTCAGAATAACAGGTACCCAAAGGAAACCATTAATTATAAAGATTCTTTTTTAGACAAAAGAACTCAATTGTAGTTATCATATCAACTACTAGCCACCTGCATGTGTTTTACTCAACAGCTTAATCATTTCCAATTCCAGATATATTGTTTTAAAAATAAATCATCTTTTGCCAGCCCAGTGACACATTCACTTATCTAATTTAGCCACAATCAAAGTACAACCTCAAACCAAATTTGTAATCAGCTATTGATTCACTGTTGGCTATAAGGTTTTTGTTTCCACAATTAGTATTTAAAAGGTAGTACCTACAGTAGTGTTGCTGTCCTAGAGACTTGATCTGGGAACAGGACTGCACACTTAGTACCACTTGATACACTCATTACATTTTTGCCTGTGGCAAACCTTTTTTCTAAACCTACAGCTCCCAGACTTTTCTCTGCCAGTACAGGTGAGCTGAAAAGCTCACTAAAGCTAAAAAAAAGCTAAAAAGCACTTTTTAAAGTGCACAGATTTTTCACTAAAGAGTACTGACAGTCTGTTTTAACCTATAAACAAAGAGGCTCCAACCTCTACTAGGACTTGGTTACACAGCAGAGAAAGACAGGAAGAAAAACCCTCCACAAATTTTTGAGAGTGCACTGGGACCACAGCTACAAAAAGAAAGGAGAAAATGGAGTCAAAAGAAAGTTAATGAAGCTTGCATGCAGCAAAGAATAGCTAGGAAACAAAACAGCGAAAGTATCCAGACTATCAGACACACCAGTAATTTCACTGAAAGTCCACCACAAAATACAAAGAGATACCTTCCACCTCACAAAACTCTTTCACCATAAAAAGGGATGTTATAACCTTTTTACCATGGTAAGGAACATATACCACCCTCCTCTCCAGATGCCTTACCTTGGGGAGCTGGGAACCCTTGTTCTTTACAGTCAAGTCACCATCCATTTCTATACCTGTTAGAGTATTTTCTGAATGACAAGTAAACTTTGCTGTTCCCTTCAACAGAAGGGAAGAAACAAAGTGTTCCTGTTTACTTTGCACATGCTTAACTTCCAGTACATGCTTCACTGCTGAGCTGAACAGGAATGACTTAAGCATATGCTTAAATGCCTTCCTGATTCAGACCCTAAAAATAGGAATGGTTTTTGCAGTTCCTCTTTCTCTTGTTCTCCAAATGACAGACAACTATTGTGCCATGTCATTATGACAATAAGATAGCTTAATTGCCCTCTTTCCAGAAGCTGTCAGTTCTGCTTAACTGGAACATAATGTATGTGTCTGGGAGTAAATATGTTAATACATCAGTCACTTATATCTACCATACATTTTCCTCTGCTGCATTTAAAGAAAGCCTTAGGTTTTCTGACTGATTTGCTAGACATTATATTCATTGATATGGGCAGCAATGAGTCTAATGACTCATTTCTTCATGAAAGACACATGAACTAACTTTCTCTTCCTTCATTTACTGCACTTTTTCAACTCAACTTCAACCCAAATGTGGATTTCCCCATACTTCTATAAGGCCTCCTCAAAAATTACACACAAAATGAACCATCTGCTGCGGTATCTGATCAGGATGGACGAATCAAAATATTTGGGAACACCTGCGGTTGCTTTAGAACCCCAGACTGGTTTGGGTAGGAAGGGACCTCAGAGACACCCCCCCAGCCCAGGTGCCCCAAGCCCCATCTAACCCGGCCTTGAACCCTCCCAGGGATCCAGGGATAGCCCCAGCATCTCCAGGCACCCTGGTGCCAGGGCCTCCCACCCTCCCAGGAAAGGATTGTTTCCTAACATCTGATCTAAATCTCTCCTCCTTCATCTTAAGGCCACCCCCCCTTGTCCTGTCACTCCATACCCTTGTAAGTAGCCCCTCTCCAGCTTTCAGAATGTTTTGTGCATTGTTACCTATAGGAACAGAGTCATTGACAGCACACAGAGTAAGAATCAACAATATCTACAACATGTAAACAATATTAAGCTTAGTAAGATTTGAACACACAGCTTGCTTTGTTTATTTAATCAATTTCCCACTGCTTTCCTACTAATACTTTGGTTTTTAAGCCATTAAAGCATCCAGATTCTTCTAACCAGTCTGATTCCAAAGTTCCCAAGACTCTGGAAGTAAATAAAACCATGCTACCTCCATCAAAAGAAAACAGGTGAGACAAGTGCTGATGTGTAGGGACTTTGCCTGGAAGTGGCAGTCACTGTTTCCTCTCAAATGAAGTGAAGCCAAAGCATATTGCCACAGAGAAGGAACTGGCAAGCAACTACAGGAGCAAGAGTACGCAGCACACTGAGATTCATGGTGCTTATTCTGGTGTTAATAATCAATCAGGACAACTGCTACAGTCTATACATCAGTGGTTTCATACAGATGTAAGCTTCCTAAGAAAAAAAAAAATCACATTAGAATGAAAATTCCCCAGAAGCTGTTTCTCCTTCCCAAAGCCATTGACATACTAATGAAAATTTACATTTTAATTTAAAATGCAATTCCTCCCTCCCTTCTCCAATGAGGTAACTACATAGAAAAATGCACAGAATGTCTCTTTGCTTATGTAGTAAGAGTAGCTGGATAGCCAAGGTTAGTAAACAAAAGAGATTGATCACATGCCACTTTATAGGAGATATTTCTTTTAATTTTACTGATACTTGTTCACAGATGAAGTATGCTAAAACCATTTCCCACATCAATAACTACTTAAGAACTTACTTGATTTTTTGAATCCAGATGCAATAGTCTGTAATGAAGAGATCGTTAAGGATGTAGCTAGGGTCGTTCTCCATGAAAATCTTGTGAATGTCCAGCAGACACTTCAAGACTGCAGCTTTTCCTAGAAACAGATTTTTCATTCTATCATTGACTAGAAATTGTAATAGATAATCTTCCCCATCTTCTCACCTTTGAGGCTTTAACAACCATCCTGTAACTTAAAGCAGGTTCACAGTCTCAGAACAGCAGCAGTACAACTCAGCCCTTCAGTATCCACATCGATGTCGATGTGGAGCCTCTGAATTCAGAAGTCTCTCTGCAAGACTAAAGCCTCAAGGCATAGTCATGCGTGTAATTCTCTCCAGCTGAAGCAGCCCCCTCCCCCAGCTTTTCCACTTCTCCCAGCTGTGCCAGCCCAAACTGTAGCACAGGCATACAGTCCCAGCATATTAAAGAGAAAGTTAGTTGAAAAATAGCTTGCAAAGAACAAAAAACTATGTCCTATTGTTTACCTGAAGAAACAGAAAACCTATTTCCCTGTATTTTCAACACAAATAACCTGTGTTGGAAGATAAAAAGGTTAGGAACATGCAGCCTAGAGCAGGGAGGAGCACACAAAAGCCCCAGCAATGGTCAAGGCAATGTAAGGAACACCATCGCCCAACATCTAAGCACTGCCTGGAATTCAGCAGAACTTTCCCTACTTCTGTTGGTTACAGAATAATTTGGCAGATTGAATCCCCTAAACAAAACATCCACTTCAGGCTCAAGAAGGTGCCAGCTGAAATACAGTTAATAAATGCGATGCAACATTAACAATTTGAATGTTTTCTCATTCCACAATCAGAAATCTTTCTGTCATCAGTTTGTCTTTATACACTACCATTATTTATGAAGAGAACTGATTAACATAACCTCCAATTAGCTGGAATCGCCTCTCAGTTTTCTGCTGAAAGCTGCTAAAGGGTTAAGTGCTGGAACACATAAAAAAATATAATTTATTTTCACCCTTTAATGGGGGGGGATGGACACAACATTCAAATGCAAACAGCCACTACTGCAAATGGAATCTAATAACTCTCTCCCAAGAGGCTGGCTCCTCCTAGGCTATGAAACCTGAACATGGATGAAATTACATTTCACAGATTAAAAAAAAAAAAAAGAAAAAATAAGGAAAGAGATCAGAACTCCCCCTGCTGTTCAAGCACAAAATCTGTTTGTTTGTTTTTAAGGAGTCCCATGCTGGAAAAAATTGTGGATAGAGAATGAAAGTTAAAGGATGTGGAGCATGGTAATAAGGAGAAAGAACTTGAAGAGTAAAAAGGCATGACAAACAGAACTGAAAAAACCCACTGGTTTGGAAGAGAGCAACTGAAGAAACGTCAGAAAAGAATGCAAATGAAAACATAAAATCCCAAATATAACAGACGAACTTTTAGATTGTATCACCATCAATGCTTGTCACGCCAAGCCTGTCAAGCTTCACTATTTTGACTAAAAAGAAGTGTGCTGTTTTAAAAAGAAGTGATATGTGGAATTAAAATTTTGCTAATTTTTTTTGGTTCTAGCTGTCAAGCTGCCAGCCAGAACCATTTACAACATCCACAAGTCTTACAGATCTGCCAAGTAACAATGTAAATTAGTGACTAGAACACTAATTCTCAATAAAAAGGGAGTCATTCTTCACAAATTCAAATTTTAGATTATAGTAGCTTAATGGGCTTCTAATCAGAAAGGCTGCAAATCTAGCCAGACTTAATAATATAGGGAACCCTACATACAGGCAAATACAGGGAGCATGGCAAGCTACCAAACTTCTGCTTTCTGAATACACATCTTAATACATGCAGTGTATAAACAAGAAGTCCTTCTACAAAACTGCATTTAATTCCTTATCACAGGAATAAAAGTAAGAGCTGCAGAGCAAACACTTTTTAAGCCTCAACATGGGCTACTCCATGACATACAGATGATATTTGGCCAGTTTCTGGGAAATTCCACACCGTAGGTTCTGCCTTTAGAAATCTCCTTCAGTTTTCAGCAGACAGCTGTTCTCAACATTCAGGCTGTGGTTACGTATTCAGTAATATTTTTACTTACATTGGGGTTAAATACTCTTTGTTGCACTGCTTTGCCTCCTCCTTTTCCACAGCTCTCTGGGATGTACCAGCACAAGTATTCATGAAAGCATACAGTGAACTGGATTCAAAAGACAAACAGGCTGGGGGTGGTTTTTTTTGACAGTTATGTCAGTCCAACTCACTGAAAGGTTGTCCAAAGCAAACCTAGAATGTGCTAGTTTTAAAAATCTTAAATGTTTTTTAGCCCTGGGACAGTATGTTTTTACATATTAGAGTTTATTAATAAAGACATCAAATAGAAAACAATGACATGCCAAGGATTACAAATTTCATTTTCTTCACATACTTTAAAGAGGCAAGCACTGCTCAGTTCAAGGGTGAGGAAGAAAAACTGTCCATTTAGAAAAATAGCAATAAATGTTTAAGGGCAGGCACAAGAAACTTGGATAATAATCTCAGGAAAACACAAGTGACTTAAAAATAAGTCAGTTTTTGCATATTTTCTGTGTTAAGTTACAGCTCTGCATTACACTGATCAATAAATACCCTGCTTATTATGTACAGCTCCTGATTAATCAGAAAAACTAGTTATATTTAAAGGTACAAATAAAAACATTCCAACTTCAGTAACAGAATAAAAAATAATTGACCTTCTAAGCTATTAAAATTTAAGATGTAGAACTTAAAAATACATGACTTCAGAGAGACTCTAATACCTTCCTTTTTTTTGGCATTTGCATTGGAGTTGAGGAGGGTAACAACCAACTTGAGAAATTGGGCTAAACTGCAAGATTGGGTATCAAAGTACTAACCCATTGCTATTCTGAGACAAAGGTGGCCTTTTTTTTCCCTGCCATTAAAAATCATCACCCTGCTGTTGGGGAGGGCATGAGTGCAATTTTGGAGGAGAAACAGCAGAGCAGCTGAGAAGGAAAAAACCATACAAGTCAGAGCATACGTCTACAGATCAGTGGGTTCTTCTGGAGCTCACTGCTGTGACAGCTGGCAGACAACAGCCCACAACTTTAATTCTACACTTCAGAAATCTAGTCCTCTCTGCACAGATTAGGTCAGAAAAGGATACTATTTGACCCCAGCACGCATTCTCTTTTCTTGAGGCTTGCATATGTCTTTTCAGTGTCCTGAAGGCCCACAGCCAGCTCTGCAGAGGCAGCAGGTTGCCCCACGCTGCCCCATTTCCCAGGCAGCCAGCAAAGCACAGACACACACAGAATGCAGCCAGCCCTGCCATGCTTCTTCACTTCTTCCAGTGCTTCTGAACCCTTCTAACCATCAACTAGAGTTGAATTTCTGTTAAACATTATGGCAGTAATTTTTAGACAGATCACTGAGGTCAGAAAAACCAAGGCTAGCCTATCTCACATCCCACTCAAGAGTGAGCTACTACATCAAGGTACTCCCCCAGAGAAGACAGGGACTTTGCTGTTGGAGCAAGACTATCATGGGCAGCACAAGGAGAGCGTGACGATAAGCACCACTGCAGCCACTGTGTTTTGGAAGCAGAGGGTCAGGAGATAACAGCAGACACATGTCCAACACTGGAGGGAATAGGAAACCAGACACAGAGTGATTGTAGGTACCACCTCCCTTACCAAACTACTGAAAATACTTTGTTGGATGATTCAGTGTTCTCTCCAATACTTTTCTTTTAATGTTATGATGGAAAATGGTAAGTAGCTTACCTCTGATGTACTACCATCTTTTTAAAAACATATAGAAAATCTAAAAGGCTGGCAGCTCTGTACCATTTCAGGTTTTACTTTGATAACCCAACTGTTATAATGTAAAAGGCATTTTGAATCATTAATGCTTTTTGGCAGTAGCAGAAATTAATACTGCCATTTGTGTTGTTTTTTTTTAAATCCTGCAGCTCACTAAACCATCAAAGTGCTGTTCCCAGTGATTCTTCTGTCAAAAAAAAAATCTAACACTGGAGGCTTTCTTTGAAAGTACTAACTCACAATAAATAGAAGAGCTGTATACAACTTTAATAACCCAAGATACAAACATGTTTGTCTACAACTGTACAACTGAAGCCAGAATAAACATAGGTTGGGAAGTTTGCACTGTTACATGAAAGGTGTCTGGGATAAACAGGGGTTATACAAAAAGAATGTCACTGATCAAAGAATAATTTGCTGTCATTAAAATGATGACAGTTCCACTCCTCAATGTGAAACAAAATAAAGCTACAAATATGTGGCCTGTAGTCAGTTTTTTATTCTTCAGTTTTATAATTGTTTTTTTCAAGAGAATAGTTTTCATGGTATTCATTGCTTTTTTTCATTAATAGTTATACTTGGCTGTTATTTAGAACTGTCTTATTTTCCTAAGAACAAGCAGAGAACTAAGATAATGTACACAAATCAGAGATTGTGGCCTCTGCTCCTAGGAAAGAAAAGTTATAAAATATGCACTAAAAGAACAATGACGCAAAACAAGTTTTGATGCTGATAGAATTTCCAAATTTCACTTATTCCCAGACTATCCCTGGATTTACCACAGTTACCTCAATCCTACAAAGAACTACAACACTTAGTATGAACAATGCATTAAACAAGCCTTTGCCCCCCAACTGGCAAGGAGGGCAGGAATTCAACATCAGGGCAAGCTTCCTTTCTATCAAATTCCAAACCCAGTGTTTAAGTTAAAAACAACAGTTCTTCCAAGCTGTAAATCACACAAAGAAACTGCCCAAATTTGCAATTACAAAAACTTGATGAGCAGAACTTAAATAGAACAGCTGGAACAACCAAAGAAGATTCTTTAAAAGCTTCTCTTAGATGGATACAAATCATGGAATTTATCAGAAATCCATCTCAGCTTTTTTAACAAGGTTTGTCAGGTAATTACAGAACACAAAGAGCAACAGAAAACAACCCGACTCCCCAAGTAACAGTATGTGACCCTGCTTTGAAATAAAAACTTAAGACATCTTTAGAATAGAGTCTAAACCAATTATAGTATCTAACCTACCCTAACCAAAGTTTCATAAAAATGGGGTTTTTTTCCAACAGAAAAAAATTTTGACAGACAAATGCAGTATATATGGAAAATACTTTTAAAGTCAACAGTGTGAACAATTACAACAAACTGTAATTTTCTCTAAAGACTTTTTTCCCCTAAAGATTTACAAATCACAGTTGGACTTCCCTGATTTATCAAGATACAAGATCTGATCAAGGATTTTTCTAAGGATGAGACATACCTAACATTTCTTCTGTGTGGATTTGCTGGCACAAGTAACAGAGCTGGATTTATACCTCAGCTACACAGATTATCCACTGGGTAATACAGGAGTTTCTTCAGGAGCTTTTTCTTGGTGAGAACACTGATTTTGTTTTCTTCTCTCCCCAGCTCAGTTCTCACAAAACCACGAAATGTTGGTATCTATCAAGTTTGGGTGAAACTGGCCAAAAGCCTCCAAAGAAAAAAGGGACAGATACATACAAAAAAACATAGATACATAGGCATCACTTCCAATCCCTAAAAAACTCACCTAGTTGTAGTATCATGACCGTATCATTGAAGGCACGTGTCACTAATCCAAAATGTCTGTAGAGAGGATAGCATAACACTCTTCTTCCAAAAGATACCAGGACATCATGAAGGCTAGTGAAATTCTGTGTGTATCAGGGAAAAAAATTGAATTAGTCTGTGTGCTTTTCCATACAAAGAATTAGGTTTTATTTGTTTGTTTTCCTTTAAGGAAAAAAAAAGTCATAGCAGCATGGGGGAAAGAAAGCACAGCACATTTTTATACATTATGCATCTAAAAATCTGTATTTTAATAGATCTGGAAATCAAGACGTTAAATAGAAACAAGACACTGCACATTTATTTTGCATGGCAGGGTAACAGAAGTCCTATAATTTTTAGTGGTTTGGAATTAAAAAAAGAATGCAGAGAACATTAGAATATAACATCCAACTCAAGACTTTGCCATTCTTTAGATTAAAGCAATAAATTACATCTGTCCCACATTATTATATATATTAAGGGGAAGCTATAAAAAGCCTTTTAAGAATAAAGAAAAATTAAAACCACATGATATTAACAAAATACATGTGTACACATAAGATCTTTAAAAATGATACATGACTGCCTTTCATGAAAATTATAGATATTCAAGGCAGGGATAAATATAGCTGCCTAGGGAAAGCACTTCATTGTCCTCCTTTACGAGTGAGGAAGACCTCCAATTTACTCAGGCCAGAGGCATTAATGAACTATTAAGGACTTTCTTAAAGAGAGAGTCATTTCCTTTCAAGCTTTCACTTTGAGACAAAATATTCCATTTACTAATTCAAATAAAAATACCTATTTTCTCTTGAACTCTCAATTTATTAAAACTAATTAAAATTCTTTGCTCGACAGCTAGCATTTTTTTTGCATCACATGACTACCTCAACCCATTTTTCATTTTAATGGATTGCTGGTAAGCATTTAAATAATTTATGTTTTGTTATTTAATATTTAGAGTCTAAGGTGTGTGTAGATGTCACACACAGCAAAATGGCAGTCAGTTCAAACAAACCATAGCTGAGGCAATTTTGTTTACAGATTGATGAAAACACCCGCCCCTACATGGTTTGTATAACAGATATAGTTATTAACAGCTTGGTGCCAGGAGACTGAATTTTCTGGGTGTGAAATATACTGTTGGCACAGGCTGAGCCAAGAACTGCTACATTATAGGATAAGCACATGCAGAAGTCTCCTTCACTGCATTAGGAGATGGATCTGAAAAAGAGATTTGAGGGTTAAGGCAATCGCTGCATTTTAACTGCACTCCTGTGAGACTTGGAATATTCAATTGGAAAGAAATTAAAACTAACAGATCTATAAAACAAGTTGTCACAGAACAAGTTATTACTGTACTGTGACATATACTTGCACTACTATAAACATCTGAAGACCTGAACTCAAAAAACCCTGTCAGAAAATTCATGTTTTGATCCTGCAAACAGACTTGGCTCATTAATTTCAGGAATGAGGATGGGACAGTCCTTTCTAGCTTGCTGGCATAAAAACCAACAGGTTAAGTCCCCTCCATTTCCATCTCTATAACAACTTAATTACACAGGCCTGTATGCTTTCAGTAAACAGTCTGAAAGTGCAAAGAATTCAGCTCGTTTCCTCTAGTCTGTGCTGGCTTCAAAGGGTTAAGAGCAACTAAACAAATAGGGATTCAGCAGTAACACTGAAAAGAAGGGAGTAGGTAAAGCAACACCACTGATTAACTCTGCAAGAAACCTGAAACAAAGTATTCAGCACTTGTCTGAAAAATCACACAATAATTAAGTTAGCATTAATGAGACAACAGAACTGAGGTCTTCTTAAAATAACAATATGGACTTACATGAAAAAAACCAACCCCACACCCTGAAACCTTCTGGTTGAGTTCTAATAGCTGTTCTTATCAATGGGTTTGCATTTACTTCTGGGCTTCCCAGTTCCACTCTCCAACATACCTTGAAGCCACACAGCAGAATGGAGAAGCCAGAAGCCACCTGAACTGCAGCCAAGAAAAACAGCCAGCTAGAAGTGCTGAACGATGAACTAGGAAAGCTGAAGAAAGGCTCAGCATTCAAAGCCCCCAAAAACAAACAATAAGCTGCTTTATTAAGGCCTGACATCTCCTCAAGTTAAAACATACATCTGAGGTAAGACTTTAAGGACACAAGAATACTAAAAAATTACATTCCCTGCTTTTCATGCCCTTTACACTCTTCCTGTCTTAACCTGCTTTAGCCAGTTAAACAGGAAGATAACCAACAACTTCTGATCAAGGAGCTAGAAGGGCGTATCTTCTTACTCCATGCATGGGGTTGCACCCACGTACCGTAGACACCTGAGGAGCAATTACAGTTACTTCCTAAATAAAGGTCAGGCCTTGTGAATTAAGCCCAGGAGCTAGGGACAGTATGTAGCTAAGCAGCTTTCTTGTAGTGTTTAGCCTTAGTTTTTCCAGAACAGGCCAGCAGAAGGTCCAGGACACAGACAAAGGAGAGGCCATACTCCAGCCTCTTGAGGCTACTAGTAGCTGGGAGCCCAGAAGTCATCATCAGTTTGTTGGAACATTTATTAAAAGGATGACATACATTTAATTCATCTTCAGTACTGAGAGTAAGCTTTCCACAAAAGCAGCATACAGTATAAAACCCAAATAATACAGCAAATACATAATGCAGAATCATAGAATGGTCTGGGTTGGAAGGGACCCCAAGGATAACAGAGCTTCAACCCCCTGCCACAGGCAGGGCCACCAACCTCTAGGCCTGGATCTACACAAGGTTGCCGAGGGCCCCATCCAACCTGGCCTTGAACACCCCCAGGGATGGGGCAACCCACCACCCCTCTGGGCAACCCGTTCCAGCACCTCATCACTTACTCTGTAAAGAATTTCCCCCAATATCTAATCTAAACATTCCCTCCTTTAGCTTCAATCCATTCCCCCTTGTCCTGTCATTATCTACCCTTTTAAAAAGTTGATTCCTCCAGTTGATTCCAAAACTTCAGTTATATCTTACCTCTAGCCAACACAACGTTGCACTCAGTTTCCTGATGTTCCAAGATGATTCAACCTGATTTTAAGAGGAGACCATAAAACAAGTATTATCTAATTCAACATTCGGGACTGCTGGCAAACTATTTAAGATAACATTCTGGCAGCAATTTAAGAACCTTTGTTAATATGAAGCAGTAATTATGTTAGGTGTATTGAAATGGCCACAGGACAGCAGTAAAATTTATATTGCAATGCTGACATTAAGTAACTGAATTGGTTTCCATATTGGGAATATCTAGCCCATGCATGAAGCCTTTAAAATACAACAGCAATCACAGAAAAATGGCATTTTAGTACAATTTTGTACTTTTCCACCAAGCAACAGAAACTTGAATCAACAAAGCTCAAGCTAAAATGCCTGTTTTGTGAAAACAGCTCAAGACTTTTGGCTTTCAGAGAGGGTCCTAAAGCCAGCAGTACATGTAGAATGTCATTATTCTTAAAATGTGACAGATTCATAGTATTTGTGTGGTAGTGTGGTCTACTGGGATGATTAGGGCAAAAAGCCAGGAAAGCCTTGATCTATAATCCTGGCTCTAGTAAAGATTTGTGTGGCCTAAATATCTTGGTTTTCCTTTTAAAAAGGGGGGGAAGGAAACGGGGAGTGGAGGGGAAGGAAAAAACCCAATCTGTTTTCCACATAAACCATATGGTTATTGCAAAGATCAATAGAGAATTGTACAACTGTGTTCCTCACATATTTCCAATGTTGTGCAACACTAACACACAGTACAACAACTGTCTTAGTTTATATTCTGTTGAATAACCAGGTCTGGACATTTCTGCCTGCCACTCAAAAATTCATGCCCTGCAACTCCGCCTGATTAAGGCAGAATGGTTTTGATTACATGCTCCCACATTTTGATTAAAAGTATCGAGAACACACCTCATTGGTTAATATCAGCAGAAGAGATGCTAGGCACAAGGTTGTACCCAGGAAGCAAGTCCATTTCAAAATGGCAAGCTATCCACAGGACAGCGTGGAACCCATTCTCAACCTCTGCTACTTTCTTAATTCTTTATATTCCATGAAAAGCCAAGGATACAGAACACAAAGTTGGCTGCTGTTTGTGTGAGAGACAGGCAACACCAGAACCCAGAAAATGGGAATGTGTCTTCCTACACTGTTTGAATACTAGAAGAAAACCTTGCATTAGGATTTTTTTACTTTTTTAATGTGTGTCAATTTTTAAATTATTAATGTCTCATTCTAGTTTCCAGAATGCCTCAGGAAACACCTTCCTTACTCAGTGCAGATGCTTTAAAAAACAAAACCACAAAAAAGTTTTGTTAAAGGCATATAACACTAGTCTAGTTACAACACTAAACACAGTTTCAGTCTTACAGACTTAACACACTCCCGTGCTTTTTCAGAACCCAAATCAGTACTGGTGTTATTACAAAGGTAACTTACAGAACTGTCCAAAAAACCCATCAATATAAAGGAACAATTATTTTGTGAAACCTGGATTTATAGAAGCAAGACTCAAGACAACACAAACCAAATCAGAAACAGAATTGTCTGGAGTCTCTAAACTCTGCTTCTCTCCTACAGCTCAAACGTTGCTCCAGAATTATTCCGAAATCACATTAATCCCTACACACACCCCAACAGCTCAATCTAGCGGTAAAAAGTCTTTCAGTTCAGCTTACTCAATTAGACATTTTTAATGCTTGGAAGTAAGTTCACTTTAAAAGGAAAGTCTCCTAAATGACAGTACAGGATCCAGCACAAGGTTCCTAAATTTTAACTTACATTCCTGTCTCCCTCATTGACACAGATTTCATAGCAATACGCCAGCAGGATATCAATTAAACCAAGATACACATGATGACGGCTTCTTTTATCCAGAAGATAAGATTTATTCGTGAACTTTCTCAGCTGCTCTCTCTCTTCCTCAGAGAAGACAACTATAAAAAGTAAAAGGATAATTGATTACGAATTTAAATCTGGCACATTCATTTTAATAGGTGGTAATACTACTTCAACAGTCTCTTTAAAGAGAAGTGTGTAACTAATCACAAGTCACTCATCACTCAAGGAAAAAAAAAAAGCCTATATCATTCTTTCTTTCATTTTTAACTTTATTATTAAACTCTGGTATCTTCTTTTCAAAGCCAAGTGCCAGTCCTGCAATGTACTGCATGTACAGAGTGGTAATTTTGAACCTCGAAGTGCCAAGCTTTTCTGTAGGTATACAGAGATAAATGCACAGTCAGGATCCAAGTAAACAGAAGTTTCTTAAGCCCAGGGTGTATGGTATAAAAATAAAAAAACAGGGTAACAAAACCCAGTATATTATCTTCAGCACACCTCATTTACTTAGGAATGGCTATAACATACCAAGCCAACCCAAAGAATCTTCTCACCCAGTGCTTTCTCTTTGGGACACATGAGGAAGATGTCAACAACAACACAGCAGGCATGTTGAGACTGCATCGAAGTATTTCTCTAGGAAACAGTGGTATAGACATGGACAGCTGAGGCTGAATATTGAGTGGCAACCCTTCTGAAGAGTACTTAAACCACTTCAGAAAGGATGGTAGAATTGCCTTGAAATAACAGGAGAGATTAAGTAGATAACTGACTAGAAGCCATCTCTGTACAAACTCAAAGTCAATCAAGAAGCCATTTAGTACAATTAAAACAGCCAGAAGCCAGAGCTAAGAGATTTTCACCCAGGCTGCATGGAACACAGCCGTTCTATGTCGACAGGCACTGATTTACTGAATAGATGTAGTGAGTACATTTTGGTCTCACCTCAGAAGAAAGTCACAGGGAGCAAGGTGAGCTGACAGGAGAAAGCAGTGTTACTGGCCTAACAGTTGATGCTTGGTGCATTGAGGAAAGTCCCACTATGATTTGTTCAAGCACCAGTAATGCTGGAAGCAGCGTTTAAAGTACCACTCACTGAAGGAGATTTCTCTGAGGACAGGGAACAAGCTTAGTGCAGCAGTCCTGTTACACTTTCAAAACAAGCCTTGAGTGCCAGGACAGATACATGATGTACCCCTTAACTGACTGATTTATTTGGGGGAAGGGGACAGGGTGGACACAATGGACGGGACACACACACAAGACAGACAGACGTGACATCAAAACCTTACAATTAATATTGAAATGCATTGTCAATTGTTCTTTTGCCACCCCTTTTATGATTCACTATGTTCTGGCATACTTAGCTGGAGGCACAGAAAAGCTGTAGGCAAGATACAAACCCTTCAAAGTGTAAAACAATTAGTACTGACACACTGCCATGAGCCAGGCACCTGGGAAGGGTCAGCCTTTGTGAAGCCCCAAGATGGATCCCTGAACATTGCTGAGTTATCTTCCAACACCTTCATCATCACTAAAAACTTGGCTTGATAACCCAACAATTCCTGTCCCAATAGAATTCTGTTTAAACACTTTAGGATTCTGAGTCTTGCACATTGGTATTTACCTCTGGAATCCTTGATCCTGTCTCAAGAATCCTACCTGCAATTTTACTGTTACTTTTCTGCACTTTTCTCACAGTTCCTCCTCAGCAGCACATGCCAAGGTTATGCTACTGGGCATAATCCATAATCCAGAGCCCCAGACCCTTGGGATGCAGGCATGTAAATTCCTGGGAGTTTACAGCACAGGTTACAGGAAGAAAAGGTTACAACTCCCATTAAATCCAGCTCTTTTTCACACCCCTTGTCCATTTGTCCCTTGTCCTATCAAAGATGATTACAAATGTGCTTATAGATGCTTCTCATCATCATTTTACACTATCCACTGTCTGAGGGATACAATCTGCCCATAAGACACGTGGCTGTCTTTATCCCAGGAGCATTCTAAATGCTTTCTATTTTTATGACATGTTTTGAAACAAATGTTTGTGACGCCAAAGGCATGTGCATATGCACACACCTCATCTCAAGCCATAAAATTAAGAAATAGGAATAAACATTTTTGAATGTCTCCTCTTTATGAACTCTAAAAACGTTTCCATCAGCTTCATAACCATGAAATACTTGATTTAAATTCCTATGGAAACTTCCTGATGAGCTAAACATTTCTCTGGAGCCAAGCCAGCCTCCATTTATTTACAAGTTACCACAAAAAGAGATGCCAGCTTTTATATCATCTTGAGAAAGCCAATCTCTTCCACTTCCAATGGTCAATTTAGTGACAATTTAGTAAGACTATGGCAGTTCTGGTTTTCTGTTAATACAACGCAGTTCTGTATTACTCCTTAAATCACAAATATAGATGACATCTATCTGCAGATTTCTTTATCAGTTCTTAAACTACATTGACTCTTCTGTGAGTCACCTCCATCATTCATACTAAACTTACCCATAAAACTGCATGTGCAACATGGTAGCACATCTGAAAAAAATTAGTTTCTAAAAAGCATAATTCAAAACCACTTCACAAGCTGCTACAGTAGCATGGCTTCAGCAAAGTATCACAACAGGATGTTTACATTCAGAAGGTCCAATGGGAAAGAAAAAACGCATTTCCAATTTCAGCTAGCTTTCACTAGAAAACTCTCTCCTGGAATACAGAACAATTTGTTATAAAATAACATGCAAGTGGCACTTTCACCCTGAAGAAGTGTGCAAAAGAGGAGAGTGAAACCAAAGCTAAAGATGGACAAGAAATTCCAAACAGCAACAATTTGTTAGTGAAGACTACTATAGCAGATCAGATTCATAAAGCTTAAAATCACTCTGTTCACCACAGTAATAAAGAAGTTTGCCACAAAGAAGCTAAACAATTCCTTCAAAACACAGGACAATGTATCACCAACAGGATACCTCCTGATAAATAGTTACACCTATTCCTAGGCCCATCTCAATGTGCCTGCTACTGTTAGTAGTCAGGATGCACTGCTCTCCTTCTGTAACTCAGCATATTCAGCACTGGATCTACTGCTGAGAATCCACTCTTACAATCAGTGACTACAACCTGAAGATCGTTTTTGTCTCATAGCTGATAAAATTAACCTCTGAGACACTTATCAGAAACAGCCCAACACTGACAGCAAACAAATTGACTCTGTAAAAGCTTTACAAACAAGTACTTGTTAGATTCCCCAAAATCCACATTCTAGAGGAATACATAAATGTGAACCATACTTCGAAGTTAAAGGCAAAGAAACTAATAATTAATGTAATAAAATATATAAAAGTTTTCTTCCTCTAAAATGCAAACTCTCTGAGGCATCGTAACATATATGACTGGACCATAAACACACAAAAAACCCTAGAAAATAAAAGTCTACTAGATCACAGCAAACAACACAGAGCAGACAATTCCCAAAGGAAAACATGTTACAAGATCTTCATTAACTCACTGCAAGCACCAGGTGTTCGAAATAAAATTTCTCTCTCTGGAGAAAATACTTTAATTTTACAGACAAGTATCCATCCGTTCCTTAAAGTTTTTAAATAGATTATCCAGGCCTGAAATTCATTATTAAACACATCAAAACCACCACCTACTTTGTTTTTCTAATTCAAAAGCACAAGTACACAGCATAAAATTAACAGAAGTAGTAAAATTGTAATTACATTTTCTGCTATGTTAAGCCTGTATTTTGTACAGTTGTGTGACCAATGTTTTACCTAACAATACCTGTAAAACAATTAATATTAATCTAATGCAAAGCAGCATCAGCTGTCATTTATCAAGTACTAAATTGGGTTTTTTTAAGTTTGGTTTTGTACATTTGTCCACACCAAACCTATGCTGCTTCTACCCGCAGTATAACTGTGCATGGATATATACATTGCTACACAAATCAAATCTCACATATAAAGTTACCATTAGGCAATAGAACAGAGATTGTCCTTACTTTTTAATCATCTCCTTCACTGATTTTTAACTAGCCATCCCTCATGTTAAAGTAAATACATTTCAAATTGCTTTTTAGCACCCAACTGCCAGTGAAAGATGGTTTAATCTCTAAGGGGGAGGATGAGGTTTGGCAGCTGAAAGGGTGTTTTGTTAACATCTTACTGATATTTGACGCTGCTGATCACATCACTTAAATCAAGCCAGCGTACGATCTGTATCTCAAGACTACTGTGACACTGCTCTAAGTGTCTTAGGGGTACTTAGATAAAGAGTTCTATCTAGACATCTGACTGAGTGGTAGGACTCTGATATCGCAGAGGAGTATAGGTCAGAAAAGACCTCTGATAATCAGTTGGCCTAGCCTTCTGGTGATAGCAGAGCCTTGGCTTATGGTCCTGTCAAGCCAAATCTTGGATTCCACAGCTATCTCAAAGGAAAATAACTCAGGAGAACTGATCCTTCCCTTGTCTTTTTAATGTTAACTAAAATATTGTGCTGCAACATTGTTTCTTAAATGTGTACTTCTATTCCTGTAAGTTAAGGAGTCAGCATTCACCAGATAAAGGAGGAGATTTGTCAGCAGAGAGCAAATTCGTCAGAAATAAAGTTAACTATTGATTTTAGTCAGAAGCAAACACGTCTCCTTTCTTTGCAAGCTCTTCCTAAGACATAAAAAGAGAAAAGGCAGCACTACACTGACTAGAAAGACACCCAAAGGTGCTCAGGATCAGTACTTCCCAAAGGTGCTGGACACTGCCTTAAAAACACTCGATAATAATACTGTAAACTTAAACAAATAACTAATGAAACTGATTTGCTATTGATCTGTTTCATGCTTGAATTTGTTGCTATCTGAAAGTAGGAAAGGTTACTGAACCCTTCCACATGCTGATCACATCTTTCCTGTAGGCACGCTACAGCACTGCAAACAATGGCACTGAGGACTCAGTAGAAGCACACTCTGCCTCAAACACGGGGTCATTTCTGCAGATCTTGTGGGAAGTGACCATCCTTGAGACCCCCCCCTCAAGCTCTGTCAAGGAAACTGTGATTGGACAAACCTCAGTTCCTCAGGAAGGGAAAAGTCCTAAAAACACAAAGCTGTCTTCCTCTACACACCCACATTCACTCTAAACTACAAGCAGTCAAGACTGGTTTGTCCATCCCTCTTCCTCTTCCTTAGACATGTTCCATGCCAATTTTAGCTCCTTAACAACTACCTTTTCTTCCATGTCATGCTTCCACCCTCTCAAATACCCAAATCAACATTTACAGCATATTTCCTTCCATATGACTCCTGACCTTCTTCCTCCAGGTGTTCTCCATAAAGTCACTGGACTGGGACAGTCTTTCCTGGATCTTGCAATTTCCTCTATACTAATTTTTCTCCATATTCTTTAGCATATCTGCAGTTCCTATGAGCAGTATCAAAACCAGGTATCATTCTTTCTTCCATACCTTACTAAGACGAAGTATCTGAGATACTTTACAACAGAGACTTCTCATTTTTGTGTTAGGAGTTTTGCATGAATAAACAGCAGCCTCTCCTCACATGACAAATACTTGCTCTGCAGCAGAAGAGCACCAGAAAGGGAACACATGCTGCAAAAGGCCCAGAAGACTCACTGAAACTGGTAGAACAATTGCAGAAATATAATTAAAAAAGTGATCTTAAACTTATTAATCTACTGGTAATGGCATACATTAAGCAGAGCACTACTGAATAGTGCATCTTTAAAGAGAAATTGCTTCTCATTCTATAAAGAGATCAGAAAGAGAGAACAGAAATTGCTAAGCATGATAGGTTACTGTAAACAAAATAAATTATCCCTGGAGCATAAAATGTTATATTAAATACATATGTCAGCTTGAGCCTTTGAAGATTGTGTTGCCTAAAAAGGAGTTTTTAGAGTTGTGCAATTTGAAGTAGAATAAAAATGAACTTTCAACTAAGTTGAATGCAACTGTTACAAAATATTCCTTTCATCTGGAATCTGTAGAAGCAAGATTCTAATGTAAACTTTAGCAGCAGAAAGCAAGCTTTCCAAAAGTTTTATTCCCTCATGGGAAGGGCTTTGTAATTAATTAGGCTTTACAGAGTATTACTTGACTTGCATTAGATACTGTAAGCATGAACAAAATATCTGGGCCTTTCAGCTCAGAAGCATCCATGCCAAAAAACACTATTTTGCTACAACCATGACAGTGAATCCTGCTCTTTAATAGTTTCTCGGGTTCCTCAGCAATAGTGCAAAGGCAATTATCTTAGCTGCCTGGTAGCTAATAAGCCTAGAAAGAAAATTTAAAAGCTACAAAGGGTAAGAAGAGAAAATATACAGCAAAATGTAAAAGAGGACAAAAGAAAGAAGAGATACTTGACAATAAAAGAAGAAATTAAAAAAGACAAAATACACACACCATGCACAAAAGCCAAAGTAAAAAGGTTACATAAAAATAGATTTGACAGAAGAGAGCTGAAGACCTTACACCTTAATGAGAACAGCTGATCCAAAAATTAAAAACCTGGCAATGAGACATTAAAAAACCTGATAATGTAAAAACAAAAGAGAATAACCAGGGATGGAATTAAGAGCATTAATCAACCACACATAATTTTGACTTAACTGTAAAGCCACAAAAAAGAAAAAAGTGCTGGTTTATTTCTAATTACTCCTTGTAGCCCAAGATATTCTAAACACAAAAGTAATCAAGATCTTGGTTCTGAGAAAACAACGAAGATAAAAAACCAACAGGACCTCAACATAAATCAGCAAAAGGAAGAAACAAAAAAAATTCTATTTGTTCTGTGTGTCTGAATAAGAAAATATACTCTCAAAAAGGCTGCTAATTTTTATGTCACTTTTCCCACACTAAACTCACTTTTCTCTGTAACAACTTGAGGAGTCAGTTCCCAGTAACATTCCTGATTCCAGGGACACTATGTAGGTGGGAACCGCTCTCATGGCAACAGTAACAGAGCACAAAATACAAAGACACTAATGGTATTAGGTGTGAAATTTTAGTGCCAATAGCTCAACATTGTGGTAGTCTGGACCATAATCTACCAACAATTTTAATGTTACTGTTCCTACCTTCTTGTCTTACCAAACAGTTATTCACCTTCCACGATCAGCCCTCGAAGAAGATATTCCATTTCATGTTTGAGGGTAGCAGACTTCCCCAGTACAAGGTGCTGCACAGCTGTCAGCATGCAACTTCCATCCTAGCTCTCCATTTCCATGTTCGTGAGCAATGGCTTTGGACAGCACACGTTTAATCAAGAGCACAACCTTCCTCTACACAGGAAAAAGGTTTCTGCAAGCCAGCCGTGGCAGCTCACCTACTATGAGTTGTATACATTTTAAACACCACAATATTTGAAGTCTCTTTACAGACTGTATATGCTTGGAAATCCTCATCGTGGAAGATGATGGAAACTATCTTAGTTTTGATGCTTTCCTTAACACAAGGCATGAAGTTGGAACTCAGGAAGAAAAAGAAATCTGTGTACTCTTCATTTTATGCCTCTTTTCCATAAGCAATAGAAGGAAACTGCATAAAGGTTTCAATCCCTTCTCATTTACACCCTTAAACAGTTCAAAAGTAAACAAGGGACACTTGTATCTGATTTTTATTTTTAAAAGAGTTGGACCTCACACTTACCTGCAGAGGAATACTTGCATACACAGTCTCAAAGCCCCACTACACATGGCTTCATTAAATACCTCGAAACACACTGCAATACATGTAACACTTGTAGCCCTAGAGCTTCTGTACTCAAGTACCCTTTGGGTTTGTTTTATAGCTAAGCACTAGTGTTCAAAGGCTTCTTCCTGTAAGCACACTCAATACCAATGACAGCCTCCTTATCCCTGCAGCTGTACAGCACACTTTGGCTTAACACAGTCAGACTTTGCAGTAGAGCCAACATAGTCAGACTGTTGAGTAGAAAACATACCACTTTTAAAGTAGTAAAGGTCTTTCACTTAGCACAGTCCTGGTTTCTTTTACATGCCTTTTCTATGCCACTCCACATACTAAGCACTGGAATACATACTAACACAGATATGCAGTCAAACTGCATTCAGGTTGTAAGAACACCTGACTCTGTACCTCACATTAACCAGACCATCCCATTGATTGGATAAAGCATGAAAGCAACACAAAACCCAAAGGGAACTCATCCTATTGATGATCCAATTTGAGGTCCAACAGCCTGGACCCACCTCCTGCCCTTCTGTATTTCTGTTCAGAAGAGACCTTCAAGTGGAACCTGTACTCCCTCTCATGGTGGTTTCTTTCACCACAACTGACTCGGGTTTAAGAACCTCCAATGGTTTCAGATTCTGATTCAGCTTTTTGCCACCCCCAGCTGCTGTTGCCATGTTCCAGTAACAAGTTAGCAAAACTGAGATATTCCTAAGGGAAAAGGCGGGTAGTTGTCATTAACACAACCCAAACACCAGATAACCCCTTAGGCTACTTGCATTTCCTCAAGATCCACAAAACTACAGGAGCCTCTTCACTCAGCCATACAAAGGCCAGACTAATTTTAACACTTTATTAAATACATATCTATTATAACATTTTCTGCATAACTTTCAGTAGTTGGCTTGCCAGAATTTCAAGGAGCTTGCCTGTTGTTCTTGCCTTTCAAGCCCAACACCACACTCAGGTGTTTTTCTTCAGAATCTCAGTTTGGCATAAAATATTCCTTATCAATCACATCATCCAGCAGCTCTTCATTTTCATTATATTCCTTAACACAGGCAAGCATTAACAGTGTTTCATTTACTGAGGAGTGAATGGATAAAAACAAACAAAAGAAGCCCTCATTCTACTTTCAAGCCTCTTGTACACTTGTCCAATGCTTATGATGGATATAATTAACAATTTAAGGCTTCAGAGGCTGAAAAAAAAAGACCAGTAATGAAGATCAGATTACATTCACAGTAAAACACACATTTACCCAAATTCTATTGTCGTTCTCCTGTAGAAAATGTGAAAGTACAGGTATTATTAGTGCACTAATATTTGTTAAGAACCTCTGGTGAAGGGATTATCATTATCTACTTTACTAATATCGGATTTTCATACTACATAGGAAATTAACAAAGGACAATACAAGAATACACATAATAGTAACTTGTAATGCTCTCAGCCTTTCTGTACACAGTGATTGCAGTCTCACTTATCTATTAACAGTACTGCTACAAGGTCACCTACTAAATCTGACACCATCCCTTTTCATTTCTAAATGGACGCAAATATTTTCCTTTGGAGAAAGTCTCCAAACCCCATAAAAATAACAGTAATTAATGCCACAAATACAACTAAAGGAAGAACAGTTGCTTGAAAATTTGGAAAAAAAACAACACAACCCAAAAACACAGGAGATAAGCACTGACAGCAGAGGACTCATCTTCTAGCTCTGATAATTACTACACAAAGATAGGTTTAATTTGATTTCAGACATCATGACTTAGTGACAGCAACAGCTCCTTTGAAATCTGAGACCACAGCATACCCTTAGAAGGGAACTTTTCCATCAATACCTGAAATTCTAGAATGGCCTTTACAAAGTTAACTCCAAAACATTATGCAGATGAAAGAGATCACATGCCACTACATAACCAAGAGATAAATGTTTAAGATGAAATTACCACTTTATACTGTCAACTGCTCCACACACAACTGTCTCCAGGATTAGAGTATATAATCCTCCAAAAAATTTTCTTGGATGACAGAAGTAACAGAACACTCCTCTGTGAGGAATGGGTAAGGCTGAAAACTGTAAGCTAATGCTATCTTTTTCCTTTAAGAACAATAACCCAGAACAAAACGTGGCATCACAGCAATTATAATTCGAGCAACAGACGGCTGTGTGCATGTATGTATGTTCTCACCAAGTGTATGAGTGTCATGTTCCTGGTGACTTTCTCTCTGCAAGGCTGTCATTTTCTTATGTGCATCAACCCACCATGGTTTGTACTTTAAAACATGCTGAATTGCTTCATCTTCAAAAAAATCAGCTCTAGGGAGAAAAAAAAAGGAAAACTCATTTGCTATTTGTTTCAGTTACAGAGTATGTGGATATGCTTTAGTGCATACACAGAATACACCTGACTTGGCTCCAGGCTGTTGTCCATTAGAAGTATGTCCTTTCACTTAAAACCAGAATATAAACATTATTCAAAGCATTAACAATATTCTTTCGTAGTAGCCCTTCCTTACTTCCTCCACCTTTCCTGAGCCACCCAAAAGCCTAGAAAATTGATGAGCTTGCAGCCTGACACAAAGATCAACAGAACTGACTTGTTCTGGATGAACCTGAAGGAAAACATCTCAAAGAGAAGATTTCTCAGAAGACGTCGATATCAGCAACTTGATTTTACTGGGAAGATCTCACACTTTAAAACTGCATATGCTTTATGGAGGAAGAGTGTGCAGCTGAAGGTATGAAGATAAAGTCATGATAAGGAGCAACTTCTATGTAAACAGAGGCATGCTATAGCAAGGTAGATGAAGAAGAGTTAAACGTGAGTACTGGAAGAGAGATTACCTCAATAGAAAGCCACTGCAGAAAAAATATCTCAATATAGTAATTCTGGAAGGATTTATACTAAAGGATTCAAGCGCTAAGCCTCCTTTTATCATTTTAGCTTTTTCTTCAAGCCAAACAACAGTATAAATACTGAGAACTGAAAAAAAGAAATCGCAGGAAATTTCTTAATACCTTCTTAATCATAATACAAAACCTGCCTAGTCTACTGAACAGAGAATGTAATTTGCTTTCCTCTCACACTGACAAGATTTTTTGATGCCTTCCTTCAGCATCTTCATAAAGCAACTTAAAGACATCAGCCACTATACGCATTTTCCTTGAAGGCAACAAACACTTCTGTTTGCCACTGTTTCTCCTAGCGCTGTCCTCATCAGGGTACACAAGAAAATTTTTCTTCAAGAAAGGTTGGTATCATCTGTTCTGAAGCATCCAAGACACAGCTGTTAAAACTAAGCAGTTGTAGCTCATCTACCAGGGTAGAACAGAGTATAAGATGGAAACTTATGATCACTGCAATTTGCATCCCATTATATGTTAGAAATTACTTTGGTTCTAGTGAAATGTACTTCCAAATGACATTTCAAGAAAGCTTTTCTAATTCTTACATGCTACAGAAACACACAGAGCTACTACTGAAACACCAAATTGGGCAAAATTCCAAGTTTGCAAAGATACCTCCTGAAATAACTCAAAATAGGTTAGAAGCCTACCTCTTCCCTACAAAACACACCACAAGTACTCATCCTCCCTACTGGGGAGCTACACTCTTCTCTCACCAAATCAAATTTGCAGGAATCATTGTATTAATAGATCCCATGGGTTCCACATGGTTTACTTTTCTATAAGTTTCTGCACCTAACTTGACATGAAATATGCATGAAGAATCATTTCCACCTTCATTACATGGGATAAAGCACAAAGAAACAAGGTCTTGGCACAGGACTTTTCCTCATTCTACTGTAAAAACAGTTTTATGTGATGAAGGCAAAAACCAAAGTAGCCAAGACAACGTCTTCATAACTTCAAAGCTCAAATTTACTTCTTCATAGAGCAGGATGGTTCAGTAATCCTTGCTTCACAAGGGGAGAACAAAGTTCTGACATCTACAACCCAAAATGCTGGCAGGGATTGGCTACTCAGCTGCTGAAGAGGTGAACTATGAAACAATGTTCTGCCACAGTTCACACCAGCCCCTGCTTAAATACAGACTTAACCAGTAATTAAGGTAACCCCAAAACAGGTAAGCAGTATCTTGTGTCAGTGTCACGGTTCAGAATACACTCTAAACCTGCTGTGATAAGACAAAAAGAGATAAACAAATAAAAAGTAAAGCTCTTATTTCTAAAAGTGACCTCAAAACAAATCATTTATGAAAAGAAAAAGTTATACTATTGTAACTGAGGTACTGTACCTGACCAGGTGAAATAAATCAATACTCACAGGTAATGATCAGGCTCAAACTTTGCATCCTCAGCTGCCAAGCGTTTCCTCCTACGTTCCTCTACAGGAGTTTGGTCTGGATCCTTAACGTCAATAACGTCACTGAGCTCATCCTGCAAATGGAATAAAAGTTACATGACCAAGCAACAGGACTGATACCAAGATTTACTTACTAAGAGTTAAGGAAGGATGCTTATCACCATTGCAGTGAAATCTCTAGTTGCTTTTCAACCTCCCTTTCAAATCTGCCGAAGTCAGGCTCCATTTTGCAAATAAAACATCAAAATTCCATGGAAATTCAATTATTTCAAGCTCCTTAGAATTCATGATACTAAGAAGTCTATTCAGGCCATTTTATCGTAAGGCAGGCATTACAATACAATCTGCAATGTTTAACAAAAGCACACAACCATAACAAAGACAAGATAAAAACCTTAGAAATTAATCTTGTGACTTTTGAGATTACTCTCACCCTCTGGAGTGGCTGCACATTAATTGATGGGCAACTATAGAGCCCATTTAAGCATCGTTAAGTAGTGGCACATATATAGTGATTGGAATTGTACTTCTTCACAAATTTCATGGTAATAAACTAGTGTATATAACCTAACAGCATGCAAATATTTTCTCCATAAACAGCAATCCTGCTCCAAATGCTGAAAATACTACAATTCATGCAATAATTGGTTAATTATATAACTAAGTTGCTTTAAACAACAACTTAAATTGCTTAGATTAAGAACACTACAAAAAAATTAAGTTATCTATTTTAGTAAAACCTCTGTATACTACAAATACACTACCAGTATGCTACAGGTTGTAAAGTAGTTTCAATCTATTCGTGAATCAAAGAAACTGCTGAATGCACGAGAACTGCACTTTAAAGCCCCTATCCTACCCATTAATCCACAAAAGGAAATTGCAGTGCACCAGCATAACCCTGAGTAAATCCCACAGACGCCAGGTGGGCAGACACCCCCAGGAGCGCTCGCTTCTTAACTTAGTCACTTACAAGATCATCAAGTCTAAAATAAATACAGAGAGAAAATTACCAAGAATTTCACCAAAAAAAAAATAATGCCACAACCATAACAGGACCTATTGATTAACCAGCTTTATTTTGGTTGTGTAAATATAAAGCAGAAGCATTAACAGCTGACTGTGATAAGCTTTCGCAGGGTAGCTGAACCATGCCAGTAGCCCACTTCCAGAGGCTGTTTTTACCAAGGAGCTCATTCAGTCCTTTCCTCTATCGCTGAAATTACTGCAGAAACAGTCCCCCCAGTCGACTCTGCTACATAGTTAACAGCCTCAACCACCCCCTACTTCTGCAGGAGCTAGGACTTACCTGCACTACTACATGCAAAAGCAAAACATTCAGTCACAGAATGAGTTAGTGGAGAAGAGTGACCTATTGATCCCTTCCTGACCATGGAATGAGCCAGGAAGCCTACCCAACAAGAAAGCTACCCAGAAGTTTTCTGATAGGAAAAGCCAATGCATCTACCTGCAGGCGCTGGAACACCCCTGACCGCAAACTCCCAAACCCATAGCAGTACTGTAGAGGGAGAGTGCTGCCTGCACTTTCTTCGTAAGGGGTCTGCTCTATTTCCCAGTCAAATTCTTCCTCCTCCTCCTCAGACAACTCAGCAGAAGCAGCTGTATATATGGCATTGTGAGAGAAAGAAAATTATTACATAGAAAATATACACAACTTAATAGAAAGGCAAACACTGATAACACATTAAGCATGTACATGATTTCCTAAATCACATACAACACTGGTCATGGAGGCAGGTGCTTACATCAGTAATCCATGTGTCCTGCTACAAATTCTCCAGCTTTCAAAAATGAACAACCAGGAACGCTGAAGTTTTTAGGTATACTCAAAGACTGAATTAACTGCTCCAGTGATTTCAACAAGATCAGAATTTGATGCTAAGAGAACTCTGACAAGAGGAAAGTGATGTCATCAATAATTTAAGATGGGTATTAAAATATTAAACACATAGTCAAACCTTCTTGTCTGTTAAATACTGATGTTAAGCAAGTCATCTGCTAGAACTTCTGGCTTTAATGAGCTTCTGGCATTTAAGCTAAAAGTCCAGCTGCTCTAGCTTGTGGTAAGCAGAAGACTCAGATGTGTGTGTGTTACACAGCCACTAGAGGGGCACAAAGATCTGCAGAGGATTACCAGGTGCTAAGCACTTTTTGGAAAACATAAACCTAACTAAGCCTATAAAGATGACATATATCACCTACAACACCTTCATTTTTATACTTATTCATACTTTCAGATTTATTCACACTCTTCTTGCACCTTGGACTAGACAATAATAGAAATACTGGTTCTCTACACACCTCACTGTACAGATCCGTAGCTATTTCATTACATATATGTATCACTAGTATAAAAAAAATTGTCATACCTATCTCTTCTACTAAAGGTTTTGCTGATCTTGATTTCTTTGGTGCTAAAAGAGATGTCAGCATGTCCAGTCCTTCAAAATACTGGCCAGGAATCTCCTTAGGTAACAGAATTGTAAAAGTTCCTTAAAGGAAAGTCAGAATGTAGTTATTACATTAAAGTATCCGAGATAAATACATCAATTTTTCCTATAATGAAAAAGGCTCACAGAAACTAGGACACATGCAGGTAGCATTTTACTATGCATCAATGTCTGTGCAAGTTTATCACTTCTCAAGTTTCACAAAAATCAAAGATTTTAATCATAAAGCATGAAAGAGAATACTTAACCAGTTGTGGTCTCTTGACTCACTTTGTATAAACACAAACCAACAGAACACAAGATTTATTTAATTTTGAATCCTTCTACCAATCAAGCAAGTCAGCAGAAAATCATAAGAAGCTACATTCAGAATCTGATTATTGTCTTAAGCACATAATAAAGGCTTTGGAAGCAGCAAATTACAGGTTTTATTGCTGGAGGTTTTTAATGAATACATTAACTCCAGCAGGTACATATTCTATCCCAGAAATACATTCTACCCTAAAGTGTGGATAAAGACAAACATCTTAAGAGATAAGATATAACCAAGAGACTGCCTCTGTCATTTCTGCTCAGCACTATCTGACTTCTTTGCAGATTTACTGGACTAATGACCTTGGTACAAATACATGTCTAGGCCCCACAGGGCTTGAAGAGAACTTGTACATAGTTTTTTCATTATTAGGGCAGATCTGAACACTTCTTTTACAGAAAGTACACAAGTACAATATATCCTGAGCAAGGTTTTCTGTACAACATCATGTATGATAAACTTTACATTTGTTTGGACTATCATATCACTAAAATTCTATGCAATTCTGGTGCAGCAAATTATAAATTACTGAAGAGTTAGTAGCATTTTTAACAACACATATACTAAGAACATTAACCAATACCTTTGTCTGTATTATAAGATGCTTTTTCTCTGCCATCTTCTACAACTCTTCCAGGAAGTGTCAATCTGCAGGTAAAAAATCAGATGCCTCACTCAATGCCTGACTAACTCTGCAATCTAACATCTCAGCCTGTAAAAATGAAAGGCAAATTCCAAAAGCAGTACAAAGGACTTAACTACATGACTCCAGATGATACTAATGGAAGTCACACAGTTAAATCCCCACATACTGAAAAATCTTTTCCCCTAACTATTCATACAAGAGATCAACATCTAGGACAGAGAAAATTTCCAGCTTCCCAGCTTAGATGAGATCACAGCCACCACAGAGATGATGCCCTTGGCACTATGTGCAACACTTTTTAACTTTAGAGTTTTTTAAATTTAAAAAAGTATAAACTAACTTGGAGTGACAGGATATAAGAACTCACCCAGCCTTCTTGTACTACTTATTCAGAATAACCAATTCACTGCATTTTACCAATCCACTAAAACCCCTTGTGGCCTACTAATGTATATAGGGGAAACGTCCCCAGAATACAGGAAACAGAAAATAAGAAAGGTTAATGACTTGTCAGTTTTACATGCCAAATCTTCTCCTAACACTCTGATACTGAAATTACCTCTTGATCCTTTCTGTCAGTGTAGTGAAATCTAGAGAAATTGCTACCTAGAGAAAAGATACAGCCCGAAATCTTACTTTCTACTGCTTTCTTTCCCATGACTTCTCTCCCCTTATGTTATTAGGGGTGCATTAAAGCCATTCTTCCACTAATATAGTGTACCTGGCTCTCAAGAGGCAAAAGACATGCTTATTCTACACAACTTCTGTACCTCCAAAGAATTATCTTGGTGTTTTACTATTAAAAATCTATTCTAAATTTAGAAAAGTATTTCTCTAAACTCCCTTTAGGATGACATAAGGGATAGAAACAAAGAGGCCAGATGCATTAAAACAATTATTCGCACAAAATGGGCTCTCTGCATTCTTCAGTGTACAAGCTGCAGATGAGGAATGCTCTAACAGGATGAAAACTAAATTTATCCTCTACTTTTCTTTTAATAAAGTTCAATTTTTTAAAAAACCCTTACACTATTTACCTGAGAAAATAGGGCTTAGCATAAAATTTGAAGTCTTCCCCTTCGAAATAGACATCAAACTCTGAAGCTCTGGCATATGGTACTTTGATTATTATTGTAAGAAAATCCAGATCCTGAGTCAGCTCAAAAGCTGGAGTTACCATGATGAATCCAGCAGGAAGAAAAACCACTGGCTGTGTGGCCCTATGAGAAGAAAACAAGAAGAAATTATTGTAGTTTCCAATTTAGGAACAGTGTTCCTAAAACAACAAACAGTGTTTTCAAATTCTGTAAAGAGAACACTTCAGATTCTCACAAAATTATCTTCCACGTGCTCAAGAAAACACTCGTGACAACAGCAGCACAATAAAAAAAGTGTTAGGAAGAATCTAAAGGTACCATCTCTCTTCACCTTAATGAAGTAACTAAGCATAAATGAACACAAACATCTCTAGCATAGGAAAGCACCTATTATATTCCACATGTAAAAATGTATTAAATTCAGTCGTACAACTTGGCAGCTTTCTGTAACTGTTGCTTATAATTTCACACATACAGCAGACTTTGGCCCTCTCTACTTCATTAGCAACTGATCACAAAACACTATTAGAAACTACTGAAAAACAGTAATATTTTTAAAAAATTAGAACTGACTTTTATATCCATACACATGTCAGCCAGTACACAAACAATAGATTCAGTACACCCCAAAGATTTTCTGAGCATACACACCAAGTGTAATGGTCTTCACATGAAGCTTAACACACGAGCCAGGAAGTCAAACACGCTCCTTTGCGCTGGGCTTATGACCTAAGAGCTGCCTGAACAGCTTAAACAGGAGTAGTTGACATACTTGGGATGCCGAAGGTGAACCATGCTTACTATTTTGATCAGTTTGCAAGGTTTACACAAATCTTGAAGCATCCTAAAAACGTCACACTTCTGAAAATTCAGTAACAACTACATTATTTATTTATATATCTAAAGGATATCTGGGATCTCCTTCACCAAGTGTTTTTAAGGGCATCATTTCAGGTCAACGTCTATCAGAATGGTATTTAATACAAAGAGTTTACATAGTATCATTCACCTGATATGTAACTTATCTGACTCAAAAGCTTTTAAATGGAAGTTAACGCCTTGGGTTTCATTTAGAGTCTGGGTTGGGGGGAGGAAGGGGGGACGACGAGACGACACCCACACACTTTTGAAAGCTAACTTTTTAAGGGAAAAGTATTTTTACTCAAAACTGTAAGCCAGAAGCATTATCTGGCAAAGAGCTGTTTTTCTCTTTCAGTTACCTTCATCTAAAGTAGTCCCATTCTGACAGCTCCGTGCGCAAACACAGAGCAATAACCATCAGTAGGATTAAATTAGGAGACTACCTTCTTCATTTTTACCTTCATGCGGGCAATTTACTTCAACCGAGAGGTATGAAAGAGGTCAAACTCCCCTCCTCACCGCATAAGGACAACATCCTCACCCTCTCTCCAGGCTGGGAAGCTGCCGTGCGCTTGTCGAGATGTAACCGGCGGAGGAAACGCCTGCCTTGACCAACACCTACACACTGCTGCCCCAGTCTGCGGGGTTTCTCCTTACACCACATGCTACCTAACAGCACGGGGAAGCGGCAACAAAACCGCACCGGCTCGCTCAGACCTTGCACGGAGGAGACGCCAGCCCGCGCTTTTCTCCTCTCAAGCGGGAGGCTCACAGCACTAAGAGCAGCGCAAGCCCGGCCCAGCTGCTCCCGCTCTGCGCTCCTCAGCGCTTCTTTCCCCTTACTTTTTTCCCCCCTCTCGTTTCCTCCGCTGCTCGCTAAACGGGGTCAAAGCCTTTCAAGCCGGACCGCGGGGCACACAAGAGACAAGCCCGTCGGGCAAGCGGTGAAGGCACCAAAACCGGTGAGGAAAAGGGCCAGCCGGGCTCCTACCAGCGGACCCCACTGCGCTGAGGGCCGCGAACCACCCCCGTCACTCCCCCCTACAGGCCTCTAACCGGAGCGAGCCCCCGGAGGAAGAGCCAGCGGGGAAAGCCTCGGGCCGGGCCCCGCCGAGGCAGACCGCTCGCCCGGCGTGAGGTCGCGCCACTCACCGCGCTCGGCGCCGCCGTCCCACTCACAGCCACCGCCTGCCCGGCCTCACCGCGCGTGTGGCGCTGAAGCGGGCGGTGCGCATGCGCGGGCAGAGGAGGCGGGGCGGGAAGCGGCTCCGCCCCGAGGGTTGAACCGGCCCGGTTGCTGCCTCACGGGTACCGCGACTCGCCGCTGCACGTCTTCAGAAGAGAACGAAAACGGAAGAGATGGGAGAGCTTAGTGCTGACAAGTGAGCGGGCTCCAGCCCGGGAGGAGGCTGAGGAAGCCTCCGCTATTCCTCGGGCCTGGCCTTCCCTCACGGTCTGGTGGTGCTCGGGGCGGCCCGGGCCCCGCCGGGAAGGAGGCCCCTTCCCTCAGGTTCCCCCCACCCTCAGGTTCCGCCTCTGGCCTTACTTTTTAACAAAAACAATTTTATGGTGGGCCAGATTTCCTGATTCAAGGGCTGTCAAATGATCTCAAGAGATGAAGGCAGCATCTGTTGAGATAATTTGATGATCTGCCCTATGAGGAAAGGCTGAGTGAACTGGGCCTGTTCAGCCTTAAGAAGACTAAGAGAGGATCTTATTAATGTTTATAAATATCTTAAGTGTGGGACACAGGGGGAAATAGCCAGGCTCTTTTCAGTTGTCTCCTTTTGGAACAAGGGGTTGGAGCACAGGAAGTTTCGCACCAATATGCAGAGGAACTCTTTCATGGTAAGGGTGACAGAGCCCTGGGACAGGCTGCCCAGGGGGTGTGGAGTCTCCTCTGGAGATATTCAACACCTGTCTGGACACCTATCTGTGCAATCTGTCCTAGGGAACCTGCTTTGGCAGGGGGGTTGGACCCGATGATTTCTGGAGGTCCCTTCCAACCCCTACAATTCTGTGAATCTCTGAGATCTTAACCCTCAACTTCCGTCATACTGGTAAATCTGTTGAAATGTTGGTTGTGATGGGGTGCTGCAGCGTGAGGAATGCTTACATACCCTTGGCTCTTTCCTCCTTTTCAATAGCTGCTTCTGGAGAGGAGAGTTAAGAACTGAGTAAATAAGAATGGAAGGTTTGGGCCTAATATAATTTAAATTGAGGTTGTAAGGATAAAATTATTACTGATGAATCAGAAGAAATACAGCATTAAGGAGAAAATGCAACAAAGAGCTCAAAAAATTCCAAAAAGCAGAAAAGATTGTTTAAAAGCCATAATCTACTTACCTTGAAATATGGCACCCAATGTAGAAACAATCTTTGTCTGTCGTTACACCATGAGAGGTATTCTGGTTCCAGTTCTCTACATTTTTAAGTGCTACTGACTCTCTCTCTGACCCCTCTGAAACGCATTCAAATGTGTTGTTTTTTTCTGGAGGGATAAAACCATAATTAGGGAACTTCTTCTAATGAAGGGTGGTGGTTTATTGTTTGTTGTTTGTTTTCTTTTTAAATACATAATCTTCCGGGCTGATAAAGCTTGATTTTTCTTACTGGAAACCCACTGAACATGGCATTCCTTCATGAGAAAACATCTTCACTCTTGGACAACTGAACCAACAGTTTAAATACTTCACAAAAGTATTCATATAGCTCATTCTCCCCATTGATCAAAACTGACAGGTGGTTTTAATATTTGGGCTAAACTTCCTTGTGTCCCAGTTTTTTACATGCAGAAATTGAAGATGTGTGGCCTATAAAATGCATTTTTTAATATAAAAGAATTTTAGATGCTGATTTAACTTGGACCAAGGCCTTGATCAAGTCCCTAAATCTTTTGATGAATTATGAACCAGTAGGCACTATCTTCTCTGGATAAGTCCAAATTTGAGAAGACAAGTCTATGAAAGATAAGGAAGAATTTTCATCAGAGAGTTTATTCTTGTCTAAGTGACATTTTCCAAGGCAGCCTCAGATATTTTTTTTTAGAGTCTAAGAACACTCAGCCTTTTTTGCCCGGTCATACTTCCCTTGTACAAGAAATATTTATATGCAGATTTCAGTGAAGAAACTGGCGCATCAGCCATTTTGCTTTTCCATCCAAGTAAAGTATGAAGGAACGTCTCCAAGAAACCGGTATTGCTTTCTGCTGTAAAAAGTGTACTGAGCTTTTTAGAATTGTAATGAAAAACTTTTATTAGAAATGCAGAAAGACAACTTTTGGTGCATCTTTCTGAAGAAGTGAATTTGGCTGCTATGCTTAATGGAGCACTGAAGAAAGAAAATCATTATCTACAATGTTTCAGGCAAGTAATTAGCTGTCCCTTTGAAAAACAGAAATGGAGCTTTGCAATTTATGAGCATTCCACATGGCCAATAATAGCAAGTAAATCTGGCAAAACCCCACTGATATGATACATACTGTATCCTAGATATATAATTGTCATGTACATATAAATTGGTAATCAGATACAAAATATGTATTTAGTTTAATGAGTAAAAAGAGGAATAAAACTGTTTCTCTAAGAAACAAATGGAAAAAAAATAGGTATATGTTTCAATCCAAAACATATTTCTCTGTGAAATACAAGATACAATACAATACATAACTATTTCCATTGTCTAAATTATCAGTGCTAGAATTTTTATGAACAACTAGTAGTTTTGTAATTGACAGGCTTAAGTTTGCAAAAATTCAGTGTAAGGGATAATAGAGGGATTTTCTGGAGGTTGAAATAGAAAGTATCATTACACAGGTTAAATTCTTATTCTTGAACTTTAAGATGAAGTAAAAACCAAATATTTTCAATCTTTATTTCTAAGTGGCCCAAAGGATTCCTCCTAAGATAATGCGTTTTAATCTGAGTTTCTTTTCCACCTAGATTTTATTTTCCAGGAGTTTATGATCCTTAGCAGTTTCACTTACTGTATTCGTAACACCATGATATCTACATAGCTTTATTTTTGCTCTTTTCTCTTGCCATTTTCTCTTTCCATTATCCAAAGATAATGAAGCTTCTTATTTCTCTAGAGGAGGGAAGGATCCTGGATCACACAGACCTTTTGTGCTTTTCCAGATAAGGATAATGGCATGGGTCTCTAGAGGCAAGATAGAGGTCTTCATGAATTCAGTATCAACCTCGCAGTAGTCTTTACAGGAATAAAATCATAACAGTAAGCATGTAACGTGTGTTTCTTGGTGTTACATTTTGTGGTGTTACCTGCTAGACAGATGTCAGACTTGCTTTGAAGAAAGCGTTTATAAAGTTTTCATGTGAAAGATCAAGTTATAGTTTCACTTCTTAGTGACCAAAGGACATAAACTCGAAGACAAGCCCTAAGGAACCTCTGTGGGAGCCTGACTTGCCAAGACTAAGCAAGAGTTCTTAGATCCATGCAGCAGGCAGGCATGTAGGTGTGACAAATGTGGAGTTTTGTGCTGAAGCAACTTTGAGGTTTTTGAACAGCTTCCTAGAGATCTGTTGTGGTCTCTTGTGTGTTAAGAGTCCTTGGAGTTGTTCAACTTACACTCTGTAAGTAGCATATAACACCACCTTTGCTAGTCGGGGGTTTTCACTCCATTGTAGGACAGTGAGTTTTTGAAATTCATTACTTACTAGTTAGTGTGTGGTATAGTTTTCTTTAGATGTCTGATCTGTAGAGGGTGTATTTCTGTAACAGCCCGGTTCCTGGGAACCTGGCTCTTTTAACAGTCATTTACTCTCACTTTAAGCTGCTTCAGTCTTTGGCTGCTGCAGAAAAGAGCACCTCTCACACAGCCATAGAAATTGTCACCCAAAAAATTAAGAATTACTAAGAAGACTTGATTTGTAAGGTTTTCTCAAAATATAACTATACTTTACATTAGTTCCTTACAGAGCTAGATAAAAAAATCTTACAGTAAAGGCTTTTGACTGATTTGCCTTTCAGTGATGCCACGATACTGTGTCTGCAACAGGTGCTGAATACACTTGGCATTAATAAATGTGTTCAAGTCTAACATATGTGAAGTTTTACTTAAGCTGGCTCTCACTATTGTTTTAGATCTAAGCCATCGGTCAGATTGAGTACTTCAGTAGCCACAGCTATGTATCCAGACTCTACATCATGGCCAGTCCTTTGCTTTGCTGCCAAAGTTGAACACTTTGGAGGCTGCGGTACATTCAGCAGCACTGACCCAAGGCTGTCTCAGTCCAGCAGTGAAACTGATTTTGAGCATGCACTATGCAAGCTGACATTTCCACAGCATCATTGAGAGCAAAGGGTACAAGTAGGCAGGTAAGTGGTACACATCACAGCAACAAGGGGAAATGGCTCTAAAAATCCCTTTCAATGTTTTTCAGATTTCATAATGCTTACCTTGGTATTTTTATACAGGCATTGCTAATGCTTCTGTAAATGAAAGAGTTTATTGATGGTATGAGATGATACATCTGTAGAGGTTGGGGATTTCAGGTGTTGCTACTAATACTCACTTTTAAGTATCAGTTTGGTAGAGTTTTATTGTAGTAGATATATTTTCAGAAAAAATAATATGTTTATGCATTGTGGGTTTTCTGTAGTTTCTCATTTAGTATTGCTATTTTCTGTTAGCATGAAGTAAGTTGTATTTTTACATCTGCTCAGTGTCTGAGTTGGGTGAAATTCTGAAACAGTAACCATTCATTGCATTTGCATTGGTACTAAGGTAAAGTACACTGTGGGAAACCACTGGCAAAGGCTTGTTTGGACAGCAGTATAAAATGGCCAGGCTGGGTAGTTTCACTGCCAAGTGAACACCATTTCAGTAGCAAAGGACCAGCTCTTGAGAGATTTACCCTGGAAGCAAACCTGACTTTACAGGGCAGGGCTGTGCAGCAGGAGGTTCTCCCACTTGCATGAGATGCATCATTTACAATACAATAAGCTGATCCCTTACCTTGGCAAGGTCCTGATCTGGAAATAGGAGAGACTTTGTCCTTGCAGCCTGTGTAGTTACCTGTCTGAGGTGTAATACTTCCCTGCAGGTACCACCATGACTTCAACAGTGATCTCAGGACAGTTGTAGAGCTGAGCACTCATTTCCAAACTAACAAATGAAACAGGCCTGCAGAGAGCACACCTCCACAGAGGTGAGACACATCCACCCCACAGCTCTTCTCCAGTGGAGTTCAGCAGCAGTGTTCACTGCAATGCACTGCACAGCAGTCCCTGGAGCTGGAAGCAGCTATGCTGTCTAGTTCACTTCCAGTCCAGGATCCCTATTCTTCTCTTTCCAAGGCCAGTGTCTCCATTCTTTATGTGGCTTATACTCCAACTCCATGGACAGTAAGAGTGATTGTATTTGGCATACTGGACATTTAAAGGGAATAAATCAGGTTATGAGCCTAAATAGGATTTATTTCTGTGAGATTCACAGGGTAGTGATCTCTACTGATATTGCACAGAAGACTCACTAAGAAACCTGACCAATCAGACAAACCCAAAGCCACCCAGGAGTGAGTACTTCTATTCCTTCACTGTTCTACAGGTGTTGCTGTTTACTGCGGTACAACCTGCCTTAGAAGCAGGTGGGATGAGAGTAGTGTGTAGGTGGGTGATGAACTGGGCTGAGGGGAGTGGGGGAGCTCAGCAGCAGTTTGCCTGTTAACAGAGGTGATGTGTGCCTCAGACACTTCACAGTACACACTCACGCTCTTCCAGCACTGCAAAGCAGCACAAGCAAGGATCTTTGCGGGCTGTGGAAATCAAAGTACCTTTAAGTAACTGGCTCTGCTGGCAGCGAGGATCCCAGAGCCCTGCCTCGCCTTTCTTTCTTTAACGAGGAAACGCTACTCGACGACTGCGTTGTTAGGCGGTAAGATTTTCACAAAGCCCCTGCCGTCCCGTCCCCCCTGCCCGCAAGTCGTGTCCCTGTGGTTTTGCGGCCATCGGGCGAGCGCTGCAGAGACCTGCGTGCCCCGTCGGGCTGCCGGGTCGGGCGGCTGCGGGCTGGCCCCTCCTTGCGGGGCTGCTGTGAGGGGACGGGGCGGCTAGTCCAGAGAGTACGGTAGGGCGCGCCCCGCCCCCGCTGCCGGGAGCCGGGCCGGGGCTCGGCGGCCACGTCCCCGCTCCGCGCCGGGCCGCGGGCGATGTCGGCGGCGGGCTGGCTGAGGGGCGGGCGGGCGGCGCGCCCCGCGCCCTGACCTCCCGCGCCATGCGGCTCTCCTGCAAGGTAGCGGCGGCGCTGCTGTGCCTCGGCAGCCTGCTGCTGCTCTATCTGCTGGCGGGCAGCGCCGCCGCGCCCCCGCGCCCGCCGCCCGCGCCCTCCGCGCCCGCCCGACTCGCTGCGCCGCTCGCCCGCCGGCAGCCGCGGCTCAGCCGGAGCCCGCCGCGGAGGAACCCCGCCGGGAGCAGACTCGCCAGCGCCAGGTAACGGCCGGTGCCGGGACGCCGGGGCTCGGCCGACCCACGCGTGAAAGATCGGCGCCCCAGGCGCGACCGTCCCCGGTCCTTGGCCTCGGTGGGATGCCCGCCAGGCCACTCCTGCCCAGCTCCGGCCCGGCTGCTGGAGCGCACCCGGTGTCAGGCGTGTCCACCCCACGCGTGCCCAGGCCCTCCTGCCCTGTGGGCTCCCCCTGCCGTGGCCGCTCGCTGGTGTCTTTTTGCTGCCCGCTCCTTCCCTTTACCAGATCTTTTTCGCCTCGCTTCTGAAAGTGACCGGTGACTGGAAACCCTCATGCGAACGGCTCTGCTGTAGAAGTACAAACTTTTTCCTCTTTTTTTCCTTCGGAGTGTGGTTGCCAGGGATGCCACGAAAGTGCGTAGAGGAGTTACCTCTGTCTCCCGTCCCTGTAGCCGAGCAGGGCAATACCTCCTCTGCGTGCCTGTGCGAGGGGAGCCTCTGAAATAGCAGCTTTTCCATGAGTTTTGGCCTTGTTTTGAAGGCTGACGTGGGGAATGTGGTACTCGCTGGCCGGAGTCTGTGAGGAGCTGCTGTCAGGCTCTGGAAGTACAATTTCTGGAGACTCTTCGTTCATGGTGCAGGGAGAAGGAAAGGTGGCCGGCTATTTGTGTGGTACCACTGGGGTCCAAACTGCAAGGTGCTGATGGATTTTTAGGCTGTTTTGAATGCTGTTAGCAGAACTTTAAAAAAGAGTTTGCAACCATAGTGCATTGTGTTCACTCATGCAGCACCTTACAGGCAGAATATTTTTACAAAAACTCTTTAACTACTTCAGAAAAAGATAGGGCAGTATGCTTTCAGTGGGTGGAGGGCTGTTTTCTCCTTTGCATTCCAATTATATTATGGTCAGTGTGACCTCATATATCTAATTAACTTGGTATGTCTTTGTGTCTTTGATTCATGATTTCACAGAGATGTTCTGAATGAAAGACTATTCCTGTTTTTTGGGCTCTTATTTCTTAACTTATTAAAGCAGTTGGTTTCTTACAAGTGTTGTTACCCTGCTGAATGCAAAGAGATGTTTACTGTGGCTGAGAATGGATCATGGACAGAATTCAAATGCATGTATTAATGCAGGATTATTTCCACTAGCAACTGTACCTCCCAAAGTCATTTTTCTTTAAGGCATATCTCTGCGATTATCATGGAAATCAAGAAGAACACTGAAGGAAGGAGCCCAGAAAGTATGAGACTGCTACAGAATGTAAACAACTGTTACATTTCAATGAACTTTTCAGTGAGCATCTTCATATTTCAAAATTTGAAATATTCTATTATTTTTTGACTTTGCAAGTACTTTTACAAGGTCTGCAACACAACAGGGGAAAAAAAAAAAAAAGAGAGGAATGCTGTATTTAAACCATGCCTTTTCATCAGTCTTGATGTTGGTTTGTTGGTGGGGTTTGGTGATTTTTTTTTTTTTTTTTTTCCCTCACATCAGTTGGCAGGGTATGATCCTACCCCATTGGCACCAGCAGGAGTTTGTAGAACTGAGAAGCCACACATCTGTGGGTCCAGTTCTACCCTTTGCTGAAAGATTTGGTACTGTGTCAGTTATTACTAAAATAAAATCTATTTAAGTGAGAGAGGGTATCCATAAAAAAGATTTTTTTGGGGGGTGACATAATGTGGTCCAAGTCAAGTAGATGCCTGTCTGCTTGGAAAGGCAGAAATACCTGCCAACGGGTGCCGTTCTGGAACGGATCACATCCACGCTCACATGGTTAAGGCATCAGGTGGTGGGATCTGCTTGGTTTAAAAAGCCTAATCCAAAATACACTGACAGTATTGTGCGACAGTTTTCAGGGGGCTTGAGTTTGGGACAAAAAGACAATGATTTAATTAGTTATTAACTTCAGGAGTGTGTTCCCATTGATTTAATAGGCTTTGCATATGTATATGCTTGTAATAAAGCACATCTGATTCAACATGCTGAATCAGGGTTATTACTGACTATTCACTCCTATAATATAGATAATTATTATTTACTTATTCCTTATAAGCAAAGGAAGGGTTTTTTTTTAATTATTTGATGTGAGTGCTTCTATGCAACATAACTGATTCATTTGGAATAACATCTGACTGTGGCTTTTTAAGATCTGGTCATGATCTGTGTGTTTGTACACAGACCATATGGTTGATTCAGATAAACTTAGTGAAGTTTTGCCTGCATGAATGTAAAAAGTTGCTTGAATTCAGTTTTGCCAAGTTGATTTGTGTAGTTATATCAGAAGATTGAAGGTTTTGGTCTGAACTTAGAAATAAGCAAAGGTGTTATCGCAGGTGTGCAGTCACTTAATAAGAATCAGTCATGGTGAAGCTGATGTGAGTTGTAGTTTAACTGGAATTTTGTAACACCACCCACTTCCATAATAACATTAGAAGACATTGTTTTTTCATTTTTAAGAAGTGCAGCCTTCTTCTAATGTAAGTAGTCATATGTGATAAAAGCTTATTATAGTCACATATCATTAGCTGGCTGCTACCTAGCAAACATTAGTAGATAAGTCCTGCTTTGCTCATTAGATAATTTGGCGACTGTAGATGAGCCTTGCATTTAACTTTCTGGTTAGCTTGGAAAACTGATTTTTGATCGTAGTTTTACTGATCCTTCCTTTTGGAGATAGCAAGTCTTATGCCTTCAGTAAGATTTGTTTCATATGAAGAATTATAAAAATGTGCCAAACCAATGTGTGCGAAGTATCAAAAAGCAAAAGGGTTATTTTGCATTTGAAGGGCAGATGTGACCACACTTTCTGTTAGACCAGCGTGGCAAGGCTTGGGAAGTGAACTTTTGCCAGCACATTTAGTTCCCTGGAAGTAACTTTTCCAAAGCCAAACATGTCTTAATGGCAACCCATCAAGATAATTTTTCTTTCTTTGCAGCCTGTGAGCACATACATACAAGTTTGGCTTGAGTTTGATAGCCTGTAATAACATGCTGAAGGGCCAAATACCTCTAACAAAAACCCACTTGATAAAAGGAGATAAAAACATCCACTCTGGTTTTGAGTGTTTTTCTCCCTTTTCTTTCAGCTGCAGGAGGAGATTGAAACTTCCATCAATCTTTTGATTGTCAGCAACTACAGCCAGTTTTATGCAACTGCATCAAAGCAACAAAACTATATTTTTAAAACATGTAGAGCCTTTCTAAGTTGTATTTTAAAGTGTGCAAGAGAATGTGTTTCAAATAATGGAGCCACTGTTGGGATGTTGACTCAGTGTTGACTGTGGGGAAAGGAGCCTATTGAGTGAATCACCAGTTTTGATACATTGCCTAAATCTAACCTTGTTTATGCTGCAAGAGTAAATGAGATCATAATACGAAGAAGGTTTCAAAAACTAACAACACTATTGCATTTTGTAAGAATCTGCATGCATTATCTTTCTCTCAGGAATAAATTTGAGGGCTTGAATAGATTAGCAGGCTCTGTAATGAGATGGGAATGTGTTATTTTGAATGGATCTGGATTGATTTAGACAGGTTTTGGGTTAATTATGTTTGAGACACTTTGGCTTTGACTAATACAGAAATGTAGTGATGCTTTCTGTAGTGCTTAACCTTAGGCAACAGTGCTTAATTTTAAAGCTGTATAATAATATTTGGAGGAAAGTGAGAGCAGGAAGCAATTTTCTCTGAACAGATGGGTAAAACAGGGAACAGAGCAGAGTTTGACATAATGTTATATTAGTTAGATTTATAAAATATCGACAAGCTATGTTGATGTACTGAAATTAGAAGAAGGATTTCAAGGCAACAGAGAACTCATGTATATATAATGTCTTGATTTGTTCTTGTCAAACACATTAAACTTTAAGGCCCAGGTCACTGCATTGTTTTAGATGCATTTAAGCATTTAATTTAGGTCATAAAATACAATTATAGACTCTGTCCCTAACCAATAAGTTGAACTATAAATGAATGAATGTGCATATAAATGTTAGGAAGAATTGGCTAAGAATTGTAATACACTGTGGATCTATGTGCTTTTTAACATGCTTGGAAGTCTCTTGAGGTAGGTAACTATTACTGCTGTAATAGCTGTTCCCATTTTACAGGCAGGACAACTAAAGCAGAAAGAATTAGTTGCTCACCAAAGCTTTGCAGGGCCTGACTTAGTGAAACAGAGCCAAAACTGGTGCCTGCTTACCCTTCAACCACTACCTGTGTACTTCTCTGTCAGAAGCCTGTTGATGTCTCAGGTTGATAACCTTATGATCTGTTCTTTCTGGCTTGTCAGCTGTTTTTTATTGTACGTAACTGATGTTATCCTTTGTATATTTACCACAGCATTAATGTACTCCATCCTTTAAAAGAAAGTGTGCATCTCTCATCTGCTCTGTTTGCTGTATTGTCTGGGATCATCTGAGCAGGCAGTGTTTTGGAAAACTCTGTTTCCTAGTCTGTTTGCATCAACCACTGGTAACTACACAATAGATGTTTGCAGTTAGAGGAGGGATGCTGTATTGAATCAGGATTCTGTGTATACCATATAAGAAACCTCAGTTTAAAGAAAGCCTTTCATTGACCACTCTGCCTGTTGGACTGAGAAGGCTCCTGCTTCCCTGCCTGGCCTATCCCTGATAGAAATAGCTGCTCTACTGGTATGAGCTAAGTTCTAACCTCCAGTTTCTCTCTTGACAACACATAGTGGAGGCCCCCTTATCTTCCGTAGAGGATCCAGATAAGCCAGCATAGCCATTAGTTCTGTGTAAAGCAGAAGCATCCTAGGTGCTGTTGCTCAAACTGGAACTGTTTTGGTTTGAAGACATCTGCTGTGTCCTGAAGATCTTTAAGGAATACCCTTTCATCCAGATGTTACTTCTCCCCATCCCTTCCCTTCCTCCTTGCACTATATGTATGTGCCTGTATAAACACAGGAGGGAAAGGGACTTGTGATGTTCGTTGCTGGAATCTGCTCTCTTCCTTTCCTAGCAGCTTGACTTCGCTTTACATCTGCCTCTTCTCAGACTTCTGGATAGTAATAGAAAGTTTGTAAAGGCTAAGCTAAAATAGTTAAATGCATCCTGCTATGGCATTTTTTTTCCAGCTACCTTTGTACTCACAGTTCTCTTGATTTCCCTATATACTTTCAAAAAAGATGTAAAATGTTGTGTTCCAACATTCTTCTGTACCTTGTTGCTACTTTCCTCGCTGACTGCTGCCCTTAGTGTCCCAAACAACTACTAAGGTAGCTTAAATACTACCTCATGCCCCTTTTCTTGGGGATTTTTATTTCTACTTGGGCTGTGGCAGGCTCCTGAACCCCTTCAGCCCAGACCTTCATGACCCATAGTTATTCATCTCCAAGGCTTAGCTTTCTCCTCCACTTTCTGGGGCTGGAAAGGTTTCTGTGTTGGCAGGTGGGAATGTTGCTCATTGGTCTGTAGCTCCTGTGGGCTGACAAGACACTCTGTTTTCATCAAGGTTTGCTTCTGTCATGTGTGTTCATTGGGAGTGCTTGTCTACGTGTCCTGGATTTTTAACTACTAAATATCTGCACAATGGACTGTTCACTGTGGCTAAAATTTGCAAAGAAAAGCTTAGTGCTTTGGTGTTGGGTTTTGAAATGTTGCAATAAAAGCTTAGAGCTTAGTCCCTCTCCCAGTGAATTCCATTGCCAGCAGCTATATCAAAGCCGTTCTCATCCTGCATATGGCTTGATTTAGAGACTCAATTAAGAGGAAACATTAAAGAGATAGGGAGAAGGGGGGAAAAGGGGATCTGTGTGAGCAGCTAATTATTCACTTCAATAATTCAGTGGTTTTTACACTAATAGGTTGGAAAGTAAATACCACTTCACATAGATGTAGTATTCCATTATTTATACACTGATGAAATTGGGGTTTAATTAAGACTAAAGCCTAAGACTTTAAACCATTAATGAAACATGTTGCTTTGTATATTCAGTAAAGTACCATTGGCTGTTACGCCTTAATACAGAAGTGGGTTACTCTGAAGTATAGAATGATGATGTTACACAAAGCAGCATTTTAATGTCTGGAAAAAGATAATGACAGCTTTATTAACTGTCATTTTTCTCTGTATTTAGAACTTTTGTTTCTAGTATTAACTTTACTGATTAATTGTATGTATGTAATTGTGTGTGCTGAGAAGAGGCAGGGATTGATGTCCTCTCTTCAGTGGTTTGTCAGGAGCTGGTAGTGATCTATGATTAGCCTTTTGAACTCTGCTATAATGATTATGATGCTTGTGATTTAGTTGCTTTGTCAGCACACAGCCATCTAACAGAGTATAAATGTGATCCGTGTTGGAATGTGAATACACTGCAGTAGAAGCATTCCTGGAGGATGGGATTTTTTTACTTCCATGCTGGTGGGGGAGAACATAAAACCAAAAGGCCATATTCTCAAAACGTCTTCAACTGCCCCAAAGAAGCCTGATTTTTCTGGCTAACGAGTAGCTTCAGTGTGCCTTTTACACACAGATTCCGCTACCATCTAGCTGAAATTTGTTTACAGCCTTCACAGATGGGTGCTAAGTGAAAACCCTGTAGTTTGGCCCTTGACTGCTTGTGGAATATTGTCAGATTCATCTGGAATGTGTGAATATGTTTGTTTTTTAAAATCTCTATTTTAGCAATAATCTCAGGGATTCCATTGGGTGAAGTGGAGAGCAGTCCTTTGAAACTATGCCAGTACCTTCAGGCCAGGATTAAGACATGCATTTTTAATAGGAAAATTAATTAACTCTTAGAAACATTTACATATGGATAGAATGGGTTTGACTTTTTTAAAAGTATGGATGTCTTCTTCCAGTGTGGCCATTATGGGCCTGGTAATGAAGTTACTGGATGTAGTTCTGTGATCTGCATTGCGTTACAAAGTTGGCTAGGTAGGAGTAACTCTGTTCTGGCTTCTTAATATCTAATCTAGAAAAAAATTTGCAGCTATCATTTGCACAGAGCAAGTTGTTGTCTGGTTCGAGGTGCTCTTGGATTAATTCCTTATGTAGTGCAGTGATTTATGCAAATGCAGAAGTGCAGGGATAACTAGAAAATAGCATATTTCTTGTGTTGTGATTTTAACGCTCTTGATTTGTACTGTTGGCAAAAAATGGCATGCCACTTGCATGTTCTGTGGGTATCTAAGCAGACAAAAACCCTCCTGATCTCTTAGAGTGAAGAGGAAGAAGAAAACCCTGATATCTGTTAACCACAAGGTTCTCTTCATGTTTACCTCAGTATTTTTTTATGTGAATCTTTATGAATTTTCAGGAAGCCTGGAGAACAGAAACATTCAAAAGAGCCTACATCTTTGCAATGCATGCATTTGGCAGTTGTGGCATGTGGGGACCGGCTGGAAGAGACACTAATCATGCTGAAATCAGCAGTTCTCTTTAGCAACAGGAGGCTCTGTTTTCACATTTTTGCTGAAGATTCTCTTAAGCCTGAATTTGAGAAGAAGGTGAGTTTCTTTGTCACTTGATAAATAAATAAAGGAGTAATTTATAAGTCACAGAACTCCAAGAAAAGTTAAATTGACATCAACAAGTGGCAACTTTTTTTTACTGTCCACTGTTTATCAATTCCTTAGGCATGCCTTTTTTTTTTTTTTCTTCTCTTAAAGCTATATAACATGTAATGTGCAATTCCTCCTCCTCCTATGTCTTTCAGTTGAAGGAATGGCCCTCCTCCTATACAAAGAAGTTTGAATACAACATTTACCCAATAACCTTCTCAGTAGGAAATGCTCAGGAATGGAAAAAGTTATTCAAACCATGTGCTGCTCAGCGCCTTTTTCTTCCGGTAAGGCACCTGGATTTCTGAGTAGGTTGCTTCAGGAAAAGGTTAATTTTACAGAAAGGAAGCTTTGCTGGTATAATATTAAAACCATTCTCAGGCTGAAACATCTGCTTAAAGATATTTTAGTCTGTGCTTTAGCCACTTTGGGAGGGAAAAAAAAAAAAACAAAACAGAAATCCAGTCTTGCTTTTTCTCCTCCTAACAAAGGATGTGTGTTTCTTATTTGCAGCAGTTCCATTAGCCTCTTGGACTCTTAAGACTCAGCGCAGAGCTCTCTCAGGGCAGATGCTTTCAGGGTAGATGCTGCATGCCTTCTGTAAATAGCATTCTTTTCAGTGTGCAGTCATCATATCCTCTTTACCCACTATCTCCCTTTCCGTATGCTAGCCCTCAGACTGGTGCTTTCAGCAATCCCTTTTCCTCAGGTTTGGTTTTTTCTTTTTCCAGGACTGTCAGATTTGCCCCTAAGGTAATAATTCCAATATGCTCCAAGTCAGATTTCATGCAAGTGCTCTGTGCACCCTGGCATCTTCAGGTTCACTGAAAATTTGTATTCTTTACTGTCGGATACTTAGTGTCATAAACTCTGAATATATTTAAGATTGCTGGAGAGAAGGAAGGTGTCAATAGCAATTTTGCATATGCAGAAATATCAGAAATTGAAAGAGCTTTCGCATAAAGCAATTTCCATGGAATTGGGAACATCTATGAAAAATACCTTGTGCATTGCTGTTGATTGGGCTGACTCCAGTGAAGTGACATGCTCTTCACATGATCCAGATTTCTCCGTTGCTGCCTTACGAGAAATGGGGACACACACAAAGAGATTTTTACTTTCTCAGATGGAAACAATCAGGAGACAGCTGCACGTCCAGATACATAGGCTATGAATACATATGTGAGAAAATATGTGCTGTCAGCAGTTCTGTTTATCTGCCGTTTAGGGGTAGCCTATCAAATGCACAAAGGCCAGATGGCCTGAAAGTAACTCCAACTTCAGTAGGGATCCTCTCTTCTCAGAGTAAATATTTCTGTCACCTGGAAAATAATCCCTGCGCGTTGGCTTCTTCAATACAGATTGTTTGCAAGGGTGTATACACAAATGGGATTGTTTTCACTGCATAAACACAATTGTCTGTTCTTCCTGTTTCTGTGGTATTTTTTGTCATTTTGGGAGCCTCTCATTGCAGAAACTGTTTTATTTGTCATCACCCTTCTGATGTGTTCATGCTGATTCCTTTAGGATGGGCAGTGCTTTTTTGGTTCCTTTTTGCCCTGGAGAACTCTGAACTTCAGCAGTGTCTTTTAAGGAATAGTAGACCATTGCATGTTGTCTTAGCAAAACTAGGAGGCAGCCTGAACTGTAAATGTTTGTTTCTCTTGGGGCAGTTGCAAAAGGTTGTGCTGGTCAGGCTGAGGTTTATGACTGTCAACAGGAGGGGTTGTCCAAGAGAAGTTGCAGCTGACACTAAGTTGATATGGATAGAATAAAGAAAACAAATTGTAGTAATAGCTGAGGTGGCAAGTATCCAGTCAGATTTTTGGTACTCAAGTTCACTGCCTGGCAGAATCTTGGGCTGTTTCCATGTAATTTCAGCCACCATTATTATTATCAGTTCTTGATAACTAGGCTCTGATGTCCCCTTCGAATGAGAGATCCAGTCTGCACACAGCAGGAGCAGAGGGTTTCAGTGTTATTGTTTACAGAACTATTTTGGCTTGTATTTTAAATAAATACCAGCAGGATATCAGAATCCTTTCTTTCTTATCCTTCCCTGTACTAAGTGTTTTCCCCCGGGCAGCATAAAATGTGACTGGATTTAGGGAGGGCCCCGGAGAGCAATAGTAGAGTTTATCAGCTGTTTATCCCTCAGTTGTGCAAATTGTCTTGCTCCTGGTAATGCTAAGCCCGAGTGGAATGTGAGTCTTTGATTCACAAGTGCCTCTCCTGCCAAAGAAATCTCCCTCCTGCAGAACTATCAGGCATGTGAAAGTGGACAGGAGGGGAGGGAGAATGTGCAAGGGAGAATTGTGCAAGGTTTTAATGGTTTTACGCTGATAAAACTAGAGCTACCGGATGTCATCCTGCAGCTTGTAGTAATGAGCTGCTTGGTCCTGAGGAACAGATTGATGTGTCAAGATCATACAGCTTCCTACGTCTTACAGAGGCGTCCTGTGACGTCTGATCATGTTTGCTACATGTGTGCTGGGAAAGGGGATTGAGCCTCTGTGTAATCTCACAAGTCTCAGTCTCATGGTGCAGTCTACTCAATAAAACCATCAGTGGGATTTGCAGAGACAGAATAAGGAAGATGCAGATCTTGACAGGAGCACAGAAGGAAACTTTACAAATAAACCAGGAGTCTAACGCTCTCAGGAATCACTTGAAACTGTTTTGTGATACTCACCTGGATCTGAAGACACCAGGTGAAAAACTGTCTTCTCAGGAATGTTGCATATCACAGCTTGCAGCTGTCCCTATTTTGCTGCTTTGGAGCTACTAAAACAATCAGCTAACGTGTCATGAAATGCTTAAGGGATTTTTGGATGATTTTACTTCTAATAGTAACTAACATTTAGAACCCTTCTCAAAACATTTAATCTACTTAAGAGCTTTTAAGGTAGATTAGCAATATCCCTGTATTATAGCTGTCCTCTTGAGCACGCTGAAGTATCCAACCCAGTGGATCAGTGGTAGCACAGGGAGTAGATGCCAGGATTTTACAGAGACAAAAGTCTCCATCTCTTCTATAATTTCAGTTAAATACTTACTACAATTAAATTTAGTGACTCAACTTTGTGGTACTGCTTCATTAGCATCAAGATTTGTGATTTGTCCCTAATTTTGGATAAAGCTCTGGAAAACTGCCATGCTAGCCATTGCAAACTATTAGGTAGCTTCACAAAGCACCAGTATGTGTTTACACAGTAGTGTGTTATTACTTGCCAACCTTGCTAACACAGGGAGAATCTATGGAGACAGAAGTTGTGAAATCAAATTACAGATAATTGAGTATTTAAGTGAAGTGTCAGGCTAAATATAGCCAGTTCTGTGCAGAACTTTTCGACAGATTTAACAAGAATAATCTATAGAGCTGAAAAAAAAAAATGTTCACACTTCTCTTAAGTGTGTAACTGCCTGTAGAGAGAGGAGGAAGACAAGCACAGCGAAGCCATATTCCTGACCAGTCGTTTCAAACATCTCAGTCTGTCAGGTATCTACATGTTTGGCGCAAGCAAGCGTGAGCTCAGATACCAGACACAGTGTTGCATTGCTTATGCTCCGGCTCAGATGGGTGTTGCTTTAACCTGCAGTCACATCCCTGCTTAGCCCTCCTGGCAGGCTCAGTGTGCTGCCAGCACTGGCTGTGCTGAGTCTGGTTCAGGCTGGAGCAAGGTCTCTGTACCACGGGCAGTGCCTTGTGGGGCTCAACTGCTTTTGACATTGGAAATCAGCAGAGTCAAAAATCCATTGTCTCCTCTTCTATGCTTCTGCAGAAGGAAAAGCTAAATATTGTTTCAAAGGCTGTGTAAAGCATAAAATATCTTTTTGAAAACTCTGTTTAGTTTTGGAACAGAGCTACCTGAAAGCTATCATAGAATGGTCTGGGTTGGAAGGGACCCCAAGGATCACAGAGTTCCAACGCCCCTGCCACAGGCAGGGCCACCAACCTCCAGGCCTGGAGCTACACAAGGTTGCCCAGGGCCCATCCAACCTGGCCTTGAACACCCCCAGGGACGGGGCATCCACCACCTCTCTGGGCAGCCTGTTCCAGCCCCTCCCCACTCTCTCTGTAAAAAAACTCCCCCTAATATCTAATTTAAACCTTCCCTCCTTTAGCTATGGGACACTGGGAATGCTGGACTGTATTTAAATGTTCATTCCCAGATAAATCCTGGGAGCTATGCAAGGAACTCTTACATCTGCAACTTCTGAAACTAAGTTTCCCTACCCAAGGTGAAGTTAAATGCACAGTCAGGAGGGGATGTGATGGATTCAGACTGACATGCATAGGTTTTAAATAAGGCTTAACAATTCACATGTGGGGAAAAAAATGTGAAAGACTCAAAGCAAGTAGCACAGCTTTTCTTGTAGCCTGTTGGGTGTCACTGCAGGGCAACACCTCAGACACAGGAGAGGGAAGAATACAAGGTAGAAAGCTTGGGGTCAAATGTTGGTAGGCACCCATTTCCAAAGAACTGAAATACCTGCTTAAAGCCATTTAGATTTAGGAGAATTTTTGCATTTCACTGACTTCCACAGGCTTTATGTGTTTATTTAAGGTTGCTGAAAGAACAGTTATCTGCTGAAGCAGTGTCCAGGCTGCCACTTACACTTGGGATGAGTGTCTGTACGCACCCGTTAAACTTCCCCCTTTACTCTCTCCTGGAAAACCCCTGAACTTCTCTCTCTACCAGCCCACCCTTAGGAAAAATCCCTCAGGCAAAACCTAATAGTTCCTGCTCTGTTTCTGTTCATGTGTTATCTCCTGTCTCAGACTACGTTTTAGGGCTCTTTTTTTTTTTTTTTTTTTTTTTTTTTTTAAAATATCACTTGATCATACATACCTTCATATAGCAGGTCTCTATAAATTAGGGCTCTGGCTGCTACAGAATAATATACAATATCTGGGATATCGTTAAGCTGAAAAAAGCTTTTGTCTTTTGAACTGTGTGTATTCTATTGATTTACTTTCAAATGAACTGTCTTCGTTTTTATTTGGGCTTTTTAGTATTGGACTTAAGGGTTCTTAACGTTTGTAAATACTGCCTCTGAGCTCTTAGTGTGTCATTGAATTATTTGTGTCACTCATTTATCCATACCTTTACATGCTGTTGGTTTTGTACCTTCTATCCAGCAGAGTGATCTGAATTGTGTTGGACTTGTTTATGTGGAATTTCTTGTAAGCATAGCTTTTATTTAAAACATAAACCCACTTTCCTTTTATGTAGGAATAACATGTAGTTATCATGTCAGAAATACAGGTCAGGAATTTGTTAAACTTGGCTAAATGTCAGTCTGAATCCCAACGTGTTCAGTCAGGTGAAAAATCTCATTTCAGTCCATACTCATGGATTTGGCATCTCAACAGATGCCTGTTGAGCATGCTTAGAGGTAATTCCCCACACAGGCTTGCTCAGAATCCTGATGTTGCTCACTGTCTTTCACAGGTAATTTGCAGTCACAATACATTTCAATTGCTGTACAATTCAGTTTCTTTAGTAGAATATATTCTTACTTGCATAAATAGGAGAGTTTGTCATTAGTATTGTTAACAGTTGGATGAGAGTGTGATTGTTCTGTTCCACAGCACGGTGAAAGTCAAGACCCTTTTGGATTTACTTTTCAAAGAAAGAGTGAGAAATAGGTCTTGTGGCTGAAAGCAAAGTAAGAAAATTTCACTCCTTCAGGAATTTTTCAACAGTTTTGCCAAATAATGAATTATTTTCTCAAATAATGAAGAGCAGCAACAAAAATGCAGTTGGAACTGATGGTCAACTTTAGCTAATGATATTAATTACCTACCAAACATTACAAATAGCTTGTGCAAACATCAAGAGAGATTTCCAGAACTGTTGGAGCACAATATAGTTTGCCCTATATTAATGAATGAGCATGTAAGGATTTGGATAGCCACAAGGGGGAACAGTGTCAACAAGAATAGATTAAATATCCTGGATCTAATTTACAGTTTATACCCTTCTGATTTGAGTGACTTAATGGGGGTTATTCCTGGGGTTATTATTCTGATAACAGAAATCAGCATCTGATCTGGTAAGTTTTAATATGACATTTCTACTTAGCGAGCAAATTTTGTTCTTTAGGGGATGCATGTACGTTTTTGTGATTGGTCTTTATAATCATGAAACATTTGTATACATTAAAAACAAAAAAATACCCCAGAAAACCAAACAAACCCACAAACCAACAACCAGCAAGCCAGTAACCTGATAGTTGTTGTTCCTGTGTGCAAATACATTTAGCTGATAAATCAATAACTTCTTTCAAATTATCAATTTAAAAGAAAAGTCTCTTTTGCCAATAATCTTCCTTTTTTGTTGTCTGGTTTTGGGTTTGTCCCTTCCTCTCCTCACTGTGCAAACCCAAAAGGTCATTTTGAAGGATGTGGATTCTCTCCTTTATGTGGACACTGATGTTCTCTTCCTGAGACCCATCGATGACATCTGGCACATCCTGACAGAGTTCAACTCCACACAGCTAGCTGCTATGGCCCCGGAACATGAAATACCAAAGATTGGCTGGTACAGTCGATTTGCACGTCACCCTTATTATGGAACAACTGGGGTCAATTCTGGAGTGATGCTAATGAATTTAACACGGATACGCAACACTCAGTTCAAGGTAAGAAGAAATACAGCTGCTGCAGAAATGAGTGATTTGTATATTTTCACATCTTGTAAAACTCAGGATAAAATGATATAAGGTTTGTGATAGAAAGAATCAGAAAGATACAGAATATGTATTTGGATGCTGAAAGCAATTATAGTAAAAATGTATAAAAACAAGTGAAACTTCCTCAAGAGTCTCAAGAGAATTTGTAGATGAAGCAGGCTGTTAGCAGTACTAATAATGGCTTCTTCAACATTTAATTTTCCCTTAAAAAATTTGTGATAGAACAAACTCAGGGATCTCCAGTGCAGTCACTGTATTTTTTTTTAAAGTTGGGAAGCTTGATGTAAATATCCAGAGAAACTGTAATTTTCTGCATCTGCTGTAAAGAGAATTTTGTTTCCTGCTGCAGATCAAGTTACTCCATGAACTGATATGAACAAGAAGGGAATGTTTTCTCTGACATCTTCCCTCTTTTGTGAAAGGCCTGGCTTGTAAAATCTCTGTTTGCTTCGTTGAGCATGTATTCTCTAGCCTCTTTAAATGCTTTGTTTACACCAAGTAGTCTTCTTCCTCAGTCAAGGCCAGGGGTTTCCGATATTCGTAATTCCCAGGGAGGATAACTTTTAGTCTCTAGTTTTCTTTGCTTTTATACCTCACTTTTCATCTTGTCTCTGCACTTTTGCCTTTTTCCACTTTTTCTCCCTCCTGTTGATCAGAATAGGAAGGTTGTGAATAGCAGGAGCTGACATCACAGCTGGACCCAGGAGACCTCGCTTTCCTGTTTAGGTAAACAAAGGCACAGTCAGCTCTGCTGTTCCAGCCCTGTCCAGCTCTAACATTTCCTGGCAGTTCTTCATTTTACATCCAGGTATCTGACATGGCTTAGCAGACTTGCAAATATGTGGGTGAATCATATATCTCATCACCATTCGTGGTATTAACCCATTGCTTTTGTTTTTCTGCCCTGCAGAACAGCATGATCCCAAGTGGCCTGACCTGGGAGGAAATGTTATATCCATTATACCAAAAGTACAAAAATTACATTACGTGGGGAGACCAGGATTTACTAAATATAATTTTTTACTTTAACCCAGGTAAGTAGTGATTCTTGGAGTTGTGATTATCTGTGTTAAGAAAATTTCTGACTGCTACTTGTTCTTTATAAAAATGCATCTTATATAGAATCATAGAATGGTCTGGGTTGGAAGGGACTCCAAGGATCAGAGAGTTCCAACCCCGCCCCCGCCACAGGCAGGGCCACCAACCTCCAGGCCTGGATCTACACAAGGTTGCCTAGGTGTGAAGTTGATGTGTAAGTGCACTTAGGATTTACAACCTGTGAAAATACTTCTGAAAGTGCTGTGGGTAGTGGGGTGCTTGGACTTGCTTCCACTGAATATGTAAATCTGTTTTCTGGAGAGAAAGGGATAATGTTAATGATGAAACAGAGGAATGACATCCATGTTTTATTTGTGCTTACGAGCATCACTGGCCTGGGCCGAGCTGAATCACAGAATCGCAAGGTTGGAAAAGACCTTTAAAGATCATCAAGTCCAACCATTCCCATCCTGTGCTAAACCATATCCTGAAGTACCTCATCTACCCTTATTTTAAACACATCCAGGGAAGGTGACTCAACCGCCTCCCTGGGCAGCCTGTTGCAGGCCCCAACAACTCTTTTAGTAAAGAATTTTTTTCTAATATCTAATCTAGATAGAATGGTTTTGTTTCAGACTTTTATCTGAATGTGAAACTGCCAAACTTCCTCCAAAGCTATGCTCTGTTTTTTCTGAAATTCAGCTGAATTCTGCTATTTATGCAAGCAAATAATAAAGCTTTATGCAAGCAAATAATAAGCACAGCCATGGGAATATCTTGTCTAGCACAGCTGCCTTCTGTACCTTTGCTCCTTCCCTAACAGTTACTTTTTAAGTAGGATGCTTCTGGCCTCTCAGTGGAACGATCCATCCTCAGCAGGCACCACAATGGGCTCTGAGAACAGACAGCACAGCCCCCCTGTCCCACTGTGACTAATGAGTCTGTACTTGTCAGCCCAGCAAATGTCCTGTCTCATTCCTGTCACCACTCTTGCACAATGACTCTGTAAACAACTCGTAGCATTTTTGGTTGGTGGTTTGTCCTTTGTTTCCTCCTCGACTGGAGCCTTACTCACATGGATGTGTGTTTCCAAGGAACTGGCAAGTTTAGGCCTCTGCATTGTCAGAGGGTGGGACTCTTTCTGCAAGGGCTGAGACAGCTTCTGGAAATTCAGCCTTTTGTCAGTGTTTTGCACTGAGGACACAGAAATGACTCCAGGTGCTTCCAAAAGCAGTAACACCTGAGAAATGCAAGGATCTCACAATTGTGGCATAGTGTGTGCTTCCCGAAGAAGCCAGCAACCTTATTTAATGCTTCTGAACATGCTGAGTATCAATTCTTACAGCTTTTCCTCATTTCCCATGTGACTGTATTCCCTCAAGTGATCTGAAGAACAGAATAAGTTTGGATTTATCTTTCTTTATTCTGTTCCCTTTTCTTTTTCTCTGAGGAGTGATGAGGCAGGTAACAGGATATACCCAAACTCAGGCAAATGAGAGAACAAAAGCAAAGCTACAAGCTGACATCTGCTTACTGCAGATGTCAAAGATCAGCATCCCTGGTACACCACATGTTTACCTCAATCCTAATAAAGTAGAAGAAATCTTTATATGAAACCATAAATTAACTTCCAAAGAGAATTGAATGCTGTGGGTTAGGATCTACTGGAGGAAGAGAAAGATGAAGCCAGACTAGTTGTGAAGTCGAACTCAAGTCTCCAGCTTAAGCAGGGAGGAAGAAAACAAAGATTGCGAAAACACTTTAGTTCTGTGATGGGAGCATTTTCTATTGAAGCCACATGTTGAGACTCTTGTGCACCATGGTCTATCTTTCCCTTGTAACTGGTAAATTATTTTTTTTAATGAATTACATAACATCAGACTGCACAGGAAAAGAAGACAAAAGAACTAGATACAATTAAAACAGAAAACTAGATTTTCCCAAGGTTTTAAAGTGCTGACAGTGGCCTGGGAAGGAATCGGTTGAAATTGCTGCAGGTGGCTTTTTGTAGAGGCAGTGCACTGGCTTAAAAATATACAGAACTGTGTTGTCTGGGGGCTGAAGAGATGGTTAATATAAGCATGCTGCAGATACTGTGGGTGCATAAAGAAAGTTTTAAAAAAATAAAAGCATCAGGAGAAAGGGGGCTACAAACCCTTTGCAGAAACTAGGCTCATCTTTAATTAGCTGCAACCTGTGAAATTGACAACTCTTAGAGGGGCTGTGGATAAAGTGTACCACCTCTTACACTTTGCTGTATCTCAGTATAACTAGTTGTCACAGGCTCAGCAGGAAACACTGGATGCACTTTGCAAGCTCCCCTGTGCTGTCTCCAGAAAGATTCAGGATTCTGCACAACCCTCCCTGCTTTGTAAGCTTCCTTATTTCTGTAGCTCTGGAAACTTCTTACTAGGGCAGAGGACCCTGGATAGTGCCACCTGGTGCATACTCTGTGGGTCAGATTCTGGCACTTCCAGCTTTCTGGAATGTTCCCTTGGGTTGCTGTTTGCCCCAGTCTCTGTGTTGCGCTCTCTTTCTGTTAGCTCAGGTCTAGCAGTGCTGAGATGGTTATTGTCATCCCTGAGGAGAGGAAGCTTCTTTGTCTAGCTGCTGCTTGGGATAGTTGCAAAAGAAGTAACTGAAATATTTTTCTCATCATCAGTCCCACTTTTTCTCATGGAAACATGGTTTAAATTGCTCTAACTCGTCATGTCTTTTTTTTTCTTCCCTTTTATCCGCTGTCTCCCCTGACCAACGTTGGCAGAGTGTCTCTATGTGTTTCCATGTCAGTGGAACTACCGGCCGGATCACTGCATGTATGGAAGCAACTGCAAAGGGGCAGAAGAAGAAGGTGTCTCTATTCTGCATGGAAATAGAGGTGTCTACCATGATGACAAGCAGCCGACGTTCAAGGCGCTCTATGAAGTGATACGGGATGTGAGTCTCCTATCGTGATAGAGGCAATGCTGGTATTTCAGTGTAGGTGACTGGCTCTTCCAGCAGCTCAGGCTGAAAGTAGTCCTGTCGGACACAGAATAACAAGGTTGCTTTGGCCTCTCCTGTTTTACCACGTGCATGTATTTGAGGTGGTTTAAACAGTGCTTTGTACTACAGTAAACTTCTAATCACCAAGGCTGATAAACTGCTTGTCTGTCCTACTGGTGGTGGAAAGGAAGTGTTTGAGCGGAGTTCTTCCTGCTGGTGCTGCAGCTCTGGTCTGTAAATACGCAGTGAAAGCTTGTCCCCTCTGGGCACGTGGAAGGCAGAAGCTCACATACAGACACAGCTCTGCATTTCCACTTTGAGTGCTGTGTGCCTACACCTCCACTCTCTAAAAGAGCTGTGTTATTCCGGTGTCCCTGTGTTGGTAAATCTCCTTTAAATGCAGGCTCTAGAAACAGACTTTCTGGGTAGTTGGCTATTCCAGGTAATATGCCCCAACAACATTTCTAACAGCAGGCTGAAGGTGATAGCTTTGGTGACACTCTGGGAAGGTGAGGGACAAGTCACTACCTAGTTAGACAAGGTTTTATCTTAGAGAAACTTCTCAAGATGCTATTTTATAACTAGTACTGATAATTCTCTTTCTCTTTTCTTTAGTTTCCATTTGAAGACAATCTCTTCCAGTCTTTGTATTACCCTCTGCAGTCTAAGTTTCTGGATACAGTGCACACTTTATGTGGGAGGATTCCACAAGTATTTTTGAAGCAAATTGAGAAAACTATGAAGAAGGTGTATGAAAATCGTGTCATTGTCTACTTGGGGGCCAACCACAGATACTAAATGTAGCTATATTTTTTTCAGTTTCTAATTCTAGCATCTCACCAAGCATACAAATAAAGTGTATGACCTCTTGTACTGAAACTCAGAATGAAAATATTTTCCTTATCCATCCTAATAAGTCCTGAAACTACAAAACCAGAAGAAATCCTGGACATGGACCTAAACTGGCCTTTCCTGGATGTTTTGTTCTCTTCCTATGTTTCTCTTTGAAAAGTTTCATTTGGTTATTTGTTTAAGAACAGCTGTATTTGCTGCAGCTTTTGTCAGGTTGTGTGAAAGGTTCTCCTGATCTTAGGCTTCACCAAGAAGTAACACCAAGGGAACATAACCCGTGAAATGACAGGGCGGGTGTTCTTGAGTGTCTTGAGAATGCTGAATTACAGAAAAGATCACTCTAGTGACAGGATGGGTTAAAATTTACTGTACTAAGGGGAAAGTATTTGCTTAAAATTGCTTTTCTGTCTGAAGGTGAGTTACCTGCTGCCCTTCACACGTAGGGCCTAAGATTTCTCTTACATAAAAAGATCAGGGGAATAGAAGTGCCTGATTCCTTTGTATTTTACAGCACTTTTTGTCTCAAGATTGTTAGTTTCCCTCTCTGCTCTTTGGTAGGTTTATGAGGGCTTCTTAGGAGGGAATGGGAAGGAAAGTAATTACACCATAAACAGGAAAGCAGCGCACAAAGAATGGGAGGGGGATGCCAAACAGAGAGAGAATCCTTCCCGGCATGCAGTACAGTACAGGCATCGTCTTCCCCTCCTCTGTCTTAAAGAATTAACTCCCTGACTTGGTGATGCTCACTGTGTTAGGCACGCTGCAGGAATGCTGCAAATGGAGAGTACAAAACCAGGTACTGCTTCTGTTTTCCTCTTTAATTGTTGTTAACTGCACAGTAACAACAGTGAGCCACCGGCAGCCATTCTTCTTAAAACTCGTGGTAGCTGAGAGGTGCTTGGGACAAGTCACAGGGGAACTGGGTGTGAGGACAGCGAGTCCCAGAGGGTGTTTTCCAAGTGTCAGCCTTGAGGGGTATGTGTAGGTGAGTGTTTAAAGGAAACAGCCAAGGCAGTGATCTTACTTTTCAAGTCTTTTCAGCAAAAAAACCTCAAAACAGCCATTTCTTGGAACTGCTTACTTTTAGATCAAGTGGGTGAGGGGGGTGGGATTTGTGAAGCTTTTCTCTAATGAGAGGAAAACTGGTACAGATTGTCTATACAGTGTAACATGTTTGTTAGAGCAGTATTTGGGGGTGCGGATGAGGAAAGAGGGTATGTTTCCTGAGTTAAAAAGTAGGATTGGGTACACAGTTGGGTAAGAAAGCTATCTCCAAGAGAGAGCCCTCTGAGCTTTGCACATCCCTCTCCTTGTGTGGCAGCTGAGGAGGGGAGGGGAACTCGGGCCTTGCTGGCATCTCAGGCAGACGGATAAACAGCCCGTGTGCGGGGTGAAGTGTTCCAAACACAGCCTGGGCCGTGTCCTGAAGCGCGCCGGATGAGTGACACAGCATGGCATCACTGCAGTCACTGCCTAGAGGAGGTGCTAAGGTAGAGGTGTGCAACAAGGGGCCTACAGCCCCTCCTCAGGAGTTTCGCTGCTGGTCTGTGCCAGTCCTCACAGGCACGACAGACAAACGGACGCTTATTTGCACCTCTGTGACCTGCAAAATCTCATCAGTGGGGTGTGTGTGTGTTTGTCACCTTGATCCATTACCTTGCAGCCCTTGTCACACGAGTGTAAATCAATGCACAAGGGACAGAGGCAGCTCTGCACCTGTTTTGATAGAAAGCCTGGAATTCCACAGTGGGCCCAGAAAGGCATTTACACTTCGTGTAGATATTACTGTCTCACAACTTGCAGTTGTGCTTTCTATTTTATCTGAGGTTTTAGTTGCTACTTAGAAAGAACAGTACATTTCTAGCTACAGAGAAAAGCTTGAAAATGTAACCCAAAGGAACTGTAGAGGCTTCAGAGCCAGGAGGCACTGAAATGAAAACACAACGTGCTGTTTGAAAAGGGTTAAGATAATGTAAGCCTCTCATACAACAGGTAAGCTCTTCAAGCCAGCAGCGCTGAGAACTTGTACAAAATATTAGCCTGCTTTTTGATCTTGATTTTCAAGTATCAGGGTAAAGCTGCCTGTAGGTCAGACAGGGATAGATGAGAAGCACGCTGGGCACTCTGAATTCCTCATTTCTTTGGTTATCTACAAGCCCCAGAAACTTACAGAGCAAAAGTCTTGTTGCCCCGATGGCTGCAGCTCTGGTGGCAAAGCCTCTCCAGCCGGGGAGGCTGTGATTGTGTAAGCTGTGATTCAGCAGAACCCTGCCACCATGGGCACTGAAAGGAAGGAATGGAATTCATTACAAAACAAAGGCATTCTTGCATATGAAATGATTAGAGATTAAACCAGTGTTTTTTATGTTTACAGGAGGTGCTATATTATGATTAGAAAGAACTGTGTTATGTTCTCAACAGCTATTAAAATATATGAAGTATATGCTTTAACATGAAGACTTTTGTTAATGTAATACTGACTCGCAGGAAGAATGGGGGAGGTTCCCCCTGCTGTGCTTTTTCTGAGGGAAAGAAGCTCTAATTTGAGCTCTCCAAAGTGTTTTAAAACAATTCTGTAACTTTGATTTTGTTGTTGTTGTTGTTAGAACTATTAATTTATATTTTATTACTGCTTCCAAACCCATATTATATTTTGGTTTTAACAGTAGTTGTTTCTAGTATTAATCTTATTTCTAAAGCAGTTTTCCTTCATTTCATATTTCATACTTGTGGCTAATTCCTTGTTAATTAGCCTTCATTTGTTTTAATAATGGGATGTGTAAATACTTATATAGACTTTGTATCCTCATTCCCCTTTCTCTTAAGTATTTAGTTATTTCCAATTGTACAATGTAACCAAAACACCTTGGCTAATGTAACACCTTGAACAGTGTCGAAGGGAGTGAAACCAAAGTAGGGTTCTTTAGATGAACAAAACTCCAGCCCAGGGGATGATGTATTGATAACAAAGGCGAAGCATCACCTTTCAGATGGAGGAAGAGCTGTGGGTGCACCTGGAGAAGCACCTGGGGTGTTTGAACGTGGGGTGTCCCACGGCGAAGGCTCGGGAGCACCTGTGGAGACACGTGTGGAGCAGAGTCCTTGCTGCATCCACGTCAGATATTCAGGTCTTAAATGTGCCTTGTTATACTTGAACTCGCTGACCATGGGCGAGCAGGGCTTTAGTAGGGCTTTGTGCTGAATGCTGAGCTCCTCTTCCTCCCAGCCCAAAGCCAGTAGAAGCGTGGGGCTGCAGTGGGCACTGTACCACAGGGAGCTGCCGGTGGGAAGCGCTTGGTTGTGTCAGTCACAGAACGTGAGAGTTTCTCCAGGCTGTTGCCTGCATAGCACCAAGTGGGCTCAGACAGACAGCATGGCTATCGTTTCCCTTACAGGAGGGAACTGGAAACAGCTCTGTGAGTGCATGTACACAGCAAGGGCGTGGAAAGAATTCTGTGCCTCTTCTCTGTCGTTTAATTGCTTGTATGTTTTTATTTGACAAGTGCACCAATTATTTATAGCTCCCAAGGAGGCCTAGCAGTGCATTTCTGTGTTAAGATCCTTTGCCTTACCTTACAAATAAATTGCTTTTAAGCAAGGTCTGCATTTGGATTGTTTCTTTTAAGTACAAGATTGTGTGTGTGTGTGTGTGCACTGGCTCTGGCTGGGATGGAGTTGAGCATTAGTGATGTTACAGTGAACGTATCCCTGGTCTGTCTGCATCCAGCGGAGAAAAACATTCTCCTCTGACGTCACTGCAACAAGAGTATCAAATGGGCAGTTTCTGAGGGACACACAGGCTTTTAGCTTTCCTGGAGTGCTCCTGGGTCATGCTGTGACTCCGGTTATGTTGCAGTGACTGTAGCTCAGAACCTGCTCTCAAAGAAAAAGGCAGTTTTACTCTTTAGTGTCTCTCCATTATTTTCCTCTCCTTCAAGGGTTTTCTCACTGAGCACCATTTCCTTTCCCGTCCCTCCTTGTATTTGATTTCTTTGATGCTTGTGTGGCTGCTGTTGTGCTGTCCTTGGTTTTGCTGCCATGACTCCATGTGACCCAAGTCTCTGAGTTGTCTTGTCAGCCAAACCAGTTGTCCGTCCGGTGATGAAATTGTTTCCTCGCTGGCTCAGCCGTGTGGTATGTTGGGCTCAGTCACACTCTCTTTGAAGTCAAGAATGAAATTCACATGGGTACTCATGAGAGAAGGTAAAGCACCGCTCTGCGTCATCGCCTGCGCAGCGGGTAGTGATGTGTGTGCTTACACACTCCGTCATTAGGCTGGTGGGTGCTGCTGATCCGAGGTTCTTCCCTCACAGATGTGGCTTCAGTCGGTATTACTGGGGGAGAACCGAGCTTCTGCAGGGCAGAAGGGCAGGACAGAAGCTGAGCAGAAGTGAGACAGGCACAACGCTGACCAGGCTGGGCATTGGCCAGTTGCACAGACTTTGACCTGAGCTCTCATTTCCTGGGTCCCTGCTGCTGTACTACTGGACTCCTTCCACAGCACTGAGGCTCATTCCACAGCACTGAGGCTCACTGCCCTCTGCTTTCTAACTCAGGAGAAGTAAACACTGTGAAAGCGAGGTGCTGGAGCTCGGTCACCCACAGTGCAGGGACCTGGCTACAGGAGGGGTCTCTCTCCCCTGCCCTCGTTGCTGTGTGCACACCCACAACCATGGCTCTGGCTCCAGCAGCCATCCTCATTGCGTAGGCACCGAGCACGAGTCTGTATGGAGCCTGACTTGCATTCATCCTCCTAATCCCAGCACATCCCAGCAGAGAGAATTCTCAGCTGCTTCTGTGGCGTTTCCTTCCTGCTTCTTCAAGAGACTCCTAAGAGCCAGGTACCTGTAACCATCAAGGAGACAAATTTCAGAGGGCATTTTGCCTCTCTCCCTCAGAGACAGACAAAGGTGGTGCTAATAAATAGTAAATAGACACTGAGTGCCCATCCGGAGATGGCACATGGGTTGTCCCCCACCAAGGCTCAAAACATCCCCCCACTGTGCTCCTGTGGCAAGGGGGACTCTGCACTGGGACCCGCAGGGCCCACAGCTGCCCAAAGAACCGTGGCTGGCAGGGGAGAAGGAATTGCTATTTGTGCTTCAAAAGAAATAGCAATGTTTGGAAATTCTGCTTGAGTTCTGGATCGGAATAAACACCAAACTGTCAACACCTCCTTTGAAATGAAAACTGAGAGGAAAAACCAAAGTGAGGATTGACATTTGAGATTAACAAAGCACTTTGTTAATGTTTTCTTTTGAGGTAAAATATTTTGTGTTGACTTTCACATTTCTATAAATGTACCATAATTGCTTATCTTATTTTGTGAAAACTACAGTCCAAAACCATGTGGCTCAGAACCAAAATATTTTGGTCATACTGGAATGATGATGCTGAAAGGACATGACACTTTTTTTAAAAGAAGAACTGTCATCAGTTGACCTGTTCATGCAGAAGCATCTTCTGATGCTTCTGAAACAGGTTAATTCCCTGCTGGGGAGTAGAACTGTGCAAAGCAGGGTACACACCTCTCAAAAACCCTCTCTCCTGCTCCTCAGCACTTCTAAAGGGCATCTTGCTCTGAACACTGGCTCCCTCACACCTGAGGCTTCAGGTGAAAACACAAGTCAGGTTTTAATCAGAATGATCTCACAGCTTGTGGACCAGTCTCCAGGAAGGTTTCTGTCCCCGGGATGTGCTGGGACAATGGTGTGAGAAAGTGACTTGGAGAGAAAACGGCACTGGCGCTACTTTGCCGTGGGCTCTAGGATTCATATGAGAAGGTCTGTGGGGACTGGATGTGTGTTGGTGTAGGGGTTAGTGCCTGGCTTAGGTAAAGCCTGGAATGCTTATCACATCTAGCTGCTCTGTGGGTTTTTGTTTAAATCTCACTGTGACAACTCCTTCAGAATAAAAACTAACTCCCACAAGCACCATTTTTATGTTTCCAGCCTTTCTGGGTTTAAGGCACCACATATGAGCTACTGTGACCTTCTGGCACTCCCAAGTCTTCCAGATCTATTAAAAGCCTATTAAAGATTTGTAGTAATTTTCTCAGAGGAGAGATGTAATTTCTCCCAAAGTGGCCATAATGTCCTTTAAAGAAAAACCAAAACACTTTCTCCATTCTGGATGATCCAGAGACACTCAATTTTTAGTGTCATTTTGTCATATCGTACTTGAGTTTCTGTAGCTAAAAATTACAAGTCAAACCACCCAAGCCCCCAACCTCCTTATGTGTACTGATGGGTGGGTATTTTCAGAAGATCTGAGTGGGTCTCAAAACAGGATTTTTCCCATTTTCTTACTGTTCTTGCTGTTCTTACTCCACTGCCTCTCACTTGTATTGCACTGAATGGCCACACCTTTCAAAGCGTGCTAATTAGCTGGGGTCAATCTACGTTGAAATACCTGACCAATTGCTGTCACACACCAGTGAATGAAATTACTTTAAGTCAGGTTTGGTTAGGAGATTCTAAATACCTAATCTGAGCTTCAGTACTGAAAGCAGAAGTATCTGCTGGTCCTACACCCTCCATCATGATCATGGGGCCTATTGCTCCGTGCCTGGGGATTGGACAGCCTTTAATTCTGTGGAACTTTCAAAAGCCTTATAGTCCTAAACCTCAAGAATCCGGTTTTGTTGTTGGTTGTGGAATTAAAGACCTTCCTGGGTGGTGAGATAAACTTGCCCAGCTGAGCCCCAGTGTCCTCACTTCCTCTGCTTTCCCCACTTGCCACTGCTCTTCCCTCATATCAGCTGCCCTGGCCCCACTGGCTGTGTTGAGAACCCCCATTACAAAAACAATCACTGTGAAGGAAGTAACAGGACATGTGGGAATGTCCCTTTGTGGGTCTAGCATGTGGATCCTGTAAAGATCCATCAGAATTGGCAATGTATTTTCTGCCCTCTTTGGTTTTGCCTGCTGAGAGTGTGAAGTCATAACACTTTCACATGGTTTCTACTTTGTTCTAATTTCTGTTGGTGTTTCAGGAAGAGAACGTGGAAGTACATGATCATGCTATATAATTTAGATGGTACTTCTATATCTTCCTTCAGTAGTGATGCATAGGAACCTAACTCAAGCTTCTCAAGTGTAAGATCAACTAAGGAAGTAGAGATTTGTCCAAGTGCATCAGGCAGAACTGGACTGACGATGTAGGCAGGGCCTGGTCCTGCTCTCTTTGGAAACCCTCCAGAAATATGTTCTGCAGAAGCTTGAAACGTAAAATGTGAATGTGAACACAGCTTTGTGGCGGTTTAGTGCAAGAAGAAAAACACAAATCTGGGTCATAAACTGGTTTCTCATCCTTTTGCAGTTAAAATTGTTAAACCATCATCATCTCCTCTCCTAACAAGGTGACCTTTTCTCATTGTCAATCCTCAGTAAATACAAGCAGCATTGGGAACCGACACAAAATGAACTCACACTCTGTGTGTGTGGTTATTACAAGGTGTGGCAGATACCTTACCACCAAGAGTAATTATAATTCTGTTTTGTTAATGAAGAAACACAGGTACGATTGCCTAACTCATTTGCCTGAGATCACACAACAAATCAATGGTGGAGCTCCCTACAAGCTTTTTTGTCTTCTAGGGTTAGATTTAAAGGTTTCTCCTTTGAAAATGGAAGGAAAAGGTGATTTGCTGTGAATCTAAATATTTGTCAGTTGGTTGAAGGGATGTGGGTTCCAAAATATGCAAACCTCTGATAGCTGATCTTCGTCCTGAAAGGCATTTGAAATAATCTTGGTTACCACACAAACATATGAGCCCTTTGTGCACTTTCTTTGCTTTATTTCCATAGAAATAATCATGGGGCTTATTTTGTTCCTGCTCCAGAGGGTATGGCTCCAGTTTCCTCAGAAACAGGTGGATATTATTTGCATACCTTTAAATATTTCCCCTGAAACAAACAAACAAACAAAAGCCCAGCAGTATTTCACTAAATCTACACATCTGTCATTGAATTTTCAGGATCTCTCGATGCTCTATGTTTATCTTGTTTTTACAAATAAAACACAGTTTAAAATGCCTTTCCTTTAGAAACCAGAAAGTTTTTGGAGGTATATTATTTGAAAAAAAAGTAGGGTTTTTCCTTTAATAGGGGAAGGAAGAGAGGGGGGTTGGAAAACAGAAAGCATTTTCTCTCACTGCTCCTCCTGTCGAGGGGCCATAGGGAATGCGCCTTTATTATTTATTTTCTGGAAGTTGGGGAATGACATTTTTAATAAAGAAAGATTCCTGCCTCTCTGAAACACGTTTTTGGTGCAAACAGAGTTTCTGTGGGTGGGCTAGAGGCTTTGGGTACCTGTTCTCTGTCAGTGAGCAGTATCCAAAAGAGAACTTCAGGATGGAGAGAGACACTGGATGATCTCTGGTGCATCAGTGCGTGCAGGGATCTGAAGGCACACTGAGCTGTGAAACCAAAACTTCCCCATGAGTTAGCTTTGAGTTTTCCCAGATGATTAGCATTGCTTCCTACAGCTCCTACTATCTCCAAAACACACATACTGCTTTTTTTTTTAAATACATATAATGATTGCACTTTGTGCTTTTAATTAAAGCCTCCTTCAATGCAAAGATACTTGTAACCAGCACATAACAAACATCTTGCCTCTTGTCCAGGAGTTCTGGCTTTGGCTACCAGCAAGGAAGGAGCTGTAAGCCCACAAAGGGCAATGATTCAGTGAAGCTCATTGAGTGGAGCTACTGGCCAAGTGACAGGCTTAACTCAGTCATGCAGTGCTTCTTATGCTTCACTCCTATTCCCGTGTAAGATATCAAATGCTGTCCTTTCTTTAGATTAAAATAGATTTACCATCTAGTCTGACCAAATGGAAAGAATTAGAAAAGCTGCCCAACAGTGGAAAGTCAATGTTAACACACAGTTGATTCACTTTCTGATGGATTCAACCACAATAGGAAACAAAGCTGTTCCTTCAGTGTCACCCCCAACATACCACAGCTTATTATTGTTAATTTATTTGCTTAATATAGTGCAGGTATGTGATGAATGCTACACTTCAGAAAATAAAAGTCCACTTGTGGGCACACTTGTGGGTTTTTTTTTAGAGAAGAAATGTGATGTTGTCCCAGTTTTCAGTAGTAATTCCAGGCCTCTTGGGAACAACCATTTCTTTTTTTGTTGCTTTAAAGAACAGCTAGGAACCTAACTTATCTGACTGACAGTTTTGTTGGCTTGGGTGATACCTGTAAATGGAGCAACATGTTGTTTAGGATGATTGAATTTGCTCTCCTGGGGTTTTTTAAGTAGGTTGAGTAACTGCATTAGACTTCAATGTGCAGGTGCATGCCTCTACAGGTTTGTTTTGGCTGGTGGGATTCTTTAAGAGCAATTGTGCTGGGAAATGCAGTTCCTCGAGAAGAGCTGAAAATTGAGAGCATGTGACCAGCTCTGAGAATTATTATGAAGAGCAAGCTGTGCTGGGGATGTGAGCTGATGGGGTATTTGGGGGGAAATGCAGTCAGCTGGGGTCTAGAAGTTATTTAGGAGAAGCTCTGCCCTGGAAAGGGTCTGGTCTCTGCTCTTCTGAAGGTAAGCTAGCACTTTTGCTTCTTTAGATGGACTTTTATGTTTCTTTTTCAAGTATAATGTGGACCTTGAGGAAGACGCAACTGTAGGTTTGTCTGTAATCTGTGTTGCCCTCTTCTGTTGTTGGTGCCTCTGTACGCAGGCACAGGGTTTCTGGTTTCAGCCCACTATCCACCTTGCTTTGGAACCTTCCCCTGTCCTCTCTCAACTCTTTTCTCCTCCCAGCTCTTTCTGTGTTGAAGATAGTTTTTTGCTGAGGTTTTGGGGGAAGATATTGTTAATGCTGTAGAAAGTGTGCTACTGTCTAATTAGAAAAGGGAACTAATGTAGTGTCAGTTCCTAGAGGTTTCTAATGCTAGAAAGATAAGCATGCCACGGAGGGTGTGAGGCAGGAGAGTCGTGGCAGCAGAGATGGCAAGGGCAAGATGGCCAGTAATGAAAATTGTTAACGGTGCCCTTGCCTTTGTGAAGGGGAAAGCAGCCAGAAGAAAAAATGGCAGCTAATACAGGTGGGTTTAGTGCCATCTCATGCATGGGGGGTTTGTTGGTTGGGTAGGTTTTTTTCTCCTCCTCCAGAGGTTTGGGCAGGTCTTATCTTCTCTGTCTCTCTGTCATTTGTTTGGTTAATGGAGTTAATGACGTAGCGCAAGAGACACGTGAAAAGAAGTGCCACATCCTAAGTATTGTTGTGATTTCCCCTGGAATGGATGTCCAGCAGGGAATGGCGCTTCCCTTTTAAGAAGCTGAGAATAGACTCGTGGCACAAAACCCCCAGACAATTCCCCTCAAAACCCTAGGAAGTAGTAGCGCTCTGGAGCTGCACACAAGCAAACTTTCAGCTATTCGTATTTGGTCAGAGAGAACCTCAAAATACTAAACCTGAGGTACCTGTACTGAACTATTTTTGAAGCTTATAGAAGAGATGCTTTTCCTAAGCTCCCTGCCATGCCACGGCAGAAGCGTGCAGTAGCTCTGCTCTCTTCACACTTACAACCACGACCGTGGCTCAGGCTACAGAGGTGACTCAGCTCCCTCCTCCATGCTGCAGGCTTCCTACCCTTAAACCCACCTTTGGCCCTGATGAGTGTCTTGAATGAGTAGGCCAGAAACAAAGGGTGGGCTTGTTAACCCACACTGGTGCCTTTTCCTCCCCCTACTCACCAGGTAGAAGGAGAGAGGATCGTGGGGGTTCATTAGCTCCCCTCTCCCTGGCCACAGCCTTCACAAAGAAGACAGAACTTTCATTGCAAGGTCTGATTATTTTAACTAAGGTTTTGCAACAGTACAAAATAAGGATTTTTGTGCAGTGCATCTGTAAATATGAAACCTTAAATATCCCTATGATTGTGTCGTCTTCAACAGTCAAATGCTTGAAAGGGTCTTGGGTTTTATAAGCTGCACACTTATGAAATAAAAGTTGGGGTGGGGACTGTTAATTGCATACCTTTTGTATCCTCTCCTGCATGGTAAAAACAACACAAGGGGTCAGAGAAGACAGTTTGCAGCTCCTGGATGCTTGCTATGGGGGCCCAGTTCGTCTCAGCCACTTCTGGTAATCCTGGGTCATCTTGCTGTGACATTAGCAGCAATTCTAAAAAACGTAGGTGTGCCAAAGATTTTCTGTCAATAAGCCAGCCCCTGTGAGAGTGGAAAAGTCAGTGCAGCTGCTGGTGTTGTGACTTTTTAGTGACTCTGAGGGGGAGCAGCAGAGCCAATGCTGCTGCCATAGGAAGCCAACCCACTGGTACTGCCATGGCCTTGTGCCCTCTACTTCCTGAGAGCAGCCAGGAACTGCTCACAGGGGAGAAAGGACACTTCTGAGCATGTGGCTGTCTCCATGTGCCGATCTTGGGAGAAGACCATGACAGGATCCTGGGCCCCATCAAGATTTTACCTAAAGGGAAGCCATCACAGATGTGCCAGTGTGTGTATACCTGGAGTAACAGCTGCTATCAATACCTGGCTGCCTTAGTTACAACTTCTTTGAGTGTGTGTGTGTAAAGCTAACATTTCCCTTTCTTTCCACACCCAAGCGCTACTGTGTCCCTCAGTCCTACTGAGGTGTTTGGGTTGATGAGCCTGTACAAGGCCAGCTGGTTGCGCAGTTATAGCCCTTGGCCTCTGCTCTGGGTTCACCTGCTCTCTGCTGGGCTTCGCTCCTGCCTCACCTGGGGGCCTTGTCCAGGAAGGAGTGAGACCAGAGGCTGCCTGGACTTCACCTCCCCTCTGGTAGAGCTGTAGCGATGGCACAGGGTGAGAGAGGGGACGGTCCCCAGGGACGCAGGTAACTTGAGGAAGGCCCGTGTTGGGCTGGAAGGCCCACAGAAGGGCAGCAGAGGTAGGTAGCGTGGCGAAGGGGGGATAGTGCCTTCATGAAAGAAAATGGGGGACGTGCATATCTATGCACAGACAGGTATCAGGCTTGAGGGTGGGGAAAGGCCAGTTGCCCTCAACCTGAGGGGAGACGACGGCGCTCAACCCCCCTGAGGGGCCGGGGCGGGGAAGTCCCGCCAATCGGGCGGAGGCTCGGAGTTCCCAGGCCCTTCCCCGAAGACCTACGGGAGGGGCTGGCGTGAGGAGGGCGGCAGCCCCCGCCCCGAGGAGAAGGGAGACTACGGCTGAGAAGCGGCCCAGCACGACCGACCCGACCTCGGCGCCACCTCCTTCGGAGCCGCCCCGCCGCCTCCCCGAGGGCCGCCCCGCGGCCCCGCCTCCCCGCGCGCCACCGCCCCCCGGCGGGAGGAGGGAGGGGGAGGGCGGGCTGTCGGGGCCGCGCACGGGGACGGCCCGGGCGCCATGTTGGAGCGTTGCTGAGCCCGGGGTCTCTGTGTGTGAGCGGCGGCTGGAGCCCGTTTCCTGCGCGGGGTGGGGGGGGGGCTGGAGGAGGGGAGCAGCGCGGAGCGGGGGGGGAGACGCCCAGGCGGATCATGGATGTCGAGAGGCTGCAGGAGGCTCTGAAAGGTGGTGCCGGGTCTTGACGCGGAGAGCGGGGGGTGGGGGGGAGCGCTGTCCCCGCGCTGAGCGGGGGACAAGGGTCTCCTCGCAGCTGAGACACTCTTAGGGGGAGGGAGCGCCCTGCGCTGAGGGCGGCAGCTCCCCTCCGCCGGGGACGAGGGTCGGGGTCGCCGTGCTGTGGGGAGGGGGCCGCTCGCGTGGGAGGGAAGGGGGTCCCGGAGTAGTGAGAGGCCGGAGGCTCCCTATGGGGAAGGGGAGCACTGAACCCCTTCTCCCCACTGTCCTGGCGATCCCCCGGGCTTGCTCTGGGCTGCGTGAGGGGGGGAGCAGCAGAGGGACGTTAGTGACCCAACGGCCCCTTTCTTCCCCGGGCCTGGGGCTCCCCTCGCCTGGAGTGTCCTCCTCTCCCCCCGCATGCCTGCCTGCCTGCCTGCCCTCCCTCGGCCCTCGCCTCTGTCTTTTCTTTTTCTCCCTCCCAGCCCACTTCTCTGCTAGCTTCCCTCGCTGGATGCAGCCTGAGGGAAATCTGCCTTTTTCGCTGTTGTAGCTACTCAAAAGAAGTTGCAAATCAACTTTTGCTACTCAGATGCGTGTAGTTTCTCCACACGAAAATATCAAGTGTCTTGCAAGGTGGGGTAGCTGGTGGAGCTCCTGGGAGCAACTAAAGCAGTGTGAAAGAGTGAAAATGTTATGGGAGCTGTACTGATTGCTAAAGCAAATACATTGCTAATTATTATGAATTTGTGTTCTGTCCTATCTTCTTTTACCATTTGTTTTTTTGTGTCATTCTCTTAACAACAGATTTTGAGAAGAGAGGAAAGAAGGAAGTATGTCCAATACTGGATCAGTTTCTTTGTCATGTTGCTAAGACTGGAGAGACGATGTAAGTGTGACTTCTTCAGTTGTAACTTAGAACGTTTCTGCTGTGTAAGTCAGTGAGATGCTACCTCGATTCTTTTTTTGTCTGTAGAGAGCTTCTGCGAGCTAAATAAGCTTGCTATGGTTTCTACGCAGTTTTGGATGGATTAGTTTTGTTTGCTGGTAGTCAGTTTTGTCTGAGGGAGACATTTTGTATAGGCTTTGCTCAGGGGTATCTGTCAGGTCTTGTCGATCCTGCTCAGTACAATAAACCTGTTGCTCTTTCTATGTTTAATGTGACATCCAGCTTTGTAAAATGGAAAGTTTACCTCAGTGTTATAATGTCTGTTGCATACTGTTGTAATACCTGTTGTACACAGTAACTATTACTGTTATTTACAGAAAGATATGCATTGCTTAGGTGACTTATGTCCAGGCTTCCTTTGCCATCATGTGTGGCGATTATATCTCCATGCTTTCAACGAAGCAAGGGGCAGAATCACGTAGGGGTGTTCTGCAGAGATCGGTGGGAACTGCTCTGAACTCCTCTAGTCTGTCGCTTTTTCAGCTCCCACCAGTGTTTCACTTTTCCCGGTCTTCCTTTCCCAGATCACCCTGACAGGTTTTCCCTCCGAAGGTGTGATGTTGCTGGAAGGAGCCGTGCTATACACTCTCCTGCTCAGGGATGAGCGCTGGTTCTGCGCTGGGTGACTTCCTTGCTGGATCACTATTTGGCAGGAAGGGGAAAGGCTTCCCTGGGTGCGTTGCTATTGGGTTGCTCACTTTCTGGCTCCCAGGCTGTCTCCTTGTTTTTGCGGCCTAGTGCCAGACTACAGGCTTCAGCAAGGGATATATGCTTTTAGCAGTGTGTTGTTAGCGACCAGTGATCGCAGGGGCTTTCTTTGGATTTCTAGAATCCCTCTAACTTGTAAGAGGTTTGTAGGCATTGTGGTTTGGTTTTTTTTTTTCCCTTGTAGCTTGCTAGTACTGCTTGAATTAATGGTTTTGAAAGAAAAACAAGTTCTGAAATATACTTCACCCTTTGAATGGAAGGCTTTGGCTCAGCAGAAATATGCAGTTAAAATGTGTAGTATTTTGGTGTAGTACTTACTTTGGTATGGACTTGCTGTGGTGTGTTTTGTCTGTATAATATGTTTAAAATATTCTTCGTGTTCTGAAATATTTCTTCAGGTTATTTTTATTGTTTATGCCACTATTACATATAACTGAAGTAATTTTAAAAAGTGATTACGTAGGGAAGGATTTTCCCCAGAACTCTCCCCTATGTGAAATTTGGAGAACAAATTGCTGATTTTGTTTTCATTTGGAAAATAGATATTATTATTAATTATTATTTGATTATTAAAAGCTATTGCTTAAGCCTAAACTGGAATTTATCATCTGGAACTTCATGCAGACCCTGGCCTCCTATGTTTCCAGGGTTTTATTTGGGTTTTTTATGTCTGTAGATTTTTTTCAGCATTCTTGAATCTTTTTGTTGCATTAAATTGTTTTTTGAAAGCTGTTAGAGGGGAGCATCAGAAGTGACCAATATAATCTGGAGTCAGACCTGGACATACTGTTTCGTGGTGTTTGTTAGATAATGGGAAGCAAATTGAAGTCTGTATTTCTTCCTCAAATATGCTTCTATTTTCACTGTTTTGTTGTTTATCAGAGTATCTGCCATAAATGAGTAAAAACTAAAGTTTCACAGTAAGCATTCATGTAAAAATCTGTAATATGCATTAAAAGAACTGTAAAAGCATTTATGAATACACAAACCTGCTCAATATATGTAAATTCAAAATGAGTGAAACATTCTTTATTTACAGTTGTGCAAAATAACTCTCTATAGAAATCTATTAGATTTCTATTAAAAGTAATAAAGGGATTGCCTTGGAATGAGAAGATAAAAACTAAAATAATAGTTTGTAGTGATATTTACTAGGATTTTTATAAAGTTCAGAGCTCAGTTAGGGGCAGGGGGGGATTGTTAAGTCAGGGGCAGTTACAAAACGGTTTGCAGACTTATTTATTGTAAAACAATGGATCTTATTCAGTCACAGCCTGTTCCTAAAGTAACAAACAAAAAGTACCCATGTGAGGACCAAGGCAAATAAGGACAAGTGAAATGCGAAGTATTTTTACTTAGAGTTAGTGTTGTTTCTAGGAGAGTTTTGCATAGTTTTCGTGGGGGTTCTCTCAGCTTTTTAACTTGCTCGATGGTGAATGCTGATCTTTAGATGATATGCTGCAGTCTGTGTTCTGGGTTAAATGTAGTGCTCTGAATCCCTTCAGCCTCACACTTCTGACATCGTTGCAGCAGACCTTGTAAACAGTTAGTAAACTTAGTTTGAAAGTGTGCTAATCAAGTAAATTTAAATGACTTTTAAGATTCTCATAAGAGCATGGTTGTGGCATACACGCTTGCTTAACTGACTGAAAGCATGGGCTCATGTAAGGCCATTGGGTACTTCCCTGCCCCCATTGTTTCAACGTGATTATTCATCCGAGCAAGTTAGGAACAGGTAGATGCAGGTTTAGGTTAGGCTGTAACTTACTAGTATTTCCTTTGGCAGCAGTCTTGGCTAATGCAGCCCTTGTGTCACTGTTTCACGTGTGCTTTTTCAACTGTTTATGTAGCTGCATGGTAACCCAGAGCAGGAAACTGCTCGGAGTTGTAAGTAACTTTCTCTTTGGCAGTAGTGTTTCTAACAAGGTTCAGTTCATTGATCCAGCTTGTTTTATCTGTGTTAACTGGTATGTTTAACCCCAGTGCAGCTGAAGAGGTGGCGTGGGGCAGCAACAAAGGGTGAGAGTTCTGTAAGCTAGCACTGCAACTATGATAAGGCTCTTCAGAGTGTGTCTTTATTGTAGTTGAAAGTCATTTTCATTTACAAGGCAGGTCTGGAATAAAAATGTTGCTAAATTTGGTTTTATTATCAGCATAAACTTGGTTGTATTATCAGTACCTTTCAGTAAAAGCCTGATGGCACAATCATGTGTGTTAACGTCATCTATTTGAGGTTTAAGCTATCTTGTGCCAAGTTAACCATTCACTTAATTGTGAGACTACAGCCTGCGTTATTAAAAGCCAGTCTAAACTTCCTTTATTAGAGATGAACAGAAGCAGAAGTTTGACTACTTGGTAATATTGAAATATGTTTGCTTCTTAACGGTTGTGATGGTAAGACTTAACCTTAGGTGAAACACAAAGTTTATGGTCCAACCTCTTTTAATCTTGTGCTGAGTCTTTTATGACTTTTATTTTCAGACAAGTGAGGTACTCCTTCGTTTGCTTGACTTTTTAGTAAGTTGCTAACAAAGAATTAGCTTAGTGAGACCAAGGAAAAGATCATTATAACATCCTTCTCTGTAACTTGTAAAAGAAAGCATGACTTGCAAAACTGAGTAAAATGAAGAGAGATGAAATTTGTTAGTCTTAAAACATCACTATATCGGAGAAACAGGATATGCTTTTATCCTTGTTGTTTGCATAAGAAATCCACTTATCTATTTTTGCTGAAGTAGAAACAGCTTTAAGAGGCAATACAAAAGTCACTGCAGTACTAGAAGTGAAATGCAAAAGTGAAATTTTTTTTTGTTCTTCTGAAGGGTTCTTAATGAATATGAGGATCACTCAATAATTGGGATTTTGTGTCTTACATCTAAAAATATGCTTTCTCTTAGCTCTTAAGAAGTTCTTCTAGATTTAAAATCGTTCTGCCCTTTCAATAGCGACCAATTTATTTAGGTATTTCACCAAGAAAATCCAATTTCTTGGACTGGAAAGGAATACTAGAATTTTCTTTTGTGCCTGAAGTTGAAAATAAAACTTTGAAAACAAAAGCAATCAGAAATTTTATGCCTGCTTTCTCTGCATTTTCCCCACTCCTGTCCTGGGCAGGCAATCTATATAGCATGGTTTTAATGGCTTACTGTAGTGGAAGGTATAATACAGATGCTTACTGGCAGCGAAGGAATCCAGAAATAAGTAGTGAAGTACCAAAATCTGAATAAATACAGGATATAGGCAGAAGTGATTAACGGTAAAATAGTTTTAGGTTTAAGCAGAGATCACTGGGCAGGCAAAGATGTAATTGCAGTATAAACAGCTATTAAATACATTCTGTTGTTTTTATTTCTTTCTGTAGTCAGATTTTTTTCCCTTGGAGAAAAAATTCCTTTTCCTGGAAGATCTGAAATACTAATTTGTACAACATCTAAGCCTGAAAATGGAAGTTGTTTCTTTGCTAGTTTCTTTGAACACCAACATAAATTCTTTTCTGCAAAGTTTCCTGAGTCAAGTTTAATACATGTGACTGCAGAGCATGTATGGATGTCTATAGTATCATCCTAGAATAGTCGAAGTTGGAAGGGACTTTCTGGAGGTCATCCAATCATGCCCTATACTCTGGGTGAGCTACTTCCAAAGTTAGTTCTGGTTGGTGAGGGCTTTGTGTAGCTCTTGGGCTGTGATGGCACATAGCCTCTGTTTTGGCTTTCTGTTTCGCTGCTTAACCATGTGCACTGGGAATAAGGTTTCCCATACAGCAACCTGGAGTTTGCCTTTGAACAACCTGGGACCACTTGCCTTGCCCCTTCTTTGTGCACCTCTGAAGGGAGTTAATTTCCTCTTTTCTGTACGCAATTCCTCATTCAGTTGTAAAAGACAGTGGTTAGGTTCCTTCACCACAGCCTTTTCTTTCCCAGAAAGCCACTTGCTGCCTTAACTTCTCACCTAGTTTGTGTGCTGTTGGTCTGTTAACCATCTTAGTGACCTGTTCATCTTGCTCTGCACCCTTTTGCATTGCATGACCCCAAACTGGGCATAGTTTGCTGTTGTGGACTTGTAAATGCCAGGTGGAGGGGTATAATCACTTTCTGTGATGCTGCAAATGTAATCTAGTGTGTGGGCAGCCTTTGTCCCAGCAGGGCCACACTGACAGATGTTCGGCTTCCTCTGTCAGCATGGGTATCAGCCCCAGTGTTGACTCTGGGCAATGTCACTTCTAACTGCTTGCAGTTAGACTTTGGACCCCATTGACTGCTACCACTACAGTACGGGCCTGGTAGTCTGCCGCATCTGCGGCTCTCCACCTTGGCTACAGAGGTGCTGTAGGAGACTGTGCTGTGTGTCTTGCTGTAGCTAACAGTGTCTGCCAATCTTTGCTCGTCACCAGCAACAGTCAGGTAGATCAGGCAAAACTTGCTCTTGGTAAATTATATAACTGTAAGTTACATAACCATAGTTCTATCAAAGATAATGGCAAAAAGTATTTTTGACCCTTTGGTACTGTTTCATGTACCCTGTGTAGCACGGAACACTTTTTCTTACTACGTTTTTGGGACACTTTTTGGTTCAATTTAGCTTTTCTATTATTTTGTTACAGAAATGAAATAGTTTGTTAGCTGTAGAAAAGATACGAGTGGAGATACAGTAGCAATGAACATGTCAAAGTTCCCATTCTCAGCTTTAGTGTTTTAATGATGTGTTCCAAACTCTTGTATGGTATTTTCCTTTCTTATGTTATAAATATGTAGGCTTTTATAGCCATATGTCCTCTAGCTTGTTTCACATGCTTAAATTGAAATCTACATTGTTTTTATAAGCTCTGTCCTCCAGTTTTTTTTCACCTAACCATTTTGTTGCTTGACAGGGATTTGTCAGTATTTTTTGATTAGTTTGAAAATTTTATTTGAAAATTTGGAGGGAAATAATTTTCTGGACATCTTAAAGTATTGGGGCAATGTAATTCCTCATGACTTTTTAAAATTAGATAAAACAATCCTCAAGTTCCTGCCGTAATGAACAGGATAGTATTTTCTGAAAGAAGTGTGTGTGCCTTTGTGTTGGTATAGAACTCTTCCATTTCCATGTTCTCAGTGAAGCAAGAGATTGAGTAAACTTCCTTGCATTGTTTCCTACTATTATTCCTCACTAACTCTATGTCATTAAGTAGCTGGAATTATTCCCCACTAATTCCCATTCCACTGACATGGTTTTCTGTCTCATAGTCCACCGATGCCTCCAAAGGGCAGGAATCCCTTTTGAAAAGCCTGCTGTGATTTATCTTAGCATAGAATATTTAAGGTTGGAAAAGACCTCCGAGATCAAGTCTAACTGTCTGTCCAATACCACCATGTCAACTAAACCATGTCCTGGAGTACCACGCCTATCCTTTTTTAGTTTTGGACACCTCCAGGGACAGTGACTCCCCCACCTCTCTGGGCAGCCTGGTCCAATGACTAATCACTCAGTGAAGAAATTTTTCCTAATGTCCAGTCTAAACCTCCCCTAACACAACTTGAAAGTGTTTCCTCTTGTCCTCTCTTTGTCAAAAGTAGCTTAGCTTCCTGGCTCTTTTACATACATATATGTTTCTTTTATGATATATCAAATACACAGTTAGAGTACTTCAGAGGAATCAATTGTGATACAGATGAATTGCTTGCTCCTTTAGGAAACCTATGCAATAGTAGTGTTTTATTTTAAATGCTGCCACTTTGTGTCTGTTGGGAGTGGGGTTTATAGTGTAAAGGTCAAACTTCAACTACTGTTATAAAATATGCATGATGAGCTGATACTAATAAACTTTAGGCTCTCTGTAGAAGACATGTGTCAGGAGAGGCATAAAGCTCTTTCTAGGAATGCTAACTTTTCAGTGTAATTGGACTATTTTAACTGCCTGGTGTAACTATGCACATGGAGACTTACTTTGTAAGTATGCCTTTCTTCCCTGTTGCTGTCTACAGTCCATTCTTAGAAGCGTTCTTGTTGCTGTTCTCTCTGGAGGCAGTTTGTCATCACTCTGCACAGCCCACCCCCCCATGTATCAGTAGTTCCACGTGCTTTTGATGATCACCTTTAGTAGGCTTTTGTTGGCATCCTTCTACTCTTCAAGTTTCATTCTCCTGCAATGCTTGATAGGATTTGTTCTCATCCTCAGAGTTTCTATCAGTTCTTACCTTCACTTTTTTAGTAATGTTTCTTCACAGCTGTAGTATTATCTCTGACTTTTTTCTGGTAAGCTTCAATTCTCCTGTCTCTGGTGGCATTGCTTGTTACTGTTTTGTTTGAAGCACTGTCTTAGATGTTTGGGTGTTGTTCCACTCCATATTACACTTTGCAGAAAAAGGAGGGTTTTTTCTGTTTTGGCCCTCTGCTTAATAAGCCTTGCTCCCTCTTCCTGTCTACAGATTTTTGGGAAGATTTGTGCTTGATAGCACACACTGGGAGGAAGGAACAAGGCAGTGGTGCACGTGGAAGGGAGGATGCAAAGCAGTCTAGTCATCCTGGGGGTTGGGCAATTACCAGGTTTGTGGATAAAACAGAATGGTGCTGCTTTTCCACAAAGCTGGTGTCTGGCTGGTCTCAGTTTTAGAAACAATGCCACTTGAAGAAAGTTAGAATATTCCCATAATGGCTATACCTTGTGAGGCTTTGCTCAGAGGTGGTATGGGAGTGTGATGATGCAGAAACACCTAATCCCTGTCTGTTAGGTCACTGAGGTGGAGTATACCTTGTCAGCAAAAGCTTAGTGTGTGTCAGCTGAACTGCCTTGTGTAGAAGCCGATTGTGTGGCTTTTGTTTCTGGTTTTGGAAAGAATTAGTAAGAGAAACACAATTTACCTGGGCTCAGTACTATCAGACCTGAATGAAGCCTGTGTTTTTGTGGGACAGCGCATGAACTGGTAAGAGTATGAATACAGTGCAAAGTAAATTCAGATCCAAAAATAGTTGCACAGGGTGAATCTTCCTTTATCTGATTTTTCTGTTTTATTGCTCAATATAATAAAGATTTGATAGTATTATCTTGGTGTGGTCTACTGCTCTTCTGAGGTAACCTGTCGATTTCTCTGCACTGGCCATTTAACAGTGATAGGTAGCCTACCAGATGAGTTAGAATGTTTCTTTTGTTTGTTTAGTCTGTGTAGACTGATGATACCTGGAACATCTTAAGTGCCCTATGTTATTAGATATGTGGAACTTAGTTAGCATATGAAAGTGGTTATACATATATATATGCAATTATCCAAAGATTAATTTTATATTAATCAGTGTGATTTTTCTGTAGGCAGCTCCTGTAGAGGTAGAAATTTTAACTTGCTGTGAATTCAGGGAAACTTTTAAATATATTTCATTTATTGCATGGTATGTTTCTTAAGTTTTGACTCCAGCATTTCTAATATACAGGTTGATTAAGAAAGTGTAAGCTATTTAGTGTTTCCATATTCTGCCTGCATTGCCTTGAGTACTATAGTGCTTTGTTGCATCTCTGCCTGACAGGTATCTGCCTGTGGAACATCTGTTGAGTGGGATACCCTGAATTGTGCTATGGAATTCCTGCAGAATCTCTGCTACACAGTGCACACATAATTTTTGTAACGTGCCTTAGTGAACACTAATCTGTTCAGTGAAACTTTTATCTAAAATGAAAATAAGTAAAAGCTAAGAATAATTCAGAGTTGCCTGAGTTGAAATACAGTTGCCTAAATTTAAACAAAATGCCCAATGATGTTAAAGGCAGATCTGGGCTATGTAAGTGTGTTTTGGGAGGTGTCTTGACACAGATAATGCCTCTACTATCAACTATCTGTTTCGGCTGTAGTTACTCAAATGCAGCTAGGGTTATCTGTGGTGGAGCAGATGACTCTGAATGTTCTTAGAGCTTAGTAACTTGTGAGAGAATACCTTTCTTTCTCCTGAACTTTTTTCCTAGTCACTTAAGTGATCCTCTATAATGCCAAAGTTTAATGTCTTTTAATTGAAGTTAAAGATTAAAATGTACTTTGAAATCATGCCTCTTTGAAATAATTATTCCCAGCATATTTTGTTGTAATAACTGGATCAAAATCTTGCCTTGTGTTGCAGAAATGTGTAGTGATCTAGTCCTTGTCTTGAAGCTGCATTCTACAGAAGTGAGGCAGGTGTGGGCTGAGACAACAGTTGCTGTGCACAAACTGATTACTGAGTGTTCCTGAACAATTGTGTGTTTTATAATTAAGTTATACAGGAAATAATATTTAGAAGATTGCCAGTCGGATCAAGAAGTACATGGAAGTCAATCTATTTTAAGATAATCTAGTACAAAGGATGATAACTAATTTTTTTATGAAGGTAAATGAATTACATGAAATTTTGGTTAAAAAGTTATTCAGAACTGGAGAGAAAATGTGTTGGGAGTGAAGTATTCTGTAAAATATATGACAGCACGAAGATACTAGGTCTGTGTATATTGTAGCATAAATTTAGTGTTTCCCCAAACTAGTAATTTTTCTGCATAATAGGAGAAAAGTAAATTGTAAGTTAGTTAACTGTAGTTGATACTAAGATGGGAGGAATTGATGATTATTTGGCGCTTATCCAAAAGTCTGTTTGTCAGGCTTAGAGTTTTGTAGCTGATGTGCACTCTAGAAGAAAGTCAGTATCTGGGGTGATTATTCTGCATGAAATAAAACTTGAGCTTTATAAGGAAAGGTATTTGAATATGTGCAAAATGAAATGTGAAGGATAAGAAATTGGAGCAAGGTAAGAATTTACATACTGATGTGCGGTGGAGAAGCACAACTACAACTACCTGAAAGGAGGTTGCAGCCAAATGGGTGTTAGTCTCTTCTCCCAAGTAACAAGGGATAGGATAAGATGAAATGTCTTCAAGTTGTTGCAGGGGAGGCTTAGATTGGGTATTAGGAGAAATTTGCCCACCCAAAGGGATGTCAAGCACTGTAGCAGGCTTTCCTGGCAAGGTGGTTTAGTCACCATCCCTGGAGTTATGTAAAAGATATGGTGCTTAGGGAGATAGTTTAGCGGTGGACTTGGCAGCGCTAGGTTAAAAGTTGAACTTGATGATCTTAAAGGTCTTTTCCAAACTGACCAATTCTGTGATTGTCTCTGTTATGTGGAACATCTGTATTGTGTTGGAGTGAGCTGGATATTTATAAGGAGAGAGCAGGAATAGTCTGTTGATGATTACAGATACTACTTTAATATTTTCATCTACTATTTGTTTCTGTAACTAAGACTTAATCTTTGTTCCTGGCAATAACAATAGTAATTTGCAAGTAGCGAAGAGGTGGACATTCATATACCAAAGTAGGTGTAGTTGTAACACATTCCAGTTTCCATGGTTCTGGAATGAGCTTGTCATGGTCACAGCAAGGAGAGTAAAGACTTTGAATTTAGGCTGACAACAATCAGCTAGTGAAAATGAAACAATACCTTCTGTGCTTGTGGGAAATACCAGTTTTTCCTCTTTTGAGCTCTTCAATATATTTTTAATTAACATGAAGGGTAATATGAGGTCAAATCCTACTGAAGATAAAATGTGATAACTCATGTAAAATTAAAATGCTATCAGGTGAAAGTGAACAGGATGCTCCCTCAGGAAGAGTGCTTGCCAGTGTTTTCCAAACAGGAGTATATGGTTTACAGCAAAGCACAGTGTTCCAGTAAATTCACTGTCCTGCATCACCTGAAGTTTTAAAATTTATTGCTCATTTAGAAACCCCGATAAAGAATCTAGCACTTGCTTATGGTTTTAATTTAATGTTAGGTAGAAGGATTTGTCAGCTTGCCAGAAGCATTTAAGAAACTAGCCTGCATTGATGCACAGGGGATTTTACTGTGTAAATCTATTGCCATTGTTTGGAATTTCCTGTGTTAATCTGCACTGTTGTGGATTGTGAAAATGGCAGCAGTGTGCAAAACAATGACACTAAAATTAATTGCACCAGAAAATTATTAAAGTAAAGCACAGTAAGTAGAAAAACTTAAAATTCAACCAGTATTTGAAGCAAGAGTGCAATAAAACCAGGTCCATTCTTTTATCTGGCATATGAGGACAGCTGTTTAAAGGACTGGCTCTGCTCTCTACTAGTCACATCACACACTTTATTCTTCCTTATCTGCAGCATTCATTTTGTGGTTAGATTAGTGATCTGCTTCACCTCCCTCTGTGTGAGAGATCACAGGAACGTGTGGGAGCAGCAGAGTGGGCTTGCCCCTTCCTGTGTAGGCCATGGATAAAGGTAAGTACCTTGGGGGGCAGCACCCTCCCTCTGTGCTGTGATGAAACTCCTGCTGAACTGCAGCTTAGCTCATCTCCCTCCCCCAAGGAGGGAGAGATGAGAGGAGGAGAGTGGCCTCAGTTCATCTTCCCCCAGAGGAGTGCAGTATGTTAGTTCCTCTGCTCAGCTTTAGCTGCTGACTCTGCTGGGTAGGACCATTTCTATGCATGCTCTGGCTGCTGCCAGGGAGTGGGGTGGTCAGTCCTGTGCTGGCTCCTGACACCAACTGGGAAAAGGGAACCCACTCTGGGGCTTCGTGTGCTTCTTCCCTCTGTGCTCTCTGGTGGCAGAGATTGGCTTTTGGTTTGAGAAGTGGCATATTCCATTTAGTCAACAATATTCCTGTTTGGATACATTTTCTACAGCTTCAATGCAAGGAGCACAATGGAAAGCTCGCCACCTTGCACAGTCCTATGTGGTTGCTGGGTGCACTTCATTTTCTGTGCCTTTTGACTTTCAAATAATTATGGAGATCCCACTGATAGACCACAATGGAAACGGATTTAACTTGTTTTGGATGAAACATCAATTTTGCTTCTGGTACCCTGGAGGAGTTACTGTGTTCTAGAGTGTATCTTCACCTTCTATGAGCTCTAGAGCAAGGTACAAAAGAGATGAAACAGTTACTAAAGTTGGCAAGTTTCTTCACTTCAACACCTGTTTCCTACTAGCAAGTCTCTGTGGAAGTGTAATCTCAGCCAACAATACTGGGGGGGAAGCTAATAGAAGTGACTCATATTTCTTGCTAGCATGTTAAATTAATCCCTCTGAGATTGTTCTTTGGATTTTTCATTCTCTGTTCTGAGGACTTTGCCTTAAAATCAATTTAGTCAAATGTGAAGTGTTTGCATCCTAAATACACGATTTTGTACTCTCTGTGTTTTATTATTTCTGCTTGATAGTGGGATGGAGAGGGAAGTGCTCCCTTTTTTTACTAAGTTCTGGTGTTTCTTTTATGGCCTGTTCAATGATCAGAATCAATAGATCTCTTTGTTTTCCTTTTCATTTTGTGTTCTTTGTGGTATGTAGTATCTCTCCAAAACAGATGGCATCCTCTTAAGTTTTAAACTGAGCAATTTTGTAATGAACTTAAACACTGTGAAATTTGAAGACAGGCATCACACCAGGACTCCTGGGACTCTTAATGTTTTAAGTACATAGCTAGGTCTCTAGAAAGTTAACATCCCTTCAATATAATGTTTTTCTTAATTAAACCTGTAATCTGTGAAGCAATTCCAGAAAGATTTATGAAATAATTGCACTACCTTCCTTTCAGGATGTAGCCTTATTTCAGGCACTTTGAATTTTTCTTCTTTGAGTTAATTTTGGGGTTTATCCTGCTTACCTTCCATATGTCATACTGAAGTTTGAAACTTAAAACCTTGTAAAGCTTGTCTGTGTAAGCCAGATGTGTGTGACCTTAGTGTCACATCTGGTATTTCAATACAGTTACTGAAAAAGGAGATGGGTACTTAACCTAGTTGTTTTTTGCATTTGTGGAGACTTGTGATCCAGCCTACAATTAAGTGTCTGAGTCCTGTAGTAATGTTGGGGATCACTGTGTTGTAGCAAAGCCTTCCAGTGTAGTAGCACATACATGAGAGAAAACCTTGTTCAACATGGTGGGTTTTTCTTAAAAATAGTAGGGTATGCACTGTGTTTGTATGAAGGAGGTAGGGATATTGCAATTACAACTTTGGCTTCTTTCCTTGTTCTCCAAAAGTTAATGTTTTTCTGTGATTCCCCAGACTGCAAGACTTTCCTCTGTTTCAGGTACTGAAGCTGCCTTTCACTCTTACTTCTGTTAATTGATTCTTAATCTTTGTCGAATCTTATCCCAACAACTTTGTTAAATGTTTCTGGCTGTTTCTCTTTGAGTGTCTTGAACTGAATATAGTAAGTGGCAAAAGAATCAAATATGCAAACTTGTCCAACAGTCAGAAGAAAATATCAGTTAATTCTCTGAAATAGAAAAGCCATCTCAATAGTACAAGCTATTAAAAGAGGATTTTCCTCTCACAATAACCACTGTTTTCTTGGTTTCATCAGGACAAATGCTTTAAGTAAGCAGGAGGTAAGGGAATGGGGGGGTAAAGTCTGTAGTATCCTGGGAGTGATAGGATTAGATTGTTTCCATGTAAAATGCAATTTTGTTTTTTGCTATGCGTGTTTGGAAAGCTAAATTCTGTTCAAATCATATTAGTAGAGAAGCAATCATACCTTGCAAGCAACTCTGTGCTATTAATTCTTTTAAATCAAAGTATAGCATCAGATTACTTGAACTGCTTTCTGTCTAAGGTGACCTCTGTCCCCTGTCCAAGAGTGCTTTTTATCAAATAGAATTGATAGATTTCTAAACTTGATGTTGCTTGGGAAACTTTAGTTGATTTTGTAATGGATTAATTCCAGCAGAAAATCATGTAGCTCAAGTGCAGGTGTGAAGTTTCCTTTTATTAAAGAAAAAAGTTCCTGAGGATTGTATTCTTCCTTGTTTCCATGCTGGTAATGCTAGGTTATGTCCCTTGTCTAAATTAATCTTCTCTTTAATTCTTCCTTCCCTGTGCATATTTGCTGCATTGTCAGCTTTCAGTGAGCAAGTACATTATTGTAGTACTGTTCTGACTGTAGAGTTTCCTTTGTGCCTTTCTTCATAGGGCTTAACTTTCTTTTCTTCACTTAGTAATTCTGACCCTGTCCTGGAGTTTTGGGGGGAAGTTTAAAAAAAACCCAAAACATTATTTACTGGTGTTTTGTTGTGTAGCATGTAACTTACTCTTTGCTTGCTCATTTCATATCTTACATGTCTTTCCCTACTGTTTTTTAGCCTTTTCTCATGCTTTCTCTAATTATATGTAAATATTCTCAAAACCTGTGCAGGTTTCTCATATTACCGGCTGTTCAGTCAGGTGCTGTCTGTTTTCCTGTTTAATTTTTGTGAAACATAATGGACTGTCTCTTCCTTCCATGTTTCTCTGTTTCTAATTTTTATTTCAATTGCAAGGTCAGGGACTGCATTTTATTACAGTAATACTATGTTAAATGTATTTTCATACCTTAAAGCACAGTTATTAGCATATATTAAATCTAGGACATAATTCTGTGTATTGAAGTATGGTGGACTCTGTGTTAGCTTCTGTTCTTTCATCTGTCTCTTGACTATTAAAGGTGCTTTTTAAAAAAATAAGCATTTCAGTTGTTGGGTTAAACTACCAGCATTTACCTCAGGCCTGGGAAGATGTGAAATGTGTGGTTCTGCTGTGATATATCTATATCAGTATAGATAAACAGATATACCTATACAAGCTATAGATCATTCAGCCATTCATCATTACCCCTGGTTCTGTTTGTTCATTGCTAGGTGCTTCTTTCATAAGACCAGTTTCTTCCTCTAATTTTCTGTATGTCAGAGCAAAACCTTTAGGCTGATGTAAAAGAAAGATGATGCAGGAGCTAGTGGGAGGGAACTGTCTTTGTACATGTATATTTACACAGGATGAGCCAGATATTGTGAAAGATGCTTTAGAAATACATAAAATGTATATAATTTCAAAATTGTTGTTGTTCTAGAATGAAAGTACACTGACCCAAGACATGTTAGGGTCAGTTGGGTTTTTTGAGATCCTGTTTCTGAAGACATTTTTTACACATTATAGTGTTCACAGGGATATTTTTCTTTGGCTATGAAAGAGTTCAAAGTTGCTAGTAAGAATTCACAAGTTAGTGAAGTGGACAGGAAAAGCATGGTATGCATTTAGAAAAGGCTGATTACGTACAATGCTGAGTGGGAAGAGCAAGTATTTATAAACAAGCCTGCTCAGAAGAATGCATGAATAGTATTTTCTCCATGGAATTTCTTCAGTTTGGTTTCTTAACTGACAAACACTTTAAGCTCTGTAATTTTCCACTGTATGAAACTTAATGTGGTTGTACATTAAGCTGTGTGGATGGTTTTCTTTTGCTTCCTTTTGGCACTTGATTTATCTACATAAGGTATTGACTGAACTTTGCTCATTTTAGCATCTCCCTCTTTGTAACAAAGCACCTAAAACGGAGGTTGTGCTTCCTGATGCTAGGGTTGTTCTCAAGAAGTTTGTGTTATGTGTGGAAGAGTTCGATTTTCTTGAAAGCATGGGGTTACTGTTTCTTGTGTCACTTCCCATTTCTAGAGGTGTAGATACAGATTTTTTTTTTTTTTGCTAATTAGGAGGATATGCCATTTTATATCTTAATTTTTGTGCTGTATTATCTTAACAGTTCTATCACTTATGAACGAAATGGTTTGCTGCATGAGATGCCAAGTGAGATTCAAGAGTTTTAACTAGCTGATACAAACTTCTACACGTCATTTTCGTAGACTGGTAAAACAGGAAGGGTAACTTTCCTCTTCTGCTGCTCACTTTAGATCACTTCTAAAGTCAGTGGAAATTAAGAAAGTCTTACTGTCCTTGCAGATTTTTTCTTGTCAGAAGTGAGGTGCAGATATTTCCTGTTGAGTGGCTGGAGTTAACTTGGACAAAACTGTCAGAAACCGGTTGCATACATTGACAGTGCTTCAACACTATCAATTAAATGGGAGCATGTTTTAATGTCTGAATTGCAACACTGAGGTCAGATTATGCTCTAGAAGCATGAGACACCTCTGACTTCGAAGCAGTTGTTCATGGTACAAACTGCAGTTATAGCTGTGATTGCAATGTGAATATACCACTTGCTTTTAACCAGTTAGCTTTCGTGCTGCTATTAGTGCAGCCACAGCAGCAGGGAATTCAGCAGTGTTGAAAAAACTTGCTTGAGAAACAGGGTAAATGTCTAAACAGCAAGCCTGTCCCGACCTCCTGCTGCTGTGGTTACACTGCTTCTAGCAACAGCTTGTTTAGTTGATTTGAAGCTGGTGTTGCTATATCTGGGTGAGCTGTAGTCACACTTGTGACTGCAGGATAAGTTTATCCTTAAACTCTGCTGCTTCTGTTTGTGAGCTGGACTGTGTCACCTGGTTGGCAGTCATTTCTCAAGTGTTGTGAAAGCTGCTCTTTATGTCATAGAATCATAGAATGGAATAGTTCCATAGTTGGAAGGGACCCCAAGGATCATAGAGCTCCAACCCCCCTGCCACAGGCAGGGCCACCAACCTCAGGCCTGGATCTACTCTAGGTTGCCCTGTCAGTATTGCAGATGTGGGATCTTAGCCTTTTTATAGTAGAAGAAATACTAATTAAAATACTTAAGTTTAAAACAAGTGACAGTTTTCTAGGCTGTTACATAGGGGCAAACTGCTACACTCTTCTGCAGCTTCAGCATTGTAAAAAGGAGCTAGTGGATACTGCTTTCAGACAGTAGATTGCCATTTCAAAGCACACATGTTGCTGGTTTATTTTGGCAGCACAATACTCTGAAAAGATAAGTGTTAGTATTTAGCAAGAAACTGATAACAATGACCAGTTCAAGTTTTGAAGTTTTAAATATCTAAATGGACTTGTCAAAGAATGTTTAGAATAATAATAGTGGAATCCTGTTTCATGAGGCAAGTAAAGCTCTGGCATGGGGTTATTTCCTGTGTCTTTTCTGTTACATTGTGATGTTCTTATGTATTAGATCTGTGATTTGTTATGAAAACTTCTGTCTCATGGTGGTGGCACTGCACAGTTGGATAGCTTTTTAATGTAACATTTGTAATGGTAATACCTGATACTGTGTGCTGGGAACATTATAGTATTCTGCTTTGGCTATTTAATGCTAATTGGAGCAATAATTGAATGACACTCAATGATGCTGTTTAATCTATCCATGGCATTCCCTTTTTAAGACCTTCTTTCCTTCTATTTTTGTTTCTGGGTTTATTGTTACTCACTAAGCACTAGTGAGAAGTTGCTCCGAAGGAGGAGACTTGCTTTCCTCTCTTCTTGCCATTTTTGCAAATTTATCACTCTTGATAAAAGATGGAAGTTTCATGGTTGACTATCTGTAGATAAACCTGAGCTAAGTTTTCCCTCTTCATCTCATAATTATGTATTTGAGACAAAGGAGAACATTAATGCAAGGAATAACATGGCACTGTGTTTCTGGTGAAAGCAGGCTATGACTTCATTGGCCTGGGGTTTTATATTTGGTAGTACTGGTGCTTGAAAACAGCATGCAGGACATGACCATTCTCTCAGTTCACAGCACAGATAGTTGTATCAGCCTGACAGAAGGTCAGGTGTTACGTGAGGGTGAAAACAGTCAGCTAGCACTGCTACCAAAGACAGCATGTTTCTTTCAGCAGCACTGAAGGGCTCTCTGGGTGTTTAGATTTTATGCTTGTTTGATATGAGCCTATTCATTCCAAATTGCATGTGTTACAGATAAATATGGATAACTTTCTCTTGTTGTTACTGGTTTGTTACTCTCCCTGTTTCTTCTTTGTCTTTTCAATCACCTCCATCTTGTAGCTGTGAAAGCTCCTGCATCAGCATGAATAGAATGTAATTGATAGTAACTGAACTAACCTAGTTGCTTTCAAGTTGCTCCCTGTGCTGGTAGGAAATCCACCAGCCAGAGGAGGGCCAGAACTTCTGTGGCTGTTGTGTGGGGCGATGGATATAGAAGGGCTTTCTCAGCCGTTTGTCGCTGTGTCCGTTATATGCAGTGTGAGAGTCCTGTTTTACAAAAAAAAATATATATATATATATAATTCTATAAATGATAGAACTTCAGGTTGTAAGGCAGAAGGTAATTTGGAAAGATCTTAATAGATAGATTACTTATTACTGGGGGATTGTTTTTCTGGAGTCAAAGTTGTTTTGCTCAAATACTCATCAGCAAGCACTGTGATATGAAATATATTTGCCTTTTTGAGAAGATGATGTACTATTAAATGATGTTAAGGTGCATGGTTTACTGAGCAGTTAGTTACAAAAGACCTTTCAATAAGATTTTGTAACCAAAGCAGATAATGCTGTGTATAATTGCTGTATGGTTTCCAGACTTTAAACACTTTTTTGTTGTTGGTCTTTCCCCTCCTCTTGTGAGCTCAGTGAAAACTGTAGGTAGTATGTGGCTCACTGGTAAATTCTATACAATGCGTGTTTATTTCATGTTCAGGTTTGAATTGTAAGTGGATATTGGTCCTTCAAGGAATTGGCTTACCTTGTTGTTAATGGCAATTGATTTGTGTAGCATTCTACTGAAATTATTTAAATGGTTATCATTGTTTAAATTCAGGAAGAAAAATAATGTCAGATCACTTGCCTCAATTATGTTAGGGCTGGCATACCAGCGTGAATGTTTTGCAAATGTAAAGTTACACTGTGTTTTTCTGTGGTTGTAGGGCTAACTTGTGTGTGTCTTAATTTTGTGTTTTATGCAGTGTTCAGTGGTCTCAGTTTAAAGGCTATTTTATTTTCAAACTGGAGAAAGTGATGGATGATTTCAGAACCTCAGCTCCTGAACCAAGAGGGCCCCCTAATCCAAATGTGGAATATATTCCCTTTGAAGAGATGAAAGAAAGAATCCTGAAAATTGTCACTGGATTTAATGGGTATGTATGTATGACTTGTTCTTTAAAATCAGGAAAACAAAAATATTTTTCCAACTTCAGGCTTACTAGCTTATGCTATCTGTCTGTGGCTGTTCAGTTGGATTCCTCAGGCAGATGAACAGAAGTGAATATATACCTTGGAAATACATGATGGTAGTTTCAGAACTTGCACTTGATTCTGTCTTTGAATGAAAATTATGGTATATTGTGGCATGGCAGTCACTTCAGGGTTTTTTTTAATATGTAGTTAGTTTTTAAGTATAATTCAATGAAGCATAGCATTAGTATGTGCATTTAAGAGGTAAAATACGCAGCAAATTCAGATTTCTTTCAATGTGGAAGTTTTTGGTGTTCGGATCTCAATTGCTTTGTGGCAGCTTGGTAGCTTTTGAAGAAGTAACACTATGTTAAATGTTAAACATGACTCCAAGGCAAAGCATACCTGGTTTTGGATTGTTAAATTTTGCCAGATTTAATTGAGAGACTTGAAGTATTCAGTCTATTCTTGCAGTGCCTTAGGTTGAAGTATATACCCTTCGCTGGTTTTGTTGTTGGGGCAGTTTTGTTTCCTTTAAAATAAACCTCCTGGTGGTAGTTGGGATTTTGTTTCCTTGTTCTCCCCTTCCTTTTATTTAGAGTATCTATTTTAAATAACTTAAATACTATTTTTCTTGTTTCTAAACTTGATTACATATTTTACCATAAGCTGAATCATCCTGCTTGTGGGTGCCAGTGCTTGCTTAAAAGAGACTTTCAACGTTTTTCTCAGCTTGTCTGAAAATGGGCATGCTATAAAACTTCCTTTCCTGTTATCCTGAAACTTCAGATTTGGAAGTACTGCTAAGATATGTTTAGTATCATATTTTGATGCAAGATTAATAACTTTTGCTGTCATCGTTCCATACTACCTAGTTTATTTGCAGTTTGTGTCTCTTACAAATTGCATCTCACTTCTACCTCCCACTGCCAAATTGCTCTTGTGTAGGATACTTAAAAGAATTTGAAATTTAGCTTGTTCTCACCTCCCCAGTATTTACACTGGGTTAGTTCACTGAAGGAATTTAAAAACAAACCTATTTTTTATGCCTGTGTCTCTCTCCCCTGCCTCCCCCAGCTTTTTGTTAATGCTTCACTGCCCACAAGATGCGTTATGCTCTCACGTGGAGACAGCTAGTGAATGAATGGGCTGCTGTTATCTTCTGTTGTTCCCAAGTGTACTAAGCTTCTGGGTGACCAAGTTTGGAACTTACTCTGGCTGTGCTATTTTGATCTGTTGCTTAACACTTCAGAGTGCTCAGCTTCCTCGCACTTTGCAGTGAACCATCCAGTCTTCGAGGAAGCAAACTGCATGTTAGTTACCCTAAAGAAAACAATACATTAGGATGCTTTAGAATCTAGGATTGCACAGTAGTTCATTTAGTAAATTCTGTAACTCTTAACAGTGAGGATGTGATTTTGAAAGGCAAAGCATATGGAGATGAGTCCAAAAAGTAACAGCAGGCCATGGTTTGCGTGATTGGATACGTGCAGGCTTCTTAGAGTTGTGTATGTTATTTCAGGGTACTGCAGTAGAGGAGGAAACTACTTGATGTGACTTTATTATTAGGATGCTTTTACTGGTTTTTAAAAGAGTGAGGAAGAGAGCTCATTAAAAGGAGCTAATTTTTTTTTATACTTCCTTATTTTGTTACTTTTAAAAATGACCCCTGTTTTGGGGTCTTTGTAGGTGAAGTGTCTTTTAAAAAACTAGCTGTTTTAACTTCACTGTACCTTACTTAACATTGTGTAATATGTGTGCAGAGCCAGATTGTCATGCTATTCTTTTTACTTTGTATAAAGAATTGCTTTGGAGTAGGAACTTCTTAAGACTTGCCATTTTCTTTATCCTTTGTTAGTGATGCAGGATCTTCCAAGGTAAGTTCCTGGAGATCTCAGATCTTCACAGCACAAATAAAATAGACATAATAATAGTCCAAACTTTTACATACTTTTTTGCTACAATTTAGTTTTGCTGCAATTCAACATAGCTGCAGTAAGTAATTTTCCCAGATCTCTCTTGAATCTGGTACCTACAATGAAGTTTTTGTTTGTAATTCATTCTGAACTGCTAGGAAGTGCAGTTTTGAGTGTGTTTGTATAGAATTTTAAGTGGTTACCTTAAGTAGGCAGATTAGGACTATTCATGCAGCTCATGTACCGAACTAATTAAACTTCTAAGCATTAATGATCAATTCTCATGCTCTTATATTGGTGTTCATGTATGAATTTACACCAAGTTCAATTACTTTTATTTGAAAACAGCATTTTTAAACTATTTTAAAATAATAGTTTTAAAGAAAAGAGTTCATGAGGTGAAGTTAAACTTTGGGTTTTGCCAGTTAAAAACACCTACAAATGTTGAACAAATTACATGCAGAGCAGGTAATAGTATGACTCTTGGTGCCATCTGCTGCTCAGTAAACGAAGTTCAGTTTATTATGGAAAACTTTGGAGGGAAACGAACTGGTTTTAGCTTTTGTTTAAGCCTTTTATAGCAGAAAGTAAAATAGAAAGGCATCTTTGGGGCTTAGTTGCAGGCTGAACACTTTTTGAGCGTACTTATTCCCCAAGTAGCCAGAACTGTATTGAGGATCATAAAATACTTTGTCTTGGCACTCCAGGCACAGATAAATAAAAATTAGCCAGGCAATGATTCTCCAGGATACCGTATAAATTTGGCTGATGAAAAATAACTTAAACTGTGGAAAAGTTAAAGATCAAATAAATTCTGCTTTGTGATTGAATTAGAGCTGGGAAAGTGTTTAAAAGAGCACTACACAGAAGCTGAGCATCATAAAGAATTTGGGTGTCAGAACAATTAGTGGCTGACCAGAAGTTGAACAGCAGCACTAGTTGATAGTAAGGAAGCTTTGGGGAAATTAATGATGAAAGAACTGTTGTCAAGCTTAAGAGCCTTTGTGTACGAAGCTGAATTAAAAGGAACACTTGTTCCTGATTTGTTCTGGTTTGTAATTCCAAACTTTGGGGATGGGGGAGGAGATACTAGGGAGGTGAAACCTGTTTTGCCTCTGAGCCAAACCCTTATTTGTGCTGCTTTATTCGCTTTTAAGCAGTAAGATGTCAAAACAAATGTTTTATAAATACTGTTATCTTGTAGCATTACTTTTTTAAAGTGCTTAGTATAGTTACTCTCCACAGCTGATTGATGGAGCTAATCTTCACCATCTTTCTAGTCTTAGAAGACAAGAGAAGTTAGTACAGTGTAATGCAAGGGAAGGCGTTAGCTAATAAGGTAAATGTGAAATACCCTGTTTTTTCAGGTAGCTGATGGAACTAGGGCTGTGTTGTAGCCTACCTTCTGTACCTCCTTCCTGTTTTCCAGTTGAGGATTACAACTTGCTCAATAACATAATACACAGACAATTCTGAAAACCCTAATTAAGTTCTTGATACTTCCTCACTCTGATTACTGCATTTAGTTAAAGTGAAGTGTCATGTAGTATTATAAATCACAGCTGTGCTCACCTGTTTTTGCTGAACTAGGACCTGTTTTTTTAAGATGTGGCTTTTTACCTGATGAACTAACTTTGAGGTGATGTACTGTGTCAGCTAATGAAATAGGTTTAAGATGCTATGTACTGAGTTCTTTTAAAAAAAATTAAAAATTGAATTTTTACAAAAACTCACTGTATAGGATATATATGCACATATGTATGTAAGTCTGTACTGATCTTGCTTTGGATTTGGTGTATGAGTCATATTCCCAATCAAGGAATGATTCTTAAATATTGTATCAAAAGTTACTCTTAAACATTTTTTAAATGTTAATGGCTTCAGCTTCAAGTACTTAACTCTAAAAATGCATAATTATTTTATTGCAGTAGCTTTTCAAAGTCTCTTACTGTTTTGTCAAAAGTCACAGAAGTTTGTTAAAATGTGACACTGGATTTGCAGTGAAGGTGTATGACATCTCAGGTAACTGGCAAATCTGTGTGAGGTATTGCTTGTCTGAAAGGTCAGTTCCTCATTTAAGCAGGGATTGAGTGCCGGATTGTCAGAAAGCAACGTGTGAATGTGATGCTTATGGATTTATATATCTTACTCTGATTTTAATTATATTTACTGAGCTGTTCCTTGATAGCTAAGTATACTGAGCAGTTTTAGCAAAAGAGAGTCTTTGTAACAGCTGAAGTATAATGGTTCCATTAATGCAAATATTTGGTGCTTTTCTGTAAAAACATTTTGTAAAACATTAAATAAACTAAAGTTGAGAATTTTTTAGCCCTAGTGTGTATGACTCAAATTTCTTTTAAATTGCTTACCATTTCTGTTGTATATATTTGAATAATAAATACAGCCTTAATCAATTTAACTGTTGATGATCTGATTTCATTGTTGTAATGAATTGAGTTGTGGGATGATGCATTTAGGAGCCTATGTAAGAGTTCTGTGGTGGTGGTGAGCACAAGAGTGCTTTATCTCTGTATGAGTTACTACCTTGTATTGCTAATGGTAACACATTTCAGGAGTGTTTTCTTTCTGCCTTCTCAGTAAGGGGGAGAAAACAAGAACATTGATGCTTCCTAGCAGTCGTACTCGTTAAAAGAAAATTAAATTGTTATAAATCTATTTTATTGCAGCATCCCCTTCACTATTCAGCGACTCTGTGAGTTGCTGACAGATCCTAGGAGGAATTACACGGGAACAGACAAATTTCTAAGAGGTGTGGAAAAGGTATGTATTTTTCTGAGGGAGGGTGCAGCTAAACAGTCACAACTATGTGACCTTAAGGGTCCCGTCTACCTCAAACCTGTTCTATGATTCTGTGAGCTACCATTTAAATAACTTCTGAATTATCTCTCATAGTCATGCTATGGCTTATAGCTACTCTGAGTGTATGAGTTTGTTTTATGCTTTTTTAACATTAAAAAGCAGCTGTAAAATAACTGATTTAAGACCTAAAAGTTGTGATTCCTAATAGCTATGCAGTACCAAACTGTAGTTTGTGGAGGGTCTAATGTCACTTTTTATATTGAATCAGATGAAATAACTTGAATTTTTTGATCAGGCATTTCTGTCCACATTTGGGTTCAGATTAGATCTATTAGGTGAGGAAGGCAGGCACCTTCTCCCCGGTGTCTTTTGTTTCAGTATATAAATCCTCTTATGTAGAGGCTGTGCCTTCATAAAAGCATACAGATGTAATTTACTGCTATTTCATAGCTTAGGTCAGTGTGGGATCTTTCAAAAGTAGGTAACAGGCTTTCAGGATGTGATTCCGCCTAAGATTTTCTTGATGGTGAAATTGGCTTGAGGTTTCTACTTAGACCGGTTGGAGAAAGGTTAACTTGTAAATGGATTGGTTTTTACTCTTACAGTGGGTGTAATCAGGTGTGTTTTTGCAAGGTAAGATGGACAGGAATAAATGATGAGACAGGGATTTCAGAAAGCAGTTTCTTAGAGAAAACTGAGATTTGTGAAAGTACACTTCAGGTTTTATGGAGAGCCCTCGTTAAAGTTCACCTAGAATAATTTAGCTGCCCCTATGATAAAAGCTTCCCTCTACATATAACTGGGATAAGTATCAATTTGAAGAGAAATTTACTATTTTTTTTAGGCTGGGTTTCTAGATGTTAAAATTAATGTAGTTTGCCATGGCATTCTGGGGGAGAGGGTGCTAAGCAAAACATACTGAATTAATTGTTGTTTCTGCTCGTTGTTTTTGTGGGGCCAGAATAATTTAATATGTTAAATATGCCTCTGCCCAAAGTGGGTAGTAGTGCTTGTACACTTCCGAATGCAGGACTTGTGTATAAATTAACCAGTAAAAGAAGATACAGTAATTGAAGTTTTTCAGCAGTATTCAGAAGCATTTTTGGCATACTTCACTTTCCAGCCATACTTCAGTAAGAAAATCCAAACACTTGGGCCTGAGGCTTAATATGCTGGTCTCACTATGACAGTAACCTGCTTAGGAAAAATACTGACTTTGCGTGCATTTGTGGCCTGACCATTTAAAGAGGGAGCAGAGATACTTCATGTATCTCTCATCTGGTGGTTGCTTTCAACCCGATCTTCTGCAGGGGTACTTTAACAGATAAAAAGAAAAACCTGCAATACTGAGTTTTGTGGCGTTGTCAGGAGCTGAAGTTTGTTTCTGAACTCTTGATTTGTTTGTATTACAGAATGTCATGGTTGTCAGCTGTGTATATCCATCTTCAGAGTAAGTATTATCTTTTTATTGAAACATTAGAGTTGTGTTAGTAGAGGCCCTAGAGTGTCTCTAATGTATTTCTCTTGCCCATGGTGGTTATATCAAAAGGCACATGTATCCAAAAGACCTGCAGAGTTCAGGTCTCATTATCAGTAGCTAAGTCCACAGTAGTAGCAGTAGTCTGCAAGTGTTACACATAGTAATCAGAGGCAGCTTTGGAATGAGATCTGTGGTGCCCTGCAGTATTGTCCCCAAACACTGAGCTGTTGCTGTGTGCCGTAGCTGGTGGTGGGAAAAATGGATCCCCTCGATAACAGCAGTGCTGTGAGTTCATATCCTAGTCTGTTCCTCTAGTGTGGTGTAGAGAGAGCGAGCACCCCTTGAGGACTGGTGGTGGGGAACTGTTTTAGTTGGGAGGAGGAATCCTGTGAAAACCAGTTTAATTTAGTTTTTTATTAATCATACCTTTTTTGTTGTTAGGAAAAATAATTCCAATAGTTTAAATCGGATGAATGGTGTTATGTTCCCAGGAAACTCACCAGGGTACTCTGACAGGTAAGCTTAGTTTTGGGAGTTAACATTTTCTGGGTAAAATCAATATAGTTCTGGAAACAGCTGGTGCTGTTCTATTATTCTTCATTACTGACTCCGATCTCAAAAATGGGATGTGGTATGGAGTACTGGGGGAAGGAGGGAAGAATGAATATGAATATACATACTGTGTGCTCTGTTTAGTTATCTTTTTGTAACCTCATTATGTAGAACTTTTTTGTTATTTTAAAGTCTTGATGATGGTTTGCCTGTTGTAGGCAAGGAAATTCTTATTTAATACAAAATAGCAAAGTATATGTAGTATACTGTACCTGATGTGTTTTATTAATCTTTTAAAATGAGGCTATAGCTCCTTTCTGCCTTTTTGGAACAAATTGCTTTACTAAAAGAATGGGTTCATTTCTTATTATTTTTAAAGATCTAATGTAAATGGTCCTGGAACTCCCAGACCAGTAAATCGACCGAAGGTTTCTTTGTCAACCCCTATGACAACAAACGGTTTGCCGGACAACACAGAGCATAAAGAATCAAGCTTGCAGCAAACGGAAGATAAAAAACACAGGTTTGTGAGGAGTAGTGTTATTTTGAGGTTTTATTGTTCTCTTTTTTTTCTTTTCTCCCACTTCTACTTAAATACTGTAAAAGAGAATGGTCACCTGGGGTGGCATAATTAAGTCTTAACACACAGCATCAGAATTTGACATTTACTTAACTACTGTTTGTCTAGACTATAGCTCAGATTTCCACAGTTGCAGGAACATATCTGGTAAGTTTATGGGATGTCTAATAAAAATCAAGAGTGACTAATAGAGTTCAGAAATTGTGTCAGGATGTTATGCTATACCCAGATGCTTGCCATGAATTCTGACTGTAGGACCTGTCTGTTTGGGACCCACCAGAGTAGCCCGATCACTCTGTTTTCATCACCAATCCGGTGAAGGAATAATGGCTTTAAGCTTTTGTTATGTAGTAGGTGAAGTGGGTCTATTGTTATCTCTTGAGGAGTGTATCTAGTCCTAAGTATGACAAGATACAGAATGTTTTTCCTCAATAAAAACTTTTGTTGTTTGTAGTGAATCACCAGCATCTGAATCAGAAGGTGCTCAGAGCAGCCCGGTTAAAAATAAGCACTCTGAAGATGATCCTGCAGAAGCAGAAGGACATGAGGTAAAAAGACTTAAATTTGACAAGGAAGGGGAAGCCAGAGATGCACCTAACCAAACTGCCTCCAGTGAAGTTTCTTTAGGCATGGGGGAAGAGAAAGAACCATCCTCTACATCTCAGGATAAAGAAAAAGAAGCTACTTGTGCCCGACAGCGCTGTACAGAGGAAGAGGAGGAAGGTATTTCAGACATTTGTGTGGGTTGTGGGTTTTTTCTCTTAGCATTTTCTTTGCTGGAGGCCACTGTGGTTGGGATTGCTGAATGTACCTGGCTCTGCATAAAGATGAACTACTTGTTCATACTTCTGTTACATGTTATTTAGCAATTCTTTTAATTCTTCCTTTCTCTTTGTCATGCATCTCTAATTTAAAAATTATGAAAAGGTACTTAGAATCTTAGGCAGTAAATTACATGAGAGTGGTAATGTTACACCAGGAATTTGTGAATCCCTGTTGTAGGGTACCATCAGATGTTCTCATCCCTTCTCTGGAAGGGTCATATCTATGATTGTCTTTATATCCATTTTTTTGTAAATTACTGAAGTTGCATTCTTTCAGCAATCCCTCCAGATGCTTTTCGAACAGTGAAAATTGCCTTACTCTAAGGCAGGCCCTTATTAAGAAAAGAGAATTGCAATTAAGAGACTGATCTAGACTTTACATATTCTCTAAAGTTTCCTTTTGATACTTAATTTTTATGGCTTATATATTTGTGTAGATGCTCCTGTAGATCATAGTGGATATATGTTTGAAACAGTAATGTTTTCAACACTGTTAAAACACAGTTTCTGAAGGCAAAAGAAGGAAAAGGGGCAAGGAAGAATAAGTTACTTGTTAGACCATGTATTTATCTGCTGAATCTTCACTAAGTCCTTTTTAATACAGAAAGGACTTTATTTGATGGTATAGCAGGAGAGTCTGGCTGTCCTGAGGAAGATGTCTAATACTTAGAGCTTCAAATAAAATGGGGTTTGTCAGTTTTTCCTGTCCTTGGCTGTGCTGTAGAAGTGTTGTTACTGTAGAAAGTAGTGGGATGAAGGTATGTTTCAAAATGCCGTAGGAAGTAATACTGTGCTTTCACTGTTCCTAGAGTCCTTCATGTCTCCCAGAAATGTTGGTCCAGACAGAAAAGATCAAGAAAAAGACACTGAATCCTCAACTGTGAATGAAGAGACCTCTGAGGAGAACAATCAAATGGAGGAGTCTGATCAGTCTCAAGCAGAGAAGGATTTACACTCGGATGACAGTGAAATTAGTGGATCTGCCAGTAGTGGAGCTGACTGCAGTGAAACTGAAGAGTTAGGGCCCTACGCTAGTGAAACTCCAGAGATTTCATCAGAGACCCCTATGGAAAACAGCGATGAAGCCACAGAAGTTGCAGATGAACCTATGGAGCAAGACTAATTTAAATACACTTAGATGCAGTATTTTCCATAAGGCTCCGGTTTTACACTGTATAAATTTTATGTAATAAAGTGGACCTTTAGTTTTACAAAAAAAGAAGCAGGTTGTAAAATAAACTTCTCCATGGATTGAACCTTGAAAGAGTTGTACATGATAAGAACTGTGAATACCAGCTCCTTCAGGTCCTGCTTACCGCTGAACTTTCGTTTGGTCAAATCAGTGGTTTGTGTATAGTTTTTTTTATTTAGAATAAAAGTTTTTAAACTGGAAGGTAATTATAATTTTGACAACTTTTTTGGAGATTACCACACCTAGTTGTATGTAAGCAAGAAAGCTTTTTGTCTTGTCTTTTTCTGACAGCTATGGCAGTTACTTCATATTTTTGGTTACAGTTTCAACATTTGACATGTGAAATATGGGGTTTCATGCTGGTTTCCAGATTTTTATTTGAATACACACAGAAAACTTAGGTTGTGTGTTTAAAATGTGTTACATTTCACACACATATATGCAGGCGTGCACACGTATGTGTACCCTCACTGTTCTAAGGGGGAAATGGTATATTTTTCTGTTTCTGTAAAAGATAAATACAGCAAATACTTTTTCTATAGGAAAAGACTGAGTCCACCACTCAAGGCGCTTTGTTTTGTCTCTGGAAAACAAAACAAATGAAATCTGGCCCATATGAAACCCTGGAAATACTAACATTGTTGAAAACACCAGAGTAAACACATTCCAAGAGAACTGTTCGGATTACAACACTTTTGTATACTTCTGAGGTGCCTGAGTGAAAGTATTTCATTTATTTATGAGAAAATGTGCTTTATGTTGAGAACGTTGTAATCAAAACATTAGCTTAAACTTTTGTAGAAGAAATGTTTGAAAAAATACGTTAAGAAAATATCCAGGATGAAATGAACAGGTACTTGCCTTTTTGAGTGCTTCTTGCAGCATTGTGAATATTGTAGAGAAGTCTCAAAATTATTCATAGGGTATGCAAATGGCATCGTATGGTCACACCACTGTCTTGGAAGAATTAATATATATATACGACCGTAGTATGTACCTGAGCTAAACAACTAAAAGGTTTAGGGGGTGCATAGAAATCACCACGATTTGTATAACATTTTGGAAGTGAACTAAATATTTTTGAACATGCTACTTTGACAGCCAGTGTTACGTTTTTTTCAAACCAGCTCAAAGCACAAACTACTGCTTTAAACTCTCGATATTTTCCAGTTCCCATATTTAAAGACATGCAAGCTGCAACCTCCCGGTCACAATTACTGGCTGCCAAATTTATACCTGTTTCTTCAACTGTACCTTTTTGATATTTAGAATTTTTAAATTTCTGTAAAGTAGATTTTTGTAGATTGTAATGAGTGCTCACTGCCATTGTGAAACGGTATATAATTGTATAATTTCTGTGTGTAAACTGAATGCTTGGGCTTTCAATACAGTATTCATATAAAGCAATAAATATTAATGTTATGAAATAACTGAGTACATTTTATCAGAATTGTCCCTCTTCGGTTTTAAGTTCACATACCTGAAGTACAAAAATGACCTCTAAAAATGCATGCTGATAGTTTCTTGTACGACATGGTATGCTTTGTATCATTTTGGGGAAACCTAGATTTTGATTAATAGAATGATTTGGCTCAGTTGAAATATTTATTGAAGTTATTTCTTGCTGATGTTACCTACCAAGTTCTAAGCAGACAGGATTCAGGGAGATGCTTGCAAAAAAAAAATTTAAAAAAAAAATCCTATTGATTGAAATCCCCTTCTAGAAGGAAAACTGTACTTGACTCATATTCATTGTGCTTAAGGGTTGGATGTGTATTATAAAAGGACTGAACCAAATTGTTGAAATTAGGAAAGTTTAAAAATAGTAACATTTTACACTTCTCTTTGTTTTTGTGTTTGGTTTGGTCTTTCTTCCTGTGGGAATATTTTGCCAATGAGAACAAAATTTTAAAATTTCTAAGTTTAGAGATTTCTGAAATTTTCTTTAGACTGTTTATTTGTGAAGATATTGTCAATAAACTTGTTCTTTAAGCACCTGTGACCTTCTGGTACATTTGTTTTACCAGCAGTAGTGCCACTGTTGTAAAGACATGAAGAACTTTGAGGTATGGATCTATTCATATATCAGCAATATAGTTTTTCTAATAGCTAATAAAAAGGGAAATAATGCTTTAACATCACAATATGTATCTTAAACATTAAATACGTCTGCCTTACTGAAGACTGCATTTACTAAATTGGAGGAAGTGCATTTAAAACCCCAAACCTCCACATGTCTAAGCAGGCACATTGTCAGAGGCATCACACACCTCCAGGTATGGAGGCAGCAGCAGTGAATCTATTTTCATAACTTGTATTTATCTAAATCTGGATGCTGTGAGTCCCGGAATTACGCACGCCAGGAGTGTGATCACTTACGCAGCTATTCAGGCAGAACTGGAAGTGCGTGCTCAAACCCCAGCAAATGAGGGCATGGGCGTATTTCCTATTAAAAAACAACTAAGAGTATTTTATGGGGCTAGAATATGACTAGGAGATGTAATTGGGTTTATTCCTCAGCATGAGGTGAAGGTCAGCCCTTAATTCTGCTCTTGATAGTGAATACATGAAGTGCTGTCTCGGGAAAGATGATTCTGAGAGGCTGTGTCAGCCTTGGCTTTTCAACCTTGGGGGCTACTTCCATGCTCACCCTGTGCTTTCTGGTAACAGTGTGTGTTGGGTGTTACAGTGACCAGTATGTTAAATGTTCACAGATGTCTTTGGGTTGATTCAGTTGAGGGAGAAGTTGCTGGAATTTGGGGTTAATATTTGTGTTGGAGCTTCTGCTGGGCACAGTGGCCAGGCTCCTTGAACCATTGGGCCTTTTCTGCAAAGCCTTGGGTCCTTGTCTGCCCTGAGGAGCTCAGGATGGTGGCTCTGGGGCTGTGTCCTGGCCTGCAGCTCTCTGAGGCAGTGTGAAGTTTTAGGTAAGGATTACTGCTGCTTTTTTTGTTGCTAACCAGGCCCAGGACAAATTTGGATTTTTTTTTTAAAGCCTCTTGGGTCTACTGCTGGCTTGAACAAAGTGAATTTTTTTTCACTAAAAAAAAAAGGCATGCAGGTTTCCAAGGCTAAGGCACCTCTACCCACAGCACTGAGTTTCTACTGCTTTTCTTTCAACACTTGAGGAGGAAATAGTCCTAGCTGGAAAAGTACATTGGAATTGTGTTTCAGTGTATGCTAGCCTACGGGATGCAGGAAACGGGCTGAAAAATGCTGCTGCTGCTGCTTCGGTCTGTGAGAAACTTTGTATGTGTGGTGTTTTCTTAACTTGAGCAGTTCACTTAAAAGCTGCATCGTGACTCCAGCAAGATGGTTCTGGGACAAAGGAATTGAGCTTTTATTTTTAGCTTCTTTGTTAATTGTAGGGACGGTGGTGGTGGGGGAAATGAGCTGAAGCCTGATAGAATCTTGTTTATGTGAGTTTTCTGTTGCAATAGTTCAGCAGTAACCTAGTGATTAATTAAAAAAACAAAAAATGTTTTTTTTTTTTCTGGAGTGAATGCCTTCTGTTGACTGCGACTGTACAAAACACCCTTCTGCAAATCCACTGGCAATTTCTATCCATATAGTGCATTTCTGGGAAGGGCATAAAGGTTTATTTTATTTGCATCTCGATGTCCTGAGGTCAGTGTTTGTCAGGCATGTCTGGAAGAGGTGTGGAGTACTGCAGGTGACATCCCTGCTGTTCATCAGAGCTCTCCATCCTCATTTCCCTCAAGGATGTTCATGGCAGCAGAATCTTCACGGATGTAATGTTCTTTCGGTGTCTGTGTGGTTTAATTGGAAGGGGTTAGTTCTGAAAGGTGTGGGTGCTACCATGTACCTATGCATTTGTGTGGCCTGTAGTTGTGTAGGGGACTCATTCTGCTGCTGGGTCTCTCCTGCAGCCTGGTCGCTGTAATGGATTCATGGCATATTTTGTCTCTGTATTTGTGAACAGGTTCTGCAGCACAAGGCCCCCTCTTTCCAGGAGTCCTGTAGCCTGTCCAACCGTACTCATGCCAAGAAGTGATCTCCTGCACGCTTCAGTCCTCAGGTGAGGAAACGGTCAGGTGCTGCCCAGCTGCAAGGGGACGTTCTGGTTCCTGAGGGCAGAAACGGCACTCGCGTTTTGATTCTGATGGCCGCTTCCTGCACGGGAACAAGGCACCCGAACTCATTCCCCGACTTTCGGGGGTACAGAGTCCGGCAGCGCCCCGGGCAGGCAATAACTGCGGCTCATGGCGGACGCGCCCGCCTCAGGCAAGCCGCGCGCTGAGCCTGAGGGGTGGCGCCGGGGGGCCCCGCCCTCACCCCGCGTGTGCTGTGCCGTGCCACTGGCGGCCGGCAGAGGGCGCCGTCGCCTCGGGAACGCGGGCAAGAGGCGGCGCCATTTTGTGGGCGGGAGGGCGGAGGCGCTGACTGACTGAATGACTGACAGACGGACCGATTGACGACCGACCGCCGGCTGGACGCGTACGGCGACTCCCCGCCTGCAGTCCCGGGCGTGCGTCCCGTCCCGACGGACACGCGGCTCCCCTCCGTAATGAAAGAGAGTCTCCTCCAGTGAGAGGCGGGCGGCGGGCCGGGCAGTGCTGTGCCTGAGGCGGCTCCGACCTGCCGCCGGCCGAGAGGTCAGAGCATCCAGCCGGGGGATGGACGCGTTCCGCTGGGGGAACGCTCAGCAGTTCTGCGTTTACATCGGAAACGGCCTGAAACCCTCAGTGCAGCGAGACGTTAAACAGCAGTATCGCAGCTACCCTCTCGAAGGTCCCAGCTCTCACCTGCTGAGACATCAAATTGACTTCCCCCGCTTCAGGAGCCGAGCTCACGAGTTAACACTCACTTCTTGTTTAACTAACAAGCCACAGGTACTCTAAGAAATCCTGCTTCTTTACTTCACACCTTCACAAAACCTCCTCTTCAGTTTGCACCCTTGTTTCCAGTGAAAATCGAGCCGTTCCTATATTATTTTCATGCTCCAGGAGGTGGAGCTTTAGATTAACCATGCTGGGACACAGCAGAACTGGCAATGCTGTCCCGTATCGGCCCAAGAGTCAGCAGAGCAACAGTTTTTTTCTCCTTCCCTGCCCAAAGCTGGAAAACTGGGTAACTTTGTTCCTGTATCCACGGGTCACAATGGGTTGAAAGTTAAATACCTGTTTCCCTGAGCAGGACCCAGCCCAGCTTGTCAGGAGATGGAGGGAACGGATACGGTGCGCCAGGCCTGCATCATTTCCCAGCCTCTAAACTCCTCCATGATGTCTCTGCAACCCTCTCAATTACAAGTGCCATTGCAGCAGGGCTGTGGCAGTGGAAGAGGTCTCAAGAAGTCAGTCTCAGAGTGTGATGTGCTGCAGAGAGGAGAGGTGAGACCTCTGCTTAGGAAAGGGAAATTACAGATTTAGATAACCAAAAGGAAAGAGACCAGGTGTTGGGAGAGTGGTAAGATCTGGAATAGCTCACCCAGCTTTCTCAGACCCCCTCTCCCTGTTTGTTCCCTGTGAGGGAGTCCAGGTGTAGGGTTTGCGGTGAATTCATTGGGGAATGATTCATGTGAACTCCTGACCAAGCCTGGGAGCAGGACATTCACATGTGTCTTCTCCCTGCCAAGGTGAATGCTCTGATCACTGGGCTACCAGGTGATGCCCAGGCTTGCTCTTTTCTGGACCTATTCAACTTTGACTCTTCTGTTTCACAAGGGATAAGTTAAAGTCATGCGGACAATAAGAAACTTCTGTTACCATGAGGCACTTCTTCCTATGTAGCAGTGTAATTTACAACACAACCTTCTTTAAAAAGAAAAGAAATGCCTTGTTTTCTGTGGTGGTGTAGGAATACCAGAATAGATCTGCGTCTCTCAGAGTCTTACCAGCTTCTTTCTACTTCTGTTCTTTTGATTATTTATTCCTTTCTGCATTCTCTTTGACTTTCAACTCAGTCAAAGAGCTGTACTCCATGCACCAAAGGCCCTCCTCTTCAGATCTCCCGTTCTGACTGCAGGTCTTGGCTATCTCATTTAAATACATGTATTCAAGGGGTCCTGAGTGTGGCAAAGACTAGAACTAGACACAGAGCCTCTGCTCAAAGATCTGGCAGTACCACTGGCACCATACCCCACAGAAAATCAACTGTGGGCTGTGTGATCTTAAAGGGGTGTGATCTTAACAGGGGTTGTTCTCTAAACAGAGGAGTTTTGCATTACTAAGGCATTATTGCAGAGCTTGTGTTGGTTCACAGATGCCTTGGCAGGATTTTGCAGTTGGGGAGAACACTCTCCGTACCCCTATCCTGTAGATCTGCATGTAAACATGGAGAGGTATGGCCTCCTAGAGCTGAGTTACTCTGTGGTCCCTAAGTAAACAGCCTTTAAATGTAAATATTTTCTTCCCAACCATTTAAAATGTTTATGGTAGGGATTTCATCTTTATGTCTTCTTAAGCTCTTACGTAATTTTTAAATGATAAAATGAATTTCCAGTTTAAGAACTTTAAGAAAAACATTAACCTAATCTTTGCATTTTCCTAAGAAATCTCCATCAGAGGGTCAGTAAATAGATGCATCTCTTGTAGTGCCTAGCAATAAACCCTCAGATATTTAAAAAATAGGCTAGCCAGAGTTTTGCACTGTAACACAAATAAGACTAGATGTTGAAAAACTGTTCCTCAGTGAAAAACTGAGGCCTTTGAAAGCACCCCTTCACATGCAGTGGCAGTGGGGTTCCTCACTGTTAGCATCTAATTTATTTCACCTGAGAGTATGAGCTGGTAGCAATACAGACTCATCAGCCTGGCAGCAGATGGGTGGGATAAAAAGGTTGGTTGTGCTGCTGGGGTTGTTGGTGGGTTTTGCTGATTCTCTGTAGGTAAGGTACTTTTTGGTCTCTGCTGTGCCTAAATAAGAAGCAAAGGTGCTGTTTATGATTCAGTGAAATGTGATTTAATAGGAGGGGGAGCTGTGTGATGTAGTGATAGCTGATGTAATAATAAAATGGCTGGGGCACTGACCTAATGAGTGGAAGATGGGGTTTTGGAAGGAGAGAGGTCTTGATGTAAGAGTGTCTTGTTGCTTCAGGTGCCTTCTAATAAAGGGGGAGCTTTTAACCCAGGGCTGTGGAGGTACTGTAACATCTACTCTTTGGTAGTAGGGGAGGTGTAATCTTTAAGGGGGAAGGGGGTGAGAAGTCCAGCTCTGAAGTTACTTCAGCTGAATTTGAGCTAAGTATCTCTGGATTGATGAGAGCTCCTGGTCCTTCCTTTCCTCTTTCTAAAATGAGTGAAAAGAGGGGCACTTGTTGTGTGTTGTGGCTCTTTAGATTTAAGCCACTGTCTTACTCTGGGAAACTGGTATCTTGCAGAGTGCAGCACCTTCAGGGAGCAGTGTGGCTTTGATCGGCTTTTGTTAATGAGCAAAGCATCTAATAAAGTACTCCCCTTCCAACAGAAGTATCTTATGAGATACTAGTGAGCTGTTTTGTAGTGGTTTCTCAGGCCTAACACAGGGCTGCTCTGTTACTGCCAGTTACACATGGAAAAAGTGGTAAGTTCACCTTGGTGGGAGAAGCACAAAAAATGTATGAACTGTGTGGCTGCCACAGAGCATTAAAGAAACAAACAGCTTTGTATCATGCAGGTGAGCTATAAAGTACAGACAGATGGACAGGTGAGCTTCTCATCTGGTATATCTGGGCTCTCCAAAGGAGTAGCCAGCCAGCACAGGCAATGTGTTGATTCTTGTTGTGTGGCACCTGGCTGTTAGATCTGGCTTTGATTCCTTTTTAGGGTAATTCTTAAGCGTGATTCTGGTCAGTTCCCAGCCTGCAGGGATAAATGACCAGATTTTTCTCTTTCCAAGTGGGCTGTAAAAAAAGAAATGTAGTTTGGGACAGTAGTAGCTTCAACTTGTATGTGTGCCCTGAGACGAGCTGGGTTTGAGCTGTGATCCATGAAAGGGCCTTAGGAGCGCTGAATTCTTCTGCGTGGGGTTAATGACAAACTGAGAAAGGCAGCCAGCCTCCCATGGCTAAAATAATTTCCCCACGCAGCACCTTCTGCAGGGATGTGTCTGTGCTGCAGCTGTATTGTTCCCCAATTAGTGTTGGACCGGTAGCTGCAGCAGAGCCGAGCCCTGTGATCTGACAGCATGAGGCTTGTCTGTTTTCACGTGGTGTTTGCACTTGTGAATGTCTGATGTTTCTCTTGAAACCCACAGTCTGATTCCAAACTCTGCTCAGCTGCTCTTCTGCTGTAGCAGTGTCTGCCCAGTATGGATGTGTTCGTGAATTTACCTTCCTCCATCAAACTGCCTGATCTGGGGTGGGCTTTCCATGTCAGTCTGTAGGAGAACATGCTGATGTATGGTCTCTCCCCCTTTCCCACCCACCCCAGGAATTCTTTAGCACAGACTAAATGGGAGAGGGCATGACAGCTAGCGCTGGGCAGATGTGAAGAGCAGCTGGTAGTAAACGAGCACTTTGAGTGATCTATGGACAAAATCTGAGAGGTCAACCATAAGATCTTTGATCAGGGCAACTCACTTGAAGGACAGACTTAACAGGAATGCAGGGTTAAGCCTGACAATAAAAGTAGCTTCTAAACCCCTCTCTTCCTAGCAACCTCCTCTTGTCAATTCAGTTGTATAAAACATTAAAGAAGTGTATGTTTACATTGCAGTCTGCTGCTTTTAAAAATGAAAGCATTTATTTGATGGTGAACTTGTCTGATTGTGGCTGCACAGACTCTCTGCCTGGCTAGTTGTGAGCCACCACAGCAGTGCCAGCTGCCATGCTCAAGATAGACTTGTATATAGCTGGAACTTAAATATGTGGGAAGGCTGGGCAACTTTTGTCTTAGTTTAAATAATGCTGTTAAAAAAGGCTATTTAAAAAACCTTCATAGAAGTGTAATGAGAAAATCTTAATGTGGGAGAGGGGTAAGACAAAGGAAAGGAGAAACTGGGAACAGGGGAAAAGAGGTATAGGTGGCTCAAACAGCGTGTGGTAGAGTGGGATTACAAACCTCTGACTTCTGAGTAAAGAAGGCTTTTCTTCCTGGAACTCAAGGTAGAAAATACCGTTTGAATGTTACCCTGTCGTTAGCCATCACTGACATGAGGCTGTTCAGAGGATCTGAATGTGTCTGTGTGGGATTTGCTAATCTAAACCTCCTGCAGATGGATGGAGGAGCTGGTTAACTACTTGTGTGAAAGGTTATTCTGTAGCTGAAATTACTTTAGGTGGCTCAGCTGTATTTTGTTAATAAAATGTGCCATCAATGGAGGAATTGGCAGTAAAGTAGCTTCTGTGTGCTTGTAAATGGCAAGCACGTTTGAAGGGCAGCAAGAGAGTGTTTGGTAGATGCAGTCAGCAGTTGTATCAGTGTGAAGTCTGTTTCTGGGATTCAGAATTTGAATGTGTTTAATTGCAGTGGGCTGATACAATTTCTAACTTGCATGAGATTCTTTCATCTGTTTTGACTGGTGTGAAGTGCACTGTGTGGGGCGCTATGCTTGCGAGTTGTGCAAAGGGAAGGAAACAGAGTGCATTCCGAATGTATTTATGTATGTGTTGGGAATACACTCTGTAGCAGCTCTGTAAAAGTAGGTTGAATAGTTTGGGGGTGGTGGCTTGGCATGGCGCATGATATCGAGTCTTTTTCATTCTAGGTATGTGAGATGGAAGGAAGGATCGTGCCAGGTGGTGATCTTCTCATAAACTTCAGCAAGTTTTAGAGTGGATTTCTGTCACCACCTTAAACACATGAGCCAGGTTGATTCTTGGTGTAGCTCTGCTATGTGAAAGGACAATTAGAATAACTGTTGATAGTAGTGCTGCAGGCTGATGCCTTGTGTTTTTTTTTTAAAAGGTTGCTCTTTTTAAGAGTCAGAAAGAATGGTCTTGAAGGTAAGACATGGGAATGACCTGCATCTTGGTTATGACACAGATTTCGTGTTACCTGGGGGAATCTTTTTTTTTAAATTTTTAAAAATTATTTGCCAGCTTCCTGCTTGTCCTCTTTATTTAGGCTGTATTGACAGGGACCTACAGTCTTTTTCTTCATGGTGTGTCCAGTACAATAAGGCCTGATCTTGGTTGGCATCTTCAGGTATTATTGTAGCATAAGTGATCTTGAACAGTGTTTCAACAGGTCTTACCTGTTCATGTGAAGTATGATGCTATTTGTAAAGGACTTTTTCCAAAAGCTCTTTCAGGGGTGGGTGCTCTGCACTGGAGTGAAACAGTGAAATACCATCACTTAAAGCTTCCAGCTGAGCTTGATGAGCTAGGTCCCGTTGACTGTTTCAATCCATGAGTGCAGTGTCTTGCCCACATTGGAAAACTGGCCCTTAAAATCATACTATGCCACTGCTTTTCATCAGTGTTTATGAAATTATGTGATTAGTTGATAGAAACATTAAACATGCTGCAGCTGGGCCATGTGAAAACTTCTAATGAGTCAGTCTGTGCATGTGTGCCTTTGTACATAGTAACTTAGGGTGACTCTTGGGTACTATTTTAACTGTTCTGCAAAGGGCCCTGTGGGCCAGCACCCCAGGGTCCTGCCCTGCAAAAAAACTCCTGGCTGTTTTTCTGCGGCTTGTTATTGTTTCAAAGTGAGTTTAAAAATGAGCTGAGGTTGCCATCTTGCTGAGCTGCCCTGTGGGGCACAGGGTTAAGGTGACCAGTCCTTAGCCTGGGCACATCTGTATTGCCAGGGAGGTGCTGTGACTGTGGTTCTGTTGATCACTTCTCTCTGCTATCACTCAGTGGTGGAGGGGCTGGCTTGCTTTGGTCAGATGGATATATCTGGCTGCGGGTGGAGATGCTGTTGCCACCTCAGGTATTATCTGTGCCCTGAGTAGCAGCAAAACTCAGGTCATCTGTGACAGAAGATTTGTTTATTTAGCTTTTTTTTTAGGCTTAGGCCTTTATTGAAGGGTCCTGAACACAGATGTGTCCTGGAGTACGTCATCCAAGCAAGGTGGCTGTCCTCAGTTTGACATTTTGGTGAGCCCCCTCCTGCCTGCTGATAAAAAGATGGGATTATGGAACAGCTGTGTTACCTCACTGCAGGGAGGGGAGCAAGGGGGGGTGGCTGTGAAAACCGCTGGTGGATCAAGTATCTGCTTAATACCAAGCAACTTAGAATAAAAATGGTATGTATTTAGACTGGGGAACTGATTCAAGGAATATGGAAATACTAAACCAAATTCTGTTTTTCTACGAACCTCAGGAAATAAACAGATTTGTTATGTGGCTTACATGTGTAGTAAGAGACACTTTTTTGTCATACAAGCCTTTCATGGTTTTTCTCGTGGCAGTAGAGTGTAGGCTTGGGAGCTTAAGGACTGAAAGGATTAATATATTCCGTTTATATTCCTGAAGTACCTAGCAGCCTCAGCCAGAGAGAAGGGCTCTTTCACAGAAGATATTATGCAGGTTTCTAAAAGAATAGTAAAAAGCCCTTCTACCACACTGTGCAGTTTATCAGTTCCCTCCAGCTTAAGAACCAGACTGTTTCTGAGGGCCTGTGTTCAATGAAGGTTTAAATCAAATGCGAGGGATATTATGTAGGAATATCAAATGAAAAACTAGTTTAATGTCAGCAGTTTTGACCAATATAGAATCATTTTTAGCTTTTATGCAAAAGCAGCAGCTGGTTTAGTGTTCTGGTGACATCTTGGATAAAAAACTTGTGCTGTAAAGGTGGGGAGAAGAGCTTTGAGCAAGTGTTTCCTCAGTCACAAGGCAAGATGTTTAAGAAACATAATGAGAGGAATGGAGAGACTCTCCCAAAATCGTAACTTAGTTTTCCTGGTCCACAGGAGTGGTGATAAAATAAGTGTGGTGTAGGAAGGAGATTTGGCATGTTAACTGTAGATTAAACACTGGAGGAGTGTGTCTAGGTGTGTCTGGAGAGCCACATGTGTTGAATTAGGCTGAACCTGGTGGGCCCTGGGGCACCATGTAGTGACTAAACCCATGTAGGGACCAGGGAGGCCATGGTACTGCTTGTCTTGTATGTTTGTCTTTGGTCAAGTGAACCTAATTCTTTTAAAGTTAGAAGAGCTGAAGATCCATCAGGTTAATCCTGGGTTTCATTCAGTGAGTTGGGATCTCTCACTTCAGTGACTACAGGCACTGCTTCTTGTGTGAAGAGCCTTCCTGATGTGTGGAAAATGTTTGGTTAAGCCTCCTAAATGATGTACATAGACATAGTATCTGAAGGCAATTTTTGCTTTCAATTAATTCTACTTTCACAGGAGCCTCAGCTCATTTGATGCCTTAACTGGGGAAGGACCAACTGGTGGAGTTGTATTCACACGTTTGGATTTAGCAACAGCTGATGTAACTATTATGAAAGCACCTAAGGTCTTATTTTGGACCCTGGAGTCTGTCTGTAACCTGGGAAAGGCTGTGTCAGCAAGGGTTGGCCCTTACTGGCATTCACAAAGGTTGGCTTTCTTGACATTTCCAAATTTGTGGCAACTGTATCATGTTTTTGATGAGTAAATTAGTAAATTGCCCAAATTTGGCAATGTCTCCCTCTGCCAAACGGAAGAGGCACTGCTGCAGTTTGTGTTCAAGCTGGCATTCCTGTACCTGAGCCACCTCCTGTCTGTCCAGGACATGGAGCTGGGTGGGGCTCTTCTGGAGTTTGGACTCTTGCTGCCCTTCTGTAAGGGACAAAACAAGGCACTAGATGCAGGTCTGTCCTGCCCTGTAACAATGTCATCCTGAGCAGCAAGTTGTTTAGTCTTTTTTTTTTTTCTTTTTTTTTTTTTCCCCCCTCAACAGAAAGGTTGTGCAAGACTTTAGGCAGCAGTAGATTGTCTCTCTGTAATCCAGAAACATTTTTTTCAGTCAACTATGCAGGCAGGTCTTGCTGGCTTCAGGTGGCCTGGGGGTAGCACTGTTAGGAAGGTGACATTTGATACTATGAAGCACGTGAAACAGATATTTTTCTTAATTTTTTTTTTGCTATTGCTGCTCCTGTTGCTCACTTAATTATAAAACCTGGACAAATGTACCTCTTGGTATAAATATTACTAATGTTGGCAGTAATTGAAGGTGAAACTGGCAAATGTATCTATCAAGCCATTTCACAAAGTAATCATTTATGAACATAGCTCTATTAATTTGTTTAGTCAGATGCAGAGAAGCAATAAAAGTGATTGACTAAAAACAATTAAAACAGTAAAAGTAAATTGTTGTGTGCATTAAAACCTGCTGAGCCTGTCAGATGAAAATTGTAGGTTTAAATGTGAAAATTAAAGCTATTGATTTTAGCTAGTGAGTATGTGGCTACCAGAGTCCTAATTTGTTCTAGTTTTCTTAGCTAAAAGTTGCTGAGACAAGAATAAAGATGATCCTAAACCTCATTCCCAAAAAGGCAAAACCCTTCAGAAAGGCATGTATGATAAATATTTGTGTTGTCTTGAAGATGGGAATGTTTTTTGGAAGACTTACATTAACTGTCAGTATCTTGACACTGCAGAACTGAATATAAATATTTACCAATAATGGTAACTTATTGTACTTCAAAGAAGGTGAAGAATGAGACACTGATGTGAGAGAAAATACAGCATTGATAGAGACTAGATTACAGGGCTTCTCACTTAATTTATGTGTGTGACTTTATTGTCATTTCATTTTTATGTGTTACAGTAAATCTTGCATTTGGTGAACTATTATTTTTAGCATTCCATTAAACTGATAGCACAAAAGGGGTGCTATATCTGGTCAGGTATTAAGGGATAGTGGTGGGGAATGAGACTCCAGTCTGGGCTTCCGCCACTGGAGAAGGGCAAGTGTCATGGATTGAACGAACCATGGCTTTAAACAAGTATTATGTGTGTTGACTTGCCAGTGTTAAGCAATAGGTCACGGTATTATTTCCTCCTATAGTTTCTTTAGGTCTCTTTATAAATCACCCCTTTAGACTCTAAAATGTAATATTTGATGGTTAACTATTTGATCAATAGGTAGAGGTGTTTTAAATCTTGTTTTGGGGAGTGTAAAGCCTGTCTTCCAACAGCCTGAGTTTTTCCTCTTTGGGGAGCAGACTCCAAGATAATTTGTGTAACTTAAAAACACTGTAATTGGGATAGTCTAAAATTTCTGCCCCTAGCATGATGTCTGCAAGTGTGGGGTGGTGGGGAGCTGCTGCTGCAGCCTTACCAGGGTTCCCTGGGTGGGAACAAGGAAGGGCCAGAGCAGCAGCAATCTGGTGAAGTGGCTGACTCTGGGTCTGTCGTGGGGAGCTCACACACAGGAGCGATAAACTCCTGGCTGAAAGGCAGTGTAGCTGATTTGGGGCATGTTGCTTGACATTCCTTCATACAACTTCAAATCTAGACTTTTGGGATGTTTGTGGAGCTGGGTGCTTAGGGTCAAAGCAGTCAGCAGCAGTGATGTATACCTTACTGACATGAACATCAACTTCTAAACTGCATTCCAGTCTGCTGGGCTGAGAGAGGGAGGGTGGCATGCAGCTTAGAGCATGGAACCACATCCTATGTGCACAGTGTGGAGTTGCTGGTAGGTTTGTCACACCAAACAGCCTCTCTTTGTGGAAGTAACCTACTGGAGAGACCTCAGTGTTGGGATGACAGAAGTGAGAGGGAGAGAGATGGGGAAAATCTTTCCATGTGCAGGAGCAGCACAGAGTTCACAGGCAATGTTTGTCTCAATAGGGGATTTTTTTTAAAATGAAAAATACAGATACTGGGGCTGATTCATTTGAACAGTGGCACACTTTGTGAAGTCTCCGTAGACTATTCCACCAGGTGAACTCAGATGAACTCTGGCAGATACTTGCAGTAGATAAAGAAAACACATACTTTGCAGTAACTGTGCAACTAGCTGAAGTTGGAACTAGGTGGTCTTTGAGATCCCTCCCAACCCAAAGCATTCTGATTCTCTTTATGCTTCTTAAAATCACCATTTATTTCAACATGCATTAAGGAAGGCACATGGTGCTACTGAAATACTATCAAGAAAGAATTAGACACCTTTTAAGGTAGTTGTTAAATATATTTAAATCACTAAACAGTGGCTCCATAATCCTTGTTTAGTAGCTTAGAGTCATGTTGGTTTTCAGCTGTTTTGAAGTGCAGGGGAAGAGTCATGTGCATCTCCTGCTACATGCTGTTTGCAAATGGATGCTGTCCTCCAGTAAGATGCAAGTCCCACAGCACTGCAGGGGTACGTCATACCATATGTCTGTCCCCTCACGTGTGTGAGGGGCGGAAGGAGGGAAGAAGCCCCCACCACAGGGTTAACTTCTAACAGTTATACCGAAGCTGTCAAAAAGGGTGTCACTTCTGGGCTCTGATTCAGCAAAGCTCATGAGCAGATGCTGAGCTGCTTTGCTGAATCAAGTTCTAGCGGATAAACTTGTCAAAAACATTTTACCTTTGTCTATGCAACTGTTGGGCCTTCCAGAAACTTCTGTGGAAAGCATATTTTTCTAATGGCAACTCTTAATTTTAAAGGAAGGTATCTCAGTTGTAGCCTGCAAGTTAAGCCAGACTAATTTTCCCATTTCTGCATTTTAAATTGATAGTTTTCCTTGAAAAGAACAAGGAACCAGAACCTGTATTAAAAATAACATTAAGGCCTTGTGTCAGAGTTAAGCATCAGCCTCTGTGTCATAAGCATGCTGATAAAAACACTAACTTGTGCCTCCCAAGTAGATTGCCTCATAATATTTGTATCATCTTTAGCATAACCATTACCTCAAAAGAATTTTCAGTTGAAGCAGAGGTTGTGAGGATGAGGAGGGGCAGTGACTTGTGTGGGAAGCCACCTAGTGAAAACTAAGCTAAATCCATTTTCTGCTGGAGCATATGTCTTTTGTTATCAAGTCTCATAATGATGCAAGTGACAATTGGGAAATGTAGTCTTCAAATGGAAAGGGAAAACAAACAGCATTCCAATTAACTGAGTAGGTCTTTTCCCTGCATGTATGACACATGACAGCTTGCTCTTATAGTAGTTCTGTCTCATTTTCCATTAAATAATGAAATACAGTGCTCAGGCAGTGATCCCTGTAGAGGATTAGGACAAATCTGTGTGACCACAAATGGACAATAGCTTTTATGAGTATCCTATAGCAATGAAGTGAGATAGTTAAATTTTTATGGTTTCACATATGCAGTAGATGTCCTGACTGTGCATTTTTATATAAACAATCACTTATTCACACCAATTTCATTTTCATCAGTCCTAAAACTCGATGTGTTTTATGTTTAGCATTATCACAGTAGGAAACTATTCCTTTGAGAGCAGAAACCTAGTGAATTTTCACATAAGCACCACACTAACGTTTCCTTCCTTGTGGAGACTGTAGCATTCAGCAATTCCAATTCTGCTGGGAACTATAGCATGGCACCATTATAGCAAATAATCTGCACGGTTATGTTCCTAAGTACTGTTACTGGCAATACCATGCTGAGCCTTTGAGTTGAAGCAGGTGTGGTTGTAGCTTTTTAATCTCTGGCTTAAGAATAAGAGTGTTCTTTCCTATCTATAAAGATGTGTCTTGACCAGGACCCAGTACATACATCTTTCTGAGTGAAGGCTGGTTAAAAAAATTATCACCTGCTTGTTTATAAAGGGAGAATGTGACATACGAAGCTCCCATCTCTTCCTGTGAGAAGCAGATGTGTGTACCCAACTCATGGTGTCAGTGAAGTAGGTGGGATGGATAATGGCTATGAGGTAGGCTACTGTTAGTATGAATGTGAACTTCTTTTCTGAGGGACTAAATTTTATTATTCTAAGGAAATGCTGCAGAAATTCTTTTCTGTAATTGCAACTCCTTCTAGTATTGAAGTTGAGATGCAGTGAGAGGTGCTCTTAGTCCTGAGTCACCGTCCTATCCAGGAAACAACATGGTTGGGTACTTGGTTCCCAGAATGTACCCCATAGGTTTACCCCTTATATTGCAGAAAGCAGAACACAGAAATCTTTGTAGAGGCTGATCTCGTTGCAGTTCTGTGCTGTGTGGCTGTCTCCTGTGCACACGTCCCTCTGACCAGGATCAAATGGACAACATGAATATTTAAGTATGGTTTTGTCCATCAGTTTGGTTGCTGAGGCTGACTTCCCTAGTTTCTTGTGCAAGAGTAATTTAATATTTATCTGTGCTTGGGGGAAATTCTGTATGCAGCCTCAGTACCGCATACTGAGATGCTTGGTAGTTATGTACATTGGGTCTGATTGCTCATAGTGGGAGTCAGAGTAGTCCTCTGTGCATAGTCTCTCTTGCTTTGGAGGGACTGTCTTCCAGGGACAAACCTTACTTTAATTCATCCCTAGTTGACTGCAAAGGCATAATGCAACATACTGCTTTAAAAAGGGAAGCTGAAACACAGTAATAATGTCTTATAATGGTATTCTATCTGTATTTGATATGTGTTCACAGATTTTGGCCAGGACTGAAGAACCTGTTATTTTAGGTCTTGCAAAAAGTTGGTTTTGGTTCTTTTTCTCCTATGCGTTGAAAATATAAAATCTAAATTTGTTACAGAACATTAATACATGCCTTTCCTACAGTTTTAACTGCAAGCTGTGTGCAAATAACGTTTTTCATAGAAGTGAAATTTCATATAATAAATAGGTACTTAGTAATTCAATTTCTGCTATGCCACTTGCATTATGACACTAAACAGATTTTGATTCTTTTAAAAAAAAAATTACTTCTGTCAGCATATTATGAAGCAGTGCAACCAAAGAAACAGTAAGTCCCATTCATACTGCAGGATTTTATAAATGAAAACTGGAGTGGGTCCTAAAAACTAAGTTGTGTGCAATGTCCCTAAAGTTTACTAGCTGGTTTTAATCTCTTGTGGTGTATACTGGAAGGCTTTTACATGTGACCAGCTGTAACTTGGATGCTAAAATCAAACATGAAAGCAGGATGACATCTTTATTTCTGTCAATGTACTGTGAGGTATCTGGATTCCTTATGCAGAAGGTGGGATTAGCAGATGATGTGTTCCAAAACTGCTAAAGTGAAATCTGCAGAGATGGCAGTGCAGCCCTGTCTCTTTCAGCATGCAGGGTCCCAAACTGTTTTCACTCCTTTTCCTTAAGGTTTGATTGACTGTGGCACAAACTGAGGGTTTGGGAGGCAATTGGAAGATGCAGTGTCTGTAGTAACCCCCTGCCCAACAGTTTGTTATTGGTTTGGGTTAGTTCAATAGTTGTTCTTTTCGGTGTGATGCTGACTTGTTCCAGTTGAATACCTGGGTTTTTTTTTGCATTGCACCTTCAGTTATCAAAGCCAGGGTGAGAGGAATGTGGCTGTGAAACTGCTTCCCCAGTACCAGACCTCTTTCTACCACTGGACTTTGCTTAAATCTTAGAGATGAAAGGTGAGCTGCTCTTAAATAGGAGTATTAATCAAAAGAAGCGTATGCAAAGCTGTTCTACTCCATCGCTTCTTGACACTTGGGCCGAGTACTGTGTTATTCTTCATTGTCTTTGTATCCTCTTGTTTGGCCATCTCAATCTACAGTGGAGAAGCTCTCTTCACAGCTGCCTCCTTTTGTTGAGTGAACGCATTAGGACTCATCTTGCTGGAAATATGAGACCACTCCCTGAGCTGAATTGAGGGGTTTGGTGAAAACTTTACTTAATCATGGCTTTGGGCATCACTTCAAACAAAATATAAATTAGTCCAGATCTGTTTGAATTAAAGCCCAAATCTGCCTGGAAGTTATGCAAACTTCAGAAAACACAGTCCAAGTTTTACATATTAGACTGAAATTTGAACTTGCTAAGATTTGGTCACCTTTACAAAAACTTTGTACTGCTCCAGCAAGACACCTTTTTCAAACATTTAACTTAAACTCTGTGCCATGAGAAGACTTGAACTCACCCTTTTTCCATCTCTGCAGGAAAAAACCCCACGACACTGTGATGGTTGTGTTTGGAAATGTATGTGCACTTAAAGGAGGGATTTGCAGCGGAGCAAAGTCTGTTTTACTGCATGGCTGGGGAAGAAAATACTTGTTAAGAATTCCAGTCCTAATTTCACATGTGTTGCAGTGCATAACTGTAGTACTGCCAGGAGAGGAAACATAATCGGGCTTGATGTAGAGCAGATAGCATTTCAAGAAGTGTTTCTTCTGGAGGAGTTGCTGGTGGTCTTGGGGTCCTCCACTAAGGTTATGTTGCTGTAGGTTAAATTGGTGAGAAATTTTGCTGATTAGGCTCCTAGAGCATTGCAGGTCCTGAAATGCACACAGTATTGTATGAGCACAGCAAAATTGTTCAAGGATGGTCATGTAAGTGGTGTTCTGCTGTATGACCAATGGAGTTTGTCTTTTGGGAGTAAAGTCAGGAAGCTCAGTAATGAAACCTAGCCTGTATTTCACAGCATGCATTGTGGCTTGGTGCGTTCCTTTGCCGTGTTTTGGGTTTATTGTGGTTTTGTTTTTTGTTGTGGAGTTTGTTTTTGTTTTAAGAAAATTGCTTGACTTGTTTGAGTTATCTGGCTGCTGACCTTATGTTCGTTCAGTAGAATTACTCTTTGGTACATCCCTGATAAAAGCAGTGCCATTTGGCAGCAGTTCCTGGTCACTTCTCCAACATTGTATTTAATCTATTCAAAGTGCATAAAATCTCTGAAAGGGTGTGGAAGATGCCCCTGCCCTGGTAATATGTGGCCTTGAACTTGTAAAAAGCAGTTTGCTTAACCATTCTGTATTTCTGTATTTGAGCTTTTCTCACAGACACTGTCAAATGCTCTCTGTCCTTTTTCAGCTAGCTAATTAATTTGCTTCTTTCTAGCTAATGCTGGGAAAACGTGGTTTTATTTTTCCACTTCTAAGAATACTTTACATTTCCCAGTAGTGTTTTTTCCTTCAGACTATGCTGTGTGTTATAACTCAGCTTTTATTTTAAATATTTTTGCAGTTGTAAGTTCTGGGGGGGGGTGGGGAAAAGTGCCTTTGTTTGCTTAATGAAGTTGACTTTATGGATCCATATAACATCAGTGCCTTAATTACTACAAATGGATAATAAACGCTTCCCTATATAGGAGAATGGGAGACACGCAGTGTGACTGTCATTAGGAACAATTGGATTTTCTCTTGATAAGTTGGTAAAAAATGTAAATACTACAAATAACTGCCTGAGGGCATGCTGGATAACTATGCCAGGAACCATGCAGCAAACCTCAATTTTACAGAAATTGCTTCCTCTGTTGGAGTTGAATACAGAAGAAACACAATGCACATTTGTGCATAAGTTGCAATATTTTTTTACATTCTTTGTGAACACTTTGCATGAAGGTGTCTGGTATATAGTTTTCTTGTATTAAGGGAACGAGCTGGATATTGGGAAAGGAGTGGTCAAGGGTCCAGTTATTACTAGTAAGTCAACTCCTTGGATTCAGGCAATCAAACCAACCCTGTGTTCTATGGGATAGAGTCCAAAAAGCAGTCTTGTTCTTCCTGTGTGAAGCAGCTCATGACAACTCTCTTGTGATCAACAGAGAAAAGGAGGGGTGATCTCTGTGTTTCACAGCTTTGCTCAGAGACAAAGCGTACCCCTTGCTGGCTGGGTGGATATATCACCAGCCAAGGTGCTGGCTATTCAAATGAGCTAGGAAAACCTGAGTATCATGCTGCTGTTGACTTCAAGGAATGAAAACAATTCTGTTTGGGGAACATCACCATACATTTAATTTGGCAAACGTTGACCCTTTGATTAGGGATTTACTTAAATGAATCAGGAATAAGATTCCCTGTTGGAATGTACTGGATCTAATGGAGTTCCTGTTTTCCTAGTTCTGTACGGGTCCTGTGAAGATCTAATCTCGATCTCACATTGCTCTTTTTATGCCTTCCAAAGGTGTAATTTCTCCATCATGGCTCAGAAAGGGCCAGCACAGACCTTTGAGAACTTCAGAGCTGTAGAATAAGTGGGCAAAATCAGCACAGGGCTGTCAAAATCACTGTACTACTTATGGGTTCCCTATCAATATAAAGGAAATGCCAACCTTGCTGGAGTCTGTTCGCTAAAAGCAAGGCACTGTCAGAAATGCACATGAGAAATAGATCAAGACTGCAGAGTGCTTGTGGTTAAAAGCCTGGTTGTGATTTGGGGGGTGTTTGCTTGCTCTGACATACCAGCTGGTGCTAATGGGAGTGCTGGGCAACCTGATCCTGATGTCCAAAGGGGCAGACGGGTTGCATCAGTCATGTAGTAATCACCGTAGATGTCAGTTTATGGTGTCATACTGACACTGGAATAGCTTTGTGCTTTGTTGCTCATGTCTCTCCTGTCCTCGTGGTATGGTATATCTTTTTTCGTTTGTTAGTACAATGAGCAGGTCTCCTGATGGCTGTGGTGAATGCAAAGGCTGCTCTGGGGGTGGTTGCACTTTGTTCTGTTCTTGCATTGCATTGTGAATCTTCATTTTGTAGAGGGCTGCCATGCCATAAATTGAGAAGAAGGCAACACAAGATGGATTGGCTGTACCATCCTTTATGTGGAAGATTTTATGATGTATTCTTCCCCATATGAGACTCCCATCATACCTACTTCTTAAAATGAAGACTGGTGAATAATGGCTTAGGCAAGCTATAAATACATAATGCAATGCCACCTTTGAACCTTATAGCGTGTGTGTAGGTCAAAGATTATATGGGTTGTAATCATGATTTATGCTTTCAGTCTCTTGATATTTTTCAGACCATCTTTGTTTGTCTGTTGGCATGACTTTAATTATTTAATGATTCTATTTATTTTGAGGAGGGCACCATGATCCTTCTGATGCTACTACTACAAAGTATGGGTTTTTTATTTTTCTGAAGATGAAATAACTAAACTTTTGTGTTCGATATAAGTGAACTCATTGTATTCCATAAGGCAAGGATATTCAGAAAAATGTAAATATGTCTATGCAAGTGTGGAAATTCAGGACTAACAATTTGTTAAAGAGAGAACTTGATTTATTGTTGCTAACAGGCTTAGCAATTATCTATCTTTTAGCAAATAATGTAAACTTACTTCCTAATTGCTGGAGAACAACAGTTGCACAAAGGGATCTTGACAGCTTCCGTATTAATTAATCTCACACTGGTTGATTTGAAAATTTAGGCTTAACTGATGAATGATGACTGTATCTTGGAGCTTCCAAGCTTAATGTTGTTTGATGTTAAAAGTGCATCAATCAACCCTTAAGCATAACTTGACAAAATAATTTGATAGTGGCAGATGCTCGTTTTCATGTCTCTGGCTTATACTGATGCTTTGCTGTACCTGAGGTGTAAGCTTACCTAGCTTATGGTGAAGAGCTTTTTGACCTGATGGAATCAAATACTGCCATTTAGTTCTGCTCTTTTTCTTGCTGTTTGGCTGGCAGGAACTCTGCTGCAAATCAGGCACTTGTGCAGAGCACCTCAGAGTACTGTTTTTCGTACACAGCTCTGTTCTTATTCTCACTTTTTTCAGTCTTTTTTCAGTTTTATTCAGGTGCAAGATTTAGTGATGAATGAGTGTGTTCTGTCTGTTACTGCATTCAAACACCATGGCTAGGCTGACTTCCCTTCTTGGTTGTTTCCTTTACTCCTTCCTTTGATTTGAAGTTAACTGTTCTGTGGAGCAGTGGGTACTCTCACTTTATTTCTTATAGGACCACTCAGCATGTAGCTTTCATGTTGTCCCTTGTGCTGATATTTAGCAGGAAAATTTTGCCTTCTGTGTTCTTGAGTCCCAAGGAATTCTCACGTTTTCTCTTGGAAGAAGTTGGCTTTATTTTATATATATATACACCACACCATAAGATATATAGTACGATCAGTGATGCAGCAGCTAAGAAAGTCAGTGTGTTCTTTCTCCTTGGGTATGCTCTTGGAGGTATGTCACTTCAGAGATGAAGGATGGTCATGATCCCTTCCCTCCTGTTTCTGTTTGTGCTGGTCAAGTGTATGCATTTCCACAAATGAGCATTCACCGTCAAATGCAATGTGTTACTGAAAACCTCAGGCTTTATCTCATTAGGCTTTTCTCTGCTATTTCTCTGATAGTTTGTAGGGTGAAGGGGGATGCTGCTGCCTGTGGGAGAGATGATCTGATATGTGCAGCTGGAAGAGGGGCTGGATTCACAGAGGGTAGCCGGGCTGCTGGCCTGGCACTGCTGTACTGGGGGGGTGTTGCCGTGTCATAGCTTCAGTACCAAGCTGAGATTTAACCGACTGCCTCTAAAACACATGACCAAAAATTTTCAAAGCATTGATGTTGTCTGTTATCACTGATATTTTAATCCACTAATAGCTATATTAATACAAGTTTTATTTGTGTTTCAGTTCTAATGATCTGTGCAATCCCATTAACTGCCTGGGAGCTCAAGCATGGCCCACTGGAAGAAAACATCAGAACAGAAACAGTCAAATGTAAGTGGCACTGAATGTATACAGTTACCAATGAAGTGTAATTGCAAGGAATAGTGTTTGTAATAGATGACTGTACTGTAGCCCCAGGACATTGTGGCAGATGCAACGTAAGGTTTAATAAGCCATAGGTACCTGTTGCCAGTATTACTATATAAGAGTAATAATAACACTGAGAGTGAAAACATCCATCAAAAGGTGACAAATCTGACAGATATGCATATATGAAAGTTGCTACTAAAATCTGATGTAATTGCTAATAAAAAATCTGTAGTAGTCTTAATGAGACATAATTTTGCACTTATTGCTCCCTTCAAGTGAGGTTATTTTTGAGAAAGTTGTTTGAGTGTTGTTGGAAAAGGTGCTTGTAATAGTAAATAGCAATATGTTGGCTGATAAATAACAGGTACAATGGCTCTATTGAGTAAGGAGCTTATAGTTAAAGCTTGAAGTTAAAACTTTAACATAGTGAATGTACATGCTGAGTTTCAGTGTGTTTTACCTACTACGTAGGTAGTGTCTCTCTTGCTGCATATTCCACTAAGAAATCCAGCTAGATAAATGACTTGTTTTAATTTGGGGGTGACCTGGTTGCAGATGTATGCTTTTTTCCTAAGAACCAGAAAAAGAGCATATGCATAACTGTAGTGGGCAGGTTTTGGGGTTTTTTGTTTTGTTTGGAGTCCCAAAACAAATACCAAGGAGGACATTTCCTCTGAGCTGACCTGGCCACTGCTGCTGTTAGTCCCATGAGTGCCTTCTTCAGGGGGCTGACCTCTTTATTGGAGCTGGCAACATTGCCTGTAGGGCAGAGCCCTGAATGATGATCTAGGCAGGCACGATAGCTTTGGAAGTAGCTTGATGGGCCATGTCCTCCTTCTTCCTCCTCTAGAATATCTCTTCAAATAAAGTGTTCTAAGGCCTATTGGTGAAAACAAGTATAGGCATGAGTGGGTGGGGGGAAGCCATAATTTTTATGGTAAGACCCAGTAACTGCCAGTTTCCTACATAATGAGAGCAACAGCAAGCTGTGTGTGCTGTATGAATTTAAAATGTTCGTGTCAATTAAAAATAAAGCCCATGGCTCATCTGTGTGTATGTAGCCACTTTCCAACTGTATTTGTTTTTTCACTTACACTGAACACACAGCTTCAGAATTCAACTTCCAGATCAAGGATGTTGCTTTGAGTTTTGAAACTTAAGGTGAAATGTGAACATTGTGAACGGCTCACGTGTTGAGACCTCCCTGAGGCTAGAAGCAGATGCATGTAGCTGTAGAGCTCAACCTCACACCAACTTTGGGTGGTATAGTCCTTTTTCATTGGTTTGGACCTGTGTGTGGGACCCAGCTACTGGCCCAGTGAGCAGTGATACCTGGGATGATCTGGAATTGTGCAGGAAGCCAGGAACTGTATCCCACCAGGAAGAGTCACAAACCTCGCTGAAAATCATGTTATCCTGTTTTATGGTTTTGATTAAATAATGTTTCTCATGTCATCAAACATGGTGGCCACAGCCTGCGTGATTAGGGACTTCCTCTCAAGTTGATCCATCAATTCTGAGCAAAGCAAGCACAAACTTTTTCCAGAGCAATTCTGAACACCTACCTTTCTGCTGATGGTAGTGAGAGATCCAGGGAGACTGGGTACTGGTGTGCCTGTGCCTTGTCGAAGCTGGCTGAGAGATTGAGACTAGTCTAGTTGGGCTTTTATTGCAGCCTGTTTCAGAAAAAGTGTACTTAATTTTCAAACAGCCTATCTACATTCAAATGCAAATGCTAACATTGCTGTAAACCTGTTGCAGGTGCTTAAATTTGGCATCTGCTCCAGCAGAGTTAATAACAGAAGTAAAAGAAAGTGCAGCCATGAGGCTTACTTAATATTACCTTAGAGACTGGATTTTTTCCTTTGAAAATGTATGCTCATGAGTAAGCTGTTCAATAAACTTCCACTTTTTTACCTGCATAAAAATGTGTGACTATTGGGGCATTTAGTCTTTGACCTTCCAAATTAATATTCTGGGAGATATCAATGTTGTACATGAATTTTTGGGGGAGATTCAGGCAGGGACAGAGAACCTCTGAAATTTAGTGTCTGGATACCAAATGCTCAGACTTCTGAGGCCCCTGCTCTGGGAGTGTGGGAAGCCTTGGTCTGTCTTTGAGCCTGTCTTTGTGTTTACTGAGCATTAGGAACTGTGTAGAAATGCTTATTAATGGTTATTACTTACGACAGCACCTGAACCATTTAAAGGTGCTTCCCTATTCAGGAAGGTGATATATTTGCCACAGTAGAGATCATGTTTGTTGAAGTTAATATTCTTTGAGCATGTTCTTTGTGTATCTTATTAGATATATTTCTAGCCAATGACCAATAAAAACAGCATTGGATTTTGCTGGGGTTTTTTTCCCAAATGTGTGATATATTCACAGTTTCTAAAGAGGAGGGGTTTGTTTATATTGTATTGCTCTGCTCCAAGAGCTAATATATTAAACATTTTCCCAAAGGATATCTGTGGTCTTTAATTAACTTTTTTCCCATAGGCCTGTAATATAGCATTATACAATATTTGGTCAGTACCCTGCTCTCCTACTCCTGTGCAGGACTTATTGGCTCTCATTTCCTGGGGGAGCATTATGAGTGCAGACAGGAAGAATGCATCAAATGAAAAGTTAATTGTGTTTAAGCTGTGGGTGAGAGGGAAACAGGATTGAGACTTCCATTCTATTGTGCCTCTATAATAAGAAAAGCTAAATATATGCTTTCCTAGGCCACTGTCCCAGGAAAGCAGGGGGGAAAATTATCTCAGTCACAGGAGGTGTGGACAAAAGGACAAAATATAAAGTGTGCAAGCATCCAGGGGAAACTTCATGTTGTAGTTTGCAAGCTGGTTACAGGGTGATGGAAATAAGAACATGCCAGTCCTCACTTCCTGAGGAAGGACAAAATCCTCTCTGCTTCCTGAAGGTTGCTATGATTTGTCCTGTTATCTGAATTCCACTGTGCACAAAAGCAGTGGTTAGGGATGGAATAGAGGAACTTTACAGGCTCATCATAAATCATTACAGCATATTTGATACAAGGCTGTGGGTAGCATCATGCCAAAGCCCTGGCTGGCACAATTCTTTTAGGGGGCAGCCAAATGGGGCACATCTGAGATGAGATTGTGAGCCCCTTTCAGCAGTTCTGAGTGCTCCAGACCCAGCTACATGGCTTACCCATGCAAAATCTGTTTTGTGCAAGGACATGAGTTCCCAAGTGGGTGATAACATGAGAAATAGCAGCTGTTTCAGAGCAGGATTTCCAATATCCTTCTCATTTGAGATGTCCCTATTGCTTATAAGACATTTTCATTGGAAAAGCTCCAACTGTCAGCAGCAATTTACCCAGCAAGGGTCTGTTGTTTTCTACCCTAATATGGTTAATGGGGCTTTGTGGAAGCAGGGCTTGAAGTCTGCTTGATCTGTGGAAAAATGTTGGTTTTTTCTGTCTGGTTTCAGTGAGATAGTTCTGGACTTTGATTTTTGGCTTTCAAGTTTTGTGTGAACTAAAATTTGGTGAAAATTGCTGGATCAAAAAGATGCATGACTCCTTTTGTGCCTCCTACCCAAAACACTTGACATCTTACCTAGCAGTGGAATTTCAGGACAGCTTTAATCCAGGTTTTTTGAGACTTGACCATAGTTTATTCAAAAATTATTAAACCAGAGAGGCTATGGCTTGAGTGTGATGATTGTAACGAGTGGAAATGGATTATGTTTGTCTAGAATTTAACATTGCCTGGTTGTATTTCAGGCTTGAATGCTAGAGGCCCGCTCTAGTGACAGAGCTTTGTTAGCCTCCAGTAAACGGAGAATGGAGCATGGAAGAAGGTGGGGGTGGGGAAGATGGAACAAAATGCTAATAACTCACTTAAAAATTGATTTGAATATTGCCATAGCTTGTAGAGTGCACAGACTAGCATTCATTGAGCAAGAGCAACTCAAGACCCTTCCCAATAGTGAGCATGTGTGTTCTTGTAAATCAAAATTATTAACTGGTGTGCTGGGATCTCATGTGCCAACTGCATGTGGCAAGCTACATCACCGTTGTGGCTTTATTACTTGGATGGTTGTAACCTCTAGAGATCTTAATTGAGTTTTCATTGCACTGTTCATACACTTAATTAAAAAAAGTCAACGGTTTAGTCAACTGTCCAGGTTCTGCAAATACCTCTATGTTCTTACCTTCATTAATGAGAGTAATTTTGCTGGAAATCAGTGAGATTTTAATAAAATAAAATTTCAGCGTAATCATGAACCAAGCACACGGAGGAATACTTCTATGTGCCACAACGTTGCTGTAAGGCCCATACTGATGATGATGCTGTTAAACAAGGCAGGTTATTTGTAAACATGTTCATTTGTTAGTGTATTTCTTGTCACAGCAGAATCTGAGAAGCTATGCCCTGTTTTCCCTTCGTGTCTAGGTGTACTAATCACTTCCAGCTTTACTGTCAATGTGATACGATGGGATGTGACTGGCACTCAGTAACACTGCACATGATCATTGCCCAGGATTCTTGATTGGCAACCCAGCTAAACAAAAGCAGTTTTCTGAAAGTAGCCTGGTGGAAGGGTCTGAGAGAGAGGGGATAAAATTCCTGAAAACTAGGAAGGGAGAGTATTTAGTTTTTTAATATACAGGAATTCCCATGTGCATCAATCCACTCTGTTTAAGAATGTGTAGATGAAGTACTAAAATGCTAAAGCAATGGTTTTAGTAAGAACACAGGCACACGGGTGCTGCTGTGCTTGACTTTAACTGTTACGTCCGTAATACCAAAACAAGATGACTAGATTGAGGCATCCAGGCTGTTTTTACCAAACACATTTAAATTAATTTAGAAATTGTATTTTTCATTGAGATGGACAAAGCGAGAAACTTTCTTGGGAATTTGCTATGCGACAGGATATTCTCTGAGGTTGGTATTACACAAACTGACACTTTTAACAATTTCTTTGCATGTTGGTTTTCCCTGTAACTTAAACAAGTATGAAATTGCTGGTACGCTTCTAGGCTTGGTGATGGCACGTTATAAAAAAATCTCCTTGTATCAGACATCATTAACTGCAATTAAAATAACTGGCAGTAGTTTGGGCTATAAAGGGGTGTTTCAACCTTTAGTTCTTTAAACAGGATGCTGTTAGATCAAATGCACTATCAGTATAACTTAAGTGTCCAGTTTCAGGTAGAATTAAAGATGATCACAGCTTAGATTCATTCATGGGGAGTTCTTGGAAGACATTATAGGAATTTTTATTTAAGATTTGAACAGGATTTTTTTGTGTGTGTAGATAAAGGAGATGTATTTGAGATTAATGCAGTTCTGTGTGGATGAAGGGTGGGAAAATAATCCTAAACATTGATTTGTGATGATCCATGACACCGATTCAATACTTGGTCTTGGTTCTTACAGGGAAACTCAGGTGATCAGTGTATGTGACATGGAAGCTGAGTATACAAGTTCAGTAGTAGCTGGACTTATTTATTTCTACCAGCTGGAGGTCATGGGTGCCATAAAAGCTATCCCTGAAAGAGCTCTGCTTAGAATGTCACATTACTTTGTATGAGGCTGCATAGAAAATACTTGGCAATATCAGAGATAAGAACTAGGCCATCATTTGGTTTAGCTACATGTGAAAAGGTATAATGAAGCCTCAAAAAGCCAGAAAGAAAGAGAAGTTGTGTACGTGTGCTTCAAAAGGAGTGAAACAAGTTGGTTCAGTTTCATTGGCAATGGTGGGGAGGTACAGGCACAATTACCTATTTTTGACTGTCACCAATGAAATCTCATCCAAGCCTAAAGTAAATTTCTTTGTTAAAGAATGCTGTGTTGAGTTACACAGGCTATTTTTGCTCGATCTATCACTAGGGTAAATCCACCTGTCAACAAGACAGTTTTGTTGATCAATCCTTAACACTTTGCAGAGTTTGCTAGTGGCCAACGTTAAATTCCTGGTGGAGATGAATTATTAAGTATGTTCTTTCCCTTGCTGGAGATTTATAGTGCTTTCTGAGAGAACACCTAGGTCTTTGGAGAGTGGTATGATGCCAAGTGTCAGTTCTGTTAAGATCCGTTGCAAGATGAAGATTCATGCTGTGGTGCAAATGGTACTTGAAGTCTCCTGCTACATATGTGCCTGTCTGTAGCTAAATATCCCTCTGGAGACTGGCAGTTCAGTTGCTGCTCTCTTGATGCAGCTTGTTCCATCTGTCACTGATGCTTCAGCACTGAAGTGACACATCTGAAATAATAAGGGCTTGGATCTATTCTGACCAGTTTAGAATCTGTCAGAACTCTTCTGGGTTCTAAATTTAGGAACTAACTGAAAAAGCTAGTAGCTGGGGAGAAGGGGTCTGCCCTTTGCTGGGAGCCTTTGAGTACTAAACTCAATAAAATGGTGCTCTGAAATCAGGAGGGCTGTTATTGGTATATAAAGGAGTTTGTATGTGGGTCTATACATGGATTTCCTAAGATTTTGAATCTCAAGGAGAATTTAAAAGCACCCAAATATTTCATTATCTCAGCTCTGGTAAAATATGAAGGCTTTTATGTGGTGGCACAGTGCTATTTTGTTATAATTTATTTTTTAGTAGACCTCGGGAAGCAGAGGAATTACTTTCAAACAGTCTAATTTATGGTCTAATATTTATATAGGACTGATTCACAAGTAATTAGGTATCTGTGCTTGTATTGAATTTCCTTTTAAAGAGCAATAACTTAAGTCTAAAAAAAATGTTGGAGAGTCACCCATTCCAAAGCCTAGAAGTGTTTGTTTTTCAAAGTAAACAATGGGTGACACTTATTCCCTTGCATGTAAGATAATGAAGAAAACTATGCATTTTTGGATACAGAATAACATAAATTTACTTTTTTTTTTAAGAGTCCATCAGCCATCATGTCCCACTCCAGTGTCAATGTTCTCAACACTACCTGTATTATTTTGTGATCTATGAGAAACCGAACTCTCTAGAAAATCTGAGTTCAGAGTTCCTTAAATCTTGCCCTGGGACTTTTTTCCCCACCAAGTTAGAAAAGCCACACATCTCTTGTGACTGCTTTGTATTTGACAGATGTTCCTTAAGACTGTCAAAAGGAGAGCAGCTAGGGCTTCTAAAGAAGCTGTTGGGGAGCAAGAGAAGTAGGATGAGTGGGGAGTGAGGAGAGGGAACAGGTGTGTGTATGAAAGTATTGGACAAATCCTGGTATACCCAGAGTCATCAAGAAATAATGGTATTTGCCACTCTATACACTAAAGAAGGAGCAAAACAGTACTGTGACTGTCTTCCTTGGTAGTCCTTCATGATTCCTTTGCCTTGGCTCCCTCTCTTTGTCGTGTCAGAGCAGTGGAATATCGCCAAATGAGGGCTTTTTCTGAATTTGGTATACTGTGCCATCAGTCAATACCACTTTCCTGTGTTATTGCTGTATGCTATTTGGCTTTTACCCTTTGAATAGATGAAAAGCTGCTGGATTATTTCTGGTGTGTGCTGAAAAGTACTTGGTAACATTGTGTTTGATGAATGCAAGGAAAAAGACTTCATCCTCAAACTGAAGACAAAACCTGTCGTTGTAGTAGCCTGTTCTTAAATGTGATATAATTGCAACACTTGGGTTGTGAATTACCAGAGCAAATAATATTCTGCATCCAGTTGGAGCTATAATAATATAAAGCATACCACAGAATACCCATTTGAATTATTCTAATGGCTTAGAAACCTGTGGAGAATTTCACATGCTGTTCTGTGCAATCATGTACCTGGCAAAGCTCGCCATGGCAGTGTCTGAGGTGGTGGAGTATCTGCTGCTGCTTGGCAATGTATGTGCCTTTGGAGGCGCTGATGAGCCCGGTGTTTGGTCTTGTTATGAGAAAGCTGGAATGGGAAGCTATCCACAGAGCTGTCTACTAGGAAACAAAGAGAACTTGGTGCTTTTGCTTCTCCTTTAAAGATTGCAATGAGTAGGAAAATATTTTGCATCTGTAAACTTGGATATTTTAAAACCTGCACAGCTATGGCATGATTCTGAGCTTCCAGTGTTGGAATGGAAGAGTGACATCCAGAAGAGAGGTCTTAACAGTCACTTGCCTAGCAATTATAGCACTTGCATACTAAGTGAAAGACCCTGAAAGTCTCTGCTCCAATTAATATTTAATGAGTTTTTAGAAAACAGTGCTGAGGAGGGAAAAACCCTGAAGTGTCTGAGCAGGACATAATATTGGTCATTTGGCTGGTGGTTAACAACTGGAGTACTCTGCATCTGAAGCTAGTCTCCCTGGACTAATGAAAATATTTCTCAGAGATTTGTGTGACACTTGAGGCAGAAGTTTTATCCTATTTCTGAGAAGAATTGTGCCATTGAAACCATCAGGCTTTCAGTAGAAATGTCTCAGCCAAACAGTGCTTCTCTGGCCAAAAATCAGAAGCCATTTAGCTAGAAGACTCATATGTGAGTCTGTAAAGAAAACAGTAGAGATGTTACTAAAAGGAAATCTTAATAACCTGAAACAAAGTCTTTGTCCGTTTAGAGGCTTCCCCAGTTTCAGTTTAATGGTCATTACATAGATTTCTAACTACAGGTGCCTTTTTTGCATGTTGATGGCTGTGTTTCTGCTTCTAAAGAACACTTGTGTGATTCTTCTAGAGCTTTTACCTATAAAATTATAGGTGAGGAAGGGTATCCCGAGATGGGTAGTGTGACACAAAACCGTAAATGATGCAATCTGAATTTTCATTCAGAAAATCTAGATCTATTTCATGCAATGTACTATGAAGCTGCTGATAAAGACTCTCCCCTTTCCCTGCACAAACCTTTTCAGCACCCTGGAGACTTGTGTCCCTCTGGTAGGTTTGTCAGCTGGCTGGTGTGCTCATTTGTGCTGGTGGCATGCTTGTCACTTACTGTACAGGTAATAGGACCAGAAAACTGAGGTCAGATTTAGTGTGTTACTGGGCTCTGCATTTCAACACCAGATTGTATCCCCTGAGCATCTGTTGACTCCTAACCTGCTCTTTAAATGGTGTGCTTTTGTGGGGTGTGCACAGTGGTTCTGGTCTGACTTTTGTATGCAGTGGAAGCCCCAGGGTCAGAACAGAGCTCCAGTGCACTAAAGTTGTGCAAAGAATAACAACTGGGAGAAAACAGATTAGGATATGAGTTAATTATAATCCTCAAAGACTGCTGGGCAAAAAATAACAAAAAATCCACCCCAGCAAAGGCCAGAGTATTCCTCACCACATGGCTCTGCTCTGCCAACTCCTCTGTACAGATGTGACCATATGTCTGTATCTAGCATGATATAATAGTTTTCCTGTTGGTGTCACTGTTTTAGTGCTTCACGTTCTTATTTTCATTCTGTTAATCATTCTCTAAGATCAGATTAAAAGGTGAAAACAAAACATGGTGTTCAGCACTCTGGTTAGGGACAAATCCCTGATCAAACACTGAAATGATTGAATTAGAAATGTGGTTCTTGGAAGCCAAGCATTTGTTAAGGGTCTTTCAGGCACGATGGGGAGGCATAATATAGTCATGGGTGAAACCAAGCAGACAAAAGAACAAAAAAGGAGGACATATGTAGAGTTTAGGGGGAGACAGACTGTCATATGTGCAGGTTTATGAAGACTGGCAATGCTTCATCTACACTTCGTGTGGCACTTGCAGGCGTTGAGGGTCTGCTTTCTGTTATCCAAGACGCTGATGAATGCATAATTATACATAAAGGCACCCTATAAGCATCTGAGATAACAGTTCTTGTTGCTGTTATTTAATGCTGGAGAAAGCTTAAGTCTGCAAGAGATTCCTTATTAGCATGTTTTACTTAATTTGTTCTTTATCCACTTTCTGTTCTCCAGTTACTTGTGCAAACTGTATCTTGGAATTTGCTAAGAGCATCTATTGCTATAAGCAATCCCTGTACTGAGAGCTAGGACAGAAACAACACTGAAATTTTATTTTAGGATACCGTCTGTTGGCTTGCACAGTGTTCTTTTTGATCACATTATCTAAATCCATGTCTCTGAGTATAGTTTTGTTAATCTCAATGTATTGAGTGAAGGTTAATTTACTACATCTTGAGTCTTCAAGTATGAAATCAAAGTCCATTGTATTCTAAACCCAACCTTGGATGTTGCAAACATATGGATGAAATAGTGAAGACTGCTTATGTTGCACTGACTTTTAGATTTAGTCTTTTAATTGCCAAATAACTTTTGGAAAAAAGCTTAATCTCCTAAGCTACTGATATTTTGAAGACTGGTTTTGTTTGTTTTAAGAATATAAATGCAAAACAGCATTGTCAGTGAAGACCTCTTTCCTTCTCTGATCATGTTAAGAATATAGGCAGGATGAAGACTCAAAAGTGCTTGAGATAATCAAACCCCACCTCCCCCTGAATTTCAAGGGTACTCTAATCAGTAAGGTGTTAGGGGAAAAACAGAATTGTAAGAATGGTTTGGGTGGGAAGGGACCTCAGAGCCCACCTGGTCCCACCTCCTGCCATGGGTAGGGACACCCCCACCAGCCCAAGGTGCCCCAAGCCCCATCCAGCCTGGTCTTGAACCCTGCCAGCGGTCCAGGTGCAGCCCCAGATTCTCTGGGCACCCTGTGCTAGGGCCTCACTATCCTCACAGGGAAGGATTTATTCCTAGTATCTGATCTAAATCTCCCCTCCTTCAGCTTAAACATGATGCATAGCTAATCATGGTGGTGTTACTGATAACTCAGTTACTATTCCAGAACTTCAGCCACATTAGAAGGCACAGCTGTGTGAATGAAGAGATTGGCATTTTTCTCTTTATGAAAACTGACATGATAGTAAAGATAAGATAAAAGAATAATGAACAAGAGAATGACCCACACTGTTTCAATAACAATAAGGAAACAATATAGTCTACGGCAGCTTTAATTAAAGAAAAACAGAAGAGCAATCAAAGATTTTGCTTGCTTAAATTGGCACTGGCAGACATGCATCTTCTTTTTCTTTAAAGGCCCATTCAGTGACAGGAGTGAAGTATGTTCCGCATAATTTGAGCTCAGGCTACAGTGAGAACCGCCCCCGGTTGTGTGTATTAGTCTTAGTGGGCTAAAGTGAAGGGTAATACTTATCAGGAGGTAGGGTTGTTCTGGGACATGAGAGAATGGAAAAGCCAGCTCCTCTAAACAGCTCCAGAAGTGGGGCTTCACACTAGGTACCTGCACACTGTTCTATTTCTGGTGCTGCTGACAAGGTGAGCTCCTAATCTGTGGTCTTGACAGCAGAATGGAAGAGTGGTGTTCCTTACAGAACTGTTTTTTGTCCTGTGAATCAAATTCTGTGGGGTTGTGGATTGCACAATACAATTACTGAATAGGTGGCATCCAAAGATGCTCCAGAAAGACGGAATTGCACAAAGGTTTGCATGGAATCCTGCAGAAGGAGAGCAACAAGAAAAAAAATGGCCATTCAGTTCCAGGATAACCAGCAGCTACAGCAGGCACTTGGGCTTCTGCAGAACAGTTTGTTTTTTCTGTGAGGGTTTTCCAGTAGGGGATGGAAACATTCAAACTGTGCACGTGCAGAAAGTCTTGAGAATCAGATTAATGGTTTTATAGCTCTGTTTTTCTGTTAATATTTTTTCCAAGCTCTTTCCCACTTTTTGCTGGGCTGCTTGCCAAAGGTGCTGCCAAACAGAGTAGAGTTATTGAAATCACCAGTACAGCATTTTGTAAAGAGAACGTGCAGAGAGCGATGTGTCTACCTGCCCATCAGCAGGTGCCGAGCTGCAGAGTGTGTTTTACTGCTTACACAGTTCTTCAAGATACTAGATAAAAGTCAGAGTTCTTTGAACAATCAATGTCCTTGGAGACTTAACATCACAGTACTTTTCCTACATTAGCTGTGGATTTCTCTTGTACTAAGGTACTTGGCTGACCTCTAATTCAAGTTTTTTGATAGTTCAATTGATTTTTTTATTTTCTTTAAAGACCTTGTATAAACCCCTTTCTCTGTCAGCTCACTGGCCTGAGTGTTTACCTGCTCACATCATTGTTGCTGTCTTTGAATGTCTTGCTTCTTACCCTTTTGCTCTTTGGCAGCCCTTACAGGACCTTCATTTTGGCACACAACCACACATGTGTGACTTCTGCTGTTAGTTTTTCTTCACTGATTGATATGGGAAAGTTTTTAAAAAACAAAACACCCCACCCAAAACCAGCTTTTAGCTGCAGTATTCTTGGCACATTTGAATGCATTATCCATAGCCTCTCTGCTTTGTGCGGTGTAATGGTAAGGTTTTAATGGTATACCTCAGTTTTTATGAAGACCAGAAAGAACTTAATCTGATTTCCTGTGCAACACAGCCAGTGGACCTTTGCCCATCAACCTCTGCATTAAGCCCAAACTTCTAGTTGGCCTCTGACATACCATTCTAGAAAATCATACAGCCTCAAATACAAGACTGCCAAGGAAATAGAAATTACTCCACTCTTAGGTACGTTATTTTCACTATTATTATCTCCAGGTTCACACAGCTCTGCTACATAGACATAGTCTGATGCCACCTCTGAGGCACAGTGCTCAAAGGGACTCACTAGGCCCTGAAGTAACATAAGTAACATCAGTGTATTTGTAGAATTAGTATGTGACCTTGTCCAAGGAGAGTAGGACAGCAAATTGGCTGAATTAAGGCAAAGTATGAGTCATTCTGCTCTTTCACAGGTATGCTTTAGCCTGTATTTGTGGTGTAAGAAGTAGTACCAAGATAGTTGCTCTCACATTGGAAGTGTAAGCTGTTAAGATTCACAGGGCACCTAATCTTGCAAATATCTGTTCCACAGAAAAGTGCAGAGCCAATTATATGATGACTGCTGGTCAAAGAAGGCTGGTGTCTTGGCAATGTGAAGTCTAGAGCCAAGGCAAGAATTACGGCCTTCTAGAAACATGAAAATACACTTGCATCTCATCCAAAAGAGTGTGCTTCTGTTGAGGAGGGTGGGGGAAATGTGGCTCCTCTTCAGTCTACTGATCATGTAAGGGAACACATTTATACTAATGGCAGTAATTAAACACCGAACCAATCTGGTGATGTAGTTGCTTGAAGATTTCAGATCAAGACTGAAGTTTTTCTATATAGTATCCTGTAGAATGGATAGAAGATCTGTAGAATGGACTAACACATGGCAACAGCAGTCCTATTGGATTTTGGCTATGTGAATGCAATATGTCAGCATAGCTATAGAGCTGTAAATGGCAATTGTGTAATGTGTTTTAAATAAAAAGCAATTCACACTTGATTCCAGCACAGATATACAACATAAGCAGTGATATATTTTTCATGGCTGATACATTATCTTTGTGACTCTGCCCTGTGAGATGTACATGAATAATATATCTAAAGACTACAAAAGACTGAGCGCTTCTTGATGGAGAATTACATAAGAATTTTCCTCTGACTGTCTTGGATAACATATAACTTACTGTTCAGTTGATGGATGAACTCAGGGTGAGCAGGGTTTGTTGAGTAGGTTGAAAATCAAAGAGCAATGAATTCAACACACTCCCCCCCCTCTGCTTCCAGACACCAATCCATGAGTATTAGATTTTTCAGTTTAATTATGCTATGAGTTGCAGGGAGAAAATGCACACTAGGAAATCAAATGAGTGCTGTGAGGCATTATCTCTTCTGTAGTAGTCAGTGAAGGAGGCTCTATGTTGTGTTTGTCAAAGATGCAAGTAGGTGTGTGTGCTGCAGATGAATGTAGATGTCTATCAGTCTGTCCAAAAGCTGGCTTTGTGTGGAAAGCACAGAACAAAAATCCATGGTGGGCTGGGAGGTACAGATACATTGAGTCTGGTGTACCTGAGCCGGGACAGTGTTAAACAGAAATAAACAAATATCGCTACACACTGTTCATTTTCCTCAGTGTCTGTTAATGGCAGCTGATGGGAAGTATTGATCTCAATGGATTCTTGCATGACCCACTGTAGTAATTCTTAAGTAAAACTGATAGCCTTCTGTTCTTTCTGAATCAAACACTTGGAAGGTCTTTGGTTAATCACAAGATTAGACCTTAAAAACATTAGGGGAAGGCTTAAATCCAAAAGTGACTTCAGAATCAGGTTATGTGAAGCTGAGCATTGAAGCAGATATCTCTGATGTGTACCCAACAGAGACGGCGACAGTGATGCTTATGAGCCACACCTCTAGAAAAGGCTATGCCAAAACTACTCTAGGTCGTAGCCCTGTGCTAGTTGTGCAGAAAAGCAAAAGCTGAGGGACTCTAGTTGGTGTGCTAAGTGGGATGGCTCTGACTTGAGCTAAGAGCCTCTTGTGAAGAATTAGTACAACCAAACAGCACTCTCTTTGAATTTGGCTGAAGGACACTGAGTTTTGGTTGGATATTTGGCAGAGATAAAGGGAAGTGCTATGAGCCAGGCTTGCATAGCTGTCCATCTGCAGGACTTTGACATGTGCCAGTTCCTTGACTCAGGCTGGGTTGTTGGAGGAGTGGCCATCATAGCTAAGACTCCATTTGCTTCCTCTTATCTTTCACCTATTACAAACTGAGTTCCCTGTATGGCTTCAGGACTTCAGATGTGGCTGCAAGTGTGTGTTGGCATTGTTTCCAGTGTTGGTGACCATTTCACCGCAGACACATTTTTTGTGCTGCAGAAGTTTGCACGCTCAGAGTGATGCAGGTCTCTTCTTTGCAAGTCCCTCCAACAGACTAACTCAATGTTTTACCTATAAGAAAATGTTGAAAAGCATGCTGAGGGTGGGAAGGGCTGCACAAAAATAGTGTTTTAAAAGTTCAGAATTAAGTTTAAGTTGAAAACTACAGTATAACAGCAACACATGATGCAGAAGCAAAGAACAGCAAAGTTAAATGTTTTTTTAACTTCTGCTCTCTCTGAAGTCTGTGGAACGGCTCCTGTTCTTCAGGTCACACATATAACATGTAGGTCTGTGTGGCCAGAGCTTTCTGTGATGGGACAAGGCTCCTTTGTGAGATAATCATGAGCTGCCTCTTTTTTTTTTTTTTTTTTTTTTTTTTTTTTTTTTTTTTCCTCCTCTTCTCCTTCTGTAAAAAGGCCACTTTAAAAGAATGGTGCAACAGAAGCCGGTAGAGCTTTTTTAGCCAATTTCTCCTAGTACCCATTGCTGTGTTGTCTGTATTGATACTTCTTGGCTACTAAGTCGGGTCCTGATTCTCTGTCTCTTGAAACTGAGTGGTCTCCATGTCCACAAAGTGTAGTAAAATCAAATATAGCACATTTTAAAGTTAGTTTTCAATGTATTATGGGTAACAATATAATTTATATATTTTGAAGTGTTTGAATTGTCTACTATCCTTTTATTTATGTTGCTTACTGCATGTTTCTTATTTAAAGTAAAGCCAAGGCTGTTTCACCTTTGTTATAATTATCTTATTTGTACCCTTATTCCCTTAAAAACTGATGAAAGTGAATCCTGTGCAGAGCAACATTTAATTTGGCAAAAACTTCTGGATTGGTCTTTGGGAATGCTGCTTGAGAACATCTCTGTTGGGATCAGGTCTTGGAGTTTGTGACTTGTTTACTTTTACAGCCCTTTATGTCACATTGTAATTATGCTTTCATCTAGTGTTTTATGTATTTTTTTGGTTCTCCTGAGTAAAAAATAAACCCTAACAAAAATATACAAATGTATTCTTGTAAGAAAATATTGGTTATAGTTAACTAAACTTCTTAGAAAAAGCTTTCGTTTTATGAGGGGGAGAGGGGAAGGAATGACAACCTTTTTTAAAACAGCCTGCTAACTTTTTTTGAGTAAATGATTTGATTTTGCAAAATTGTCATGATTCCAGAGATATGCCTCTTGCTGAACATACAGCAAGTGACTGATCAGCAAAATTGAGCATGGCTGTTTAATGAGGGGTGAAGACAATACGAATGCAAATCTAGTGAACAGTTGCTTTTTCACAGTTGGTAGGCTGTGTTGCAGGTGCATTTTCTTAATGAGGGTTAATTTGTCTCATATTTTAACCTGACAATACTTGGCATTGTTAGTACATAGGCTTAATTAAAGAGGTAAAATTCAGGCTTTCTTTATGTAAGATTATGTATTTGGTTTCATGTAATCTGTTAGTGCTGAATATTAACTGAAGTTATTCAAAACAGTCCTATTACTTTGATTTTTTGAGAGAAAAGCCATTTTGATTATTTTGGGAAATTGGAGCAAGGCCAAATTCTGCAGTCTTCCTCAGTTATAAATCCTGAGAGACTGAGATAAAATTGAAAAGATTGCCATTGATCAGGATTTACTGAGAGAGAACCAGAAGCAGACTTGAGTACTACAGAAAGTAACAATACACTCTTGTAGTAATGTTCCTCTTCAGTGTGTGTTCTCTAATCCTAAAACATGTAGTTCAGCTCACAAAAACATCAGTTTGGTGCAGAGCATCCCAAAAACTCTTCCAGATGAGGAAGTGGAAGTTTTCTGTTCTTTAAATGGATGTTTCAAATGAAGGATGTGCAGCCCCTCCCAGAGGAAGAAGCTGTCAGACTAACCCATGCTGCATCGATGGGCACCAGCAAGCTGTACAAATTTTCACTTGGGTACCCCTTAGTTGCTTCTGTCGCTGCCTAATGAGATGCACTTGGAAGAAGTAAACTGTCCTGCTGGGTAGCCTACTGTCACATCAAAACCAGAAGGATTTGTATGAGTATGAGGTAGTGGCCTGGCTTAAGTTTAACAAGACCATCTTATAAAGTTTGCTTTATAACTGTAAAGATAAAGAAAAATTAGACTGGGAGTAGGCAAAAGAAAAAGCTGCTTTTCTGCAGTTGCTTATTAAGCATCATGTGTAAATTATCCATTGTTATCCTACTGTACTTCACAGCCTTTTAAATCTCATATGCCTCTTGTATTGACTTGTTTTCATCCAATATGAACTCTCATGAATGTGGGATGCTGAAGTACTGGGTCAGAAATCAATTCCATCCTTCTGAAATATTACCTCTATGCCAGTGACGACTGCTTCAGGGAATCTAGTTCAATAACCTATCTTACACTCATATAGATTACTTCTTTAGCTTTCTTATATCTGGAACATGCAAAGGGATATTCCTACTATTGTAAAGTAAATAACACCAAAAAATCAATGTGTGGAAAGGGTCCTTGATATCTCTGGCAATTGGCAAAGGAATTTAGAGCTTTTTTTCCCTCACTTGAGGTCTGATCCTGGCGAATAATAACCGAAACGCACCATTGCCATGATACTTACACAGTAAGCCAGTGACTTTAGTTTGGTCCTTAATAGACACTCATGGAAGAAAAAGCAGCATAACCTCTGGCATCTGAGTTGAGAGTCTGTGAGGAGGGGAAAAAAAAAAAAAAATCAATGAAGATATATTAAGCTGTTTCTCACACTTTAGACACAGCCCTTCTGGTTCAGCAAGTTGATAGCAGAGGATGGTGTGTGTCCACTGACATTTTCCATGATGTTACAACTGCATGGATACAGAATTGCTGTAAGGATTTCTATATGAAAAAAGTGCTGATCTCATTCATCACCGAGTTCTCTTAAGAAAGTGGGTTTTAACAAGAAAGTGGCTATGTAACAGAATAAAGCTAGATTAGAGAAACGGGATGGTATCGAGTCAGTTTACTACGTGTTGCTCATTGTGAGGTACAGTGTTATAGTGGGATAATAATGTGCTAAATAGCAAAGCAGTGGATATTTGCCAAAGGTTGTACAGAACTCGTATGTCAGATTTTTTTTTTCCCTGACATACTCAGAATAATTATGAAAGAGACCCTTGCTTATATCAAGAGTCTGGTTTGAGCAGCACCTTTAGCATTTAGCCCTGCATCTACATATCTGTGTGCTTTCTATCAAGTGGGATTAACAGGTAGCTTTACTTGAGGCTAACAGAGAAGGTGTTTGTGCTCCAGTCTAAATTAACAACCTCGATCCTCAGTTATGCAGAATGAACGAAGAAGGTTCCTTGGCAGAGTCAGAGCCTGTGTGAAGACTGAGGATCAAGGGAGTTTTGATCGGTTGCAGGGATTAAAGTAGAGGAAGCAGTTTAATAAGGTGGGATTTGGAAAACATGGGTCTTTCAGGGCCTCTTTTTTTCAAATAAATACATGTTTCTAGAGTTAAGAGCTCCTCTCCCTCCTCTCAGATTCAGTTCTCTCAGCACTCCTACAGTCTGTGAGGCCGCAAGTCAAATGTATAATGATTTGAGACAGGTATGAAGATACTTCCTTTTAGACAAGAACTATTGATCAATCCAAATTTTAACATAACACAATAAACCAAAACAGCCACACAGCAGCAATATCTATAATGAGGTAAGACCAATGAATTCTTGTGGCTGTGACTGTAGCTTCAACGTACAAGATGCCAGCAGAGAGAGGAGTGTTGTCAGAACTGTAGTTGGATGGGCTGCAAGGATGATCCCAGAGACCAGAGTGGACTCAGAAGCACAGGGCTGACAGCAGCATCACTGCATTTTGTGTGCTCCCCTCCACCTTCAGCACTTTCTGATGTGCTTGCACTGCTCTAGCTGTAGAGCCAGCTGACTCAGGTATATCCACAACATACTTTTCTCTGGGATAGACATACCCAATGTTTATGTGAGGAATCAGCAGTTTTACAGAAGCTAGTTTTGCAACTCCCAAGTACTGTGATAGGTTAATTTATTTCTGTCTAGTCAGGGGAATGAGACACACAAATCTCACTTCTGACTGAAACCAAACAAAAATCATTACTCCCCTATAGCATCTGGGGTGCTGATGGTAATTTCAGGAAGCATATCCATCAAATCAAGAGTGCAGCTCCAAGTTCAGATTATAATGGGGTCCTGCTCAGAGTGGTACTGGTCATCCAAAAAAAGTACAAATGCTATGCTTCTGATTTTAAATAATTAAGTACTCCTAAGGTATTGTAGTTTCACAGAGGGCTTTGTTTCATAGCCTATCAGATACTTCTACAATTACTTTGCAGATGTAAAATCTCACTTTGAAATATGTCTATTTTCTTGAAAGATGTGCTCTTAATGTGTCACACTTTATGTTTGTATATAATTTTTGATGCTTCAGGAACTATACTTAACCTTGATGTTTCATGTACCACATTTTAAAGCTACATACTTACTCTTTATTTTGATTAAATTTGCTGGTGAATCGTGATTTTTTTTTTTTTTTTTTTTTTTAGTAGAAAGTTCCCACAGTTAATTTGGTATAATAGTGCATATTGCATGTTAGACTGCCCTATTGCTCATAATCCAGCCTATTTTGATTAAACGTGGAGTCAAGACTTTTCACTGAGCAAAGTTCGTCTTTCTGAACTACAACTCCCTCAGCTGGTTTCTTTACCTCTTCATTTGTAGGAAGTTCAGATGTGGCTTAGTAAACACTGAGGATATTATCTGTAATCAGACACCTGTCCATCCCATTCCAACTGTCTGGTGTCATGATTTACGTCCCTTACACAGAAAGTGTTTGCACTGCAATTGGAAAAAACAAAAAAGGCATGATGCCATCCCTTCTTTAACCCTTCTGGGGAAGGAGTGCCAGCTAGCCATCGAAATGTTCCCAAACATAAGGCCACAGAGGCAATAGTGCACTTGTGCGAGCGAGTTACTTTTGGAGATGGAGGTGAATGTGGCTTGAGCTTTTGTGTAGCTATGGTCACCATATACCCAAATGGATCACTGCCTGTATTGGCCTGGGTTTTGATTTAACAAAAAGACCCCCAATGATCTACTGCATCTACTTAAGGAGATGCAGTTTTTTATTTAATTCAAATCAACTATTTTTATTGCTGTAATAGAGGGGTTTATATGTGAACCTGAGGGGTTTGTTCCTGCAAGTAGGATGTTTCCGCAACATTTTGTTTACAGGGCTGTGTGGAGCAAAACATGTGAGGTATTCTGCAACTCTTGTTCCTGTTTGAGCTGAAGCACCAAGTACTATGTTTTTTTTACAATGATACTTAAACTCTAAATAGCTCTCTGTTTTTTTCCTTACTGAAAGATGTTTGTTTTAAATCATGCCAGCATGAAATATAAAAAGATAATTTTTAATTACACCCTCCCCAGCACAACAGACACCCACCTCCCTGTTCATTCCCACCTCAGTTGCAGAAACTGTCACATAGCAAGACAATTTATTTTTCTAGTTCTAGGCAATCCTACATTGCAGTTCTCTTATCTGTCACTCAGACAAACTGTAAGATGTTGGGAAGCAGACTGTCCTTTTACTCTTGCTTGTCCAGCATGGCACAGAATGGGAATTGATGTTTTGGTGGGAAATTCCTGACCAGCTTTTCTCAGGGTAGGGTCTGCCTGAGCCTCACTATTACCATGTGCCTCTAGTTTGCCCTTTGAATTTCTACAGGCCTGAACTGTATTCTGGTTGATGCATCCTCTGCTACTCAATGCTTGTCAGAAGTGTGATACTCTACAGTTTAATGCATTATAAGAGGACAATGATAACACAGGTTTGCCTTGTTGAGTGCACTAGGTGCAACCAGGATTGTAAATCTCCTAGATGACAAAACATAAAATCTACATGGAAGATGTAATCTACCCTGCTCTGACTGATAAAAAAGAAGGGTCACTAGTGGGTAGTAAATTAAGATGCTGTATAAAAGTTTTACCTGGAGGTGCTAAATCGTTTGACCATCTCAGGCTCATAGGACCATCTTCGTTAATAACTGCAGTGTGGATTATCTGCCGTTGGGCTAGGAAGGAACACAAGGGAAGGCCAGCAGGTACTGGGCTTTCCCTGTGTAAATAATGGCTTCTGCAGATCCTTGTGGATTACTTTTGTCACTTTTGTGATTACACAGTTTTTCATCAGGATATTATCAAAGAGTTGGGCAGAGGCAGCGTTACATACCTTTAACAGCAAGGCAGTGGAGATGAGTGGGCAAAGAAAGACTTTCTTCCTTTTGGAGGGGAACAGGGTGTTTTTTAGATTTCCTAAATTCACAATCATTGAGCTGCATAAATGGTTTACCCATGGATCTGAGCTTTTGTGGTAAAGGCTCTTCTGAAGTCTCTGCTGGATATCTTTTGATTTATATATATATTTTAAAAATCTTCTCTAACTTCGGTTGCAGAACTATGTCAGTGTCTAGTAGGAGGCAAAGTCCCTGACCTCTTGCTACGTGTGCAGATGCACAGGTGCATGTACATGCAACACACTGCTAATGGTTGCAAGCCTCCCTCTCCATAGACTTTGTTTATAATTCTCCCTCTCCACTTCAAAATTGAGTTGTAGCATTTGCCCTTGCAATTGTATTGAAATCCTCACTGCAACAGACTGTTCCCTGCTGAGCCCAGGCTGCATGTGTAAAAGTTAAGCAGGTGGTGAGCATGCTGTGACTTGGAAGGTTTAGGCAAAGGATGGATTGTATATTTCAATGAAATTGTAAGCTCTTGTTCTCCTCTTTCGGAAGCTGGAGAGATCACATGAATTCTAAAACTAAAATCTTGAAGTGTATGGCTCTAAGTCTCTACTTCAGCTCAGCAATGTGCTTCCCCCAACCAGGTATTTTACAAAGAACTTTGTTAAAACCAGAAATACAACTCTAAGGCTGCTGATGAGGAAATCTGTGCTCTGTAAAGCAAGTAAGTGTGTACAGGGGATCTGTTGTTAAATAAAGACCCAGTGTTTTGGGATGCAATTAGACTATAGCGATTGAGGAGGGGTAATCCAAGTGTTTTCCAGAATCTGATACAGAATGACCCATGCAGAATAAAAGAGCTCTTCTGCGCGCTGTTACTTTCTGACTAAAAGAAGCTGCACAGGTTAATGGGAGTCAAGACCCTTCTGAATTAATTTAGGCCTTGATTATCAAAGTAGCTCACAGCACGGACTTAACTCTGCTCCTGCTGAAATCAAAAGGCGTTGGGGCTAAGCCAAAGTTAAGTGCCTTTTGAAAACCTCACTGCTGGGCTCTTGGTGCCTCTATCCAACCTGTGAAAAGAGAGGAGCATTGTACTACCTGAGAGGCAGCTTACTTGGAAATACATGGCTGGAGAGGGTATTACGAGCAGCATTGCTGAGAAGAGATGGCAAGTTCTCTTAAGTCGTCAGAGCAGACAAAATATTCAGTTCTGCTGGGAATTGAAGTTTTCCAGGTACTTTTTGCAAGTTATTTTAATAGATTTGAAACAATGCAGCAAATATGCCTTTTGACTAATTTACCTGCTGAAGGAAAGGACAGCAATTGTGGAAAGGCTGGGCATCATGCCATGTTCTGTCTCTTCCAGGCCCCCAAATGACATGGATAACCAATGCCAACTTGGGAGTACAGAATGAAACCCTGGACCAGCAGTGTTACAATGGGGGAAAGCATTGCAGCAGTGCAGAGTGTCAAGAGTTTTCTGTGAGGTTATGTGAGTTGTTGTTCGTAGTGAGGAATCAGGCAGCCAAGTGTTTTATGAGGGTTTTTTTTGTAGCTGAAAATGGCAAGAAAAAGTCAGCTGCTTTTCTTCCTGATCAGTGAGGTGAGAGCTGTTGGAGCCCTGCCTCGGAGGTGTCAGGGATGGAGCAGAAGGGTTATCCTCCTGGGGCTGCAGACTGGGCTGCATCCAAACAGACTAAAGTGAGACATAAACATAGTTTCTCAAAAGTATGGCCAGGATTCTTGTGCACAAATCTTAACTTAATTTGGTGTTGGCAACAGAGTGTATACCAGCAGGAGGGTTTCACTGGGGATCGATATAGAAGGTTAGGATTGCTTTGGGTGTGTTTTGCTGCAGAGGAAGTAAAAGCTGTGTTTGTAGCTTCAACACAGTTGTGTTTGAAATGTCTTGTGGAAAAAAAAAAAATCACAAAAAGTAGATGGCTTTGTATATAGAAAGTGATGTGTTTGGAGTTTGATTTCTTTTCTGGTATCAGTTTTTTTTTAAAAAAAGAAATATAATATTGAAGTTGGAAATAGTAAATATTTCCTTGCAAGTCTGCTTGTGTAGAAAGGGCAGGTGAGAGGTATAAGGAGAGTGAGATTGCTTCAACATACAGTACCATCTCTTCCTCTTCTTAGTCTCTTTCATTCTTCCATTTGTTTTGGGACAAGAGAGTCTCATGTCTGCAGCTTTTGTGGAACAAAGTCAAGGGAAAGAAGTGATCACCTATAAAATAGTCAGTGCCAGGTCAGGATGATTGTGTCACTTCATGTTGATACCCTTCCTGAAAAATAAAGTGAGAGCAGTCGAAGTGAGATGGTCCTTGGCAGATTGATTAATCTGTGGGGTCCAGATGAATCCTGGCTGTCTACGGACCTCCCTTCCCCGGCAGCAGTGCTGGTGTTGCAGATCAGGCACGAAGAAGCAATGCCAAGCCATAGCAGGTATTTTTCAAGTACTGGCAGCTGGAGGGTCTTTGTCCTCCTTTGGCAGCTGAGCTGTGACCCCCTAGGGAGGTGTGCAGGGCTGTAAAGGGGATGGGCTGCTCTAGGGCTGGCTGGCTAATGTTAACACCCAGAGCTTCGCTTTCTGCTTTAAATAGCCTGGCATTAGCGTTATAGCTGTGTGCTGTGCCTTGTAGCACTATTACAATGAATGATCTGTCAGCGTTTTCAGGAAAAGGTGTTAATTTCAGGCAGTTACAACTCAGCAATAAAAACTTGCTTCAAGCAGGAATATGAAATACAAGTGCTTAGCAGTGGTGTTAATATTTATGCACCATCTTTCATAACAAAGGCTTAACAAATTAAAAGTGATTTCAGTGTAAATCTCTGCATTTCAGAGGTTGCTTTTCTTACTGACTCTATGGGCACCAGGTATATTTTGTGCTAAGGATAACCATTTGTCTACAGGGACAGTAATTCCTGAGTCAGCTGAGAATCCCAAATTATGGATACTGGCTGTCTTAGCAATAACTACCAATTCAGTCTTAAACCATCTTGCAGCTTTCGTCACCAATTGTGGCTGAGTGAGGATCATTTGGGGAAAAAGAGCAAAACCCACCAACACATGCTACATAAATCCCTTGCTCTTCCCCCTTTTCACTCCAGAGAGAAGTTTATTTGGCTGAGACTTCCAATGCATTTGCTTTCTTTGGGAGTTTGCCAAAGGTTTCTGTACTTACTCTTTAGTCTGCATCACGTTCTCCAAGTTGTAATGCTGATTGGGTGCCTTTTCATGTCCAAACTGTAATATTTTTCCAGTATTTTTTAAAAGTTATATTTTTCTAATCTCTTACCATTTTGAAAATGGCACCAGTAAGAGAGTGTTACATTGACAAGGACTTTTAATTGCATTGAGATTTGTTCGGCAGAACCTCATCTGTTCTCCAGTTTAAGCTATCTCAGCTATAGTTGGCTATCTCTGTTTAAACCAGAAAAGTAGCTCCATGGAAGATGCTTTCTCCAGCCATCCTAGCTTCCAATTTTGCAGAAGAGAAAACTGAGGATATCTGGGGATAACCTCAGAACTGCACAGCATCTGGTTTTGTGGTCCCATGTTTTCAGTTAGAGGAGCAGCTTGGTAAGAGCTGTGCACCTCACAGTTATCACCTGTACGCATAAAGGTCTGTGGGTGTTTGGAGTTTTGGAGGTGCTCTACAGCTCTATGGCCTCTACCAGATCTGGGGTTGGCAAAACATCTTGCAACCTTGTCTTTTTCAGTTTTTTCGGAACCCTCAGCACGTTCCTTTCCCTTTACCCTTTCCATGTAGTAAATCCTGCTCTTGCTGACAGCCCTGGTAATTGCCTTATGTACAATGAGAGTCTTCCATTCTCTTTCTCTGTTTTTATAGTATGCAACGTTCCACAGCTAAGTTTAAAAGGACAGAAAAATTCATGGTGTTTGCAGTAAGAGCATGTTTTATGCTTGCCTGCTACTAAAGCAGAGAGAATACTGCCCTGATATGGAAATGTCAGGGGCACAGGCCTCTATCTAAGGCAGTAAATGTTTCTTTTATTTCTTATTCCACTTTATGCTGGTTGCTATTAATTTTAAACTTTTCTTGGCATTTGCAGCAATAAAAAGGGTAAAATCCCGAGGCTTTGTTCTTCTGCTCATGAACAAAGCCTTCAAAGGAGATTTAGGCATATTGTGCTTTCAGAGACAGCTGGGAACTCTTGCAAGCGTGTGTAAACTTTGGGACACCGCTGCCTTCAGGCTGAAGGTGTTACCTGTTTCTGATGAACTCCATACAGAGCTTGTCCTGTGTTGGTGAACAGAGGTGAATGTCTAAAATCATTATATAAAAAAATCTACCTTCCAAGCTCTTAGGATACTGGCCAACCGTGGTCTTAATGCTGCTTTGTGTTTTTCTACTATAGCCCTCTGATGAGCAGCAGCTAAAGCACATATCTATGGCTACATCCCCCAGTGCTTTTGTATAACCCAGTATGCAGCCTGAACCGAGAGAGGGTCATGGTGTATATCTTGTGATATACAGTGTCCTGAGTTCCCCACCAATGCCACTGCTGCAGACTCTGTGTTGTAGAAGATGTGGTGGCATAAGGTTCAGTTCAAGTCGTTTTAGTTAGTGATGATTCATTTTAAACTTGGCCTGACTTCTACAGAGCAACCTCAGAGCACCCAAGGAAAACAATGACATGCTGGATCTTATGGATTGATTTGTGTATGTCAGGATTCCAAAGACTTTGCAATTGGAGCTCAAATTAAGGAATACGTGGTGCTTGGCAGTGGTAGACAGGGCTGGAAAGACAAATCCAATTGTATTTAACTGCTAGACGAATTTCCACATCCTTAGATTTAATCACTGGAGTATTGACAGGAAGGTTTGGCCCAGCACTTCTCCATTTAGCTGTGGTATTTTGTTACTAGACTGGAACAGCAAACAGCAGGTATTGTCATGTTAGTGAAAGACATCCCTCAGCAAGTTATGTCCTGGCATATAGTCTGAGCAATGAAAAAATAACAGTTCCTTGCTTGACCAAAGGCTGTTCATGGAATTGGGCTTGCTGGAACGTGCAAGGCTTTGTATTCATCTCTTGTATGGGATCGATGACGTGAGAATCCCCATACTGCTCAGGGCTTGGCACACATGAGCCTGCTCTAACCTGCGATGCAGGCACCGCTGTGAATGCTGACGCTCGCCAGAGAATACTGCGCTCAGAAGCTATGAGTGAGACCCACTTTCGTGGTGTTCATCTTCCACTATTGTATTAATTTCAACTCTGTTAATTTATATTTGCTATAAAATTATGTCAAACCGATGAACATGATTTCACTGTCAAAGCTTTCAGGAGACCTTTAGCCAAGAAGCTGCTATATTATGTCTTAGAGCAGGGAGAAGTGGAACATTGCTCTTTCTGAAGTGGTGTTTCCATTCTGTTCTGTAAAAATAAGCCAAAGAAATGCTTGTCCTTTTTCTGATATTACAGCAAAGAGGATTTACATGTGAAATAAATCTTTGTAAATCTTTTCAAGGGTGCCTAAATTATTGATGGTTGGTTTAGTTTGGTTTGCATGCCATATTGCTCTCTTCTGTTAAACAGTTTATACACCACCCGGCTTTTCACATTAATCACTGCAGTATGTGCTCAGTTATCCCCGCCAAAGAGCCATCTCTTACATTCCAGTAGCCACAGCCAAACGATCGATTTTTTTTTTTTTTTTTTTTCTTTTTTTTTCCCTGTAGGTTGTTTTATGCAATGGTTCACAAACCCATGGCTGTTGTGGTAGAGAAGAGAAGTTTTTTTATATCATATCGATGTGTTCTAGATAAGTCCTTAAATACGTTAATTTAAGTATTTGCCCACAATAAGATATATAAGGCATTATTGCATGTGAACTCCTAGAGATGATTAATAGGGTAAAGACATGTGCAAGTGATGAGGATTTGGAGTTGTACTTTCCTCACATACAGCTGACACTTTCTTTGAGTCTATTTTGGTACTCTCTTAGGAGTTTGAATTCCTTGTCTCTGTGAAACACAACTGCAGGGGGAAGGATAGTGGAGCTGTGAAAGGCTGGTCCCTCTGCCCACAGCAGGCAACCTCAGTGCTGCACTTCACTTACCACGTGCTGTTCGGCCCTGATGTACTAAAGCTCTTGTCATGTAGCTGCCCTCTCAGCAGCGAAAGGGTTGCCTGATAGCGAGGTGATCTACAAACACAACTTTTGTGTGAATGAATAGCCAAAATGATTCATTAAAGATACATGAACACAGATGGCTGCAGAGTAACAAAGTCACAGCTGTTTGTTCTCTGACAATTCTTTTGAACACATTTTTAGCAAAGGTGTCTGAATTGCCTTCTAAAAATACAAGATGAGGAGGAGGACAGGAAACCTCCTGCCTCTAAAAGGAAAGCACAACAGGAGACCTTGTTCTGCTGTAATTCACGCGGGGTGTTTCTCTAATCCAGAAGGGACAGCCATGTGTTCATATCCCAAAAGGGCATAATTATTTCATGATAACAGTTCTCCCTAGAGTGGCCTTGCTGGTATTTTAAAAAGCATTTATCATGGAGAAAACCTGTATTTTTGGTGCTGGCAGTTAAGAATACTGAACAGGAGTTGTGGCTGAGATGGTGATTCACAGAGATGACTGCAGCTCTTCAGACTTCTCATTAGCTAGGCAGTGCTCCTTCCAAGCTGGGGTCGCAGGGAGAGGAGGAAAAATTCTTTATATAAAGGTAATAAAGGTAAAGGCTTTCCTGCACCTTCATGCAAACACCAGTGTTTGTCAGGTCTAAAGAGAAACGATTCATATTTTTCTTTCAGGAAGCCAGATTCTGGGCTTCTATTCCATCAAAATAGCTACATCTGTGCTTGGGCTGGTTCTTCCCAGTGCCCTGAGAACTGTGCGAGGGCAGCAAGCAGAAGGTGGCGTTTGCTTCTCCAGGGAGGGTTATGTTGAAAACCTGCATGTTGTGGGTAGTGAGCTTGCTGCTTTCTAAACAGCAGACAAATAACTGCAACATTAGTTTCTGGATTTGTACATCATTGTCTGTAGATATGGATCCTTATATGATTACAGCACATTCTACAGAACTGGTTCAGATGATGTGATGCTATGGGAAGGTTTGAGAGGCTTTGAAAGCACATTTTGAATCTCAGATTTTATTATTCTATAACTATTCCAGTGAAATAATTTGTATGCACGTCTCCTGAACTTGTTTTGTATTAACTCTATAGCTATCATGTAAGCAGCAGCATGTCTTTGTGACTGTCCTTTAGCTGTTGGAGGAATGGTACTTCAGATGTATTTTAAAAATGTTCTTCACAAGTTACAAACACAAATACACAAAGAGCAAACGTAGCAAACTATGTATTTCTCTATTTTAATACTGGCACTTAGACCTCCAAAAAAAGAGAAAACATCTCAAATTAAAACAGTGCCTGCCAGAACTAGCATTAGTGGTAACATGAGAAAGCTGCCATGGCTGGGACTGGCATTACTGTTATTAGGAATGCAGTTAGGAGTACTATAGAGCAGGGGTTCTGTAGTGGTGCTGCGAGAGTACACACTGTTCATCTGAAAGATTTATAATGCACATGAAATATAAATAAAAACAGATTTATAGCATGTAATAGCACAGATGTGACAAGCCTGTCAAGATGCTGTTTTAGCAGTCAAAACTTATTAAAAGTCAGTCTGAAAGAAACTGCTTGAAAAGTCCAAACCCTTTTCCTTTTTCTCAGCTGTTTCCTCTCTACACTTTAACAAGTAAGGTGGGTCATGGGACATGGCAAATTCTTCTCAGCATCTTAGGTTTCTGTGCTTGTCTCCTAGGATGTAGCTCAAAACTTTCTCAAATTTGGAAACCTATTTAATGTAAAGTTTGCATCATAATCCCATACAATAGGTAATCAGGAATTAAATGTTAACCTGTATTGTCACTTTCTATCATTACCAATGAAGAAAATTTAAGAATACAGTCACCAGAAGAGGAGACAAAACCAGAACCTTCACTCTTGTGGTAATAGCTATTTTAACAGTAGAAATGTATTTTTCCTGCTGGCCCTATATGAGTAATTTAAGCAGGGTAGAGATATCCTTGTAGACTAATTGAGAGGTGTGGATATGGCAGTGTAAACACCCTTGGGTTTATGCCTTGCTGTACAGAGCCCACTTGTAGTTCTCTTACAAGTAAAGTTTGCATCAGGAAGTACATACATTCAAAAACCCAAAATGTGTTTTGTCAAGCAAACAATTTTTCACTGCAAATTTATTGGAAAAAACTCAGACTGTCCTTACTGTTCTTTCCTTATAGTGTACAAAACATTATTCTGATGGAATTAGAAACTTGGAAAAGTAAAAGGATCCCTTCTCCCATACTCACCTTGCATCAACACGCCTGGGGCAGTGGGTGCTTCATGGTATGGGAGAGGTATCATCCTCTGCCAGCCCTGAGGCTGTCTTTAGAGCTATGTCCTGGTCTGCTCCATTGCTTTTTTGTTTTAAGATTCACATGCGTTGTATGTTTAGTGCTGTCATTACTCTGAGTAGTAAATGTTGAAGGTAGGAGCACTTGGGCACCAAGTAAATGGCTTTGAGGACTTCGGGCTGGGGCGATCAGAGCTGTGTCCCAGCACCTGCTCTCAGGCTGTAGTCACATCGTGCGTGTTTCTGGCTTTCATGTCCTCGCTCAGTTGTTTAGGAGGGGAGGGCAGTTCTGTTTAAAATATTTTGTATGCTTAATGGTGTTACCCACTCACTGTGCTGGACCAGATCTCTCTGAAATGTGACCTCCTGCCAGATCCCCTGTGTGGTGGCAGCATCCTGGGCTTTGTTTGGGCTCATCTTTGTGGCAAGGATCAGAGTTGGAAATTTAAAAAAAAATATTTTCCTTATGATGAAAATCCCTGAAGATATTTGTGTGTGTGTAGGTGTTGTGTTCTGGTTTCTGCTGCAACTGCTGCAGAACAACGGGCTAAATGCTGCCTCCTGGGTCAGTGAGACCAGCCCTCTCCAGTGCAGCTAACATAACATGGATGTCAGGCTTTATTTACTTGTGGTTTTCCTCTAAATTTCATTGCTGGTAGCAGAGTAATATCTCTCCAAATGTTTTATTTTCAAGAAAACAAAGGCCAGCTTGATCTTTGCTAAATTTGCAAACACTTAAAGAAAATCCATTTATCTCCAGACACCAGCTTTCTATCGTCCCTTAATTTACAGGATTGTCCATTAAATGGCTGATTAGCTTTGTATCCTTTATATGTGCTTCAAGAGTAGCAGGCTCTTTAAAGTTTGCAGAGATTTGTGTTTGCCTGCTATTATCCTCAGTACTTCATTTGATTGTTTTTATACACCCTCTTTCCTGTTCATTTATTGCCAGGCTAACCAGATCACATGCTCAAGGATTTGTGGGACTCTTCAAAGTATTTAAAAATTACTGCATGCTTGATTTCTTTGTATAAGGAAGGAAACTGCTTAATTTCTAGCTTTTAAAATCCTCTTCTCTCCCTCCAAGCCCACCTTCTCCTCTGCCCTGAACTGCTATTTCCTCCATATTAGACAGGAGATGGAGCGTGGTGTGCTAGTGGCCAGGGAGGGGGTTGTGTTTGTCCATGCAGTTTCTCCAAAATGATCAACAAGGTCCTAGAGATCCTGACATGGCCAGAGTTTTTTTTGAGGTAGGCGTGTGTTACAAGTTTTAGTGAACTCTTCAGTGAAGGCTTTTGTACTCGAAGTTGGTACCTATGGGACTACGACCCAGGATCATGAATTTCTCTCCAGAGGGAACTCCCTGGAGTTTGTCCATCTCTTGTCTGGTGAGCACCCTCAGTTGCTCACAAAGGAAGTAAAACCTTCCCCTCCTTCCAGAGCTATCCATCAGACCTGCTCTGCCCTTCTGAAAGGGGCATAACAGCAAACTGGAGGCAAACATGTCAAATAGTTACTGTATGTCACCAATTCATTCACTGCTTTGAGAGGCTGCCTGTGTGCATCCCTGATGTCTCTGTGTCCTGGCATATTGGACGCACTGAGAACAGATGTTGTAGGTCATGACTGGTAGATGGTACAGCAGCACAGTTGCTCTATGTACAGTGTTGAATGAAAATAAAGTTGTTTTTAATGGAAGGAACTGATTGTAAGGACCCAGAGCTATATCTCTGCTAATGTCCCTGCTACCTGCAAAACTAGGGGGTGTTGGACAGAAATACATTGCATAGGCTTGAGTGTAACACTCAGGTTTGTCACCCTAACGCCACAGAGAAATCCCATTGCCTGTGGTCTTTTCCACCAGAAAAGCAATTGCAATACTTTGCTCTACTGCTCTGAGAGTGCTGCTATCAGAACAAGGCAGTGTTTATGGAAAACTTAACTGACAGCATTCTGGAATTGTTTAACCTTTGCAAAGACGAAATTCACCATGTGAATTAGCTGTTCTCCAGTGCAAACAGTGTACAGACAGAACTGCATGAGCAGGTGGGATTCTCTTCAGCTGAGGAGTTTCTGCATTTCTTATCCCCCAAAGAGGTTGGGGTACGTGCTGTGATCTTGGCTGGCCCGAGTCACTGTAAAGGAGTCCTGAATCCTGTGTGTCTTTCATCACTAGATTAAATTACCCCTTCCATTCTGGGGGAGGTGGAATATGGTGTGGTGCAGCAATTGTTTTTGTTTGTTTTTAATAACTAGCTTTAAGGCAATAACAGGCAGGCAGTGTCAGCCTGATGTATTCTGGTTTGATTTCAGGCATTACACAAGGGAACAGACTATTTCCACATCTCCCCCTAGAGCTCTTTAGCAACAACAGCAGCAATAATAATAACAATCCAGGTTATTAAAAAAAAGAAAAGAAAGAAGAAAGCATCACACCAGTTCCCTTAAGGAGTAGCACAAAGCCGTGGCGAAGGTCCATAGTGCTGGGCATCTTTGCTCCCAGTGTAAGAATAGTGCACGTAAATAACAATATACAACACTACTGCACAATGAGCATTTCTGGAGTTCACGAGAAACAGGTTTTCATTCAATTCAGGAAAAATATTAGGCTTTTCACCAAAAAGGTCGTCTTCTCAACCCTTGTCTCTGGAGGAAAACTCATTTTTACCTGAGTTTGTTAGAACAAACATTGAGAATTTGTGGAATTGCAGAGTCAGGCTAATGCCCAGGGTGGCTACCTGGAATAAAACAGTGTTATGCCATGGGGGCTTAGTCTAAACTGAAGGGATAGGCTCAGAGGTTTGAGAAAAAGGAATGGCAAATGTCAATAGAGGGAAGAGCTGATGCCTTTTTAATGGGAGAAGGGTCAGTGGGTTGGCAGGAGAATTGATGAACTGCCAGTTTAATATGCTGCGTGTAATGCTGAAGCAATGCCATGTACTGTATTTTAAGAGCACAGTGTTTGTCCCCAAGAAAATGGCACAGATATACCTCTTTGTTGAGTCTCAGACTTGCCATCTTATATAGCTTGAGTTAGAGCTTTTCTTTCCTTTCTGTATTTCTTTTTTAATCTAAAATGATTAAAAAGAGAACCTCTAGGCTCTTTTGTGCTGGAAATCTTAAGAGGACACAATTTTGGATTTCCTGGGTGGTTATCAGACGACGTGTTTGTGTGGAGCCAAAGAGAGGAGGTTAAAAGAGGAGTTCAGGTGAAGGGAGAGCAGTGCTGGAGGGAAGAATTGTGCAAGTCTCTTGTGCTCTCTCAGCACACATTTGTATGAATGTTTCATCAGAGCAGAAACAGCAGAAATGAAACTTCTCTCATCAGGTTGGAAGAGGGTGGAAGCATTACAGAAATGTTAAGTGTCTGACCCTATTTTTTCCATTTGGAACCAGATGTGGGGTAGGGTTTGGACTGGAAAAACAGAATCCTCTGAATCTGTAGCTAGGTAGAAGAGACAAAACATGGTATTACAGTGGATGGAGCCAGTTGCAGAGCCACTATCTTCTAGGTTGTGGCAAATGTGGAAGGTTCTTTTGACTACCTTTTAAGCCATCGTCTGCATCTCTGCTATCAGAGAAGACATTTTTGTATGACCAGTTATCATGATGAATTGCATTAATTGCAAAGTTTGTGCTTTGATTTAGCTGGGTTGACTTTCTTCCTCTAAGTATAGAGTTAAAAGAAACCCTGTTTTGCAGTGAATACATGGTGGGTATGGCTGCACTGTCAGCTGAGAGTTATGCTAATGGAAAAGATATAAGAAACAAATTTGCACTGTACACATTAGTGAGCATGATTGTTGTTTAATTAGTATTTTAACATGTGCTTTGTGGTATGATTGAAAGGCCCTAAAAGATCTCTCTGACAGTATTTGCACTGCTAGGCATTATGCCTTCCATGAAAATGTCCCAGAAATGTAGGTTCTACCTAAAATGGTCAGTGTAATTTTTCAGATTGAGAGAAGCAAAAAACCTCTTTGTTTCTTTCTTGTTTCAACCTTCTCCTTGTTCTTCAAAACAAGGCATTAATCAATTACAATAGAAACTGCTGCTCTTAGGACTGTCAATGTTTATAGCTTTGGGTTTAATAGCAAGGACGTAAATATATACTATTCATTACATTTTTGCTGTTATTTTCTCATCATCCACGGTGTCTGATATTATCATAACTCTCTGGTTGAAGCTATGGTTTGTAGCTCACACTGGCATGAAGCACACAGCCATAAAAAGCAAAAAAAACCCCTCACAGCCTGAGATTCAGCTATTAGGCAGTATTGGTCATTTTCTCACTACTCACAAAACAGCAACTCTAATCTGGGTAGGCAGTATTTTTACTTTCCTTCCTTATCCTGCCCCTTCCACCCAGTAAAATTTCTCCTCTTCAATTCAAGCTCAAACCATATTTGGCACTGCAAGTGCAGGACAGTGTTTGGCTTGTTATGGACAAACACTACTAAGCAAAGAAAGTCTGTTCATCTATTGAACAGAAGAAGCAATTTGATTGGGGCTTAAAGAAGAGATGACTTGAAACTATGCCTGCCATTAGCCATTGTGGTGCCCAGTTCTGGGCTGAAATAGTAAGGATTCCCTGGGTCACTTTGGAGGACTTTGGAAGATCCAGTGTAAAATCTTTTCAGAGCAGCTTTCTGTCTGCCTACACTCCCTGGGACATTCCTCCAGTGGGGCCCTACCCATGAACTGGGAGGACTCAGTGCTTGTCAATACTTCGGTCTGTCTACAAGTGAGTGGGTAGAAAGACAATGAACTAATAGGACTAGTTTATCAATAAAACATGGCCAATGAGAAAATAAAGCTTCAGTTGAGACTTGTCAGGATAGGAATGATCTGAGATGGTGACTTCATGGTTATAGATCATTCATCTTCTGGCAGACGATGCCTGGCTTCCTTTAGCAATGGCTGGAAATTACTAGCAATACATTCTAGGTCAAATTCTCATCTCATTTTAACTGGTGTTGCTAGGCTCTGGTAGAGTATGTCCTAATCTTTCTGCTTTCCTTATTCATGTGGGCCTGATCAAAAATCCACTACCTTTACAGAGTTTCAAATTAATGTCTAAGGACTCCTAGCCACTTCATACTCTGCATCGGTTTAAATTTCTGTTTATCCACTGTATTTTGGAATGTAAATTTACCAAGAGCTCTCTCCCCCTTCAGAACTAGTCAGCCAGCTGTTGGCAGAGGCTTACTTTTGCTGGGTTTTCCCAGCTTTCTGCAAATAATCCAGGCTTATCCTTAAATAGACTAATTCCGTGTCAGAGTGTTTTAGGATTTATTTTAGTCTCTGATGAGACATGACTATCAAACAAAATAAAACATCCTTCAGAAAAAGTCTTCATGCAAATCTAATTGTATTCCTTTCCAAAGACTCAGCACAGTTAGCAGCTTCAGAACAAGTTTGATTTGCTTTTCACGTAAGTTGTTATTTTTTGTAAGCTGATAAATGCTGGTAGTAACTCTGCTTCACAGAGAGGAGCCAGAACTGAATGCATTTCCCATCTCCCCTCCTGGCAGTGCACTTGCTGCTTGATCATCTGAACTGATACCTTGAGACTCTGACTATGGGGTCCTTTTGCATTTGTCCTATTTTCATGTCACCTTGCTGTGACATCTCAATCCTGAGTCAAACCCGAAGTCCATATAACCCAGTCCTTTCTAATTTTGCCGTGTGGCAGATGCCTCTGAAAAGCATGAGCCACTGCCTGGATTAGCCCTCACAAGTCCTGGCAATTAATAGTTTGGGAACTTCATTAACAGTTATCATCTGAGTGCATCAACTGTTCTACATTATTCAGGGTTTTTCTTTGTCAAAACCTTTTTTTTTTTTAAGCACAATTTTTGTTTTTCTGTGTTTGTACCCAACAACCCTCATGCTGGTTTTTTATTGTATCATTACTGACCTCTTCTGCTACTGCCCTTCCCCGAAAACTGAAGCAAACAGCATTTTTCAGCAAAATGATCTGTTGTAAAATGCTTGTTCTTCAAAACTGACACATTAGGTAAAGAGCAGGGGGGTTACAGCTGTCTTCAGCTTTCACTGTGAATGTTTTAAGATTCAGGAAGGACTTTCTACCTGAAGGAAGATGGTGAGAACTACCGGTGAATAGTCTGGGAAGGCTGAGATTTGAAGAGGGTTCCTCAGGTGTGTGCTGCAGTCAGGCTCTTTCTGTACAAATGTTCAGTGTTACTTGGGCAGAGAGGGAGTGTGCAGCAGCACTCTGGGGAGGGGCCTTGCTTGGGGTACGGATCTGGTTTAAATCCTTGCTCAGCCAAGTTCTGTCCGCTGTGGTGTCTGGGCTTTGTCTTGTCAAGCACAGCAGATTCCACTGCATCAGAGTTTTGGAGAGTGTGTGTATGAAACAGTAACTGTTCCTAGCTTGCCCTGATAGCTCCAGCCGCGCCAGGAGCAGGGAGGATGTTCTGCTTGTGGCAGTGGGTATCTTCATTCAGGTGCCCTTCCCAGCTTCAGAGGCAGTGCTGAGTTTGCCTTCTGTTCCTGCTGTTAGCTTCAGCCTGGTTTTCATCCCATTAAGATGAGAGCTTTACATTGAGCAAGATCAAACCTGTAATTGGATTCACCCATTCTGAAGTGTCCTCAGGACTTGTGCGATACATGGCTGCTGAAAGGAGGCTCTGCTGCTGCTGCACTCTGGCATCCAGGTCTTCCTTTCCTGTTCTGACCAGTGGTGCTGTTGCAGAATTTGCATGGCTGTACCACATAGAGGACAGCATTTGCTTTGAAAGGGACTAGAAACATCTCAGAGGGGAGATGAAGCACCTCATGGTGTGTCCTGGCACGTGTGGTGATGTGTGTGGGGGTCTGATTTATTAGCAGTTTTCTTCCCTTTGCTCCTCTTACTAAGAAGTCAGTGAAGGGGTGGAACCTTAGGGCCACATGAACAACCTGCTGCAGTGTTTCCATCTGCCTGCTGGTCTCTCTGATTAAGGGCCCTTGTGTCTGTGTTGAAACAAACGGGCTTCTGTGACTGTTTGTGAAGAAGTTTGGTTGTGCAGGGAGGATCACACAGCAGCTGGAACGCTGCAATCGTTGGCTGAATGAGGAGACTACAGATGCTTTATTAAAGGCCAGTGTTTTTTCAGCTGGTCTCCTCCTGTCCTGGCTGAATTCCTCTGGACATCTGACCCCACTACCTGACAGTCCTGAAAATTTGCCCTTACACAAGATTGCCACTCCTGAGAGGACAAGCTTCAGATTGGCCTGCGTTGAGGAAGACTCACAAGCTAAAATAGAGAGTCTGTGAGAACATGTGCAGTTTCTGCCTTTCGTAATGTTCTCTTTTCAGTGTGGGTGCTCATCTCCTTTTAGCCCTACCACATGGTGTAGCGTCATCAGGAAATGGCTTTGGAGTAGTTGTTCTGCCTCTGCAGAGAGAAGAGGGTGCTTCTCCCTGGAACAGGTCCTTCCCTCGGGCTTGCCACAGCTATTTCTGTATCTGAGGACCCACAAGCACCAAATTTACCTGATATATCCATTTTCAGAGAGTATTGACTCACCTTACATGTGTCAGTGCTGGCTGCATTTGTGAATATGGTTGGAGATTCTTAATTTTGGTCTGTTGTGGTTTAACCCCAGCCAGTAAGTATGTACCATGTAGCTCCTTGCCCCTCCTTCCCCAAGGGGATGGGGAGAAGGATAGAAAAAAAACCACTAACCCAGAAAATCTTTGTGGGTTGAGATAAAGACAGTTTAATAGGATAACAAAGGAAAAGAATAATAATAGTAATAACAATAATAATATAAAACTAGTAATGTAAAAATGCAGTTGCTCACCACATGCAGAAAGGACACTTCTCCCGCCCCCACCAGTGCCCAGTCTGTTTCTGAGAAGTGATCCCACCTCCTAGCTGGTGTCCCCAGTTATACCTGGAGCATGACACTCTATTGTAGGGAATATCCCTTCAGCCAGTCTGGATCAGTTCTCCTGTGCTTGCCCAGTTTCTTGCATACCTGGCAGGGCATGAAAAGCTGAAAAGTCCTTGGTGGTATAGACACTACAACTACAGAGCAACAGCTCAAACCATTAGTGTGTTATCAACATTATTCTCGTGCTGAATCCAAAACACAGCTCTATACTGTCTACTAGAAAGAAAATTAACTCTGTCGCAGCTGAACCAGGACAGGTCCAGATGGATTTGAAAAAAAATTAGTACTTTTTCAGATGAATGATATGTTTGGCCACTGACCTTCTAAATGCAAATCATGTTCCTGTTTGTTTTTAATAAAAGATTGTTGTTACTTAAGCTGATCAACCAGGAAAGAGAGGGGTGAGAGATGTGTGAGGTATAGTCAAAAAGCAGAATGTTTTGAGGGGTCCATTGCCACTGTTTGGATTTGGCACATGGGTAACCTGAGTTGGAAGCAGACCTCCTGCTCCTACAGTAGTGAGGCTGAGAATCTGAACTGCTTTAAGGCAACCTTGTTGCCTCAGATGGTGACGACTTGAGGTTTAAAGCTGTGCTGGGAGTATACAAGCCCTTTGGCAGGCACTTGTTATTTAGCAGAATTACTGCATTTTGGGCTCGCGTGCCCCTGCTGACGGCACTAATCTCCATGTTAGGAGACAAAGTACCAGCTGTGCCTTGTCCTATTTGTACTACTTTAGCCACATGGATGTTCATCCATTTAATTTGGAAATATTTCTCTGCACTCATCAACAGCCACATGTAGGCAACTGAAATTGCCGCATTTGTTCTGACTTAGTTTTGAAAGCGACAGATGCTACATTACTGTAAAACATGGTGAAAGGGTTTTCTAGCTTTGGGTTTGTTTCTCGTTTGATAAATAAGCTATTTATGCTGATGAGTGAAGCTACTTTTCTTCAGCAAGATCTGCTCCTTCTCCCATAAAGTCAAGCAAAGCTTTCACTGGGGGACTGGTGCTGTTTGTGCTTAGGCAAAGGATGCAGAACTGTGCTGGGATTTAGGAAGGAGAAGAGTTGGCACATGTGTGATTCACAAATACAAGCAGATGTGTTATGTGGTGGTTATTACTTTTGCTTAATAATGTGACTTTTTCCCCAGCCTGAATAATTCAAAGGAACAATACCATTGTGAGCACGCCTCAAGGCGTGTAACCTTCTCTGTCCTCTGTGTGTGTGGTGTGTGTGCTGCTTCCAGTGCAGATATTTTAAGGAGATAAACACAAAACCATCTGCCAAGTCTTGCATGTCAAGTGAGAGCCTTGCACAACTACCTTCTCATGCATGCCCACATCTGGGGCTGTGGTACAGCAGTTCTGCGGCATTACCCTAGACCCTCATTCCCACTCCTTGACCTCATGGACCAGCGGTGCCGACCAGCTGTGCTTGGGGTTACCAACAAGGACTGGGCTACTGTGCTGCTTTCCAGGGCCCTGGGACCCAAAGGACCCTGTTAATACAGGCGCTGCCCTGTCCCACAACCCAAGGGCCACTCATGTAACCTTCCTAAAACCTGAGACCCTGCTGCTGTTTGCATTAGGAAGGCTGGTACTTAAGGTGCTTACTGAAACACCTGGCAGGACTAGAATATGATGCTTTAGTGTCTGTCAGGAAATCCTTGTGGAGAAGGAAGGCAGAGCTTGCGTTGAAACTATTAACCCCCCTTCCAGAGCCTGCTTTATTGCACCTTTGGGTTTTGCCTTAAATCTGCATTCTTTGGCACCTTATTTGTTTGTTTGCATTGTGTTTAATAATCCTTGATAATGGTGTGTTTGAGCGGTGGATGGGACTAGATGATCTCCAGAGGTTACTTCCAGCCTCAATTATCCTGTAATACAGATGCAGAGATGACTACAAAGACTTCTGGAAAGAACAAATGAAGCAAAAACTGTTAGCCTCATTGAAAATTACTGACCCAGGAGAAAGCTGTGTGCTTGTATGTATAGCAAAGGTCAGTCTTTCCTTACTAGAGATAGGTTTTGGTTACTTTGGAATAGGAATGCTGAAAAAGGCTCGTCAGATCATTACCAAACAATCATGTAGTGCTTGCCTCTGCCTTGAGTTCAGTTTGTGGAGAGAAGCCTGTGGAGTTTCTTTGAACGAGAGTTCAAATGCAGTAAAGCAGAGAAATGTTTTCTGGAATAGCTTTATAAAATTGGCTTTGGTTTTGTTACATTTGGCATCTGCACTTGCTGGACCTTATGGCATAACTGACTTGTGTTTCTCATGGAAATTGTTTGGATGTGACCTTACTGCTTTTATTTTGGCTGCTACCTTGAGCCCTAAGGACTAGTGGATGTTGGATGCTAAGCAGAAATTTGACAAACCTCGGGTGCCTTCATTTTGCAGCCTTTTGGTTTACTTTTATTAAACAATTGTAGCTGGATTTGCCTTCGGGGAGGCTTTGTTTATGGCATTCTAAGCTAACAAAGCCTGACTAAACTGAAGGATGGATTATCAAAAATCAAAGCAAGCTCTTCTAATAGGGACAATGGAATCCCACCTGGCCCAAGCCTCACCGTGACACCTGGGAGGCCCGTGCTCCAATATGATAAAGTATTTTCTTTGAGAGGGTCAATGAGAGTTTGCTTTTATAGAGAAGTTCTTATTCTCAGTTAATGGGGCTCCCTGTTGCATAGTCCTGGAGTTTTTGACGATTTGTCAAAGAAATTACCTTTAAGATTCCTCCCTGGCAAAATAAAAGGATAGACCAAGTGTTTTCCCCAGGCCAGACTGAGCAGCCCATGGCCCAGCCACCAAAGCTATCATGGCCTTTTGCATTTCTGGAATTTAGGATTTGTCAGCAGCTTAATTTCAGACCCTTGTTTATGGGCAAGTGTCGTTCTTTAGGCTTGGATTTTGTAACAAAATCTTGTACCTGGATTTTAGAGCAAGCCATTTAATCTTTTTATGCAATGGAAATGAAAACATTTCCAGTTCTTAGGGGATTTTTCTAGTTCAAACAGAGCAGATTTATAATTTTACATGGAATATTACATGCTTATCATATGTGAGATGGACTGAGTCCTTTTTTGGTCCTTAAGAACTAAACACAAAATCAAGACATACAAACAGAACCAGACTTGGCTTTTTTCTTTTTTCTTTTCTTTCTTTTATCTTTTCTTTCTTTTCTTTCCTCCCTTTTCCTTTTCCCTTCTTTGTGTTTCATATGTAATTGATCCCTAGTCATAGCTGGGCCCAGACCCAGCTTAAGGACTGTGGGCATTATTCTTTCTGGTCCCTTTCTGGCTTAGCTGACTCATTTTTTCCCAGAAAGAGGAGGGATGGGAGTAGAGTGTGAGAAGTGTGTGACCTAAAGCCAACATCATCTGCTGGTAGAAATAGGTGTGGGCTGTTAGGGCTTGCTTTAACTTGATTTGTGATGCTTACATGGAGTTGCTTGAAGAAGGCATTGGAGAAATTTAGTTAACTTTTAAAAATTACTTCAATTTTTACATAGAAGGAAAAAGTCAGAGTATCAGCTCAGATTTTTATTTTGGCTTTGGCTTGAGTGGAGCTATGCTGATTTTTATAATATTGGAGCATTGTTACAGGTGACTGTTTTCATTAGTAACTGATTTTGTTAAATCTCCTCTAAGAAACATTCTGTGCCTCAGAAGGTGACACAGTTTTTCATAGGAAACTGGTAGAACTTCCCGTTTTGGTCCTAATCAGTAAAGAGCATTGAAATTCTGCGCTTAGATCCATCATGTGGTACTAGCACATGTAACAGAACTTGAATTAGGTGTTAATTCCCAATATTCAAAACTGGCAGATTGAATCCAGCAAGAGTAGACATGGAGCTTTTCAATTAATTTGGGTTTTGGGTTTTCTACCTAGTGTTCATAGGAGGCAATGGCATTTTTTTATGCTATGGAAATGAGGATGTTTCCAGTGTTTTGGGTATTTTAGAGTTCTAGCAAGAAGGTTTAGGATGCAACAGGAGGTGTGGACACAAGAACCCTTCTGAGCAGTGTATGCCAGATTGTGAACCCGGCCATTAGATGGTTTATGATCAGTCCTGCAACAGAAATAGTTGCATAATATATTTTGCAATACGAGCTCTGACATAGACCTTTTGGAGTTTCTGGCGGGATACAGCTCAGGATAGCAGTATGTTAGCAAGGCTGCAGGATGATTAGCATGTTTTTTTTTAAGCAGTGACCATTGGAAGGCATCTGGGAGATGTGGTTAGCAGCAGAAAATCAAGTTCTGCACTGACATGGAAAGCTGTGATTGCCCTTCTGTTCATATACCTCACTAGTACAGTTTAGGATAATTAACTATGTAAGTTAATAGTCCATTTTGAAATGGTCTGAGATTGCTTGAGCCTTTCAGGTGACATAAGTGGGCTTTGTGTAAGGCCTGTGTATTTAAGCTGTCATGGTTGAGCAGAAATCAGCCCAGCTAACATTTATGTCACCCCCCCTTTATTTTTTTCCATGTATAATAAATACCACTGTCTGCACTCCCAAACGTTATCAGCCTCTCTAGTGGCCAATCTTGTGCTTCTGATGACACGAACTGGGAATGAGCAGCTTTCCCCACAGAAGTCCCTGAATCTAATACTACTTAGTGTCATGACAGACGCTTAGAGAAGGGGCGTTAATTCTGCATGTTTGTGTTTCAGCAGTGGCCATGTCTTCATAAACCCTGTATAGCTGAGAAGCTGCACTCACACAAGAAAGCCACCGCTCTCCCAGGTCATCTCTGACTGGAAGCTCACAGAGGCTTTGCTATCTGCAGAATCTTTGCTATTTTGTCACATTAAAGAATTCACATTTAATAAAGCCAGGGGCCTCAGGATGGAGGTACAGCATCTGATGTGACAGTTTCTGTCTTCCTTTTGTTTTTTTGAGGTTTCTCTCTAATTAGTTAATGTTCCAATAAATCCTTAATACAATGACTGCTTGAAAAACAATTGAAAATAACACAAAAAGAAGAGTTTAAATTGCTTATGGCTTGCTTTGTATGGCTTCCAGGCATTTGAGCAATTTTGCTAACAAGTATCCAGTAACCTATTTCCAAAGGCCACTAGCAGATAATTATATTTGGTTAATTTACATACTTTCAGTTTATAATCCTAATTAGTTCTCCAACCAGTAGTCCCTAGGCAGTATGTAGTCTTACCTCATTTTATTTGCCATCCCTAATGTGCAAGTTCTCTTCTTTCAATTTACAAAAAAATGCTGTTAGGTTTGGTTCAGGGCTTTCCCATTTCAGTGCACATCTAAGCTGTGTGATTCCACGCTGATTTAAACCCTATTTGCAAATAAGTGTTTTACACTTTTATAGACTTCGTGTCTGGGAGATGTTCTGCAGTTTAGGGAGTGACCCCAGTTTGACACCGAGCCTATGTTCGTGGCAAAGAGACAGGCCAAATTCTGCACCAACCTCTATCCTGGGTGTACCCTTGGCACCTCTGGTTGCCCATCCCTGCAGGATGGGGCCCGAGGTGTTGGTCTGTAACCATGTACTACTGCCATGGCAAAAGCAGGGACAGGATGAGTATCGGCTGCTGAGAGCCTCCCGAGCTGTGCATGGCATGCTCTCTAAGAGACTCTGGTGAAACCTCTTGGGCTCCTTGGCAATTGCTTGTTCCTCCTTTGTGTATTCAGGATCTCTCCCTGCAGATGTGTTATTCGGGGCTCAGTTCTCACCCAAACTGGGGATTACACTCAGTAAAGTGGCTGAGGAGGAGGACGGGAATGAAGATTTACATTTTCAAGTGAGAAACACTCCCATTAGCTCCTTACACGTTTAAATGAACTTCAGAAACCACTTGGAACGAGCCTCCTCAATGGAAGGAGCACAGCTCCCAGTGCTGATCCCTGTATCTGGGGTTGAAGTTGAGTCAGCATCCTGCTGTGGGACAGGACCCCATGCCCAGGCTGGGAGGATGGCTCTCTTGCTCTGCAGCTGGTGGAGAGCGGCAGCTTTCAGGTAAAACCTCCAGTAAGGCAGGAGATGCCATCTCCAGTGTTTCATGGAGCTTTTGTACATGAGCTGTCCCATAGGCAACTAGAATAACCATTTCAGTTATCTGTTAAGCACTGTACTGTAATGCAATTTTTAGAAAAGCAGTTGGATGAATTATTTCCTCCTAGGCATCAAAGGCTGCTTTCCAGTCAGATTCATTTCACTGTAATGAGGTCAGGTTTGGACTAACATTATGGTAATTTCCAGTGTTTCCTTGTGAGCAATAAAAAGGCCTAAAATCTTCCTTTTCAACATTGCATTAAGTACTTAGACAAGGCAGTGAAAAAGGGTAACTGAGATAGGTAACTGAGGATAACTGAGAAAGGAAAAGGAAAATCAGCAGTTTTCAAAGCTTTTGCCTGGGTTTCCAGGATAACTGATGGATTCCATGACCTGCTGCTAGGTAGTAAATCATAATACTAAAGGAGAGAGGTGGTTTTTAACTGACCAAAATAACAAATGTTTAGTAAGGAAAAACTCAAAAGATGTGAGAAGAATTCTTGGTGAATAATTTTATTTCAACATCTCAGAGTGTAAACTTTATATGGTTGATGTTTTGATGTAATATCTACACATCACATTTGAATTCCCAAATAAGCTTCTGCTGTTACACGTGTGCATACAACGCTCAGCACTTACATACCTGATGCCTAAAGGAGCCATTACCTGTGAAGTTATTCCAAAGGAGCCTGGTTTTGAGGAACACCTTGATGATAATTCTTCCTCATTAGTGCATCTCAAATCTTACTCTGATACTTCCAGGTAGACTAAAGATGGCTTAACTATCACTTCATGCCTGGTTTAAGGATTGTGGTTCCACACTAATCATAGCTCTGCCTCTGCACGTGAATTTCTGACCTTGAGGAGACGCAGTGTTTTGCTGTGGTTCTCACACCTGCGACTGGGAGGAACAGACTGTGAACTCGGAGTAAAGCAGATCTGAGACAGCAAGCATCTTATGTTGAGGGCAGCGTGTTGTAAAATGCGTGTGTCTTTCCTACTGTACCACTCGTGATGGTAATGGCTGGGTGGTATGTCTGATGAAACCCTGGCTCTAACAAAATCAGTAGGAAATCTTTCACAGACTACAGTAGGACTAGAACTGTATCCCAAGGGAAAATACCATTTTAAGATAAATTTACAGAGGTATACTGAGATTTCAGGGGGCAGTGACAATTTACATGGGCTGAAGATGCATGTTCAGGTGTGTAAAGGAGTTTACTGCAGAATAGGGTAGACATACATTCAATGCAAATTCAGTGCTAATCCACAAAGAGAGTGGAAAAAGCCTCAAAATAATCTGTTGCTTGCTTCTTGATAATAGATAAAAAAGGCACTGAGAAGCTGTTAATCTCTCCTCCTCCAGCTTTTCACTATCATTGTAATTTTTGCTCTGTACAGTTACAAGAGAAGCGTCCAGAACAGAAAATTAGAAGGGTTTTGGGGGCAAAGGAAAAGGAAGAGAGGGGATGGAGTGTTTGGGAGCTACTCATATTGAGTCTACTTAATCCAGCAGAATATTCCAATTTTTATCTGAATTCTTCATTAGAAATAAAAAACAAACAGTGTGATACCTCTTTGACATTCAGCTTTTGTCTTTCTCACCATCTCTTTTAATTTATATATTTATGTGCTTTAATTTGTGTTGGCTGTTTTTAATGCAAACCCACGCTGAAGTTTGTAGGTGAGGTTTATATACCACTATGAAACCACAAAACAAAGCACAACAGCAGAATCCAATTTCTTTCACACAGGTCATCTTAAATGCCTTGTGACTCAAAGATAGGCGTTGCTTGGTTCGACTTTTGATTCTCCTTGTACTTCTCTCTTCCCTCAAGAAAACCTCCATCCAAATTGCCCCCAAAGTCAAGATGCAGGTTATCCTGCTGGGTTTGGCTCCCCAGGCATTCCTGCAGCACAGGAGCTATGCTTGAGGAAAGAATACTCAATGCTGGGAAACCAGAAGGGATTCAAAAGAATTTAAAATAGTTTTGAAATATAAAACAATAATTTATTTTACTTCATTTTACTTGTTAACGTTTGTAGCTAATGATGATTTCATGAAACTGCTTTTATAATTCAATACATTCAAATCTATAAAGCAAACAGTTACTACTATGGGCTTTTCAAATTCCACAAACTGTCTTTATAAACAAATTAGCTGTACATGCACATTTTTTCAATAGGTTGCAACATTTGCAAACATGCTTTAAAATCCTTTAAAGCTGCAGGATAGTGTACTTTGCTACAGGCTTTTCAGATGAAACCTATATACTTTCTTCAGAAACCTTAAAAAGAAAAACGTTTCAATGTTGAGCATAACTCTAAAAACTGCTGTGTGATAAATGTTAAATATTACAAGAGAATGACTTAATTCTGAGTTTAAACCTTGAGCTAAATATTGATAAACAACACTCTGTGAAGAAGTGAACAACAGCAAAATAATAGCACAAAATATGGTTTCACCAAAAATACGTATGTGCAGTTGCTTTTGTGGGGTTTTTTGCCTTTTTTTTGCCTTTTTTTTTAAGGTAAAGAAAAGCTTTGGGTACCTTTTAATATGAATATAGTTTAAGCAAATTACCTGTGTAAGTATGGTTAATACATTTCTGTTATTTAAACACTTCATGTAAAAGGTAACAAGTAAAAAAGTACAATCAGTATTCCAAAAAGCACTGCTAATATTGCCTTTGAAGGAGATGGGCAAGCTTCCTCTCCACTTTACCATGGAGATCCTGGCACCCACAGTTGTGGAGTTCTTTGAACTATAAACTCGATGACTGTATCTTATATACAAAAATCTTGCCACATTGAACGAGGCATTGATTTCTACCCCACTGGTAGTGTTTTATGTACATAATTTACCAATGGTGATTATACAGTAGTCACTGACAGGAAGGAATTGTACACCCGTGTGCCGTCTGGTGACTTTGTTCCGTGGGTTAACAGTTCTTGGATTGTCATCCAATTGTCAAATATTTTTTTATTTCTCTTCTTCATCATTTTTTTGTGGCTCAGTTCAATGATATTCATCTCTTTCTTTTCTTCTGTACCTTGCTGTTCCTTTAAGCAATCCAGCCTGCTCTGCATCATAAATTCGCGCCTCTTCCTCTGCTCTTTTGCTTTCACTAAATGCTGCTTCCGCTCTTCCTTGCTCCAGTAACGGCCCATCTTCATTTCACTGATGGCATCATCATCGGTAGTCATACCACTGCGCTCCTCCTTAATCTTTATGGCACGTTCTCTCAGCAGCCTGTCCCTGACTGGCCTCTTTGTAATGTAGCGGGTCCCGTCACTTCTGACCTTGACTTTCCACTCCATCCTGGGTTCGCTCTGGCTCGAATTGAAGTCTTTGCACATACTCACCAGACTCATTTGGCTCTGTGCATACTCCACCGCTGATTTCTGTTGGATCAGCTGCATGTAGCTCTGATAGTGCTGTGCATGGGCGGGAATATGAGCGTGCTTATACGGAGAGTGATGGTACGGGGAGACGTAGGAGCCAGAAGGTTTTTGACCATGAGTAGGGCTTTTGCTTCCATCGCTGGCTTTTCTCTCCTTGTTTTCCAGCTGCTTGCCAAGGTCGGGATCTTTAGCAGAGGCATGGCATTTACCAGTGCTGGATTCATGACTTTCTGAGCTAGCAAATAAATTCTTTGGGGAGACATTATATGCCACTGCCCCCTCATTACCTTGACAGTTAATGCTTTCTGCAGTTCTGCGCAGTGAATTGTCAGGGGAAATCTCCAGCGTGAGTGGTGTGCTTCGGCAGCTCTCGCCTGTGTTATAGGCGCTCGAGCTATCCTTGTCAGACTTCTCGGGGAGCTCCGTGATGTCTGAGAGCTCGTGCCTGCGAACATCGATGCTCGTGTTATAGTTGCGGAACCCGCTGTTGTGTAGCATCCAGGGCTCCCGGTACTGATCTTTCAGCTGCTGCATTTTATGAGCTCTCACAATATTCAGGCACTCTAGCTCGATGTTGCGCAGCTCCTCATTCAGCATCTCCAGCTCTCTGTCAACACTTTCTTGGTCGCTTTTGCTCATATCCAGTGTGCTGTTATGATAATACAGACTGTAAGGGCTGGCAGACTTGACCTGGCACTTCAGTTCCAGCAGTTCCCGGAATCGCTCACATTCGTCTATGGGGATGCCAAGGAAGTCGACGTCTGTGCAGTCGGCCGAGATAAATGATTCATTGCTGAACTGCATATCACCACTTCCCAGGGTGTCATGACTGTATGTCAGCTTCTTCTGGCTCCCTAAAGTGTTGGAGGAGGTGGTGTGATCATCCGCGTTGTTCTCCTGCTCGGAGCTCTCATCGTTCCGAGTGCTGTCATCTGTGCGCCCCACGCCGCTGTCCTTCTCGTGCTGGTTAGATAAAATGGTGGCTGTATCTGTGGTACCTCCATCCTCCTCGTGCTTCTTCTAACAGCAAAAGTGAAAAGACAGAAAGAAATTATTGCAAGGATGTAAAATATCTCAGGCTGTTATTAAATAGCTGTCTTAATCTGTCACCTGTTATACTTTCTGCATCTTTGTCTTTTATTTATATGCAAAGAATATTATTAAGAGCTCATAGAATTGGGGACTGAAAACACAGCATGCTGTGGAGGACGTTTTCAGAAGAACCCGAGGTCTGCTTTTCAGTCATATGGCAACAATGGTAGGTGCTTTGTAAAAACTTTTTTCTTTGACTTTTTTACCCATACTTAGAACTTTTTTCAGTCATTTGCTTGAGTTCTCCCTTGGGATGTGAAGGTTTTGGGAGGCAGTCTGTTCTCAGTAGGCGCATGCATGTTGAACAGGATGTTCAGTAGGTTAGCACTCTGCCTGCTACAGCAGCTATACACCTAGCTTTTACTTCTCTCAGTACCCGTGGGCAGACTGGTGGATTTCTAAGAACTCTGATCACATTGTCATAAGGGGCAAAGTACAAAAGGTAACATTTTAAACTGGTTTTGGTCCCTGAGATGAAGTTTGTGGATAATCATTTAATATCTTGATTTTACACAGTCCTTTTGCCTCGATCGTCATTGGAGACACTAAGTGTATTCAGTCAAGCTCAATATTGGAATATTGAGTGCAATGTGAAGTTTTGACACCATTGCCCAACAGAACAGCAGTACCTGCTGAAGCATGCTGGCAGTAAATTGCATTGCCTGGTGGTGCTGTTCCTCTAACATGTCCATGTGCAAGTCATCCAGAAAATCATTTCTGTCATCATCCATCCATCCTTCATCCAGCTATGTGAAAAGGGAGGGAAAAAACAAACAAAATGTTGTCAGAAGAATAAAGATTGACATAAATTATGTGCCTTCTTGGTAAAAAGTGATTGGGAAAATCTTAGGAGATTCCTTCCTGTGACAATGCTGCTGTGTCCCAGGAAGGAGCACACATCTCCTTGTGCTAAGCGTGGGGTTTGGCTGTCCAGCATCCCTGCCAGCTGCCTGCATCTCCAACAGCATGGTTGGGTCTTCAATATGAAACAAACCCAGACTTTTCATCTGTGGAAATACTTCTAAGAGCTGGAGCTGTTTTGCTTTGTGTGTGACTTGGTTAGGATGTATCAGACCACTCCAGAGCCCAAAGCTTGAACACACCTTGTGAGGCAGCATCAAGGGCCAGAGGGGAAAAATGCTTCCTAGGGATCTGTAAGACTTCTTTTTCTTTTCTTTTTTAACTCCCAGGCTCAGGTATCCCCAAGGGAAAGATCAGACACATCTCAGCTAACAGGAGAGGCATGAGCCTGACCCTGTGTCTCCAGGTGCATTGTCAAGGGCTGCTCTCAGAGCTCCAGGAGCAGAGACAGATCAAACAATAGTGCTCATGGCTGTTTGTTCAGGGTCTTTGTTGTGCTAATCCCTGCTCTACAAAGGGATCTGGCTCAACCTTTTATTACAGTCCAGGATGCTTCTTGACAGTATTTAACTACATTAAGAGATGGTGTATATAGGGCTAAATAATAGGTGTTTTAATGAATGAATAATCAATAGCTATAGGAATTAAGAGTTCAGTATATTTTTCAAGCTCTGGCTTGAAACCATCCATAATACCTAGTGCTGATGTTTGTACTAGCATTGCAGCATATATAAATCACCAAACATCTTATAAATTGACCTTTAATATAAAATATATATATAAGTGCCATGACTGCTGAATTCCATTATTTTAGACCGTATATTTTTCCAGTCAAACTGTAAAATATGGTTTTAAGTAGCTTAAAATTCTTTAAAAGTCCTGCTTTCTACAGAAAAGCAACTTGGCTAATTAAGACTCGAGATGTGTTTTTTATTGTTGTTACAGTACCTGAATTTCTGGTCTTGCAACAAGTAAGGAGATGTTCTTGCTCTCTTCACTGGAGAGAAGTGCCACAGCTTCTTCTCGGTTCTGTACCTCTATGCCATTGATCTTTAAAGAAAAGAACAAAGCAATGAAATCATTTTGTAGGGATACTTAAATGCTGCTGGGAGCTGCGTGGCTGGTAGATCCCAGTGCAGCACAGGCCAGGCAGTCCCTGCTCACATCTCCAGCTGTGGTGTTCAGATGAGCATTGGGCAAGTGTGTGCTTTGGATATGTGAAGCTGTTTCACACCTCTGCATGTGATGTCCAGACCCATGTTACCAGAACTGGAAGAGAGTTAAGTGGGGGCAGAATCGTAACACCAGGTCTGGTGGGTGGAAAGGAACAGGACCAGTGTGGGACCAGGGAGGCTGCGGGTGATGAACCAGGGTGTGGACCTCTCCTGGTGTTATTGTCTGTGCAGAAGGCAGACTGCTTCTGAGAAAGCCCCTCTGGTATAGGGTTGTTGTACTTGGAAGAGAAAGCCTCATGTAGTTAAAAGAGGCATTTATGTAAAAATCTTACTGAAATAAATACACTACATGAGATGACTGTGTGCTAGCAGAACTTCAGCCATCTCTACACGTACCTGGATAATGCGATCCCCTTCCCGGAGTCGACCATCTTTTGCAGCAATGCTGTTGGGGTCGATCTACAAAACAAGAGAGCTGTGAGTGCTCTGGAGGCTTGAGGGCTCCGTATTTACTTCCCATTTTAAAATGCAGCATTGGCAACATGACTGATGCTGCAAGCTGGCCTGTCTGGTGTTGCTGCTCTCTCTCTGGTGGTTCCACCTCGCTTAGGGACTGCAGGACTTTTCCTTGCATATGTCAGACAAAGTGAAATGCAAACTAAAGCGATGAAGTCAAACCCAAAACATTTCTTCCCAAGATGTGTCATGATAAAACCTAGGTTTATCGTGTTTGCCTGATGCCCGGTTACCTCATAACTTAACAATTTGCTTTACAACAAAGTCCTCAGCCTAAAACCAGTTTTTGCATACAGAACAGGAAGGATTATGTCCTGATGCATTTTAGTGGAAGATTTTAGATTTAGTTAGGAGTTTCTTTCCCTAAATTGCTGCTACTAATTTGAAATGATGCATGATAAAAAGATTATTTAGAAAATGCTACTTATTTCATGAAAGGGGGCAACCACAGACAAATGGCCCTCAAATCTCTGCAAATAAAAATCTGTGGGTTTTCCCCCCATTTATATTGTTTCTGAGATAATTAAGAACAAAATTTAAAAGGGAATATATTAAAGATACTTTGAAAACATCATCTGAAGTTAAACACTGAGTCTGTCTTAGGGAGAAACTGAACACTAAATATGAATGTAACGAAGTCTGACTTCAATGGATGCAGGATTTCACTCAGTTTAGAGAAAAGGAAAAATAATTAGATTTCTTCCCATTACTGCATTCTGGCTGTTTTTTGAACATGGCACAAACAGAAGACAAATGTCTTGAATGCCCAGCGCTGCAGTTTAAAAGACAAATTGTATCTTGCAGAAATCAGCTAAATCTTACCTCACTCACATAAATACCCATGTCATCTTCATCATCTGTTCTGTAACATACGGTAAGGCCAAGCTTGTCCTGGCTGTTCACTCTATGTAAATCTACTTCCTGGGGTTTAAAAAAATACAAAACACAAAAGGGAAAGAAAATACATTGTCAGTGAGACACTGGTGACTGATGGAAGCAATTTTTCAAATGCAATGAAAATATTTTGCTTAAGTGATATAGTGGATCTCTTTTCATTTCACTTGTAGACGAGGTTAACTTACTGAGCAAAACGTGATTATATGCAGACAATCAATACCTGGGGCATTTTTGACCCTTCAATCAATATGAAGTCATTTTGAGAACAGACCTTTTATTGATCTTAAAAAAGAAAAATTACCTATATTTCGTGTAGTGGTAAGACTTCAAACACTAAAGTAATTACAAAGTATGATTTCAATGTTTGCCAGAGCTGATATATATTTCCTTATAAGCAGGGAAATTTTCTGGCTTTTCAGAGAAAAAACATAATACTCTATTACCTTAACTTGTGTAATTTTCATGAAATGATGTAATGAATCTCTCAAAAGTGTGACTGAAGATCAATATATGTCAGCAAAGCATTTGGTATTGGTACTAGAAATAGAGTAAGCACTTTAGTATCTTGCAAAGGTTTGGTTTTAGCAGGTCATGGTTTATTGTTCTACTGTTCTTTGGTGTTTGCTAGTCTCAGAGACTGAAATCATCTTAAAAATCTGTGTTCTTCTGTGCCTTTTGGCCACACGGACCTCACATGAGTGGTTTTGTTGCTACATTTGCTGTTGCTTTGTGACACCACTTGGTATAAAAGTTTGTAAGCCCCATGGAGATTCCCACACACTGTGGTGGGATGCTCCTGGCCACCGTGCAGTGTAGCCATCCCTGTAGCATCTCTCTGCTCTGCCTTTGTGCTTCTGAGGGACATCCTGGGAGCCTAATGTGCTTCACCAGCTTATTGTGACTGCTCTGTCAGTCCTGAGGATGCTACCACGGGGAGGAAGGGAGGAAGGAAGCAAGGAAGCTTCATAGGTAGAGGTGTAGTAGTAACTGCAGCTGTGTTTTACTTCCTTTAGAGTGCTTGGCAGTAAGTGAGGCTTTGAAAGGCCTCACTCCTCTGCAGCTGATGCCAGGCAGGATGAAGGAGGTGGCTGTGGGGATCAAGCCCCATGGCTGTGAAGGGAAAGAGTGGGACCAGGCAGAGGGGCAAAGGGATCCAAGGGGTGTCCCAGCTCAAGGGCAGACCCCAACAGTGTGCTTCAGCTTGGACCTGTCCATACCAGGGGAAAAGTCCTGATACCACAACTCATTATCTCTGAAAATCTCTGTTATGACCTGCGCTGTGCCATTTGTAAGGGGCAAGACAATAAAACCAGCTGATATGAATAATTTATTGGCATGTCTAGATGACAGCTGCCAGGATCAGCAATCTCATGTTATTTACTTGTCAACATGTGTAATTTCTTCTTTTTTTTTTCCTAAAGAAACGTAGCTGTAAATGTCAGTGACATTTCAGATGGTATTTAAATGGTTTCAATCAATAGTATCCATGCTGAACTGCTGCTCTTCTCCTCCTTTTGTTACTTAAATGTTTGAACACAATGATTTGACAGTGGGTTTTTTTTCCCAAATTTCTAAAGCTTTTGGGGCTTTCTAGAGAATAGATGGAAATTCTTCAAAAAAAGAGATGAGACAAAGTGGAGTCGATTCTGATCTCATTTGATCCTCAGGAACACCACTGCAGTCAATGCATTTATTCTGCATTTAATCATGGTGTGTATGAGGGACAAGGTGGGAATTTGTGCAATAGGCCTATTTCAGGCCTAGGATGATTCCACTATTTCCTGCACGCTTTAGCAAGCTTTCATGTCTTGAGGAAAGTTTTTATATAGTTTACTCATTTGAAAATGTGGCAAGAAACTAGTGTTGTAGCTCATTATACTGTTTTGGGGTTGTTTTATTTTTTTGGTGCTGGTAGTGAAAATATGTTAATACTGTTAAAAACCACCCCCAGAAACAAACAAAAGCACTAGTGGCTTGAACATTATTTAAATAAATCCTGTGTGAGCAAAAACACTTGCCAGCACCTTTTGGAGTGGAAGGAGAGGAGGGAGCAATCTGTTAGTTTGATTCTTACCTTCCACATGTTTTGAATAACAATAGGTGTTTTTCCACCACTGTACAACTATGAAGAGTATTATTATAATTAAAAAATAAGTCTGGATTTACATTTAAAACATACTGAGACATTGCCTGTGATGCACTAGAAGGTAATAAATCACCTGGTAAATTAAACAGTATATATTTTTAAAGGAAAACATATATATTGTTTAAAACCATGCTGACAAATAAAGCAGCAAAAAGCCAAAGCAAATTAAAACTCTTTAGAGCAGGTGTTTAGAACCTGAATTTTTATGAGTAATTAGTTGACAGACCTACCCTTGGGTACAATCCCTCTAGTCCTTGGTAGGAATAGAATAAGTGGGTTTAATTGTATCCAAATATGATAATTTTGTGTACTGAAAGACAGGAGCTGTTGCTTTCTATGGATCTTTGTGTCAGTAAAGTTTTAATGTAATCATAAAGGTCTGAACTGTTGGAGAGATAAAAGCGTGCAATTCCACTTGGAGTTGAAGAACCAACTGCAGAGTCTTCAAAGCAAAGATTATTTCCCAGGTTCAGAGCAGAGTCTGTATAATGCCCAGATACACGAATGGGAAAAATAGAACAGAAATCTGGCACCTGCAAGTACAGGTATTATTGTAGCTTGAAATTAATTGTACCAGGAATTAATTAAACTCTAGGAAGGGATGGGGGCCTAGAGATCTTTGAAGGTGTAAGGTCATGTGTTTGCAGCACCGCAGGACTTTGCCATCTCTCGCTTCTCTGTCCAGCATCGTGCGTCTGGCGAGCCCAGAGGGCTGATCCTGGAAGCCAGCAGTGTTCTGCATCGCCTCTGCATGCACAGGGGCAGCCAGACCACTGCCAGAGCCCTGCTAGGCACATGCTCTTCCTAATTAGCCTGGTGTACTGCATCGTCTTGAGAGGAAGGAATCTTTAGTGCAGCTGGGGCTCAGATACAACTGCAGTGAACTCTGTGTAAAGTAAAAACTCCATTATGAAATATATCAGCTGCCTGCACTGCAGAAGGGAGACCCTGGAGTTATTCAACACCTGATCTTGATCTGCAGAAGTCAGTTAATAGGCAGCAAAGCACGATTAATACAGCATTAATGTGATAAATGTAGGCATTTCATGTGTGATACAGTTTTTACACACACAGATAACTAAAACCTGCTTCTTTAGATCAGGTAGAAGTGACAGTTTGAGAGATGTTCAAGAGGAGCATTTGTGTGCTGTCTGAAAACAGAGCCTGTACGAGAGAGCTGTCCCAAAGATCGCTGGCTCCATATCCAGTGCAGAGCCAGGGAGGGCTCCAGGAGCTAGCTGCTAAAATCCATATGGCATTTGCAGCCAGACAAGAAGAAATGAACATGCACTGTGACATTACTCCGGCGACCGCTCATAATAATGAATTAGGAGAAAGTGCTAATAGTAAATTAACCTCTCTAAGCTCAGAAGAGCCTTCATTTGCAACAGGCTATTGAATTATTGTACTGCTGATTTAAAATTATGGCCTGTCTGCAAACTTATGAAAAACAAAGGCCTTTCTCTAATGAGACAGAAATGAGCAGTAGAAACCTGAAATGAGGAGACAATGATAGTTAAAAAAGTTCAAACTTTCAGAAAGCATTATCTGAAGTTTCCACGATAAGTACGTTGTCCTTTTGTCTGTAAAAAGTGTTGGGTTTTTTCTGTGCTGATTTCTGAGGTACCTGACTAGCAGGACTCACTTTTTCCTATTCCATTCAAAGGTGTCAGGGAAATAAGAACTATTTCCTCTTACACTGTGTGAGGCCTTCTCACTGCTTTTTGGCAACTGATCCTTATACAGCAGGAGGAAAAATCTTGTTCTTGTTGTCTTAAATCTAAATAAATCAATGTTTGCACTTGTCTCTTCACTTACATAGCTAAAAAGCAAAAACCTCACCCCTCAACTTTAGAGAAGAAAACTTTATAAACCAGGTTTGCTTTCCAAAATACTTTGTCCTAGAGATGAAGTAAAAATCTATTTGAAGGTTTCTGTGTGAGCCCAGCTCTGTGATGGGAATTCTCTGATGGACGACAGAAGCTGGACTAGCTTAACTCGTCAGTGGTGGGGAAGGCTGAGGGAAAGAGCATCTCCCTCTGGATGAAAAGGAGCTTAGGGTGCCTACGTATGAGAACTTGAAGGATGCCCAGGCTCTTTGCCAGATGGCCAAAGGGCCACTTTCTCATGCAGTAAGAGGTGTTAAAGCCTGGTTGAAGTCGTTCAGAGAGCTAAGGGAGGACAAGATTTCAATATTAGCTTGTCAGCAAGCTGAAATGTTTTACCACTTTTGGATTTGTTCCAAACAAAGAATAAGCAAATACTTGTCTTAGAAAGGACAGTTGTGAAGCTGAAGGAAGATACTGCTTTTTAAACCTTTTATACTCAGCCACTGCCTGAGCAGGGCTGCTAGGGCTGATGTCTTGTTTTTAGAGACATATTAATGCCTTGAGAAGCTCCTGATCAGTGCAACTCCCTGTGGAGTGGGAGTTTTCCATTGAGAAGAAATGTATTTGCATGAACGATACTTTCAAATGCTTTACAGGCAGGATGGAATAAAAATTGCAGAGTGCCTGTGATGGAGCCTATTCTGATCCCACATTTAGGCAGTTACCTCTCATCTCCTCTCCCTTGCAAACAGATTCTTGGAGAAGTAAAAGACAACTTTCCACCAAAGTAACAAACCACAGTGAAGGGGAGAACTTGAAACCCTGGTACTCAGCTTCTAGTTAGGGTTTCATAAAGGCAGTGTATTAATTTCAAATTTTGAAGCGTGGATTTTGGTGCTCATTGTGTTTGCTTTTGCTGATCAGATGTTGTGGTTTCATGCTGGGAACACTGCGAGCTGGGTGCTGGGAGGGCAAAAAAGCTGTTTGAATCTATTGTCCTTCTTCAGTCTTTTAAGTGAAGATTTTACTGTTGTCCAAGATTATGAAAAGTAAGATTTCTTGGAAAGCTTTTAAGGTAGTTTTTCATCTCTAAGCTGTGCTTAGTCTCAACTAGCCATTCCTGAGTTCAGTGCAGTTCTCCTCTCAAAAGCAAGACTACATAAGAGTTACAGATCAGAGAGGGTAAAGCCAGAAAAATGACATGTGAGAGAACAAGCCCCTTTTTGATGTAGACTGCTCGTTTGTAACCCAAGCAAAGTCACCCACTGAGGAAGCCCGTGCTTGGGCTGCGTGGCTGACAGCTGGACAGACGTGTTTGAATAAACATATTAACGCGTAGTGCTGCTGGGGAATCCTGGAGTGACATTATTCTTCCCTTATGAACCTGACATGGCTGCTGGCTGGGCCTCTGTGAAGGATGAATGAACTTTTAATTTATAATAAAATAGTAGTTCAGGATTTAGTCTTTCTTTGCTTGTGGCACGTAAACTTCAAAAGAAAAGCAATGGCACACATTTATTTCCGTAGTAGGGAATATACGGCAGTTACCTCTGAGTCATCAATTTTAAGATAAATGTTGGGAGATAAAACTGAGAAGACAATTTTGGCATCTTGGTAATGCTGTCAGCCTAAATTCCTTCCTACGGATATTTACATTAGAAACTTCTTGTGAACTTGCATATTTCACTGGTTTTGTCTCGTTTACTTGTTACAAATCACTAACCAGTCAGTTATAGACCATAAAAGTTTAGATGAGGAGCTTCTGATTGAAATTCAGAGCACATTTTATGGACGCAGAAGCCCAGAAGGCTGACTTGATGGCTTTCTTACTTCAGACATTCCTGCTGCAGTCAATGAAACAGTGCCTTTGTGGTCTTTTAAAACATATCTATCAAAAGGCAAACAAAAAAGCAACTAGCCAGTTGAGTCCCTGTTAGCACTTTGACCTTACCATTGATCATAGTCTCTACAATTTGAACAAGAATCTTTAGTGGTTTGTAAGAAATACTATTAAGCTACAGAGACTTTTCTAATGTTCATCTCCCTGTGTTACTGAGCTGATCACCTTTTGCCATCAAGTACTGTATCAATGTCAAAATTATTAATGTTGTGGTTTAAGGCATATTAACGTCTGGCTACTGAAGTGCATGTGTTTAAACTGTTTTCAGCTCAACTTGTTGACCTTCTAATGGAAGCAATATAATTTATCTGCAATATTAGGTTTCCTAAAAGATAGATTTTGAAAAGACACCAGCAGAAAATAACTGATTTGTTCTGTATTTCCCCTTAAGACTGAAATCTATATTGTATTTGTTTTTATTTAAGAAAACATATTTAAGAAATTGTATTTCAGAAATTGTTTTTATTTAAGAAAATAACGCAGGCACTTAAAGTAAGGCCTTGAAGTCTGCTAAACAGCGTTTGTTTTACTGGTATTTTGATTTTATCCTGACTTTGATTTGCGTTTGTATACAGAAGATGAATTACTGCCAGATCTGCAGAATTTGAGAACAGCTTGCAAACTTTTTATAGGGTTTTAGTCCTTGATCCTGCAAACACTTTTATAGAAGGGAACAACTCTGTGCTCATAGAACTACTGAACAGTGCTCCCATTGAAGCTGCTGATAAATCTACCAGTGATTTAAGCAGAGCTACAGACAGGTCAGCATTACTTGCTTTGACAAATAAGTCTAAGCAAGACCAGAATCTAAGGTATCAGAAGTGCAAGCAAGCTTGGAGTAAACTATTCACTGACTGGTAATCTTGAATGGGTTGGCTGGGTCAGACATCCTGGCAGTATTGAGATATTTTACTGCTATTTATTGCAAACAATTAAAACTCCTCATTGGGTCAGTACTCCTTCAGTATCTTGCAGAACTAAGGCCCACAACTTATATGCTGACCAGGTTATTAAAATTAAGAGTGAGAAAAGTGAAGATGAACTTCTGGTAGGATACGCAAGTACTAAAACCACAAGTGATTTCTAAAGGTTTGTCAGGAAGATGGACTTGCATACCTTTATGACTGGGTCAACTTTTATTATCTGTAATTTTGTATGTACACATATGAAACTTTTCAGTAATGAAAAAGGGAGGAAAAGCTTAGTATAGAGGCAAATCTATTCTGGTATTTTCTTGTGAACTTAAAGCACTTCTAAATTATATGATTGAGAGCATCTTTTTCTCAGCTCTGGAATATTTAAGGGAAAATCACATTTTTACTGTGACTGTGTGAAACAGGTCCTGCCACTCAGATTTTCATAAAGTGTAGATCAGTACAGTTGTACAGATTTTAATGAATGGAATCAATTACTTTGTTAATTATTTTAGAATTTGTTAGCTGAAGATCTGGCTTATTGGTCTGTGGCACATAGCTGAATACACTGCTAAAGATATCATAAGGTTTGCAAGCTGTAAAGTAAGTAATGAGCAATGTTGTTGCACAGATCTGCTTTGAAATGCACTTCATATACAGTATAAAGCCCTTAACATGCATGTGTTAAACTTTCTGTAAATGAAATTGTTACTACAGAGTAAGTACCTCTAATTCCAACTCATCTCGGTCCATTTCTTGATGAATTCCTCCCATGTAGTCATTTGGGTCGTAGTATTCATGCACTGATGGGTGGCTGGGAAAAAAAGGTATATCTTAGGACAGGACTTGGTACTCTAGTTAGCATATTAATCCATTCCAAACTTACAGCAAGTCATTGTGAACATGATGGGCTAACAACCAAACTAAGAAGTTGCACGTAGTTAATTACATACACTATACCATTTACGCCAACAAATAGATTAAATAAAAATTACACCTCATGTAAGAGGAGTCTGAAACATTTAGCACCTGATGAGGAATGAGAGACTTGTAAAGAACCTTAGCATTTATTAATGATTTTTGTCTGAATGTAATACTGATTTGGAGAAAAAGTACACAGAGAATAGTGGCAAGGGGGTACCAGGTGATAGCTAAGGGGACAGATATTTGCCAGGGCTCATGATGAGAGAGAATGCTAGGTTATTTACTAGTATTTATGCCTTGTATTACCTGCAAGTGGCTCGGGTTACTTGCAGGTATGAAAGGAAAGTCAGTCTTGCCTAGCTGCTTGGTATCGTTATTTTTCCTTAGATACACAATTGTATCAAATTATAAAGTATTATGAAAATATTTTGCCATCCAACTGTTTGGATCAACAGCATTTTGTTGGTTGATTTGAACGGCACAGGCTGAGTGTAATGATTTAAATACTATTCAGATACACACCGTTCTTCACAGGGCCATTCACTCTTGGCATGCTGAGCTTGAGCTCTCCCAACAGTTGCACTGTCTGTACTTTGGAAGTTGTAAGTAGCATTATGCTCTTGTGATCACTTTTTTCTACACTGGAATTACTTTTCCTGTGATGAAAGTAAACTCCCTTTAATCCTCTGGTAACTAGGTGTGTGTTTCTTCGTAAGCACGAGGCTATTGACAAAACAGCATCTGCTCATTGTGAAAGATACCCACATAGTTGTATGCAGGGTAGATTAACTTGGGAGGGATGTGGAGATGTTACAGAAAGCAAAGAATGAGTCCATTCGCTTGCACGTGCTGGGTGGTGGCATCCTTGAATAGCTACTGGACTTCTCTAGTATGCAGGGAAAGCTGGGAGGCTCTGTGGTTCAGTCCAGCCTCTGCAGCCCAAAGGATGCCAGTGGTTAGAAGCTATGTCTGACAATTAAGGGGCGCTATGAGGCCACGTGATAGGACTGTGCTGGTATTACACAGGCATATTGCAAACAAAATGATTCATTATTCATTAATCTTTGCTGTTTTCCTAATGTGTTTGGTTTTGCAGTTGGAAACTTGCAGATATTAAAAATCTCTCTTGCAAATGGGTTTGGGGGTACGCAGTGTGGGTGCTCTAGGAATAAGTGCCTGCTCTCCACAGTGCTCTAAGCCCTGTTGCCTTTTCACTGCAACCAGTGAAACAGCTATAGCCTTTTGTTAAAGATTTCCAGTAAAACACGGGAGCTGTGCCTGAATTTTCAGTTGGCTGGGAATAGGTGGTGATGCAGTAATACCCTATGGAACTATCTTTCAAGTAATCAAGCGTTGAGAGTTGTGAACGGAGCAGACATTGCACACAGAAGCCCAGTTCCTGGCTGGATGTGTGAATGTTTCACATGCTGTGAAAGTCACTCAGGAGCGGTAAAGGATCATTGCCTGTTTCTAGTCAAGTTCTATTTCCTGGGAGCACTGACAAGGATGTCCGGAGAGGCGTGTAGGGTGTGTTTCTGTGATCTATGTTCACAGCTTGGGCTCTCTGGGCTTCCCCTCCCAGTGCTGTGCTGCACAGCCAGGACATGTGCATGCTGGTGCTGCCTGTCACCAGGTACAGAATTATCTCAAACCCAGGTATCACTGTGGACTGACTAGATCCCACTGTCACACACAGCAACTAAGACATTCAGAATCCTCTCTATGACTTTTGCTGTTATGGAGATGTGTGGCAAGATGACAGGTAATTTGCATGGGTTCCTTGGGGAGCCATTTTCCTCTTGAACAGCGCGTGAGGGCGTGGTGTGTGTGTGCCAGGAGATAATTGTCATTTTTATTTGTAAGTACAAAAGCATCAAACTACCATTAACAATAATTAAAATTTGATTCTAAAACATCCGTGACAGCAGTGGTAAGTAATTTTACTCCTAGAAAATAATTTATTTGAGTAACATTGCTGCAGGGTTATAATAAAGTAATTAATACACTGGAACAGAACGTAGCAGCTCTTCGCATTATACGATTTATGGCAGCCATAAAAAATAAAGTTAAAACATAAGCAACCCAAAGAGGCAGTGAGAGGAATTACAAGAAGTAATAACTTTATCCATCAAATGCCAGCAAAAAATGAGCTTTATGAGGCCATGTTGTGATCCAGTGGCATTACTCATGTGAGTAATGGCTTGCTAGTATGTAGAAAAAACGAAAGTGTTTTGAGTTATGGTTCAATGGTGTATGAATCTTGGCTACTTCTGGGAGGACAGGTTCACCAGCAAGTAAAGGTGAGCCTGGGAACAAATTCTAACATGCCATGTTAAGGAATGCAAGGATTTTCAAGGGCTTCCCCAAACTGGTACTTACTCTTCAGGAAGGAGGTATGGGTCAAGCACAGATACAGGTGCAGTAGGTGAGCCCATCTTGCTTAGAGCCATGATGTGTTCGAAAGTGATATCTGTCTGAGTGCCCACATCTACCAGCTGAGACTCGTGAGGAGCGGTGAAGACCTTGGTGCGTGGAGTTCTTCTCAGGACCTGCACCACAATGGGCTCCTTGGCTGTTTTGAATGCTTCCACTGCCTGTTCGTGTGTTGCTTTAGATAAGTCCTTCCCATTGACCTGCGGGAAGAAAGCAAGCAAAGCAATGAGAGGAACAGTCAGAAAGTGGAGGGTATCTTGTTGGCTTGGGCTGTTAATTTAGAAGTCTCAGCTTCCATCTAAAGGTACATACAGCAAGTGCTAGGAACTATTTATGCAATGTTACATGTCTCTCATTTCCCCCTTTCACTACAAGAACTTCACAAATCCTCTGCTCTGCTTTTCTGATAGTTGGTTCTATTGGGCTCACTCTTTGAGCTAAACTACAAACCTTCATCCCATTTGTTTCTTGCAGATTAGAAATCCCTCAGCCCTTGTTGAAACAAAACAAGTTATTGATTCTCCTGTAATTTTTCTATTTTGTTGTTGTGGGGTTATTTGGCTTTTTTTTCTTGAATCTTGTAACCCTGTTACTGAACAGAACGACTATGACAGGAGCTGAAATTACAATATTATGTATCTGTGTCCAATAAACCATTTTTCATTGTGGTGGTACACATTGACTGCAATAAACCCCCTTCATTTTAGGGAAGGGTTCCCTATACTGAGATAGGGAATAGAAATAGTAAGGAATAGTAAGGAAAAAAAAAGCACAGGTGTTTTTCTCAAAATCCCTTTTTGTTGTAGTTTGACCATTTCCCATCCCCAGCTCTCACCACCATCGTTTCCTGTTTAAGTGAATGCTTATCCGAAACAGAATGCCTTTACTGAAGAGGACTGACACCCAACCCAGGACCCCCAGTAGCAGACCTGCCAGGCCACGGAAGGTGATGGGAGTTTGAGAATAGGATTTGAAAACACATCCCTTCTATCTCAAAGGAGTAATGATGCTCCACAGCAGTGAAACCATGCTGAGGTGTTCACTTTTAGTACCAGGTTTACATTTATGATCTCATCACCGGCTGGGTGGATGGAGGGAGAGCAGTGGATGTCATCTACCTTGACTTCAGCGAGGCTTTCGATACTGTCTCCCATGACATCCTGATAGAAAAGCTAAGAGATCATAGGATAGATGAGTGGACAGTGAGGTGGGTTGAGAACTGGCTGTCGGACCGGGCTCAGAGGGTCGTGATCAGTGGAACAAAATCTGAATGGAGGCCTGTGACTAGCGGTGTTCCCCAGGGCTCGGTGTTGGGTCCAGTCCTGTTTAATATCTTCATCAACGACCTTGATGAGGGAACAGCATCCACCCTCAGCAAGTACGCTGATGATACAAAGCTGGGAGGGGTGGCTGACACGCAGGACACTGCACTGCCATCCAGCGAGACATGGACAGGCTGGAGAGCTGGGCAGGGAGAAACCAGATGAGGTTTAATAAAAGCAAGTGTAAAGTCTTGCACCTAGGCAGGAATAACCATCTGTATCAGTACAGGCTGGGGGATGACCTGCTGGAGAAGAGCTCTGTGAAGAAGGACCTGGGGGTCCTGGTTGATGACAGGTTGGCTATGAGCCAGCAGTGTGCCCTGGTGGCTAAGAGGGCCAATGGGATCCTGGGATGCATCGGGAAGAGTGTGGCCAGCAGGTCTAAGGAGGTGATCCTCCCCCTCTACTCTGCCCTGGTCAGGCCCCACCTGGAGTATTGTGTCCAGTTCTGGGCTCCCTGGTATAAAAAGGACAGGGATCTCCTTGAGAGAGTCCAGAGAAGGGCTACGAAGATGATTAAGGGCCTGGAACAGCTCCTGTATGAGGAAAGGCTGAGTGAGCTGGGGCTGTTCAGCCTGGAGAAAAGAAGACTGAGGGGGGACCTAATTAATGTTTATAAATATCTTAAGTATGGGATGCAGGGGGAATTGGCCAACCCCTTTTCAGTAGTCTGTGGAGATAGGACAAGGGGCAATGGCTGTAAACTGGAGCACAGGAAGTTCCGCACCAACATGCAGAAGAACTTTTACACAGTGAGGGTGACAGAGCACTGGAATAGGCTACCCAGGGAGGTGGTGGAGTCTCCTTCACTGGAGATATTCAAGACTCGTCTGGATGCCTGTCTGTGCAATATGTGCTAGGGAGCTGCTTTGGCAGGGGGGTTGGACCTGATGATCTCTCGAGGTCCCTTCCAACCCCTACAATTCTGTGATTCTGTGATTTTCAGATCTCTGGGAAGCAGAGGTGTCCTTCCTGATCCCAAGAGGGGTCCTGAGCACTTCCAGCCCACTCTGGCTTTGTGTTTCACTCACACTTAGCTTCCCTCCTCACATGGTTTCTAATGAATTTTTCCATACGTATCTAAGTCTACCCAGGGGCTGTGAAAGAGATGAGGTCATATTTGTCAGAATTTTTATAAGGCTGCGAAGCCATAAGTCTCATTTTGAGTTCTGGCTTCTGAGAAACTGTCATGTTTCTGCGTCTCTGCACAGATTGTAATTTTAAGGGAGCTAAACACAAGGAACGGGGTGGAATGAACTGCAAAAGGGCCCCTGTGGTGACGGGAGTGATGTGTGCCCACGTCCTGCTGTTTGCAGCCCAAATGGAGATTTCTATTGAAATGTGGCCTGTTTATTGAGACATCTGCAGATCCAAAAGGTCTGTGGCCTCATGTGCAAAGAGCTATGTTAGAGACATGGTTGGAACCGCTGGTAACTCCAATAAGTGGAATTACCACCTCTTTTAACTTGCTAACTTGTTGGCATTTTAATACAAATGAAAAGGAGCAACTAAAGAGGAGCAGCTCAGAGCAATGTGTTCAAGAAAGCTGTATAGTGAAATTACAACCTAAGAGCATCGTGCTATTGGGAAATTGTTACCGTGTTCTTTGGACTGGGGCAAATGTTGGCTGACATATAAACTGGGGTTGGAGATCTGCAGATGCGAGTAGGACTGACAGTGAGGGTCCTAGTAGCAGCCCTCCTTAGCAAGGAGGATCCTTTGTTGATATGTCCTCTTTATGAATGATGTCTTACGTCGCGCTCTTTCCAGTCAGACAGCTGTTCACTCAACAAACAGCATTACTGTATGTGTAATCAGAGGTGTGAGTTACACAGTGGAAACTGTTGCCTTCTGCAGAGTTCATGGAACAGTAGCACAATTTTTCCAAGGCATAAAAATAAGGAATTGCCTTGATTTGCCATAGGTGCAGCAGTGTCTAGCCTCAGGTATTAGTGGTGGCTATCACTTTGCCATTTAATCATTTTTGTACATGTCCGAAATGGATATTAAGGTGGTGACTCTGCCATATTAGCTTCTGGAATAGGAATGAAAACTCTACAATTTATGCTCAGATTCTGATATTTTTACTTGTACCAGATAGTTCTTACTTCACCCTGTGCTATGCCATGTTTAGGCCCATTAAAGTAAGTGGGACAGCTGAACGAGTGCCATTACTCAGCACACTAATGGGGTTTAGCCCACAGGTAATGTGTTGCCCACAGCAAAAAGCCAGGTGATAATAAAGAGCGTTAACTTCAGAGCTGAATCGATTGAAAACACTAAATTCCTGCTGAATTACCTTGTGCACATAACACTTATTACGCTGTCATCTTTGGTTTATCTTAGAGAGGAGATGACACCAGGTTTTTTGTTAAGCCAGCTGAGAATGGAAGATGTTAGCGCTGCATTGACGTTACACAAACACTTGTATTGACCGCGACTGCTCACAGTAACGCACAGCATGTAAAGTTTGGCCTGGTCAAATTAAATGCCATTAACTCACCCAATTGAGCAGATTACTTTAAAACAATTTGTACAGCTGTAAAATTAAGTTCAGTGTAATGTTTTCTCTGGAAAAAGGAAATGCTGATTATGGCTGGAGTTTTATTATTTGCTGCAAATTAAATGTTGCACATTTTACTGTGTGCATCCTACAACTGAATCGAACGCAGACTCAAAATAGCAGAATCTAAATTGAGGCAAGAGTAGTGTTTTTCAGAAATGTGCTCAGAATAACTCTTGAGCAGGGAACTTTTCATGTGAGCTGCTTTCTACATCATTATGCTAAAAAGCTGGTAAAATTATGTAAATCGTAGCTTTCCAGTTTATTCCCCAGTATTTTGTAATGAACTTGGATTGCAGACAGTTTGGTACTGGTGTGCATTTTAGTTTAGATTCTTTAGGACACTTTATTTCTGCAAACCCACAGACTGGCATCCTCTTTGTGCTTTCATATGTAATTGCTATATAAATAATCACAACTTCAAAGTCAGGTTGCTATCGTGCAGGGAACAGGCGGTAATTGTACCATATCATAAATTGTTACTGCAAGGAATTATTTCCAAGTAGTGTCCTGATGATGCTTTCTACAAGCTGCTAATGCAGGGAAAACCAGAAGTGCTGTGTGGGATGTCAGACCAGATCATAGCATTTCGGAGAAAAGGCAGCTAAATTTTTATCTAAACCCTCTCCTCCTGCAAAGGGACCTTATGGAGAAAAGGTTTGTGACTTTCTGGCATTTGGCTTTTGGATATCTGAGATTTGGCCTTTTGTAGGCCTGCCTACTGCTGCTACCACGTTCCCTCTCTGGCAGCAGAACCGATACATCTGGATTCCAAGTGCCCATTTGTCAATGGCTCCACTGTAAATACCAGACAGTGAGCTGGGCTGTTGAGGAACATGTTCTGCTTTGTTGGCTACAAGGATAGCCCCAACAGAGGGGTGGAGAAAATCTGAGGCCAGGGACATTGAAAGGACTTTTGATGGCATCAGAACCTTTTGTTTTGTATTGCTGGCTCCAAGTCACAGTTGAGCATTTGGTTGAGTGTTTGTATTCAATGATTTCCACTTGGACATTTCAGAACACTGGGATTCTGCAGAGCATGGCAAATACATAACTCTAGAAAGGGATTTATATTTGATGTATATGGAACTTTATACCATGGGTTTGACAAGATGGCAATGATTATAGTAAAAGGAAAGCATAACTCACTGTGCCACTATTATTGTGGATTTCTTAACGCACCGCTAAAATATGGTTGAAGATTTTGTCTTTAAGTTAATAATTCTATGAAATGTGGCAGCATCCACATGATAGTAGGTAAACAACTCTCCAGACAGTAGCTGTTCACACAAGGAATGGTTTCAGGATCAGTCTATTTTTTTTTTTACTATCTTCCATGCCATCAGTAATGCCATCTTCTGTTGTAGGGACACAAGGATGGGAATGCTACAATATTTCAGTAATGAAAATTAGTAATTGTCAAGTCTCCCTATGTATAACAGAGCCTATTTGCCTTTTTTTCCCTCTCTGGAAAAAGTAGCAAGTATGGGAATTTTACTTTTAGTAGCACAGAAGTCATGCAAAAGAAAAATATATTGGGAAGCTCTCAGTGGCCTGATTCCTGGTGTCTGTATAGAATTAGTGCTTGTGGCTAATCTTGAGTCCTGAAACTTCAGCAAATAGATGACATTACTAATATGTTTAGTTTCTATCTAGAAAATTTGTCACAGTTGACACACAATTATTCTACACAATTTTATTGCTTAAAAGCCAATAAATATATCTATACAGCTTTTCTTTGTTTAAAAAAAAAGTGGCTCTATAATCATAGAGTTTTGTCCTAATGCTGCTGAATTGTGCTTGGCAAAATTCTGCCTTATAAATAGTTACATCTGCAATAACACAGAAGAAAAAAAAATCCATGCATATGAATGCTTCAGAAGACTGCCAAAAGCTACAAATATGCATAATTTCTTAGGAACCTTACATGCCTTGTGACAGAGACAATGGGATCTTTCATGGCACAAAAGATGGATAAATTAACTTGTCTGAAATGCTGAAATGCTTAGCTTTTGGACCTTCTTTGCATTGGAAATATATTGAATATGGAGAAAGCTGTAGTTAAACTGAAGTGGCTGCAGTGAAACCCAACTGAATGGACTTTGATGAAATTTGTGGTGGAGCCAGATAGAAGGCTTAGCAACTGTGTGAGACATGGAGATAAACACTCTGAAGGAAGACCACACAGTAAATAAGGAAGGGATGCTTCAATTTTAAAAATGGAAATTATGTCATTATTATGAAATAGAATAGTTATTTACAGTATTTTGATTCATAGCATAATAATTTATAGTGTATGCTTTATGTTATATACTTTTGCACAAAAGTGGGCTGCAGAGAACACGCTACCTAAAATCTACATTGTAAAGGCAGCAAGAAATTTATAGATAAACATGGCATAATCCTGCCTGGGAGGTCAGTGCCTCCTGGAAGCTTTCTTTTAATACCAGGAGTGAAAATAGAACAGTCACTTGAGTGAGACTTGATGCTCACTGAAGTCATGGGGAGTTTTCCCTTTGCAATGCCTTAGTTCAGGCTCTGACTAAACCAGAGATGAGTCCAATAGCAAAGCAAGATGTTAGAAAGACAAGTGTGCCATCAGCCTTTAGTGGATGTGGCTGAACTCTGACAGCAGAAAGAAAAATGCTGTCAGTGTCAATTAAGGTAAAATGTGATGTGTATTTGTAATTGAGAAGAAGAGATGATGCAGCAAGGTATTACAGGAGAGGCTATGACACAAATACAAATGGAGAGTTCCACTAATAAATGGAAATAATGTCTTAAACTCTCATTTCGGCCATGGGGCTTTCATTAATTCCTATTTCCAAGATGCAAATAAAGAGGAATTAATAAAGAGGTAAGAAAAAAGATGGCAATATGCTGTATCTGGCTGTAAATGGAAGCAGCAGATGAACTTCACTGTTGAATGATAAACATCAGGTAAAACTGCTGAACAGCTCATGACAGTTAGGAGATGTGAAAGCAACAATTATAATGTGACTGTTCTTCAAGATCAAACTTCTAAGAGCCATGAAAAAAGCTGGAAAAGTTTGAGTGCTACCTTGGAGAAAGAAGAGTGAAAATGGGCAGTAGGATGTGGGTGTTGTCTTGGAAAGAAAAAAGCACATTCTTGAGACTGTTTTCAAATCTCTCTTGCTTTGGTAACTTATTAAGTAGCTTGTCAGCTTCAACGTATTATGAACCTGCATTGTCTAATGCTTGATGCGTATATGGAGTAGGGGATATAGGTGGCCACTGGAGAGGGAGAAAGAACAAATCAGTGATGGATGCATCAACAAGAGAAAAGGAAGAATCACAGAATCGTAGGGCAGGAAAAAGTTTTTTTAGACTTGTGAAGAGTTTGCACTGCCTAGCGACGACATGGGTTTACACATAACCTTACAGCGCTGCAGCTGTGTGAGGTACTGGATACACAATGGCTTCTCTCTCTGTCAGAGCTGTGCTGGGCATTTGGCATCCCTCCTGTTGAATTTTCCTTCTTCCTCTATTAATTCTGAATATGTGTTACAGTGAAATACCTTTCTTGAGGGTGGATTTTCTCATGTTGTTTTATACCTTACCTACGTGCTTTTACTTTAACAGTTATCCTACTGAGAGGGTTGGCATCCTTCAGCAAGTCCCGAGACAACAGTCGCTGGTCAGGAATATTTGGCCTGAAATTAGCATCTGAGGTCAGAATCAGCACGTGGTCCAGAGGCTGGGAGTCCTCAAGCCTTCAGGCTCTAAGGACAAGACTGGACCTCCTGTGCAAGTCAGTGGGAGTTCGGAGGACAAGACTGGACCTCCTGTGCAAGTCAGTGGGAGTTCGCAGCCGTGGCTGAGATGACAGGATTGTTACTAAAAAATGTGTTGTTTGAGGCATGAGGAAAATGCTTTGATAAGATAGTGCACAGTCGTGCTATTATATCAGAGTTGCTTTATCAATAGCTGTTGTTTAGTTACTTAGCAGGGTAGGCTATTTACACATGTTGTATCTTCCTGGCTGTGCAGATGAATTAAGTGCCACTTTGTTGATGGCAGACATAACCTGGAGACTTTCAGACCTATCAAAATGTGCCACTTGTTTACACAGGCAAAATTTCCTCCTGGTTACAGCCAATTCTGATTTTCTTTTCCTTCTGAGACAGTGCTTATGGAAGGGCCAGCATTTGTTCTTCCTCTTTTCCTGTGACAGAAGAATTTACACACCTGGGTTATTTACACAAGGGCGCTGAGGGGGCACACACAGCAGCCCCTGTAGACCTGGAAAGGGACTCAGGACAGGGCTGTGCTAGAAAATGCTTTGCAGAAGAGCATGGGGCAGGACACTCAATGAATGTACGTGAGGAGTTCTGCATTCAAGCCTGCCCAAACATCATTTCCAAGTATAGATGAAGTAACTCTGGACACTGCCAGTAGGCAGTGGAAGGTTGAGAAAGGCAGAAAATCCCTGTGCTTTTGAGTTTATTGTGTGTAGTTATAATTATTTTGTACTTTATTTTTGCTTAAGTAGCGTGTAACATTGCTGGATTCTGGTTGTATGAAACACAAACTAGAAGGGGTTCAGTAAAAGAAAATTATTTTTCTATCCATCAAGTTGGACTGATTTGTATGGGCTTAATGTCATGAATAGTAAACATTTGTATGCATTGTGTGGCTTGTTGGTTCTTCTGTGCTTCACAAATGTCACAGAGAAAAAACTTCTTTGCTTAAGAATGAGTAAGCGGCTTTTCTTTGTAGAAATTCATGCAAATCCTTGGGAAGTGCACTATAAAAATGCTAGTTCTGTTAGACTACAGATGCCTGCACTCCATTTAAAACGCTCTTTATGGTCTGATTCACTTCTTTAGCAAGTTCTTAAGAAGTCTGCATATTAAGAAAAAGTAGCAGAACTTTAAAGATTTTTATAGAAACCAGAGCTGCAAAAAAGCCTATTTTCTAAACCCCCTTTTCCTCAGGAACTGGAGAAAGAAGGTTCAAAATATAGGTTAATTCTTCTTGCAGCTCCATCTAATCCCTCTTTTATGTCCCTCATATGGACAGTCTTTCTCTTTTTCAAAAAACCCAGAATTATATTGTTTAGTAATAGACTGTTTCCATGTGTGTGCATTTCCCTTCTGCCTCCTGAGCCATCCATGACAAAATAGTTAAGAGGAAAGAAAAATTCTTTGCTTAAGAGTACAGAATACATTTGTTCTCTAAACCGTTAACTCCCAAACGAAAAATCTTGGGAGAAAGACCCTTGAAATAAAGGAATTTTTATTCTGCTAGTAATTAGCACATTTGCATATTAACATTACAGCATCGGTACTGTACACAGCATACTAACATTTGCCTGCTTTTGGATGGGTTCTCGGGCTGTGCTCCTGTGTATCATGACTCAAAATAAAACCACAGGGGAATTTTATCAGCTGCTTCAGTGAAAACAGATTTAGAGTAATGTTGGGGTTTCTGAGGCTCTTGTACTTTCCCTGTAAGCAAAGTTTAGTTGGAGCCCTTTTGTCTTAAATATGCATTTATTATGTCCAGTGGCTTTGTATCAGGGCAGAAATACTTTTTCATGTTTTGTCAGCATTAAAAAGTGATCTGTTATACATCTGTTTGACTTGATAACCCTGATCCGTATAAAACACAGACAGAAGTTTACAGGCCCTCTCTTTTTTAATGACTCATTCTGCTGTTTCAATACCATGACCCAGAGGGACCCCATCAATTACACTTACGAGTGAGGTACAAATGACAACCATAAATAATCATGAATTACTAATGACCAGAATTCAGCAAGTGCAATTACCCACTTTGTGTCCTCTCTAGATTTGCCCATGAATAGCACCGTGCTCCAGCATGGCACTGTGGGCTGCTTCTGCTGTGACATCACATCGACGTGCTCTTGCCCTTCTCAGATTTGCCCTTCTCAGATTTGCTCTTCCCAGGAGGCAAAACTTGTGTCTAAGCACTTGTCGAGGACAGAAAGTCACAGCTTCTTTGTATGAATGACTACTTACTTGAGAAAAAAAAAAAAGCTCTGCACTTCTGTGTTTCTGTTTAAAATACAAATCCTGTAACCAGGGGTCCCTGAGCAGGCCTGTGTCTCACTCACAATGTCCTTAGTCGTCTCTCCTTTTATCATCCTAACACAATGTAATTGCAGTGAACAGAGGTGTTGCCATACTGATGATGTGTCATTTGCATTATGGATGAGAAAGATAATAGGACAGTAAATAGCATAAAAAGTTATCTGTTGAGTTGAGGGTGTAAATGCTACATGGACTTAAGCTAAATTGGAGTGATATAAGAAACTAGTTCTTGTCATGATTCAGGCCAAAGGTCCCTGTAGACTCAGCCACATTTCTCCAGGAGTGGCATGAGAGGGCTGGAGAATGCTGTAGGAGTAAGATGTACTCAGAGGGATTTTTCCTCTGCTATGTCCTTCCAGAACCTACAGCTCAAATAGTTGACAGTAGAGCAATATTTACACCAGACCTTAATTAAGATCAGAGTAGTATAAGTTGGTGTATAGATCAGACCTTAAAATAATATGATTTTGGTAGCATATCAGGCTATGTAAATGCAGAACAAAAGACAGTGCCTCCTCTGGAGAGCCCGCTCCAAGCAAAAAGACAAAAGGAGTATTGCACAGATGAGAAGATGAAACACAAAACAAGTTAGTGATCTACCTAAGCTCCCATGAGTGCATTCCACAACTAAAACCTGAACACTAACCTCCAGGACGCCATGTTTAACCTTACTCCAATTCATGACACTCATTTCTGTACTGTTGCTCATGATTTGTAGTTTTTGAGTCCATCCTCCCATCCACTCCCTTCTTCCACAAATGTGTCAGCAGTGTAAGAGGAGGAGAGAGCAATTGTGGATAGCTCTGAAGAGGGTTATTGAAGTTGGTGCCAAGGGAAGATGGAAAAAACACCCAGTGCTGCTATGTGGGAAGCCAGCAGCAGTGACAGATCCAAGTGGGTTCAGCAGTAAGAGGGCCTGCTCCTTCAGTAGCTACCTGGTGCCTGCAGAGTAGGCTTTGTAATCTTGGGCCATCTGCTTCCAGAAGTTGAGCAGCACTCTCAGCTGAAGAGCACAAACCTCAGAAGCTATTGTGTAGGTAGAAGTCCTACCACTGCCTCACTCTACCTTCCAACCCATCCTCCTTGACCTTGGCCTAGAATTCTCATTCATAAAACCACCTTCATTTTCCTTTGCTGCCTAAAATTGCTGGCAGTTACGCAGATACAGGTACAAGAGCTGCTGCTGCACTTGGCAAGCAACTCTGCCAAATGTAGAAAGGCTTTATATCAGCCACCATCTTTCAACATATGAATGTTCCCTTTCTCTAAAATGAATCAGCTCTCTCAGAGCTCATTCACTCAGTGTAAACACGTGATCCATGAAAAAGCATAACCCAAAGATGGGATTAGTCCGACGGTATGGTACAGTACTGCTCCTGTGAAGGGTTTAATTTCTCAAGAGTTCCTCAGGAGTCTGATGGCAGGGTTTGAGAAATGGTGGTGTCTTGCTGTAAAGCCAAAAGATGTTTCAGCAATTAGAGATGAAATGAAGAAGTGCCTTGTTCCTGTGGCAGCAGATAGTGTGTCCAATCACCTACATGTCCACATCCAGACTTATCACTGGATTGACAGAAGTAATGACACACTGCTGTGATGCTTGCTGTTCTTTGTGATGGTGGCCTCTAGCTTTTTGCCTGAAGATTATACTGTACTAGTAGGAAGGCTTCCTTCAATGGTCACTATTCAAAGGAGTGAACCCAGGACAATACTGTAGCCTTGTTTAAAGTTTATGGCTGTTTAATGTTATTTATTCTGCCAGCCTCCTGTCAAATCTCTGGCCGGCTCCTGGCTGTAGGAGAGCTAGCTGGATCTGCTTACATTTACCCATGGAGTCTTTGAAGGAACAACCCCAACGTACATCTAAGTGTGGAGCTGGCCCGTCCTAGTGAAAGTGAAGCCTGACCTTTTGTTTCATTATTAATGAACACACCGAAACACATTTATTAAATCTGCACTTTTTCATGACTCCATATGTTTCCTTTTTCCCAGCCCACGCCTGACATGTGACAGTAAAGCACAGAGGGACTGTCCCTACTGCCTTCTCCCTTGTGGCTTCTTGCCACCTGCTTTATAGCATTAAACAGATGCGTAAGTGTAAAGCATTACAAAACTCACCCTTTCAATCATTTATCACTTAAAATTTCCAAATAAAGCTATGCTATGGGTGTTTTATCTGCTCAATGTAAAGAAGAAAAGCACAGTAGATTCTAGGACGCTTATGAAGCAGTAAGATAGTTCAGGTGTACGGTAGGTCAAATCACCCATGTATATCACAGGTGACCATCAGGCATTCTGTTCATTTCATATCACATCTTGTTTATGGCCAACATACTCTATCCTGCAACAGAGAGTATCTTCCAGAGAAATCCTAGCTGAGGCATTGCATTATTCATCCTCAAGTGAAGAGGAAAATTTCAATTGCCAGTTTCTGGTAAATGTCTAATTAAGAAAGGGGACTTCTGAGCCACAGACAGGCGCCACAATCATTAAAGGGCAGTTTTCTGAAGATTGAGTCTCCAGTCTGTCAAGCAGAGTTTTTCTACAGCTGAACTAATTCAACAGTAGAAAACCCTGTCTAGAACAAAGCCCTTGGAATTAACATCTTGTTTAAGCAAACACATGCCTACTTTGAAGTAAGTGTGATAGGGTCACAACTGTTATTGAGGCCAAGTTTAATGGCAGGGAGGTGACAGAATATAACTTCAACACTATTCTTAATTTCAGCTGCAGCACAGCCTGTATGTACAGAGTATCTGAAGCCATACAGCATCTTTCAAGCAAACCAGTTTACTGTAATTGATGCAACCAGTTTGGTATTGAAATGGAAAACTACTGAAATGTAGACCAGCTAATTCTCTGCCTGCGTGATTAAATTTGAAGGTGTGAAAAGCATGTGTACAGAGGCAATTATTTTTGTTTCCTAAGTCTTAACAGGTTTGATTAGAATTTATTTTTTTTTACTTTACTATTTGTTCTGGCAAGCTCTGCTTTGGCTCTGATTTTAAGCCTACTTAGACTGTTTCCTTGAATCAGGCTTTCTTAATGATTGATTAGTCTAAATTTTGCAAGTCTGAACACGTGGATGGAATTCTGATGGCAAAAGAAGCTGTATGGGTGATCAGCTCAGTGCAACTGGTTTGGCAGGAGTTCCTCCGCAGGAATCGTCCTCGCAAGTGATGCTGCTGGAAGTTGCCAATGAGATATAGTGTTGGGTAGTTCCTCATCACTACTGCCTTCTCATTAGCATAGCATTTTGTGTGCTGACCTTGGGCCTTATATAACCTTGGCTGCATTGTATCTCTAGCCTAGTTTAAAGGACAAATCCAGATTGTTAACTATTGTTTTTACCAATGCTGTCATTTTTACTTGCCTCGGAGACATGCCAGGACACGAGCATGTGAACAGGGCTTTCAAGTTAATAAAGCACTAAAAGGTCATTACATCAAGTGTTTATTTATATATGAACTTTAATATTCGTGAGAGGTGCCAGCTCAACAATCACGGAGGCAGAAATCTTCTGACCTCAGATCATCTGAAGCAAGGGCCTTCGCACCATAAGCTTGTTTCCTGCCAGCGTTCCTACCCTTGTGCAGGTGGGACAGCCTGGAGGAGGGGGTTTGTTTCTTTCCTTACTGCATGATTTCTCAGCTGGAAGTACCAGTTTTTGATGTTTTTTAAGATATCTTCCAATCATGAGAACTGTATGAACTCATCTGGAATCCCAGGGAACAGCTTTGAGCATTGCCTGTCCAGTTTAGAGTCACTGCTGATTTAAAGTTCTGTTCTCATCCTTGGAAATAAGAAGTGTCAATTTAGTAAATTATTTCACTGGGCCCTTGCCTTCCAAACTGTTTGTAAATAGAGTTGAGAATGAAATAGGTTCTCACAAAGTTTCTTAAATTTTGTAAATCTTTTGTCTCTGGTTTACAAACTCAAAAGCTCTGTCTCAGATGACTCATTCTTCTGTAAGCTTCCTTCAGTGGAGATTACTTTCTGGTGCCCCCCTGAGTTTTCCTGCAGAGGGAAAAGCCCTTATTTTTGTTATTGCTAACATAGGAGTGGGTGACATTGAGAAAAGGTTTGCTTTTTTCTTTAGGTGTAAAACACTCCCAGTTATCCAGTTTTATTACTTTCCCTCTTCCTCCTTAAAAACCTTAAAAATCTTCTTTAGAAAGTTTCCTTTTAACTAGAAACCCCAAACCTAACAGCACATAATGGGTTCGTTTCATATACCGCATGCAACCAGGAAGCAAACCTCAGGATACATCTAAGAGATCATATGCATTGCCTTGCTGCCACATGCATACTCATCATCAATGATGCTGTTCTGCATCAAGATTTCAAGCTGCCACAGTCTCCTTTGTATGTGTAATACAAAGCATTGATATGCACAGCTACAATAGACTTTAATGACGAGGTGTCTTAATTTGGTTTTTATTATGTGATTAAAGGTACAATAAGGTATGTGTTCAACAAGAGGGAAGACCATTGTTCTGCATCATTAAGCTCACAGCAGCCCAAAAAGAAATTGTAGGCAATGTGCCAAAGCCCTTAATGAAGAGGATCTCTTTGAATTATCTATGGATGAGGAAGGGATAAAGCCTGAGCCCTGGTATATTTGATCCTCTTTGTGCTCTCTGTTATGGGGACTTACAGAGCCAGACGTACCGGACCTTCTGGAATTGTAATTTATTGAAGCATTAATTTCCCAGCCACACTAAAGCTCTTGGCCTAATAGAGAAAGTGCAGTTATGTACTATTATTAATTCTTGCAAGTGTTTTCTGAATTCCTACATCTGAGTCATGAACTTTAAAAAAAATAAGGCTAAGGGGATTTATTTGTAATAATGGTTAATATCTCTTAATTATGCAAATTTTGTCAAACTCAGACTTTAAAAAAAGCTGCTTTAATTTTTCTCAGAAATGGCAATGTTGTCTTATCACATGATGTTAGGGTTACAACGGCGATACAAAATAAAACCTCTACAAGAGGTATTTGCTACTGCTAGCACATTTTGAAACTTTTATCTTTTATATCTTTTTATTAATGAAGATGATTCCCCACCTCCTTCACCATTGCATTTTAGCTCTTAGTTTACATGAGGATGCATTTTCATAGGTACAGTGACATTTAAGTACCTGGATGTACCCTCTGAGTTATAGAATTCTTACCCACCTATCTGGTGGGAGAAATCAGTGATACTCTGTTAAAATAATTTTGCATGATAATTTATATCCTGTCATAACTAGGTGTTATAATCTTAAATAATTCAGATTTTATTATGTTAGTAATCTCAGTTTTATAGGATTAGAGGCACCTCTCACTTCTGTGGGTATTCCAACCATGTTTCCCAAAGGGTTTCTGTGTTTGATCAGGGGTGCTGTGTCCTAGGTTCCACGCATTGCTGAGACAAGGTTGCACTGGCTGCCTTCGAAATCCAAGCTACTGGAAGGGATCTGCACCTGCAGCCAGCCCTGGATAGTTTATTCGTCTCAGATGTCACTGGGACTCTTCCTGTGACTGATTTTAAGGACATGTATTTAAAGAATGTTGTCCTGCATCTGTTAGATGTCAGTAACTTGCAAAGGTGCTCTGCCACCACTGTTTCACAACAGAAATTGTGTGAGCTTCTAAATAATCAAAATACTCAGAATTTGCTGCTGTCCCAGTTTGTTCTGGTTGTCGAACTCCTGCCTGCGATTCACCCTTCACTCAAACCCAGACTGCGCGAAAACTTGGTGACCCTGGGGACAAGTAACTGTTACCACACTCAGTGCCTGATCTGGCTGGGGGGATACACACAGACAATACCTGGCACCAGGTCTGTTGTTGCAGGCAGCATCTGAAAGTAGTTCTCAGTTCGGAACAACCTCTGAGAAACCTGATTACTGCTCTCTCAAATTCTCCCCACCATCACATGTGCTGCAGCTTAGCGAGTGGAAGTGAGTCAGTATAAATAGAACTGACAGTAAACATCTCTTCCGATTTGCTCTCACAAGTTTTTTTTTTCCTTCCACAAAGTGTCAGTGTTCTTTGGGTTAGCGAGTGAGAATTAGATCAGAACTGTGTGTTTAAGATGTAATCACTTCCCTGCCAGCATAATATACAAACCACATACTGTGTTCACCTTGCTGGCCGTGACATCAGTACCTGGGGTCAGACGCAGGTGGTAACACAGTGAGGACCACGGGATTTCTTCCCCTCCTGCTCAATTCCCTCTGCCGGCGGGCACCGAACAGGCCAGCGCTGGGAAATGGCACTCCTGTGACTGGGGGTCTAACCCCCTGCCTTGGGGATGGCAAGGTGGGAGAGTGCTGCTGCTCAAAGGCTCTGGGTGCTTTCTGCTTGCCTGGAGTGTCTGTACAGACAACCCACCTCACGTTTGCGGATGTTAACCACATGCTTTCTGCCTATGATTATTTTAAGAGATCAGTAGGACTACATCCCTAGCCACCTGGGCATTGCTTTGCATGGCTCCATCATGATGGTGGTCCAAATCCCACTTCACATGTGACAGAGTAAGAAATTTCAGGGAGGGAGATAACAGAGACAGAAGGAAAAACAGAAACACAGGGAAACAACATTTTTCTAATAGATGTTAGTGTGTTGCTACATTTTTAGAAAGCTTATCACATGCCTACTATGAATAATAAAGATCTGTAGAATATAAGTTTTGATCTGCCCACAATTCTATCTGTTTGTTAGCTGGTACTTCTACACTCAGAGGTGCAAAAACTACAACTGGATATAAACTTCCACTGGCAGGAATAGGCACCGAGCAAATGCACTGCAGGGGAGAAGTGTTTGTATGTACTTGAAAAGAGATATCCAACTGTCCTTGCATGTCTTTCCTGACTTGTTCAAAGGGTGTGTGACCAGGCTTTGACCCTTTTCAAGAAATTCTGCCTAGTACAGACAGGAGCCCTCTTTTGTGACGTAAAGTTTTCTAAAAAGTTTGATGTATAATACAGCATGCATTTAAATATCTGATGTTCTGCAAGTGTGAATGGGAAGGTACATCATACAAACATCATCATTATCATACACACATTAACTAAGGCAACCCCCCTTTCATTTCCCCTCAGACAGCAGGTTTGGGTATTCCATTAACACCAGCCACAAGTCTGAAAGAGAACGTTTGCTTTTAGAAATTAAATCTAATTCTTTACCTGACAAACTTCATACAGTAACTTGTACTGTTCTTCTTGCTTCTGTATAGTGCACAAACTGCATCCCATGTTTAAACAAGTGGCAGAAAGAATCTTCCTTATTCACCAGAGCAACCACAGCGCTCCCTGTTAGCAAGCATGCAGGCAGGTATCCTTGAAACCCCCGAGGTGAGCCGGCTGAACCGAAACGCTGCCCGACGGTATGGCACAGGGTGTGCGGAGCAACCGAGCTCCCTCCTTCCGAGCTCGCTCCCTCCTTCCCCGGCAGCGCACAGCGCTCCCTCTGCCGCTCCGCGCCGGCTGCGGCACCCTGCGCCGCTGCACACGCTATATACTGCTGCTCATGCATATTAATCAGCTCTCATTGACTATTCATAACAGACAGTGATACAGAAAGCTATAATTGCAAGCTATGACAGCTGAAATTTCTCTAATTAACAGGCAAGTGCTTCAGTAGCAGGCATAATAAAAGACACTAACAATTTTGTAAACCATTTTGTAGCAATTACAAATAAACATGACTACATTTTACTGTTGTCCCTCAGGATAATTCTTAACGTATTTAAGTGGGCCAGAAGTACAGTTTAAATGTAAGTCACAATGTAATGGATGTAACAGTACAGATCTCAGCAGCAGCCGTGGCAAAGTTGAATATGCTTAGCAGCATTTATTTCCCTCTCGTACTGTGGTGGCATCTGAGAGCCTGGGTTTTTATAGCAGGAGATAACCGAACCAGGCATTTAATAAACACACCAAACACACCACTGAAAGGCCATCCTTGCCCCTGAAAGCTTACGTGCAGCCTTAAGACTTGGCCTCAAAGCAAAAGAGATCTATGGAAATGTATGTGGATTTAGGGGGGTGTGGGGAGAGGGGAAGTGCCCTAGATTAATATTTACAGGTTGGCAGCTTTAGATTAATATTTATAACAACTGAAAAATGGCCAATTGTGCCTGACTCTTGTTGTATAAATGAGTATATTGTATAAATGTATAAAAGTTGTATACATGTATAATTTTATAAATGTATAAAAAAAGTATAAATGACTGGTTCCCATATTGTTGTGTTAAGAAAAAAACTTTACCAGATTATAAAAAGATATACAGTAAGTATGGTATTTATGATTATTCAGTGTTTCAGTGCCTAGATCCACATCAAACCTGTACCATAGATGCAAAGGATAAAATATCAGTGAGCTGCCCAGTGAATGAGAAAAGTACTCCTAAATCATAAGCTGTACAGATCTTCTCCAGTCTGTAGGAAACACTACCTGACCTTACGAATTTGGACCAACCATGCTGTTTTCAAAAGTTAAAGCATTCAAAAAGTTTTTTCCTAACACTTTTTTAAGAAGAGAAGATGACAGAGTAGCTCAGAACCAAGAGCCTAATGCTAGTACAGGTGTTGCATGGTGACGCATCTGCATGTCGTGCTGTTGTTCTCTAACTGGTTTCTGTGGGCAAGTTCCTGCAGATGGCAATGAGAATGTTGTGCAAGAATCACCTGTCCGAACTCTGCACACAGGTATCTTGCAGGATCCCCAGCCTTTGCTGCAGTTGTACCGACTCACAGGTCATGTTAAAATGATCAGCTGCTGAAATGCAGTTCATGCTGCCTGTGGGTGGTTGTACTAAACGTTAGTAAACAGAGACTGTGACAAGAAGGGGTCCCTTTGCTTGGAGACTCTGTTCTGGTAGCTAAATCTCCCTCCCTGGAGAACAAGAAAGAAAGGAGACCTCTTCATATACCTGCCAAACATCTGAAAGCAGACAGGGACTCCCTCCCTGTACTGTCACTGGGATGTTTCCCTGAGGAGATTGCCGCCGCGATGGTGGCGGAACTTGCAAGGTTAGAGCAGGATAGAGGTAGACTGGATCTTACTGATCTAAGCCAAGGAATGATTCAGGCTATCCCGGGTCAGACATGTCAGCCACGTGCTACAGACTCTTCCAGAGTTGGTTGACAGCCAGTGGCTCTGGATCTCAAACAACTGGAAAGTTCTTGCATGAGGGAACATGCAAGGGAACAGTGCTCCCTAAAACTGGAGAAGATGGTGATAAGTGAATTAAGTAAAAAAAAAAAAAGACCCTACTGAAATGATAAGGTTTATGGTTTTGATTAGATAATTTTTGGCTATGTAATATGATTAAGCAACTTAACATATAACTTTCAAAAATGCTGTCTATGTTGTTTTTTTTTTTTTCTCCCATGCAATTAAGTTTCTTCTTAAATCCTGGATGCTATTTAAATGTTGTATTTCAGTTCAGGTGGCTGGGTTCAGATGGGAATTTTTTTTAGAAATAGCATGCAGCTGGATCCAATGAAAACCAAACCAGAAACATGCGGGCTATTTCATTTCCAGCTTCAACGGAAATGCTCCTATTTATCCTTCTCCTACAGTAACATGATATAACTTTTCATCTGATTCAAATGATAACCCGGACATCAGGCCAGGAGAGTAAGTCCAGCAGAAGACTTGTTTTGATATGAGAGGAGCGGTCCCATAAATGTGATGCTTCAGATTCTGCAGCTAACAAAGCCCAAGTATGCTGCTCAGCCGCAAACAGCGTGGCTTAACGGTGCAGTTGGCTTTGTTGCACCGTTGCTCGGGTAAATAAGCTAGCCCGAGAGTCCAGCGCTTATCTCAACAGAGATGTTTTCCATTATTGAAATCTAATTGGTATTTCTCTAGCCATCTCATGGACAGAGATGGTAGTGCTGCCTCAGGTTAATACAGGGTAGTTTTTACGGTACTTTGCCAAATTTTAAACATTTGGGTTGTAAACTTGTGTTCTGGGCATTGTCCAAGGCTGATTTTTGCTTTTACTGGTACGCTTCAGCCAAAGCGTTGTAGTCATTTCCAAGAGGAAGATTACAGAAAAACCCCACATTGTTTGCCCACACTGAGAAATTCTGGATATGTTTTCTTTGAGAAGGTTTTAGTACCAACATAATTTGAAACAGAAATTTGATGTTTGACACAGAGATGATTTGTGTCATCCCTGTGAAATCTGCTAAACTGGGTCAGCTTTGAGCTCCTGCAGTTTGTGTGTTCTGAGTAAAAAGTTACTACAAGTTTTCAGTTTAATTCCTTGGAGATTTCTTCCACGGTGAACAAGGCCAGTGGGTGCTGCTGGAAGGTCTGATGAGGCCCAAGTGCTGCAGTTTCATTCCCTAATTGCTCTTTGTGAGGTTTGAGGACTGAGTTCAAGAACAAAGAGGTCTCAGCACTCCTCGCTGCTGGACCCAGAGAGCTAAAAGAGCCACCTGAGCTGTCTGGGTGTTACTTGTCTGATAACATAGGTACGCAGGGACCCTGGTGAATGTGTGCTCTATGTAGTGGGGGTAAACTGGCTTCCTTTGGGCTGTACAGATAAGGCAGCTCGTTACAGGATCTGTCATCTGCCTTAACAATGTGTCATGTCGGGTCTCGCTAGTGTGCCACGGCTAATGAGCTTAACAAAACGTACGTAGTGGATGGCTTGTATCACATGTAATGTGAATATTACACTGGTCCCAGCTGAATCTGAGCAATACAGGCTGAATGGGAAGTTAGTGAGCCAGCTGACTAAGAACAATAGTAAATAGCCTTTGAATACACAAGGTGCCAGCATGAGCTTTCGTTAGCATTTATCTAGATTACTTGCTACCTGACTGATCACATGTGACCAAGTCTGCAAAATCCCTCTTACCAAGATACCTGGCTCTGACTATCAGGCATTTGCTTTTGTGTCCAAAAACTAATTCCCAGGGAACAGAAGGTGGAAAGCAGCCAGACTGCATGGGCCACCCCGAAGGGCAGGGTGCTGCTCTCATCCCCGGGGGGCAGGATGTCCTGGGCAGATGGTAGGTGATGGTGAGGAGGGAATCCTGCCATGGACCACAAGCTGGTTTTTGCTTCTTCTATTTTTCTTAGTTGCAACCTACAACCTCTCAGCTTGTAACTACAAGCCTAGTATAAATTTCACTACTTAAATGTTGGATTTATTTCACGATTCAGCCTGTCAGGTGTTGGCAGGTAAGGGGAATCTGCAGGAGACCGATGCACTTGAGGTGTCCTGCCTGTCTGCACGGGATGGTGAATCAGAATAAAGAGGGAAATAAAGCACTCATGAGGTACCTGCACCCTGGAGGGGAACATTATTAGGGAGCTCAAAGGCTAAAAAGTGCTCGTTGCCAGCTTTTCAAGGGTAAGGATGTACGCTGCCAAGCGCTGGCTCTTAGACAGCAGTTCCCACCAGCAAGAATAAACTCATGTCCTTTGTGCGAGGAGCAGATGGCACATAGCTACTTCACAGATCTGGGCAAACACCAACCCGTTGCACGCGGTTCTGGGAGTTCCTAATGTTTGAGTGGCTGACTGCAATATTAGTAACGCTTTGGCATTGTTTATTTTATTTCTTTAAATGCAACTTGGCTTTCCTAGTACGTAGTAACTATTTAATGTTATATTTTTGTACATATACTTAGCAAATTCTGTTTAAACAAATGATTCCTATTTCAGCAGTGTGATCGGGGAGATGTTTGCTTAATGTATCATTAATTACTTTTCTTGTTTTTACAAATATTTAAGACTTGTGAGAAACAAAGGCTAGGAAGGAGAACAGCTGTGACTTTATAAATAATTCTCGCATTGGTGTGTTATATAAACACAAGTCAGGAAACTGTACAGATTGTGATTACATAGAGTGGTGCGAAAGAAAACTGCTTGTGCTACACAACTCTACTTTAAAAGAAGTATCTGGAATTTCTCAAAGTGTAAGCCTCTGTTGAGGCTTGAGCGCCTTGTTGTTGGGAATGCGTTCAGATTGGGCTCTGGTTGCCTCTGTTTATTTGCAGATTTTCAATACTACAATCCCCCAATAGCTGTGAAGCATCGCATTCTTAATAATACATTCAATTAGCGTGGGTCTATGTTAAAAATCCCCTTCTCAAAAGTCCTTTGTTGAATACATGAAAGCAAACCAGGATTTTCTATGCCATCATGCAGGCACAACAATACATGCTCTAAACACAACAGCAAAAAGATCTCAATTCTGTATTTATGGGTTTGGTGGGGGTTTTTTTGTGTGTAGGCATAGCAATCTGCCTATGCATTGGAAGCTTCAAGAATGGAGCCAAAATATTTAAACTAAAACATACCACCAGAGAGGATGTGACAGCAAATGTAAAACGTTGGCTTTATTCCCATCAGTTAATATTGAAGTCTTGAGATCCTTATTTGTTCCACTTAGCATCTCTGAAAGAGTTCCAATTCTCAGAAGTAACTTAAATGAAATGATATTTATGGTTAAGCCACTGAAGGAACTGTTCTGTCCTCTAAGCCCTTGAAGGAGCCTGATGTCTCTTTAATTCGTGCTACTCAAGAAAGACAGTAATACTATAGGAATATTAGAGCAACATCACTATAAGCACTGCAAGACCAGGAGATGGGAGGACACAATTGTGTTAATTTAGCCTTCTGGGAAGCAGGAATGATGTGGTCAGAATAGGGTAAATAACTGTTTAATATGCCAATAAGACCTTCTGATGGGGAGAATTAGGATGCTAACAGTTGACCTATGGACCACGAAACTCCTCCTAGTGTGGACTGCCTCTTTTGGTGTCTATGACAGCGGTGTCAAGAGGTCTTGGTCCAAGATTAAGACAAAAAGTAATCCCTGGACCAGGGGCTGTACTCGCTGGACTTAGACTGATGACACTGTGATGGAAGCAGGTGAAACAGAGTTTTAGCTGCTGAGGATAGAGAATGAACTAATCAAAAATGGAGTGCTCTTTCACCTAATTATAAACCAGCTCTGAAATCACCATCTGCCAGCTGTGATACTTCAAGCCTGGCAATGCCAAACTGAGGGACCTGGGGGCAGAACACACCTTAAATAGTTGTTCTTTAGCTCAAAACCCTGATGCGCTCTCCTCATCCGTTTTCCTATCGATGCCACAATGCAGTCAGCCACTCTGAACCACAGAACCAAAAGTACGGAAGACTGGCACAGAAATGAGAAAATCTGATTATAGGCTGGATTTGTGCTCTAAAAGCTTCTTCCATATTAGCTGAAACCTCAGCTTCCTTGCAAAAAAGCATCTTTGATGTCCTGGTTTTGATGCTGGAAGAGCCAAGCTCATCGCTGTAATTTTTTACGGGTTATTTAACTAGATCGTTTCTATTTCAGAAGAATGACAAAATTAAACTGGCACAAATTGTCAGTTTTTACATGGTGAAAGTGCTGTAGTTATTGTTAGCAGTTACAAGAATATAAAATAGAAAATTAAGACTATTTAAAGGAAGAAAGTGGATAATGAAAGCATAGGATTGGGGAGTCAAATGTTAGTTATACACTTGTGTTTATAAGGTTCATATGCTCTCAGATCTGAAATTACTTAGACAGCATCCATCCCCACTTTGATTTTGCTGTGAAATACCACTTTGGAGGGGTAGCTCTGGTAAGCACACACTGCTGTGACTGATGCTTCATTTTAAAATAAAAATGTTTGCTGTAAAAGTGATGATACACTTTTAATAATCTCAGAGCAAGCAAAATGATTCAGTGTACTTGAATGCTGCATAAAAACTATTGACATAATACTTAATCTTTAAAACTGATAGACACGTGCCCAAAAGCTAATAAAGTTCATTCTAATACAAACGAGCAAGTAAAATAGTATATCATAGTCTGTGATAGCTCCAGATCCTGATTGTATAACTGTAGCCCAGGGACAAAGAAAATTGAAGTGATTTAGAAAGGTACCCAGTAGGATATATCTGATATTAGGCAGTTTGCTGAAGCAAAACAGTGATGTCGGAAAGATACAAAGGTGTAAAATCCATTTGACTGTGCCCAAATGCTTCTACTCTTTGACCTTAGTGTCTCCAGATGAACTCCCCTTAGGGTCAGCAGAATAATGCTTAATAATATATGGCCAGAAACTGCCAAGCCCCGCTAAGGATCGCAGGCTCCACTCACTTTTCTATTTTAGCTATTGTATTCATATTATGTATTTTAAGCCATTTCTATTTGAAAAGATATTAACTTTCATCTCTCAGTTTTTACTGCTCCACATTTAATTTGAAACAGAGCAAAACAGGAATGCCATCTATGGTTCATTAGGTTTTATATTAAACATCTGATGAAAATGATATGTGGGAATATTAAGTATTAATGGTAAATGCCAGTCAAAATGAAAAAAAAACCTTGCTTATATGTTTGCCTTTGTGTTCATTTCTAGGTTCAGGTGGACAATGAGGAATCTGACTGCTAATTCTCAGCCAGAGCCCCTATGCAGAGAAGACACAGAAGATGACCACACCTTGAATGAAATGGGATTTAAAGGTTTCAGGAGCAAAAGTAAGTGTTCTTTTTGTCTTTGGAGCTGGGAAAGATGTATTTCCACTGAGGGAGATTGGCATTACCTCCAGCACTGCTGTGTGTGATTAGTTACAGTGTGAGCACAATGGGGCTGGCAGTGACTGCAGGGCTGTGCGGGTCCTGCACTCGTGGAGCAGCACTGACCTCTGCTTCTGTAGTAGTCACAGTAGATGAGACTTATGGGGCAAGAGAGAGGAGGAACAGAGGCACAAGGGAACTCCAACTGGTCTGTGATCCCAGAGACAGGCTGTGCCCGTGCTGTGAACTTCACCTCTACTTTCCCACCACCAACCAAGACGTAGTCTTGAAACTATGAAAGAATATAGAAGACGGTTAAGGGCCTACCAAGGGCTCTGGTGCAGGTTTTTCTATTTAGTGTATGAAATACACCAACACTATAGCACCCTATTTACTTTCCATTTATCTTCTTTACAATAAAATCCCACCAGCCTATGAAATTGCAGTGATGCTTGTTCATTTCTTGTTTCATTATGAAATCAATATTATTGCAATAACATTGACTTGATAAAGGACACTCTAAGGCTTTAATACCGTCTCTGATACAAGAACACTTTTCATGCCTAGCTTGGTTCACCTTGAACAAGGAATTCTAGTTCAATGTGTAAAGCATGCAACAAGAAGTTGGAGAGCGTACAACTCCCAACTCTGTTCCTCCTACAGGCAACATTAGCCAACTTTATCTTCAGTGGAAGCAATTTCCACCTGTTACTAGCACTGTATTTTTGTGAAGCCCTGTGAACCAATGGTAGGTTACATGTTTACCTTAATGAAAAAAATAAATTACCTACATAGGTTATTGTATTGGCTAACTGCTCAGAGTTATTATGTAGATATACTTCCCCTGCAATTTCTTCCCTCAAAATACATATTCTGATAACCGCTATTGATTAAGTAGAATTGAATTGAATACACAAATGTAAACGTTTGATAAGAGAAATGTGAAAGTACACAGGCAATCAGCCATAGTGATGAATACCAATAATAACCCAGAAATGACTGTTTCTATGGGAAGACACATTTACCCACTAATCTTGTCGCTCCCAGTGAAGCCCCAGAGCTGCAAGCTTCTCACAGTGCACAGGCTGCACCCCACTTTGCCTGCACACTCTCCTCTTCACAGGCTGAAAGCCAGAGGCCCATGTGTTTCTTTGGATTTCTCTGCAGAAACAGACCTGTGTCCTTGGTAAGATTTTACAGGCAGAATGTGAATTAGAGGACAAATATTAATTAATGAGATTATACACAAAATAAGTGGTTGTGGTTCTTCCAAAGTCTCAGTACACACCCAGAAGTTTTGTCCTGATGGCTAGCTGTGGTGTGACACTGGCATGCAAAACCTGGTACCTTCTATGATTTATGATATAATTGCAGTTTGCAGGTTATTTTTTTACAGTTGTGCTTTGGGTTGTGGCTTGTCTACTTTGGGGTATCAGATATATTTGAGAAATATGTTAACATTTCACTGCCCGTCTTTGTTGTCCTATGTTGTTCCCCCTGAATGGGAGGGCTGCTGCACAGTACCGTGCTGTGTGTCCATAACATTTTTGTCTGTTCTGACTATAATGAAGAAAACTTGTACTGTTTTTAGGATAGTGCCATGCAGTGGATGTACTCAGTTGCATGTGCATGTCTAGAGGTGTAATCAGTTCGTGGCTGCGGGGAAGAGACTCTAGATTTCTGATACATGCCTATGGAGCATTAAACAACTCACAAATAAAGTGCAGGCCATGGGGGCACCTACTTGAAATACTGCATTGGTCGCCAGTATGATGATCAACACAATTTTCTGTGCTACTTAAAATCTTTTTCTGTTTATGCTGTAGTTAGAAGGTTATAAACTACCAAGCACATATTCCTCAGTCTTTGAAATCCAAGTTTCTGTATGCTTTCTTTGAGTTTCATGTTCTTAGCAGAGGAGAGAAATCACAATAATTACAGCTTAAAATATTCCCATTTCATGGTGTGGCTAACAAGTGAAACTACAAGTAATGATGTAATCTAACATGTCAAAAAAGAAAATGAAAAGAGAAGACAGAAGGCAGGATGGAGCCAAGGGATGCGATGTGCCATGTCATCTTCTAATTAACTAACTGATCCTTTAAACTGTCAAAATCAGCAAGGAACTTCATGGCCCAGAGTCTTATTAATATTCATACTGGGCCACTAGAAGCTATGATTCCAGTCCCAGTGGTTATAGTTAAACATTAAAAAAAACCAAACTGAAAAAAAAAAGCCAAGCCAGCCAGGGCTGCAAGAGCACCACATTCATAAGGAAATGAAGGCAGGCCACCCCGCTTCCCACAAACCCTCTGCTGGGGGAAAGTCTCTGAGGATGCATATTGATTTCTGAATTATTATGGGGGTTGTATATTGAAAAAACAATTATTTTTCTTCTTGCTATGAACCGCCAAATTGTTAATCACATTGAGCTCCACGTTGTCAAACGCAAGGAAGATGCATGTAACGTTTTGTAATATGAGCCCATTTTTAATTTTGCCCACACCAGATGAATACACAGTTAATAAAACCTGTCGTTCAGAGGAATGGGTGAATTCATTTTGCCTTGTGGGATGCGATTCGGGATTGTTTTTGCAGAAATCTGGGGCCCACAAGAAAAATAATCTTCCATAATCTTCTTATAATACAATTACTCTCACATTTCAGCCTGCCAGTCTTTTCCCACTCCCACTAAGCAGAGTTTCCTGAACCTTGAATTCTAAGGGAGCAGCTGACATTTGGTTTCTCCATTCATTTTCTGTTTAGTTCTTCATGCCAGGACAACAGTTTAAAAAAAAACCCCAAACACACAGAACAACAAAAAAACCCTGATCCTCTTTCCCTGGTATTACATGTACTGTTGTGGTGCCCAGTACAGCTCTGCCATGGACAGGGATGTGCCTGTTTGTAGAAGATGAGGCTGAGAAGGTAATTCAAAGTCAAAGTATAAGTATAAGTAATTTCAAGTCCAGACTATTTTGAGGGCAGTTAATCCCATTTTACACTTGCCATTTCTAGCTGTGCATGACATAGTCGGGAGCAATATACTGTGCAGCACTTTATAGCAGTGTGATCAGTAAAGGAGTGGCTGAGCCATAAATCCTGTCCTCTACCTCTCAATGAAAAAAATGATGAAATTGTTTGAATCTCATTAATTGATATCTTTTATTTAACTGATCTACTAAAGGAAAAATACCTTGGGTTGCCACCCTACTCCTCCTGTCCCCTTAACCCTGCCCTTCCCTGCTTTCCTTTGGTATGTCCTGGCCAGACTCATGGAAGTGGTGGTGCGGAGCTCATGTCCTCTTCATGAGGACCAGCTTACCTGACCACAGACAAACTAACTCTGCACCTAAGGTGTGCATCACAATGTCCTCACTGCACTTATGAAGATCTGGTGTTTGCCTGTGCAGCCCCCCAAGGTTTTCTCACCCAGAAAAATATCAAATCTCCAAGCAAAGATATCAACCTAAATATTTAAAATCAGAAATTTTATTCCCTTTTCAAGCTCTGTTATGTATGAAAGAGTGGCTCAAATAAAACCAAATAAAATTAAATACTTTAAACTGTCTGTCAGCTAGGTTAACATCAGGCACTGAACCGCCAGACCACAAATCTTGAATACGTTGACGCTAAATGTCTACCAGGAGCATATGTTATGGATCAAAGAACACACTGATTAATCCAGCAGAGACAGAAGTCTGTCACTTTGGTCATGGTGGCATGATACCACAGAAGACAGTACACTAAGGGAGCAAATGAACAGAAAACAAATGCCAATGAAAAAAAAAGCTATAAAAGAAGGTTACAATCTAAAATACATTTTTATTAGTTCAAATACTTCCACCCATGGGTGTCAAGCATTTTCCTAGCAAAGTGTCTTGTTCACGTGCAGCTTTACAACGATTCTTCATCCAGAGTGTAAAGTAGAACACCCTCTATTTGAAATCTAATTTAAAGGAGAAAAGAACTTCACCTTTTTTAGTATTTTCCAGTAGTTTTCCATACGGTATCAGAGGTAAAGTCATGAACACTTCCCTGTATCTTGTACGTTCCTTCACTGATAAACACTTCAGAAAACCTCTCCTATATCTTACATAGGAACACTTACATTTCAAACATTTTCCACTTAGTTTTAGTGTTCACTTGAAAGTCTTTCATTTCCCATCTCTGCACTCATATTTATTTTCTTACTGTAACATTATTCCTGTTTTGTTTTGAACTGGAAAGGGAAAAATCCCACAACTTTGGATAATAAGACACTCTAAATTCAAGCTTTAATACTGAAAATATTTCTTGTGCAGGAGGTAGCAGGGCAAATAATCTGGGGGAGAAGGGGTCCTCTGCTTGTAAACTAGGGATTTGTACAGATTACACTCAGAGGCATCTGAATCTATGCAGAGAACAGGATTCCCAGCACTTCGCTCCCTAGCTCCTAGAAGGGTCTCTGATGAAGCTCTACTGAAAGGCTCCCAATTCTGCTTGTCAGTCAGTGTTTTAATGTCCCCCCTTCATTTTCAGCAGATAGCCGCCTTCGTCGTTACAATATCCTGTCGGTGCATGCAGGTATAGCTGCTAACCTGATGTATAATGTATGAATTAGATTTTTCAAAAGCAGCCCGTGAGTGGGTATATTAACTATACATGTTTAGTAAATTTTGCATTTCATTTTGGCAAAGGATAAGTTATCAGGGATCTCAGAAGGGAGATTTATGTGCATGAGTGTCAGTAATATGTATTTATATCATGATGTCTGGCAAGTGTGTCAGAAAATACAGACGCCTACGATTTTACCTGATTTTATTGCAAAATGATACCGGGGTTTTCTAAAGGCATAAACATGCTGCATTTGGTAGATTCCTTTAACAAGCTGCTGTTCAGTTGTATTTGTCCTCAGCTTGTTCTTCTGCATAATTTAAAAGACAGCTGTCATAGCTACATGCTATCCTGTCGAAAACCTGACATTTGTACAGTGTTAAATAAACCCCATACTGTGCTCAGTGCTCCCAACGTGAGCCTTCCCATTCCCCTTACGAGCAGCTGTGGCTGGGGATGCCCGTGCAGGGCAGTGGGGTGCAGAACCGTGTGGGCTGGGCTTCAACTGAATGTTTTGGGAAAGGTGAGATGAGACTGCAGAGTGTTGCGTGCTGTGCTGGCTGTATGGGGACAGTGACAGGGTCTGCCAGGGAACGCTGTGCTGGCAGATGGGGTGCTACCCTCTTACCCCAAGCTCACCCTGGGAAGAGGAGCATGGCTAATCCACAGCCTGAAAATGGTTTAGGGAACAGCCTTTAGGCAAGAGTTTGAACACAAGATGATGGGAAAACAACAATGACAACTCATCAAATCACGTTACACTCGTGGGATGATTGGGAGTTCCTTCAGAAAAAGAGTTACAGTTAATTGCATAGCAAAGACCATGAGATTAGGATCCCAGGACTCAGGATCTGATTTATGTGCTGCAAATGTGTACATCCTTCAGAGAAAAGGCCATTTCCTGTTTAAAAATTTAAAAATACTTGATTAAACTCTGCGGTTACCAAACCAAACACATTACACTATTTAGTCCATTAAAACCCTGAAAGCCTGTTACTTATTGCACAGTGGCGGATTGATTGTATTTAATCTTTCCTCCTTCTGAAGTTGTTTTCATTTCCTGCAGCAGCAACAACACACCAGCGGAGAGCTCGCTGGCCACTGCCGAGGCCCATTATAAAAGTCTATTGTCACTTGGACAATATTTATATGAAAATAGGTACATTTATGAACCGTTAGTATTATTATTATAATAACAAACCCATATGAAAGCGGGGGCCGGGTGGTAATAAGGATACCTGAGCAAGTGCCACTGAAAAAGCCTTACCTTTTACCATTACTGTAAGTCAGCATCATAAGCTCTGATACATCCAAATGTTTGCTACACTACACTATTTTATGAAGAGCCCTTTTTAACTGAAGCTAAACACAGAGTAAGCACGTTTCTTAAAGGCAAAAACCCGAAAGAAAGTGGATCTTGACCTTTACTATAATTGTCTAGTAGTAGTTTGATTTTTGCTAAATAACAAAGGTAAATACTACTATTAGACTAACTTCCCTGCTGTGGTTACAAATACATGGGGCAATGCTGCAGTCAGACTCTTTCACCGCTAATCACAGATCTCTTGTGCAGTCTCAGAAATGGTAGTCGGGCTAGTCAAAGGGGTTTATATGAAAAGCAACTCTCCCTAAGTTGGAGCCCAGCACAAACATTACAACATGTTGTAGGTAATGAATTTCCACAAAGATCACGGTCAGAAATACTGTCCCGTGGCATTTCTCAGTCAGTCTTTAAGGTCTTTGTTTATCCTTAGATCAGTGAACATACACGAGTTTCTTAACGTAGCTTTCTAGGTCTGTGCTTCTTAATGATTTTCCTTTCCCCTTCCTACTCACTCATTTAAAATACAAAGCTGTAACAGCAAAAGGATGCTAAACTGCAGCAGTCATGAGTTTATCTATTCTCAAAGTAATGGAATAATTTTTTAGAAACAATATGTGTTCTTGAAAAGTGTAATACAGACAGTACAGATCCCTTCTATCATAGCTGTTTTTATACTGAGATTTTGCTTTTGGCTTTGTTTGCTGACTTTGTAATTCATGGAACAGTAAGTTCGGTGCTTTCTCTTAGGCACAGAGATCTATCCAGACCTCAGGATTTGCATTGGCACTTTGCAATTTAACGTGGTGATTCAGGAGGCAGAATTGAAGAGAGTTCTGAGTTCTTCTGCAGAATCAGAATCTGTTGCGGATTAGCTCATACTTTAAGAACAGTAGTGAAGAAGGAAGGGAAGACTTTCTGTTCTTCCAACAAACATGTCACTGGAGTGGTGAGGGGCAAGAAATGCTGCTATAAAGTATAACATTGCCAGAAACTTCCAAAACTGTCATGGGGGGATTCTTAAATGCTTAACAGCAACTGCATTAAAAATGATGCCCCAACAGAAATGGGATAATTATCTCTGTTAAAATGTCTCTAGGAACCTGAAAAAGCTTTGACTTGGCTATAGTTAATGTTACATCTATGAGTTCTTCAGTAAGTAATTTTTAAGGTAAGTCTCTTTGATTGTGTGGCTTCTTAAACTGACTGTTCGTTAGAGAAAGTGTGTCAGTAGGAAGAAACTGTGATTTTCTTTTTCCTGCCACTGTGGTTATAGCCTTTTGGTTGCTCTGGTAATTACTTGGATCAGACCACAGGACTTGTACAATTAGCCTGCAAACTTTGTCCCTACGTGGAAGAGAGAGGATGAATCTTTTCCACTGTCACAGCACGCAGCCAGCACTGGGCTCCTGGTCAGGGTGGTGACTTCCTAAGTCGCATGCTTAGGGTTAAAATCTTGCTCTTGAGTTGCAATATGTGACTAGGATTTAAGTATCTGTTTTGTGTGATTAAGAGTAATTTTGAGCAATTAAAGAAAACAGTTGATTTGTGGCAGGTGGCAGAAAGCTAAAGAAGATAATTACTCTTTTTAGCCATCTGCGTTAACTGCCATTAGCAGAATTAAACTGAGATTCACCGCTTTGAAATTTGAGGCAAAGTTCCCTTCCCTTAACTCCACAATATAACATTGTCTGAAGTCTAATTACAAAAGAAAGAAATTCCACCCTGCTTGCCATGAGGTGCCTATTTGTTAATGTTATTAGAAGTGTTGGCACTCCAAGATACGAGAAACTCAACAACTGCGTGTACTAAATGTCTCTGAATTACATGCTGGCTCTGACAAACTGTTTGACTTTGAGTGAGTTTACCCTGCAAAGTCCTGATCCACACCATCATCCACTGCAGCAGTCAGCTACAACTGAAAAGAAGAAACGTTTCTATCCCTTCCATCAAGTGTCACTGCTCTGCATTAACCCAGGACCCCTCCCTGGGTCTGCTGCCAATCCGAGTGCTCACACTGCAGCTCATAACCTTGTTCAGTGATCAGGACTCAGTCACTGTTGTCCTGCCTACACTGTGGAAAGGCTACAAGCAGTCACAGAAACACTTGTTGAGAGGTGGAAAATGCACATCATCAAAGCAAAAAAGCAGGCATGAGAAATCTTTCCTCATGTACACAACAGTTGGAGAGATGAATGCACAGTGTAGGTATTTATCCTCTTGAAAGCACCTGGGGAATGGCCTGTGAGGACAAACCAGGCCTTTCTCTCTCCAGCTGTATGAGGAGTATATAGCACCGAGCAGTTACAGCCTGATGAGACGGAAAAATGTGTTTCTGGCAAAGCAGTCGGGGCTGAAATTCATGAATTATTTCAGACTTCTCTAATTTTCTGGAAATTCTAAGGAGCTGGGTTTCATGGACAGCGTACTGGGATCATGTTTTACCTTCTGGAGTTTATCCATTGCATCTCCTCTCTACTTCCACTTTGGGTATTAGGATTCTGGTACAATGAATGTCTTGCACTGTAACGACACAGAGATGTAGCTGGACAAAAGGTTACTGTTGAAAAACTGCAAAATTCTCCAGATACCAGGGATGCTTCTGCGTACTGAAGGACTAGGGCTCGGGATTCTGTGATTGTTTTATTGTAGCATGATACTTCATCACCAGTAGAAGTTTTTATGATCTCAGGATGATCCCAGTTACTTATTGCACCTTTCTCACGGTTTCATACAGGTTAATAGATTTCATTTAAAAATGGGTGAATTATGCTAAAGGAGTTACATTGGATTTTAATGACTGTAATGCCCAATTACAAATTTGAGAATATATTGATTCCTCTCTTGTGTGAGCTAGTTTACAATTGCATTTTTCAATACCTGAATCTATTTACTGGTGGTGCTTTACTTCCACAAGGAAATGCCATGTTCTGTGTTCTCTCCTGAGCCAAAGTCAAGTCAGTAACTTCACTGCTGGTCTGTAAGGGCAGGATCTGTTTGTGGAAATGTAGGCAGGGATAGCTAGTGCCATGTAAGATGCCTGAAGACATCCACACAACTAGCAGATAGGATGCAGGGCTTAGGAGGACCCTCCTAAGGTAACCCTTCTGAAGCAGTATCTGGAGGCCAGTCCATACTCTGCAGTGCCTAAAATGCCAATAAACTTCTGTGATGAGGCAATAAAACCCTAGTTGAGGTGTTGTACGAATGCTGTTGCCAAGCTGATCAGGCAGTTGGAACAAGCTGAGCTGTAGCTACATCTAGATAAACTAAATACACACTTACATGGGTTACATGTGATTCTGTATAGTTTCTTGCTAAGTCTATTGTGCTTTGGTTCATACATCATTGCAAAGCTCCTTTAGCTAGTGAGATGTCCTTATTTGAAATAAAGAAAATATTTGCTATGTTGAAAATATTAACAAGCTGAATTCTAACAACAGATTTACTTTAAATATACAAGTCAGTCAAATCTCCTCTGTCAACCAGAAATCCTGAAGTGATGTTGCTAAGCTTGCTTTGCTGGGCTGCTGCGTGTCCTTCCTAGATACTCCTAACTTCATTATTGCCTTCCTGAGCTGTGTTCTGGGCCTTGGACACAAAAGAAAGGAGGGAGTGGGAGGCAGAAATTGTGCAGGAGAACAAAACCCCTTCAAATAACTCTTTTAGACACATTTCACACTTTAATTGAATAAATTGTACAGAAAATCCCATGTTGGTAGTATACAACTCCCCAGGTGCTCTCAGCTACTATATCTGCAGCTGTTTATATTCAAACTAGGTAATTTAATACACTTATATCTATGTATATTGTACAGTGTATTTTAAAATGAAATGGCTGTGAGTTTTGATTTGGAACAAAGGAAACACCCTATGAAGAGACACAGCCTCTCTCCTCGGACCTTCCTGTTAATCTCTGAATATCTAAGCACTATTAAAAATAGCCCGTTATGCTGAGATGTAAGCTCCATTCTCAACGAGTACGTAATGTCACCAGCGTGACATACACTCACACACACAAAAAAAGTATGTATCATGTCAGTTGGCAAATCAGCTACTGCCTGGTGTTCCCCAAGGAGGGGGATTCATGCGTGAGGCTGCCAAAAGAAGGGTCATGATTCAGTTTGGCAGGGGCATAGCCTGGATGCATTTTCCTTTAATTGCTCCTTGTCATGTGAGATGTGGTCCTGGGTGACACCATGGCTGGAAGAATACAGAAAATGAATACACACAATCTCAGATAGGCCAGGATCTCTAAATGCTCTGTTTATTTTGCCAGTGATCATTAAAGATAAAAATAATTAGTTTCATTTTCTCCCGCTTTTTTCCCCATCATTTCTGCCTGAGTGATGCAGGAGTCAACATGAAGGAGCCATGGTGCAGTCAGACGGGATCATTTTCCTGCCTGGTTTCTAATCTTGTAGTCAAACTGCTTGTGCCTCACTTTGTAACTTCATCAACGCAAGGAAGAAAAGCTAAAGATCCTTAAGTCTCCCTGTAAAGCCTGATGGCTGGAGATGTCCTACAGTTTATTCACAGCGGGAAGCAGTGTAACTGTCAGCTCCCTGTTTCTCCCCTAAAGAGCTGTTCTCTGCTGAGGAGGTTGGGGGATGCAGAAAAATGTGAACAAGGTTTTACAAATTTAGCATATGGTTGAGCAAGTGCAGAGGCTGGAAATGACTCGGCAGGTACAACCTGTGGGACAGAATGCTGTTCCCCCTGTAACAACACCTCTCCTTCTGAAACTGCCACCCACAAACCACATGTGAGTTACTGGAGGTGCAGGTTCTAGACCAGGGTAGATTGGGGAGGAAGCAACTGGACGCATGGAGATACTTGGGGTGGCTTTGCTGGATCTGAGGAAAATTATAGGGAAGCCTGGCTGGCTGGCTGGGGGGATGGGTTTTGGTGTTAAGGCTGAGATACACTTATGGGTAATGCAGAATGCTTCCAGGAGGCAATCCTACGGTCTGTGTATTATTATAGAGATTATACAGTCCCTTCACTGGGCTCGGATCTCATAAAATGCTGCAAACTGACCATGAATGACTGCAGAGGATTCCACTGTCATTATAGGGTACAGCTGTGTCCTGGCTTGTTTTGTGTGTCCCCTGAGACAGGAGTGCTGCTTTCCCATGGGATCGCTCTCCCAGCCTCACACTGGCTGGAGACTTGATGGCCTAGGGCAGAGGCGGTGGCAGCAGCAGAGGTACTGGGTGGCAGAGGATGGCTGTGGGGCAGTGTCCCTGGCAGCATGGCAGAGCAGGGCAAGCAGGGGGATGCTTCAGATACAACATGAGCAGTCACCCAAAAAGTGTCCTGAGGCACCCAGGGAACCAGCACGCAGAGCCCAACCACCCTGGCTGATCATTTACAGGCACCGGGAGAAGGGTCTTTGTTCACTTGTCCCCAGTAAGCTCCCCGATTCCTTGTGCAATTATCATTAAGAGTGTTTCCAGCATTTGAAGGAGTTGGCCGTTTAATTGTATAAAAGCAAAGGTTTAACCACAAAAGCTGCCAGGCACTCCCACAATTATCATTTATCAGCCAAACAGAATGTATTTCTCAAATGTTTATTGATTTAAGCTTCAGGCATTTTACAGTTTTTAGAAATTATTACTTCTGATTTAAATAGTGTTTAGAGGACAGAAATCAAATACAAAACAGTGTGTTTATAAAACTACAGGGTTGTAAAGAATTGCACAACAGAAATACTGGGGAACATGAGCCTCCCTCGCATGCTTTGGGACTGAAAAATGGTCTCTATATACAGCAACTAGCCAAGCATTAAAAATAAAGCGGGACTATTTTTCACTTCAAGAGGGACTTTCCTCTTTGTAACTCTGGAGTAGTAGAGGATATCAGGTCCACTGAACATCTTTGCATCACAGGAACACGGGGGGCTGCTTGATACTCTTACCTAGTTGTAGCAGTCTAAGTATTCATGGGCACCTGACAAAGGACAAAACTCCTTTGTTTTGAAATGGAAATGCAGACAGCAGTCATGGGTTGTGTGTTCGAGCTCTACTGGAGCCAGTACTTGTTCACTTGGGAGAGGTGCTGTCTCGTTATGAGGGGAATCTTCCTCCCACTTTAGGGGAAGCTGATCCCCACAGAGACGCGGGCATCAGCCCACAGTCTAAAATAGAAATGATGCACTCCTTGGGAGAACAAAGCACTTCCCAGCTCTGTGCCCAGGATGTAGATATAAATATATTATCTACTGAACTCTGCAGCAGCCTAATCACAGCAAACTAATAAACCCCTGAATATGGAGCCAGTCTTTATGCAGGGCTCGGTGGTGATGAGTCAGGATGAGCCACTGCACTGGCCCACGATGTCCCCTGCCACCAAAAGCAGGTGCAGAACCTGCTGTGCCCTGACCAGCCTGGGCACATTTTCTGCATCTCACCTGTGGCTCTGATCTTAACCTTGAGGAAGTTCACTGAGGGCTGTGTTTGTATCTACAAGAAAATTACTGTTCAGTGCTTTCCCTTGGCCTGTATAGGTTTGTCCTGTATGTATCCGTAAAAGTGTGGAATTTATTTCTAATGAAACCTGTTTTCTGAAGAGCATCTTACACAGCCATTTGTCAGCGGTTAAAGAGCCTGGGGCTAGGAGTAGACATTTACTTACAGAATCTTTAGACTATTTTAAAGAGGCCTTTGGGACCTCCCTACTGACCAGCCTAGAACATGCCCTTCTGCAGTATCTCTCTGTGCTATTTCTTTTAATTGACTAACCTCAACGCTGGCTGTTCAAAATCACTTTAACCCAAACATGCCCCCGGTCTGAAGCTCCTAATGACCTTCCCCTGGCCCTAAACACATATGGCTGAGACAATGCAAACATCATTTGGAAGATGAGTAAATTCAATAACTCGATTACCACTGCACCAAAATAACATTTATCAAACATTGGCCACAGCAGTTTGTATCTTTAGCTCTCTGTTTCAATGGCACGGCATTTGGGTGAAAGTAACTAATCGATTTAGGAATGATTAAATAGAAATTTGTAACACTTGGCATTATTAAACCTTCAATCTTCATTACAACTGCTTAACGATTACATCATGGGCTGTGTAAAATAAATTAACAGTAGCTGGAAACAATCTCATCATAAATAAAGAAAGCAAAGGTAGTAGACTAGTGTTCAATAGAAAGTCTAATAAAAATACATATATTGTGGCATTATAAGTAGGTTGTAAATACTGAGGTTTGGAGGAGTTTCAAGACTGAAAAATTTAAAAAGCCCAACAAAAAACCTCCAGCTAGTATCTACCATTGAACTCATTTATTTTAAAAGGTCTAATTTAGTGCTAGAGCCAGCAGCCTGAGGGCTAGAGATTAATAACAGGTCACCTCCTGCATCATCCTCCTCTAACACAGAAGCAATGCTTCCTTTACAGCCAAGCTACAGCCCCGGTTCTCCTCATGGGCTGCACACGCTCTTCCTTTGCCTGAAGTTCAGTGAGCTTCTGGTTCCACCTGCTCCTTCAGACATCCAGGAGGTCCTCTCCTTTTCAGGTTTCAGGACCAAATCATTCAATATGTTATGAAAGTTAATTGCAAAAATAATTTTGAAAACCCTGTAGAATTTTTTCAACTGTTTTCTTACTACCTTTGTTCAAAGCCAGACCTTCCCACAATCATCCAACTGGGCAAACCATTCTGTGTATGACACCTGTTTAAAGCATCACTACAGTTACTGCTACATGAAATCACTGTGGTGTTCTAAAAATTACAGTACTAGCTGTTCCATAGCTAAATTGTACATTTGGTCTGTGGATCACTACAGTGATCTACTGATTTATAAAGTGATGAAACGAAGAATTTTTCAAGCTCATCTAGACAGAATGCCCAGTCTGAGGGAGCATTCAGGTGGTGTGGAAGCAGCTCATGGGTGTTGCCATCAGCAAGACCACCCTGAGATCTGAGACGATTTTCTAGGTAGCTGTAACCCATATTTGCTCTTCCCTCTTTGGACTTATGCCAAGCTCAGCTTGCCTGGTATTGGAGAATGTGGGTGAGAAAGTTCCAAACCCAAAACTTTAGTCTCTGGTGATCAAGTGTGAATAACCTCTACCTTTACACATAGCTTCCAAACATAAAGTAGCCTTTTCTTTCATTTCCTACTAGCATCTCGACTAGGTGGTGACAGAGAAACAAACAATGAACCTGATCCTGAATGACTAATGAAATAAAAACAAAAATAGAAGTAAAAATATTTAACAAATATATGTACACTATTCAGCTGTTTATGAGGAGGGAGGTTTTCCAACACATTAACCACTATTATTACAATGAAAAGGAATTTATATCACAACTCTCCTCCTGTTAAAACTGGAATGGAGGTTTAAGTCACCACATACCATGACATATATTAAATAAAAAAATCAAATGTTATTGACAGAGGTAAATATATTCCCTTGCTTTCTTTTTTTTTCTAGAAATGAATCAAAAGAAAAGATAGTTGCATTAAAACAGCTCAGGCCTGTAATTTTCTTCCAGTCCCAAGCATATAGGAAATGCCATTATTATCTTCAAAGTTGTGGGTTTTTTAAAGCCTAGAAAACAGGCCATTAAGCAAAGCAAACAGCATGGGGTGAAGCCATTCAAGGACCATAATTTATTTATTTATTTATCTATCTATTTATTTATTTACCTAATATTTAAAGACATTTTTCTTAAATTAATAGAAAGGGAAAAAGAAAAAAAAAAACCAACCCCAAAGATGAATCTTCAGGTATAAGGCAGCAAGCTGTGAAATGAGCTGTAAGATAAACAAGATGATTCTTAATCCTCCCAAGTTAGAGCACACATGCCTACTGCTCCAGGAGGCTCCATGAAGATGTAGAACTTTGAATTCAGAGTTTAGTGTTATTAAACCAAAGACCATAAGGTTAAAATCACAGTTCTGAACTAATTGATTTCTATTTGTACACCACTTGATTATAGTTCTTGCTTGTTTACTTCCATCAAACCTTGCACACGCACATGCTCAGCTCCATGCAAATGTATGCAATTAGAGTCCTGCCATCGGGAGGGGGCTGCTTTGTGTGAGCTGCTAATGCTTTGCCACAAAGGAAGCCAGAAATTCCTTTTTAAAGTGAAAGCATCCGCTCCAAACTTAACTGCTGCTGGCCACTACAAGGTTATTTTCTGTCCTCCTTGCCCCATCCTATAAAAACCAGCTTTAATATGAAGGGTGTTGGCCTCTTCTCCCTAATAACTAGTGACAGAACAAGAGGGAATGGGTTCAAGTTGTGCCTGGGGAGGTTCAGACTGAGTATTAGGAAAAAACTCTTCACCAAAAGAGTGGTGAAGCGTTGGACCAGGCTGCCCAGGGAGGTGGTGGAGTCACCTTCCCTGGATCTGTACAAAAAACAGGTAGAAATGCTGCTTCATGATATGGTTTAGAGGTTATGGTGGGGTAGAGCTTATGGTTGAACTTGATAATCTTGAAGGTCTTTTCCAATCATGATGATTCTGTGATTCTATGGTTCTATGAAATAATATGAAGAGTGGGTAGGATGGAAAGCTGAGGAAGGCAGAAATATTAGCTTGGATCCTCAAGGAGTTCCTCAGAGTTCCCAGGGAGTGCTGTCCCACCAACTACCTTGCCACTGCACACCCTTTGGTGCTCCAGAGGTGCAGCACCCCTAACAGCAAGCTGGTGTCCACCTGCCACCAGATCTGGAGTAACTACGACGTTATACAAACCCCAAATCAAGGCTCTGTAATTACTAAGGTGCAATGTGGCAGTTACCTCTAGCTCCCTAGAATGAGAATTTTAACAGTTAACATTAAAATACTGTAATCAATGTGTTTTAAATATATTTAATCTAAAAAACCATATTTTATGTAAAACTTGGATGCTAAAACAGCAGAGCTCAAAGTGAAATATTTCCTTCTCTAAAATCAACTTAAGTATTTACGTTAACTTCTGTGTGTATTGAATCAGCCCCAAACCAACTTGCTTCATAAACTGACAGATATATTATTACAATAAAACGTCCTGACCCTAGAATGTTTCCAAAGTATACTTAAACAGAAGAAACATGTTTTTATAACACTTTAGTGAAATTTGGTATAAATTGTTATTAAGTGCATTGCAGTATGAAATACATCACAGTTTTCCCATACAGAGGAACATGTGTGCCACATATCATTTAGTGCACAAGAGGGCTGTTAGGAAACTTCCATAAATATGATTTTGGGAAGTTCTGCTCTTTTTACCGGCCAGTTCTGCTAATCTGCTGTGAAGCTTCACATGTTACATATAATGGTATTAAAACCATGGATTGATTTGGGCTGGGAACTGGAAGAGGTGTTTTATCTCAAGGCTACTGGCTTGATTTATCCCAGGTTGCTGAAGTTCTTTCCATCTGACTGAGTGTCACTGTCCTGTGGGAAGGGGCTTGATGGGTCTGGATCGGATCTGGGAAGTGTAGTTCCAATCCTCCAGCAATCGCTATCCTTAAAACATAGCCAAGATGCTAAATCCCAAAGTGTTAGCCTATTGCTCCAAAACCACAGGTTTCCAAGTTGTACTGAAGTAATGGGGGAGGAATTTTGTTTTGTTTCTGGCTGTTTCCTGTCATACTGTGTCTCCCTAAAACCAGAGCTTGTCTGTAAAAGGCAAGGAAAGCTGACGACATTGATCCAGAGAGATGAAGCTCATTTCCACACCCACAGCCTCAGAAGCCAAGTCCCAAACTGTATGAAGTCAACAGAAGGATTTCCGTAGACTTCAAACGCCTTCACATCAGGCTCTGGGGAGCACACATGTCCCATGAGAACCTGAAGAAAGTATCAAAGAGTCTAGAAACTCAGATGCTTCCACTCAGTTTATTTTATGACCACACCACACTGCATCAGAGATTATCTCAGTGATTGATACAAATGCAATCTGTGTAGGGTAGGGCTAACATCATCAGTGCCACAGCCTAAGCAGACCGCTTCCCAGAGCCGGCATCTTGCTTCATCAGACCCCAGTGAGAGAGATTCTGATTTCATTATTTATCAAAATATTATCTTGGCCAGAAAAAGTGAGATATGGCTTAAACTTTGATCGCCTAGTAAGGGGTATTTGCATTAACTCCCCAGGCTAGAATATAAATTTAGGATTTGGTTGGAGGTCTGAACTCATTCCCACTTCACTGTCTATGGTCCTCAGGTTTTGAACCTGGTGATATAAACAAGTATTCCTAGTTCATTATCTAAGGCTGATCCTGTATTCCATTTCCATGGGCTGTATAAATAAACATTTCTGCCACACACCTGTGCTGCAGGAAGAGTGGACTTTGTACCTGAAGTTCAGAATCTTCAGTTTGGCCAGAATATTTGCAAGATCTTATAAATCCCACAGTATCATGATATCAACTCGATAACTCAGGCATTGAAAACAACCCATGAGAAGCACACAGCTACTTTTAAACAGAAATTGCAAAGGTGCTACAACCAAGACTAAAGCATTAGTAGTTGAGCCTAGTCCCAAAGCCTTATTTATCTCAGCGACTGGAAGATGCTGTAAGGCTGAGTTGTCTACTTGGACTTTCAGCTCAGTCCCTAAAGCTGGGACAGACAGCTGTGCTTGGTTACCGGTGACAATGGCTGGGCGTCTTTTCAAGTGTTTAACTTGGTTAAGCTTTGTTTAGCTTTTGCAGACAGTTTTAAGACTTGCTACTGACGTACATCCCACTAAGCTTTGCCCTAAGCTAACTGCAGGCTAATTGACAGCAGATGTAGGGCAATACTGCAACAAGCACAACTGTCGTGTTATCAGCTCACACGACAGCAGACAATCCTTCCCCTCTTCTTGGAAGAAGGATGCTTTGAAATGATTACTGAAACAGTAACGTATCCCCCATGGTATGGGCATCACGATCAGCTGCTGTAGGGTGAAGCACACAATCTTCAACACAACGTTAGGGCTCAAAACATAGTGTATGAGTTCAGCTCTCTACACTTCCCCATGGTAGTTCTTTTATTTTTGTTTATTTATGGAGAAATAAAGAGTATAATGCAGAACAGTAAGCTAATCTAAAACATTTTAGCTAGATGTGTTTTAGTTGGCAGGATAATAATATCTTAGTAATAACCTCTGAACAGCATTGGGCGTATCAGAGAAGGAATGCAGCTTGCACTCATAAATGTCCAAGTGTTTATGGAGGAGGATAAATTTATTCCCAGTGTTCACCAGCTGCTACTGAGCAAGTTATCACTATTCTGCTTCAGATTTTCTATAGGTGTGGCTGAGGAGCTGTGCCTAGTCAGACACTTAAAGCATCTGGGCACACCAGCATGCTGGGAGTAAGATGCTATGTGCTGGTTGTAAAGGACCATCGCATTGTCGGCTGTCTGACAACCTGACACTATTTTAATATTGTATAAAACATAAACACCTATTTGTGTCAGTCTGGTGTTGGGGAGACACTAGCACAGATAATTTTGGTTATGTTTGAATTCCAAAGGCAATCTGGGATGCTTGCCATCAAAGGTATTCTCTGAGGATGTGGTACTCGGGTGTGCCCTCTCCAGTTTACACTGGGAGGAGCATTGGAAGATATGGCAGGTGGTAGATTAAGCAGCACCAGAGATTCTTTGCCATGGGATATCCCAACTGATTCAACAGTAAATTAATAGACTGGTAAAAACAGGAGAGAACTAATGATTTTTCCTTGAGTTTCAGCCTCTCATGCTTCTCCTTTTTTCTGAACCCTTAAGGTTGGGTCTCTAAAGAGACAAAGTAGCAAAAGACAGCAAGCTAGATGTCCTTTTAAATGGGCACATCCATGCATTTAATTTGCTGGAGCCTATATACTGATTGTTCTTAAAGTCCATACAGTTCAAATGCACCTGTAGCCTCACTCTTTCTTTTCAATGCACATGTAAAGTTCTGAGGACTTCCTCTAAAGTTGTGCTTCCATGAAGAAAAGCCTAGTATAACCAGGCAAACACTTTTAAAAGAGCTAATTTATTTCCAAATGTAATTTTTGTATTGGTATCTTTATTTGGCATTCTGAAGCAACCCCAAATTTCTAAAGCTGAATTACAAACCTCTGAAAAATGCAGTTACCGTTTCGGTACCAAACCAGCCAGATTTGTATTGCTGCAAATGATACCATTCTAACACAATAATCAAATGAGTTTCTCATAAACTGTCCTGTAATTCAATAAAGTAACAGCCTTTTTTTTAAACCTTTATCAATCTCAATCTGTAATATTTACATACATATCACAGATAGGGGATGAAAGGGAACTGGAATAACTGACAAGCAAACTGAGATAAATGAGAAATAACCCATCATTATTGCAAAAAAGCAAAAGGCAGCATTATGTAGAAACTTTATCGAGTAATTAATGATCTATCTGGGAATAATTACATGTGACTCACTACTCCCATTTTCTTAAATGAATTTTAAAGCTATTAAATATCTGCTTAACAATAAACAGCATGTGAGATACTGCTTTGCTGCTTTTGTCCACAAAATTTTATCTTAATCAGTGAATATGGATAGTCCTGAGGAAGAGCGGATGGGCGGATACAGCTGCCAGGTAGTGAAGGATGTGTGTGCTTGTAAGAAAAGGGCTGAGACAATGGATAAGAAGATACAGAGCCTTGCATATTAACAGCCTGTCTGTTTCCTATCTTGTATAGATATAACTAGCAGATTAAGGCTTTTTATGGCCAGGACAGTGTGGTAATAGGGCCCCAGTAAATGCCTGTCACAAACACTGTGCTTGGTGTTTCCAACATGCTGACACAAGGTGAGGAGGGAGAAGGATGTTCTGCCTTGTGCAGGGGTCCGGGTGAGCACAGCATCTGAGGGGGGTTAGATTGAAGGAGACGCTCTGCATGCAGACAGGGTAACACATGGCATCATGCTTTATGGTAAAAAATGAATACAAATGGTGATGAGTGTAACCATGGGAGATATCCAATAGGACCCAAATTAGGAAGAATGTTACCCAGTGAGTCACAAGATCAGCAAGACAGGTAGAAAAATGCAAAAGGATATGGTATTTATCTGGTTTGTGAATCGTGGGGGTTTGAGGAGAGTACTCCATGTAGTAGGTTTCGTCTCAGTACCCTAAAGACCAGATTATTAGGAAAGTGTTAGCTGTGTTACTTAAAAAACAAACCAATGAAACAACTTTAATTTAAAGCTGTCAGTAGGGATAGGGGTGGAATGAGCAGACTGAACTGCTCGGTTAGGTGACTCAAGCAAGGAAAGCTCTGCTTTGCTTTTCTAACTTGGCTTAGGGAGAAGGGAACCACTGCATTGCTTGGGGCAGCGATGGCTGTGTGCCCAAAGGGCATTTAAGGCTCCTGGGATTTTTAAATCAAACTAAATAAATTAACCATTTCTATTTGACCAAATTCATGCTTTTGTACTAAGTCCTGTATCAGTTCTACCTCTTCTTCATGTTTTAGGATGAGATTATTCTGTCTTTATTTGAAGATTTCACTGTTTATCTTCTGGGCACTGTAATCCTTCTGGGCAAAGTCTGGTTCTTACTCTGTGTTTGTAAAGGTATGCAGGATAAAGTCTGTTTCAGCTGCAGGCTCTAATAATCCATAAAGAACAGCAGCCCAAAAGCAAAGAACACGCACAAAAGTCATCCTCACAGAACAAAACTCACTCTTACAGTACACAGCTGTTTCACTTAATGGCTACAGCTGTTTTCTTCTAAAGCTAAAATTTGCTTAAAATTCACTGAGATGAATCTATTTTTATGCAATTCACATAAAAACTAAACATCCCACAAAATGTTATTCCATCAAAACATCTCTCAATACGCTATTTCTAAAGACACAGCCTTCACCATGAAATTTTTTTTCACTAAAAATACTATATTATGCAAACATGATAAGTAAATGAGATGGTTTTGTGTCATTATTGGTGTTCTGTATGAGCGCTAATGACCTTGCATAAAGCAGACATAAATTATTTTCACATATCATCCCTCGAGTAGCTTTATGAAAATGCATGCACTGATTGTGCACTTAGCTCTTCAATTAAATGCCAGACAAAAAGTGACTTTGGTGAGGTTTTGCCACTTGATTTCAGGGGATGTTCCATTCCCAAAAGTGATAGTAACTAACTATTTTGCTAAAGCACAGCTATTTCAAGGAGCGTATTAAAAATCTATAGCTGTTGCATTTAGCATTTAATTTCAACTCAATTAAATTGCAGTTGGATTAGGAAGACATTTATTTTAAATATCCAAATGAGAGCATTAAAAGGCAATTATTTTGTCAGAAAGGAAGAAAAGAAGAATACCTTTCATGCGAAATTTGACATTGTCCTGTAATCAAACCATAGGCCACCTTCAGGTTTGGCTTTTCATAGCACACATGATGTATGTGAAGCACGCAGAAAATACATGTTTAAAAACATGAGTTAGTTTGATCCTGGCAAACCAGAAGAGCTGTAGTGTACACAGACATACTCAGTTTTGTAGTCACTGCCAAGCCAATGTATATAATGCAGAAAGGGCAGGTTTACATAGTTAGGTACATAATATTCCACACACTAAAATAGATGTAGCTGGAAACATTTCTGTTGTGAGGAGATCGGCTTTAATTGTAACTTTTGGATCCCAATTTGATTTTCTGAAGCTAGGGCAGTGACAGCTGCTGGGTTTGACTGTTTGCTCACCATTCACTTGAGTTTCTTGTTTCAGAAAGTGTCTTAAATAGCACTCCCCATCTTCCTCAGGTGAGGTTTCTGGAACTAACATGCTGTGTTAGAGTGTTCACAATCAGTCGAACAGAAATGCACCACAACACGTGTGCAATGCTGCCTGTGAGAATCCAGATTCCCCACATGACAGTGGACTCCATTCTCTCACCTTCAGCACTTTTTCTCAGAACAAATGCAGGGATTCTACACTGGGCAATACCTATGCAACAACTAGATATATGTTACTTTAACTGCTTTGTATTCCAGGACCAACAAGGGTATAAGAAGCGTAAGGAAACAGCTGCACTAAACCTTTTTGCACAGCAGCCAACCTCTGCTGGCAGGGCCTCACTGGAGAGTGAGTTTTCAGTCAAGAGCTTTGCTTGTGAAGGAGAGCAGCTCTCCCATGGATATACCACCTAGGCTGAAGAGAAGGATTGTGCAAGAGCCTGAGAGCTTCACTAACCCGAGCTGCAGCTTATCACAACGTACAAGTAAAAACAATGCTACACTGGGACTGAGAATTAGTGCATGAACTTGAGACAGGCCAGCGCTTTGTTTAAACTGCAGTTTAAACTTCAGTGAGTATTCCTAGTGTGGCGGTAGGCGCAAGGCACCTCACCCACCTAACCTTGGGCAAGTCTTCCAGCTGCACCTTGAATGCCCTTACCTGCTTCTCAGCTGATACAATACATCACTGTTTCCAGGGCCAGTTTTTGCTAGCCATGAAATGCATGTTGAATTGCATCATGAGTAAAATAAAACAGGGATTACTTGATATTATTCCTATTTCTCCCATACACATAGCTTAGCAATCGATGGCACAATGAATGATCTCCTCCCAAATGTGCATACTTTTCTGCATGTAACAAACAGAATGCCAAGCTGGAACAGTGTCACCTTTTCTGTCTTCCCAGCACATGGGGAAAATATGGTTAATTGTTATCTGTGGCCTCCGTATGACTATATGAAGGCGATGCATATAAAATATGTGTTGACAGAAAGCTGAAGTGCCCTGCTCTTTTCCTTTTGATCATCTCAACTTTAAATAGCGTTGACTCTATGTAATTCTTCCTTTCCATTTAATTCGAGGGCTGAAGAAGCAAAAACAACTGTTTCGAGAGATAAAACCAAGGAATTGAAATTATATTGTCCTTTGGTTCTTTGCTCCTGTGCTGGTAAATTAATTCATAAATGGCAATATTAATACTTATGATGAAAATACATCCTATAATTGCCTTGCTTAATAGATAAAGGCCCAGGAGAAAGACAAAGCAAAAAAAAATGAATTAAGGAAAATGAGTGTTTTCATTTTGGGCATGAAGTTTTGAGTTGCAAATGAAGATAAGAAAATGAACCAGATTTCCTGTTTATGTTACCAAGATTCTCATTAAGGTGTCTCCTCTTTGACCTATGTTGTTATGAGAAAGAAACTAAGGCAAGTAAGCTTGTACTAATGAGAGGCAAGAATATCCCTGCTCGTTCCCAATTAGAATAAATGTATTGGGGAGCCAGATGGGACCTTTAAAATTTTCCACAATTAAATGCCACAGATAATAGCAAGGACCCCACAACAGCTATTGTAAAGCAATGCATAAATGAACAGATTAGGGGATTTTTTAAGATTCTTTTCCCCCCTCTCGGTTATATTCTTTGTTTGGTGAGTTCTGGGGAAGAGAGAAAGGTGGGAAAGAGGTGATTTACTGGAATGTTTTAATTTAAAATGCTAAATTTCATACAGCCTAACTAGAAGCAAGTTTTTACGTGATAGAAAGAGAGCTGAATGATTTAAACACATCAAACAAAACAAGGCTGGGACGGCTTTCCTAAGTTGCAAGTAATGCTGTCATTTTTATCTAACTTAGTGTCCTTGCTTCCACCACAACCTACGGAGCTGCTCCTCTTTCTCGTGTGTCTTTGCATCTCTTAAGGCTCTGCCACACCAGTTCCTCTGTATCCTATCATTCTTGGGTTTTTGGTCTTTCTCAGTATTGAGTAAATGTGTGAATATGATTTTGTATGTCTGGTTCTTGCTGACCTAAAAATACCCTTTTCTCTTCAGAATACACATTTCCTGAATTGGCTTATTCCTTATGTTTCCAAAAGGTTTGGGAGAGAGTGACAGAAGGAGTCATAGTGTTTGTGCTGTGTATTTGAGCATGTGGATTTTAGTGCAGTGACTTCCAAGGGATGTGTTTGTGTACGTTATTTATTAGCAGTCTCCAAAAACCAGATCTCTTTGAGATATCTGAAACTGGACATTACCATGTGAAGAGAAAAGAGATCAATCCCTACAGAGATTGACTGAGCATCTTTTAATTGGGCAGTCTAGTGTTGTTCAGACATGTATTTCCAAACCCCATGCTGCCTCCCCCAAAGCCTTCACTTGCAGATGTGTTAGAGAGCCTGTATCAAAGAATAGGTAGGCATTTAGGTGAGTCTGGATGACCCTAAGGAGGAGAAAACCCCACATGAGCAGTCTGTCTCAATAGCATTACAATAGAAAGCGGTGAAAAGCCGCTTCAAAATTTGAAAACCAGTTGTGATTTACTTGATTTAAATCTGAAGATAATGCAGGAAGCAAATGATGAATAGTAATCTTAAGTCTCTCTGTGGTATATGGACCGTGGGTTTACTTAACAGCACTGGCTGCTGAAAACAGTCATTCAGGAAAATGTATTTGGCACTATAAACAAAGTCCAATTATTTCATTTTACTGTGGCATTCAACAAAATTACCAATAAATAAAACAACTGGCAAGGCTTTAAGATCCATGAGAGTATCCAGCAGTGTAACAAACAAAACAGTCTAGTTATGACTGTTATAAAGTGGGTAATAGACACAGTGGGCCAAATTTTCCAAACTTTACAATAATTTGAAAAGCCATGCAGAGTGCTTGCTTTTCACTTGTTCGTCTTACTTCCTTCACTGGGGCCCATAATTAATTTAAACAACATAATTCAAGTACAGTTATTTCATTGTACAGTCAACTTTGTAGGGCTTTTCAATGATGGGAATGCTTATTCCAAATAATTATGGAAAAAATCTGAAATTGCATTTTTATCTACCTCAGTCGCTTGCAGTGAATTTAGCATTGCTTAAGGTATGTCTGTTCTTCATGGATGGAGATGGGCAACTGCTTGGTGAGCTTTATGCCAGTTTTACACCAGCTCCCTTGCATCCAGGGCTGCAGCCTGTGGACTGACCACAAAGCACAGCCTGAGGCATGATGCTCAGTGGGATAAATTGTCCCACAGTAAGCGCCTTGTTGGTAAAGCTAGATTGCTACCTAGACAGGTGTATCCTATACCACCTACCTGGGGACAGTATGCACTGTCCAAAAATGCTGGCTTTCCACAGAGCAGTACTGCTAAGGAAGGCTATGCCAGTGGGCCCTCTTCCCTGTCCCACCCTGTCCTTGATAGGATGAGGGGAAATGGCCTCAAGCTGTGCCAGGGCAAGTTCAGATTAGACATTAGAAAAATTTTTTTACTGAAAGAGTTGTGGGGCTGTGGAACAGGCTGCCCAGGGAGGGGGTTGAGTCACCTTCCCTGGATGTGTTTAAAAAAAGGGTAGATGAGGTAGATGAGGTACTTAGGGATATGGTTTAGCACAGGACAGGAACAGTTGGACTCAATGATCTTAAAGGTCTTTTCCAACCTTCTGTCTGTGATTCTGTCTGTGATTCTGTAACACAGCCTGTGTAGGTTTCACCCAGAAATCAGTGTGGCAACAGGGTTTCTTTCCTTCTCTCATGAGTGCTGCTCTTTGCCTGAAGCATGGGGCTTCCTGGCAGTGGTCCTGAATGTCGATGAGGGCTGTTTGTACTGAAACCCTCACTGAGCACTCAACAGATTTAGGGCTTGTCTAAACTTCAGAAGGATGTGGTATGATTTCAAGGCAATCGAGATGAAAAGATTGCTGCCTGTCAGCTTAGTTGCTTGCCCTGGCCACGTGTAGGTTGTCAGCCCCTCACAATTAGAAGGCAAATCCTGCAACTGTGGTGGAATGGGAGCTTATAGACAAGAAGTTATTGATGGTCGGCTGATGAATGGTAACTCATTAAGTCGGGGTAATATTATTGCTTGCAATGCTCTGTCCATACAGTTAATCAATTTTCTAACTGAATGAAACTGAATTAAGGGTGCTTTAATTTCAAATGAGAATGTCGACACAAGCATTTAGTGAAGTTTGACTTATCCATTTAAAACAAACTTAGATTTGTTTCTCTCAGTTGCCTATGTAGATAACTCCAGGACAGTTTCAATGCAGGTCCTTCAGGCTTAGAACATCCAACTGCCCAACTTAACCCAGTTCAGTATCTACTGAGCTGTGATTTGATACATGTTACATAAGGCAAATATTTAGGTACTTTTTATCAAGTGGGTGATGAACAGGGAAAGATAAAACACTGAATGGAGAAAAAGAATATATGTAACCATTAATGAAATCAAATTATACATTTCCTCTTCATGTGTCATCAGCATCTTACCTCAAGCATGCAGGGATGACCAATACCGAGTTGTAAGAACAAAGCAGATTAGCTTAAGAAATAGAGCTGATAAAAATTTAGGAAACCATATATAGAAAAAACTTGAAATAAAGGTGTTTTCTATCAGTACCGCGGAGGGTACATGAGCCATTCAGTCTTCATTCATGATCACTCACAGAAATCTGTGCAGTTTGTCTCATTTTTACCTGCACAGCAGTTTAAAAGTAATAGTGTTAATGCCCTCTGAACTACCACTATGCTTCAGAGTTCACATGGCACTGCAAGGACTGGTGCCATTTCTCCTGCCTCTGAAAGCTTATTACACCTGGGTGTCTTTTAGATAGAGCTTCAAGCACCTGCCCTTCAATTTATATGTTGAAGATTTCTTTAAAATTTAAAGGCACTTCAGACTTACTTTTTCTTCATGGTAAACAGTCCTATTTTTTAGTAAAGGGCTGGGGTAAGGGGCAGGGGGAAATGTTTATTATAGACCAATAGTTGTACGAAATGATCCACAAGAAACATGAGAAAAGCAAAGCAAAGCATTGGCACAGCATGCCTCAGACTGAGCCCTGAGACCTGAGAAGACACCCTCATCTCCTTCAAGTTGATGGGAATCTTGCTGCTGACTCAGTAGAGATGGGTTTACACCCACAGTATCTTACAAGCTGCTGAAGCAGACGGTGGCAGCTACCCCAGAAGAACACCAGCTTGCTGAACCATGGCATACGCTGACTCAGTCCAAAACTTGTTCTTAGCTCAAGAACTGAGCTTTTGGCTTGACTTGCGACCTGCTCTTGTTTAATTGCTCAAAGCCTTATGTGGGGATGGCACAAAACTAAGTGAGAGAAATCTTCTAACAAACATCTAACGGAGAGCACAGTATTGCCTGGACACTGGAGAGTGGCAGGACAAAAGAAGATTGGAAGCAACTCTAAAGAAGATAAAGATTTATTTCCTGACCTGAAACATTCAGAAGGAAATCAATCAATTAAACTTGATCTCATCCCATGAAAAGATACATTTTTGCAATGCATCTTCTGTGTTCAAAATACTCTGTATACAGGCTCAGCTACTTTTCTCCATCTAGTTCCTTGCTGGAAGCAGTCTGTCACTCCTCTGGATGATCTGCTAGGCAGAAAAATCTGGCTAGGGATAAATACAGTTTTATTGTGCTGCCTGCTAAGAGTTCCTCAAAACATGAGGGGACTCTCTATCCCCTCTAGTTACATGGTCATTCTGCTGTGTTAATAATGGATTTGTGTAACAAAAGTATCAGATTATTTTAAATACTAACCTGCCTCTAAGAGGTAATTACAGTAACAAAAGAAGCAGCACCCGAGCACAACAAGGGATCTCTTATCTCTTACTGTTCACCCATATTGCCTGAAATAAACCCCCAGCAAAGTCCCTAATTAGTTCAGAGCCTGTGCTGGTTCAATTCCTAATAAATGCTTTAACCCTCTCACAACAGCCTTGGTGCACCACAACAAATTCTTCATACTTGCCCACCCAGGAGTAGTTTGGTACAAAAAGCCCCGTTTTGAAACCATTCTGCAGCCAAGTAAAGAGACTTTTTAGGATCAAAGAACGTGTCATCCTCCATGGATGGCAGTTCCTCCAGCTATAGGCAAAGGAAAAGTTTCTCCTGAGAGGTTTCCTTTAGCAAATGAGATACAGTATGACAATCTATGAAGTGCCCTTCACTTTGTTTTCTCTGAAGAGAAAACATTATATTTCTCCAATCAATATATTCCAAGCAACCTTGTCATTGTTCGATGTGAGATGGGCCAAGAGGTGAGAGATCAGTACTGCATCCGTCCTGGTGGGATGGCCAGCCACTGATAAAGACTGTTCAGATGCTCCCATTAGCTAACAACCCTACTTCCAAAGATCCTTTCAGGCACCCCGGCTTCTGTTGGGCTGACATAATTTCCATCTGTTTTTTTTTTTAACCCTTAAAATAATTTTGCACAGTGGGCTGAAAGCTCTCCATCCTTACCTGCCAGTAAGAACTCAGAGTACTGTAAATCTGGGGCTCAGCAATGTTCTTGCTGCCTGTTGATGTTTATTATGACTACTATCCACATGAGAAGATATCTAGTTCTAGAAAATACTTACAATTTATTTGATATTGTGTATGAAATGAGCCTTCACCTAACCTGGTACAGGCACTGGAGGGAGTAATAAATAATTTCTTTAAGGTGATGCATCTCTAGGTATTCTAGCCAGGTATTCCAGCTCCATTCCCTCCTTCCTGTTTCAGATGCTGAAGAGCTATCCATCTCTGCACCTCTATAGCCTCAGTCCATCCCTTTCCCAGGGAAGCCAATGCCATCGATTAAGAACAGACCTGCCTAGTTAGCCAACTATTCCTTCTTCGGCAGGGAGAGACTTGAGCATGTGTTACATCCTCATCTCGAGCAGTGCGAACAGGCCCTGCTTTTCCTACAGTTAATGGTCAGAGACAGATCGATCGAGATGTGAGAAAGGTCACACTCCCAAAAGCCAGACACATAAAAGAGAAAAATGGAAATGAAAGGGCTTTACTCATCCAGCTGTGTGGTACGGCTGCTGAGCTGCACAGGGCTAAGCACCTTTCCCAAACTGTCTGCATACAGGACTGAGATGAGGAGTCAAAATTTGCCTTAGCTACAATACCCCAGTTTGACACACCCCCACTTTTACAAGCCTCACCATCATTCCAATGGTACCATGTTTTAATCACAGAGAATGTCACCTTCAGATCATATTAAACCGATCCAGATAGTTGCCGTGTATGTGATTGAGCAGAGCCCTCTGAGGCTGAACCATGCTTGTGGTATTATTCATTGTTTTATACTGAATGAAGAGAGAAATGAATTCACTGTCCTTTTGTACTGGGAATAGAATAATGCATGTGATTTTCCACTTTGAAGAGATATTTAATAATCCCATTTAATGTTGAGTTAAACATTTCATTGTTTGCCATGACTAATCCACAGATTTGAAGGGAAAATTCGACTTTAAAGTGTAATGGAGCTTCTCTGTTCCTTCACTTTTGAATTAGTACTAACACAATTTTGAAAATAAGTACCAATTTGTGGAGATATTTTGCAGCAAATGTTCTAATACACTTATCGTAAGTAGAGTGAAATAGAGGGTGCTTTGGATAACAAATGCAAATTCAGTCAGCCTAGTAAAACCAGTGCAATCTTCACTTAGAAAAACCTTCTAATTAAATGAATAAACTTATTCTGAAAGATGTTCAATGAAGGATGCAGAATAGGATTATTCTACTCCATCAAGCACCCTTTTGATGTTTAATGAAACTACAACACCAGGTAAATTATGGTTTTGTGTTCGCTGCACACTTTTTAATAAGATTATAAAGAAAAATCCAATATATTACAAGTGGGTCAAATATATTTTTACGTCTCTGTCTGGAGACAAAACCTCCAGAGTGATCATTGAGAAGTATGCAGCTGACTAGCAAAAGAACATTTAAATAAACACACTTAACATTTAAAGCATAAAAGCCACATTTAAAGAATAAAAACCACCTAAGTGATGCTATTTACTGATACTTCCAAGCATCGGCCTGCTTTTGAATCTGTCAGGGCCAGTGACTGTGCTCATAAAAGTATGTAAATGTTTATGGGTACATAGTAGTGAACTTTAATAACCAATTCTATCACAGTATTTTTATAGAAACACAACTGCCCCAGCCATTTTTGAGATTTCCTTTTTTTTTAGTAACACTGTGCACATCAGTGCGAAAGGGAAGGGACGCTCAAGCCTCACGTGCCAGGAAGCATGTGCCACCCTGCATGGGGTTCCAGCCCTGTTAACATTTCTGAGTAAATGAGGCTTATTATTCAAATACCTCTCTTCATCAATTTAAAGTAATTGCCTATGTCACACCTGTATGTATGAGGGTGGTACCTTTACAGAAGTCCTTTCTGTTTAACCCAGCTCCTGGTGACAGCAATGATCAAGCTCCTTTTGATTTCCAGACAAACCCACTTATGCCAAATGAAAAGGGCTGGAATAAACCCAAATAAAACCACCCAGAACAAACCCTGGCACCAGGCCCCTCATGCACTTTCTCCCATGGCTGCCCAAACCGCTGAGCTTCTTCGGTCATGTTCTCCATTTGTCCAAAACGGGCCAGTACCCACCTTATGCTTCAAACAAACATTAAAACATCACCACCTCTGATTTTGTGGTAAGGAGGAACCTGCAGCAGTAGATCCACCAGCCCAGTCAATGTGTGTGGGAGCATGACCCATTTATCTGGCACTTCTGCAAGCCAGGCATTCTGTTTGCTAAACAAAGCCTTTAAATCCTGGCCAAATGGCCAAATCACTCTTCCTCCACTTGTCAATGCTTCTGGTTGTGAAAAGACAAGTTGCCCAGGGAAGGCTGGATGTATGTCTTAGCAGTCTGGATTGGACGTGAACTAATTGGAAACTTCACTGGAGATGAAGCTTCATGTGCGCTCTGCCAGCCAGGCAGCAGCTTTCAGCCACTGTGCACCACAAGTCAGAGGAGGGGCAGATTAAAAAGAATGGCTTAACGCTACAGAATTCATGTTGCATTGAGATGGCAGTGTTTGATGGCACCAACCCATCACACCTTTCAGGACTCCCAGAGACAGGCAAATGAATGTTCTCAGGCTCAGATTTGTGGAATTTGGGAAAACTTTCACTTTTCTCTAAACCCTCCAGAGGTAAAATCAAGATTGGTGTGACGGCTGTGTGATGTAAATCAAATACAAGTATTCAGCAGTTATAACTCTGAAAAAAGTTTGGTTTTTTTTAAACTTTACAGTCATCAATAACACCAGTTCCAATGCTAAAAACCAGTGGAACTTGCATTTCAGGGAACAGACTAATAGTCTTTTCACTGATTCAACAGGAAAAATATGACTGCCAGGCTGGGGAATACTGGGGAAGTAAAATTTTTCGAAAAAGAACAAGGTTATGCTTCAGACTCCTCTATAGCCCACCCTGCTGACTCTTGGCTGTCACAGCACAAGGACAACCCTCACAAGATAGGTCTTTACACCTAGGACGGTACAGTGTTATTATTGCTGTAAGGAATGTGACATACTGCAATAGTGCCAGGAGCCACAGAGTTGCAAATCATTTTAATAATGAAATGGAGTACTGTTATTTAAACTCCTAATTCAGAGTTGATAAAAAGTAAGTCGGTGAGGTTTGATAGGTTTAGGCATTAAAACCTGTGAAGTCAATGGGATTGAGAAGTGGGATCGAGGTTTTGTTAATTAGGCTGGGTTGAAGCACATACTTTGGTAGCTCTGCTGATGCCTCTGCTCTTTGTTACCCAACTGTGTCAGACTTAGCTGCAGTTGCTCCTACGCCAGCTGTCTGCTTTGTGTTGATGCCGATCACTGCCCTAGTAGCCAGGAGCATGTGTCTGTGCACTGGCGTAGCTCACTGCTGTGTCACTCTGCCCTTCTCAGTACTGAGATGCCAGGCTGTGAACAGGGGCACCTGAAGTGCTGACAAGTGTCCCATTCTGTCACCCTTTCTAGAGGACGCTGATGCTGGAAGGCAGAGAGGTATTAGGTGAACAGCTGGAGGTGGTCATGGCTTGAGCCACTGCAGCTAAATCTGCCAAATTGCATCTGTAAGAGCACAGAGTTCATAGATGGAACCTTCCGATTACCAAAGTGCTACTTTAAATACAGTGCATCAGCCTGTGTGAGATCAGCTGAACAAAACCACAGGTACAACTGGAACGTCCGAGTGCTTCAATAAAAGCCAGATCGTTAACACAGCTTAGAGAAAATGCAGGGTGCCTAAACTTTGCACATAATTTAATCATATTCTTTGGGAGAAAAGAAAAAAGGAAGATATTATCTGCTTGCTTGATAAATGCTTCAAACTTACAGAGGTCTGCTCTTCATCTGTTTTAAGTCAGAGTGACTTCACTCAAGTCAGAGGAGCCATGAAAGTCAACAGCATATGAAGAGCTGGCCCTGGTTTGCTATTCACTAATCTTTGGGGAAATCATAAGATTATGGGCAGAATACTTTCTTTCTCCAAGATAAGGAAATACAATATCCCTGAGTACCTCTTATCTACCCTCAAATTCAATCTGGAAAGCCTTTCCTCTTTTCGAAGCTTTTTGTAGAATTTTTGGTCTATAAACAGAGCCTTTCCAAGTTTATTGGCAGTTCTAATGTGTTAAAGATGTTGTTCCATTTTTGGCCACAGCTCCCTGTTTTCCCAATTCCTCTCAAAAATTTGAAACCTGTTCTTTTCCTGCTCTGTTCCCTCTTCAGAGAAGTTTCTTCCCCTCTTTTCTTTTGTGAAGGGAAACTTGCTGTAGTTCCACTTTCCCACGAGTCTCTACATTGTGTTCCAGCTGTCAACCTTCTTGGTGTTTGTGGATGTGTTTGTGTCCATGTGTGGGACAGGGAAAACCAGTGTGTATGAGGTGAGATCTCAGCATTGTTTGCTTCGTGGTAATCTCCATCCCTAATATGTATTGTAAAAGTGGATTATAGATAAACTCAGGCGCAGGACTTGGAGTACGTGGTCTTCCAGTGTTTATAGTACTGTAGTGCCATCTAGTGAAATATCTACAGTAAATATCCTGGTATATCAGTAAAGTCCATTTTTACATAAATAAATTTATTTTTAAGCGTAATACTGACTATATATAGTATATAATCAGTATATACTATATATATATATGGTCCTATAGTATATATATATAGTGCTGTTCTGTATGAGCATGCAAAATTCCATGCAAGTAGCCATCAGATAAAATACAATTTTTAACTAATGTATTTTCTCAAGTGTGCCCTGAAGCACGGTGTTTCCAAGGCACACAGGCTGCTCACGATTTAACATTCCACTGGACGTTTAAAACTTGATTCTCAAATCTTTGATAAAGCCATTCCAAGTAGAAACAAAGGAGCTTTAGTTAACGGTACCCAGTTTGTAGACTAAACATATAACTCGTGTAATCGGTCTCAAAATGCTGTTTACACTATTTGCCACATTTGCAAAGGAATGTGTAAGGGCCTGTTATTTACCTAGAATATTTTCTTGAAATCTTAAATCCTGCACAGTTTCTTATTTGTAGCAGATGCTCAAAACTGCCTAGAAAAGCAGCTCAAGACCCAACAGCTTTGAATCGGAAACTTCCCATTTAACCCTTCCCCATCCCTCCAGGTAGGATCCAGGATTTCTTTCTTAAGGGATGGACTGAAGGAGGTGAAAGTGAGACTTTGAGTGAGGGTTGTGCATGGCATGTTGTGGTGCCCAGGGCTGGGGGACCCCAGGATGGGCATCTGGGCTGGGGATGGACACATGTTACAATGCAGCAGGGCTGCTCCACGTCCCCCTTTCCCCCATCATGGCTTCACGCCTCCGCAGGCATTACGGGGAGTGGATGATGGAGCTGGCACAGGAGCTGCCACGGGGGAGATGGAGGAATAGCACAGGCAGCTGCAGAGTGTGTGCAAGGGGTGGGCACCCAGCGGGATGTCGCCTGGGTCTCGTCAATAATCTGCCTGTCTGGGGGGAGGTGACACTGCAGGCCACCGGTCAGGTTGGGGAAGGATGAAAACAACCTAACATTGTCCACATGGTCTCACCTGATTACAGGCATCGTTTGTGGCGAGTACAAATGGTTTGTAAGATATTGGTGAAATCATACAGGCATTGTTTCTAAATCTCAACCATGGTGCCGTCTTAGTCTGTCTTAAAACTCCTGTAGAGATCACACGATCAAAAGCTCTTTCTGCCATCTTAGTCTGTCTGTCTTTCCTCTTTTCTGTTTCTGTTTCACCGGTACTGTTACTGCTTCTTATGACACTGTAGAAAAGTCAAGCCTGACTTACAAACCAGCTACACTGTCTGCTGGGCTGTCACAGATGGAGACAGCCCCTGCCCAGAGGATTGCAAATCAGGGGTCGGATCCAAAACCAGCTAATGAATGTCTTCTCACTGATCTCAGTGAGGGCTGGAGCAGGCCTGACAGCAAAGATGTTGTCTATTAAGTTGAATTTTCTTTTGGATGACATTTTGGAACTGTTAGCATAGTTCGCATTTCAGTTTCCATTGTCTGCAGCCATATGAACTTAATATTTTACAACAGTTTTACGTACAGATTGGAAATCTGATTTTAGTTACTCCTGCTGCTGCTCTATTTCATTTGAGGAAATTGGTATTAAATTGGTGGATATATTTACGTGTCCACATTTGTTACTACTTTAGCCCTCCTGAAGTACCCTGCAACCTACAGTACTTCGTTCTCACCATTAATTACAACCCTTACAAGGATAACATACCCAGGAAGGAGGATTGGGGAGCAAGCATTGTGTAACAGATGAACTCATATAAAATCTAAATGTGATTTAATTAGTTGATAATGGATCATTAATTACAAAGCAAGTGAAATGAAACACATTGTTGTGGGAACACATAATGGAACTATTGAGAAAGAATAGATTTGTTTTTACTAAGTACTTGTCTGCTAAGAAAACCACCTGTGCAAATAACTGGCTCAAATCAGATGACAAGCAGATTTTTTATTGCACAAGAAAGATTTTGGTTTCCAAGACAACGCACCTAGGTCAAAACAGCAAATTGTGTATTTTTCTGCAATAAACATTTCATATACTCTAACAGGTTTAACATCCAGGTTTATAATGTGTCTAAAATATATTTATTAGCTAGCAATTATTTAATGCAGCGGCTTCTGCCCAGAAATTGCTGTCCAGTGACTAGGGATTCAGCTAGAAGTGTATGGGATCTATCCTAAGCCTTCTGGCATTTTAAACAAATGCTGTAATGCTGTTTGGCTCACAGTAACCTACTGTGAGCTCTGGGGAGAACTAAGCAAACAGTTTAAATCTTATACAAAAGTTTTTATTTAATTGAATTCAAGCATTTATAAAATTATATTAAATTAGGTCATATTCCTGGGTTATCCAGTATTTAACATTTTCACCAGTAATTGCCTGTACATCTAATTTAAAATTTAATGACATTATTCAAGAAAAAGGTTTTCTTGATCTGAGGGCAAATATGCTTTATTTATAGGCCCTTTCTCAGACTGAGAATGGAAAGTACAAATGTGTTACTCATTAAGCCCCACGTTGTTACGTGGTTGGATGACTAAATCACTGCTTCCCCAGGGTGCTGCGCCAAAAAGCGCCGGAGTCAGCGAAAGTAGAAAAAGAGGTGTTCTCATTTCCAGTGTTCTGAATCAAAAAAACAACTAGTAAGCCTCTGAAATAATGAGGGGGTTTATTCACCAGAGCTGCCTGGAAAGTGGCTCTGAGCTCAAGCTCTGATCACGTGCCCAAAGACCTGATGGAATTATGCCTCAGATGGAAAAACAACTGAGCAGCTGCAGCTCTGCCCCACCACGTGGTTCCTCCACAGCCGGATACCGACCCAAGCCCAAGATGGTCAACTCTCTGTTGACTTGACAAGACCTTGACCGATGCACCACGCTCTCCTTGCCTTCTGGGCTCGTTTCTTATGATTCTGACCAACTCCTGTGCAAATGGTGAGTTTGCAAGGGCTTGTGGACATGGCTGTTTCTCTGAGGACTTGCCTGGTACCTCCCTGGTGCTCCCCAAGAAGCAGAGCTGCCCTGCCTCTGAGCAGTGCATGGGTGTGGAAGCAAAGGCACACACCACAGGCTGGATTTGCATTAGGTGTGACATTTTGCCTTACAAGTGCTAGTAAGTAAATGACTTCCCTTCTCCTGGAAATGCTCTGCTTCCCACAGGGAGGAAGAGGGGGCGGAGCATCATCAGGGTCCAACAAATGTTTCCAGGTCCCTTTTAGCCTGGCTTTGCAGAGAAATGCAGCTTGTCCAAATGTGCTCTCTCTCGTCTCCTCCCGGTAACTTTTGAACTTCTTGGCTAATTTCTGCCAACCTTGGCAGCTGGTGGAAGCCCTGGAGATCCCCCAGCTGTCGGCAAAGCTGGTGGGGGGCAGGGGAGGCAGGAGCCAGGTGGCCAAGGAGCACATGTGCTACTTTGGGCAAGCCACAGTGTGTTGAGTATTGCTCAGGGACACAAGGGACACAAGGGAAGGCTGGGGGCTGGTGTAGGAGAGGAAAACAAAAGATGTAGGAAATCCTTTAGGAAAAAGGGTTTTAATTTATAGAAAAATGGTTTGAATGGATTTTCTGGCCACAGAAGAACTTTGTACTTTGATGCCATCAGCCCAGGCCAGATGGTAGAACACACCTAGTTCTGCCTGGAGTGCTCAGAGCAATATGACTGGCATCCATCCTCAGAGGCCGCATTCTGAAAACAGTATTTCTTTCACAAAGACTTTCTTCTCATTTCCAAGCCATGTTCAACAAAGGGTTAAGACAGAGAGAGGTGCTGCAGCTCCAGCCTTGGTCTGGTGAAGAGCACCTGTATTGTATATGTGCTAGGGCCAGGGGATTTCTAGTTGCAGTTCTTTGTGTAAAATAGCACACCAGACCTCTTCCTACTTTATACTAGCTGGGTCTAAGCCTGAGTTAGCACAAAGGAGACTTCATGCAGCAGCAGCGGGTGGGACAGCAGGAACTGGACTACAGCCACATGTCTGGGCTGGCTGGGCTGGGCTGGGCTGGAACAGTAGGAAGGTGCTTAGCAGCATTTTGTGGTCACTTTGGAAAAGAAAGTGTGATCATCACCTTCTGGTCTGTAATTTAGAGGTGGATTGTTGTGTTGTGTGTGAAAACAGGCAGTGGTATCAAACACCTTTTAATGCAGGTATTTTTTCTGAGAAGCATCTCTGCAGACAGCCTGCACAGGCTCCATTCCTTTGTTCAGAACTTCCAGCTAAAAACATGAAGATTTTTTCTTGTCTCAGTGACAGTACAGAAATACAAGTCACACCCTACTGACACTTCTTTAGGACAAAAATGGAATATACAGTTCTTGATAAAAGGAGTAGTATGCCTTACATAACTCTGCTCCCAATATCCACTGTTCCCAAGTGAAGAAGGAATAGCAAATGAAAGCTTATAAAGTGAGAATGAAAAAGAAGCAGAGAGAGGTGAGGGCTGGTGGAAATTAGGGAGACTCCAGCGTGTTTGCCCTTCAGACCCGTTGTTTCCCATCCCTGGAGTGCATCTTGTAATCTGAATGGCCCCTGCACACAGTGAATGGCAGCACGAGGGGAAGGAGTTCACAGGATTAGCTGCACCCTACCCCAGTCCCACCTATTTAAACAGTGCACAGACCAATGCAGAAAGCATATGCTGTTTCTCCACCCTCTTGTCTTTGATCAATGTCTGTAGCCACTGTGTTAATTACTACGCAAAATAAAGGTCACATTCTGTGAGCTCACACTTACGTGCAGATAATCAGAACCAAAACATTTATATGCATACAAGCTTCCAGGACACCAACTCCTGTGATGGTTCGCTTGACATGCTATGGGTGTCAAACCCCAAGATTTGGGGTTAGTTGCTTAGTTTTTATCTGGGTCTGAGCCGAGGCGGTGACACAGGCTGGCTGCTTTCCACTCCAGAGGCCAGGCAGGCACTAGATGGCTCCCGAGCGACGGCCTTAGCGGTTTTTTTAGAAACTTTCTAATAATATCTTCACTTCCTGGCTTAGAACCTTGTCCAAAATTTCTGTTCCCTCCTACTCACACAGTGGTTTTTACAAGTCAGCTTTACCTTCACAGGCACTGTGTAGTTTTTGTTCCTTGAAGCAGACAGTAGAAAATGGGGCTTACGAGGGGCTGGCTGGAAGAGCCAGAGCTGCCATCAAAGGACATGGCTGTGGAAGAAGGAAACATTTCCTGGTTTCCACCAAACCAATCATGACGACTCTAAGAACAGAGTTAACTTAGCTGGAAGCCAGCTTAATTTGCACTAATTGGTTTCCCTTGGCTGGTCATGTCTCTTTGAAAGTGAACTTCATGTGACTTTGCCCAGACACGGGCTTCTATCTTGTCCTTCTGAGAAAGTGACAACAGGCTTATGATTTCAGAAGGCAAAGAGCTACCATCTAACTTGGATTTTCAGAATTGAAGACTTTGTAAGCAACTGAATGCTCTTGAGATCTCCTCCCTCTTGTGATGTGCTGATCACATAAAAGTACAACTGCTGGCAGTGGCACAGCTCCGGGTTCCTCACAGAATTCGCAGAGTTAGCAGCCTGTCTGTCTGCAGGACACAGAAATAAGCAGAAACCTGGTTTCCTATCTGAAAACAGGTAGAGGAGCCATACTCAGCACGGCACGCACAGTCCTAAGGTAAAGCTTTCCATCTGGGGAACGTGGCATGGAAAAGTAGGTCAGTTTGCTTGTCGCTGGGGATGTATTCGTGGCTTGGACACATACACTGGCAATGGGGAAATGCTGGCACAATATACTCTGGAGTTCAAGCTGCATAATGACAGGTTTTGGATGTAAGTAAAATGTTATGGAGATTACAGTCACGGAGAACACTGAAGCCCATGTAACGATGGCTGCATGGCAACGCTTGGCCTTGGGAGCCATCCTGCTCCTGTGGCTGAACCTCAGGACAGCAGAGTGTTACCTGAGGGTCTGTTCCTACTCTGCTCATCTCCACCGTTGGGAATTGATTTTCTGTGCTTGCACAGGTCTCTGGGTAGGGAGAAGTGTGTCACTGAAATCTCCTACAAGTACAACCATGGCTACAATTCTTTCTGGCTGTGTGAAAAGGGTTTGTTCTGCAGCTCAGGCAGGTTGCCGTAGCAATCCTGACATGCTTTGCTGAAATGCACCCTATGAACAGGGCGGTGCGCCCGGGCGGGCTGCTCAAAGAGCAAAGCACCAAACCCAGAACATTACCAGCAATCATCTGTGCAATTACCAGCACAGAAATGTCTTGTGGGAGGCACGAGGTAGAAGATCTCAATCGCTATCGAGCTCTTTGCTTTCTCATTCCACGTTACTGAATCTCTCGAGAACCACCGCATGGATGTCACATGGAACAACAGTTCCCTGTGCATATTCAATAGGTTTTCTCAAGTCCACCCTCCACATCAGTTTAGGCAATACCAGGATTAAAAACTTTTAACCATTTGTGTTTTGAAGGATGACACATGAGTAAAATGTTATTTTGCTGCACATAAGACTCAAAAAAGCATTGCTCAGTAAACCAACCCCAAGCCAGCAGCCTTTCCAAACTTAGACAGGAAACACCTGGACTTCTGTGGTAAAACATCACTGTGAGCACACTGTGCGTTTTGGAACAGATCATTTTGAATTGTTAATAAATATTCATCTCATTGCAGTAAAACACTGTGTGTCCAGTGCTATAAACATTGGTAGAGCTAAATTAAATACATACAATGTTAGTCATCTTGATTTTTTCCCTCCTAAAATGAATGTTGGACTTCCCCTCTAAGAACATCTGAAGTTTTAAAACCTTAAAACCCCAGAAGATAATTCTATCGGATATACAGCTTAAATATCTCAGTTTCTGTTCTATTTATTCTTTGCTAACACATTCTGCTATCTTTTCTACATGGCTCATTACGAAGCTAACTAAAATGAAGTCTTTGTTTCCTGGAGAAGCCTTGCACCTTGGCAAACACAGCCCTGCAGGCTCCTACAGGAATTCACTGTCGCTTCCCCAATGTTCTCAATTTGAAAAGCAAATCTAAAGATGTCCCCAATTATGTGAAAGCCAAAGGGCAAAATGCAAATTGTATACAAATCCTCAGGCCTTTCCTCAAGAAACCACACCAAATGTGGATTTCTATTTTTGCCACATTGGTGTAACTTGTATTTGTGAGAAAGAGCTCCAAAATCATGCTCTGAATTGAGAAGGATTTTTTAATGTTAGGAATAATCATTTAATTGCTGCAAATCAGCCCCAAAGGGAATGAAGACCTGAGTTTTCTGCTACCTCCTGTGAGTGCTGGAGATGTGGCTGCAGGAGATGCAGCTGACACAAGATCCAGGTTGGACTCGATTCCAAATCCTAACACAGATTCCTCAAAGGTCACTATAAACAAATCTCACATGCATCCTGCTGCATGTGCTTACATGTAAGGTTAATCTTTTAAAGATAATTTGCTGAAGTTTGGGGGCCGTTTCCATGTTCCTCTTGCCTAACTATCTTTTCTAAAGCATGCTTGCTAATAGTGTATTTCTGTGTCCTAACAGCTTGTATTGTTTAGATTTAACATAAGCATTCACCAATTTTCTACTAAAATATATTGCCCATGGAAAATTAATATATTTTTCTGTCTTTTCTCAAAGCATTTTAATACTCAGGAAAACAAGATATCATAAATCTAAGGAAAGAAAAGCTGCTTTCAATTTAGCAGGGGAAAAAAAAAAAGGCAAAGTCTGTTGTGCATGTGTGTCAACAGCTTTCAAAGCTGCCATCTGAGCACAAAAAGCAATCAGAAAAAATTGTACTGCTCACACAAAAAAAATTTCCCTTGGTGAGAACTCCACTAAATGCTGAAGCAGCCTTAAAACTTGGCTTATTGTGTCTGTCTGTAGCTCTACAAAGAAGCCTACTTGTTTCTATTTTCTGAATGTGTTGAAAACTAGAACATGGCAGCTGTAATTCTGCTGTGAAGCTCCCCCAAACAAACACCAAAACAACCCTGACCACCTGTTTTGAGCAGACTTCAGCTGTGGAAAATGCCTCTCCAAAAGGAAAGTGGTGGGAGAATATTTATGAGACCCTAAAAACAAGTGGGTTCTAGCTGAGATTTTTTTGTACGCTTTGCACTATGTGATTTATTAAATACCTGCTGCTTCGTCCTTCTACCCTAGGGATGTGATTTATTCTGTGACATCATCATTGTTGTAAAGAGGAATATTTCTTTATGGTGAGATGCATGATACAGGCAGAGACTGAACTTTCAGCCTCAGTCGTACTGCTGTCCTATGGGGATGTGTTTGGCTGATTGACTCTGGGCAGTGCCCGACAGTTGGTGGGCAGAGCTCTCTGTAGCACCACCAAGGCTCGTCTCTTCCTGGAGCTGGCCCATGGGCTGGGCACCTCTGGTTTCTTCACCTGGCCCAAGGTGGTGTCCTTCATTTCCATTTCCCCTTAGAGGGGATGAATGGCATCTGGGATATACAGCACTTAGGGCAGACCTAGGCACTGCTCTCTGCCCCTTTTAAATACCAGTCAGTCGCCAGATGGGAGCATGACACTCACAATATCAAAAAATACGACAGATAAATAAATGGAACCCTACTTAGTACAACATCTGCTCTGTAAATTGTTGTTTAACCATCTTCTTAATTGCTGACATACACAGTAGTGATTTTTTTTTCGCTATACTTTTACAGCCTGTGGTTAAATAATCCCCTCCTGCCCAGCTCCACTGGTCAGTATTGCCCGAGGAGAGCCATCAAGCTGCTCGGCACACAGCTCCTCACACAGTGGCTCCCTGCACCCTCTTGGCTACTGCCACATTCAAGTTCTTGTCTTGTGTTGATAAAAATAACCTTGCAGAATTGCAGGCATTACGAAGGCAATTGTGTTCACCAGATATTAGTATTTCCGTCAGTAATCAGCCAGCCTGGTATTTACATGACAGAGAATACAAACCAAAGTGTTAAAATTGATTCTTATTATAATGAGTGGTTCAAGAGCAAGAAAAGGTACAGGCAAAACACCCTCTGGAAGTTTGTAAAATTCTGGTTAGCAGCCCTGCCTATAAAATTCTGGGTAAAGTAATAAACCTGGTACCTGATACTCTGCTTAAAGATGGATAGAGAAAGGTGGAAGGGCTTCTTAAGTGGGTGAGATGCTATTCCCCAAGCCATCCAAACTGAAATAGTTTCAGGGAATAAATAGTTCATAGATCATCTGACATGAAGATTGTTTTTACTAAGCGGTGGCTAAGCAGGGCATTCAGTAGCTTGCTTTCGTGAGGCTTTTTGCTGATCATGGCCAGAGTGATGGGACTGAAATGGATGGAATGGAAGAAGATTAGCTCATCCACCTTGAACAGAGTTAATAATCCTCATTATCTTTTTTTTGTCAGCTCCCTCCTCTAACTAGTAGAGAAGCAGTTCCCATTAGTACCAGCCCACCTAACTCTGGCAGTGCTGCCTGTCCTGGGTAGCCTCACATTTCTCATCTGTTCTCCAGGGAGGCTGCCAGAGCACCGAGGTGACTTCCCCGCGCCACAGACATTCGTACAGACTGATCTTTTTCCCTGCAATGTTCAAAACACCAGTGCTCTTACTTGGTATCTAGAGACCTTTCATTTTAGAATTTATTCCAGCTGGACTGCAGAGCTGGACTGAGATTTCCTTGATAGCCTTGCCCCACACTGCAATGCTGAGAAAAAGCTCCGACTATTCACAGCCCTCCTGCTCTCATGAATGGCCTGTTTGTACGGGAGGTTTTGCCACCAGCCTTGGTACTATGAACACTCTCACTGTTACTGTTTAACTATAGTAAATCAGTTAAAGACTAACGTGGTGTTCCGGAGAAATATTTTATTTCATGCAATGAGACCGGCCCACAGTCGTGTATCTGACTTCCAGACTGGAAAGTCTATAATGAACAATGATTTTCAGCTGATTTTTTTCAGCTACTTACATACACGTAGAGTAAGGGAGTGAAGGACTTTATGCTTTAGCGAGTTCAGATGTGAATACATCCTCCTTTCCCAATACTGTATCAGCAGAGAAAATATTCTACTGGGTTTAAAAATTAGCGTTGTTACACCTAGAAATAGGTGTAACTAGGAAGGTATTTTAAAGAAAGATTTCACTGTGCGTTTCTCTAGCTAACTGAATACACTCTGAAGAGCTAAAAGCAGACATTATTATGATAACTCCTAAGTGACCAGTTCAAACAGGCAGAACACGGCCCTGCTTGGCGGATGTTAGGGTAAATGCCTTTCCAATAAACTCTCCAGATTCTAAACTACGGCGTTTCGTTTTTTCCAGAAGCCTCTCAAGTACGACCATGTGGATTTTTCAATGGCAGAAACATCCTGCTCACAGCTGATGTTTTGTCAAGCTGTTTTCTTCCCCAAGCCAAGTCAGGAGAAAACACATATTCTTACAAGCAGGTCACTTATTTTCCAGCTGACATGCGTTTTGCATTCCGCTATTTTCACTCGATTTTCCCTGTGCACAGAGTCTGTATTGTTACAGGGAAAGCAGTTTATATGAGAAAATTGACCTGGCACAACTTAAATTCTCCTAGCAAAACCTGGCTAAAAGCCTTTGTGGACACCCTTTTCACTGGAGATTGGAATATTTTTATTTAATATGAAGCTGAACGAAATGAGAAAGTTTAATTTGAAGGTAGGAATTTGGCACCTATCAACTATGGGGTTTTTAATTTTAGTTTTAAAAGTCTCAAATTATCTCCTGGTGACTTTTCCATGTAGAGAAACCCTAAAATTCTCTCTCCTTTTCAGATTCTAAGCCTTCTGTAACCAAACTGACTGGCTTTAGGATACAGAGAGGATGGGAAGTCTGTTTTGCATTATTCACCATCTGAATAGGGACTAATCCCACTAAAACATGTAGAAATAAACCAGTGAGAGATGAAAATCAACTCAAACGGATAGGTAGTATGTAAGAGGAAAAGGAAAAGCCTTGATGCAAAGCACTACAGAAAATGAGTTTTAAATCCCTGTAGGAACAGAGCAAACTCCTGACATCCGAAGCGTGATTTAATGCTCCACCAGATGTTGATGGATTTTGTGTTTGAGAAAAGCAGACGCCAATTTTGTACAGAGTCTTCGCTTTAATTATTAGTGTGTGAAAACAGCATTAAGGAGGTGATCACAGTTGTTTGAAGCTTTGCTCTGATTAACAAATTAGCCAGTTCTAAACAGATCAAGTAACAGTCAGAAAAGCCGATGACCCTTGAAAGCAGGCTTAAACTTTCATTGGGCCACTTATTACAGACCACTTGCTTTGGATGCAAACAATATCAGGTGTGCCCCCTCAGACCAGAAAATCTCTTTATTAAAAAATGAAAGAGCACTCGGTTTTCACTAGCTGCTTTGAAGTAATAGCAGTTATTCCTAGTAAGAGGGATTTTCAGGACCCAAAGAGACTGTATTTGAAAAGAGATTGTTTTCACTGGCATGTTTGAATTTAATTAACTCAGATTTATAAGCAGAAGATATATGTTAGTTGCATTTGTAATAGGAAATACAGTATTTTAAAAAAAGTTATTAATCAAATAGAATTTATAGAAAAGGGCCAGTATTATAAAAGTTAACATATCAGAAAATATGCTGTTGTTTAATGCTAAACAATTCATTTTTTGTATTGGGGGAGACCCCTCTTCAAAGTTTTCGCCAACCGCTCTACATCTAAACTGATACTCAGAGGAGCCTTTTCTTGGACTCCAGGGAGTGCCCACTTGGGCAGAGGCACCCTGAACAAGTAAGCTTTTTCCTCTTAGTTCTTTGGTTTCTTCAAGATGTCTCATCAAACTTTAAAATGGTAAATCCTTCAGCTTCGATTCAGTATTTACAGTGTTATTTGTCAGAGCAATGATTCCTCTGCTGCATAAATCAGTATAAACAAGGACCTGTCTGCCACACATACTTGCTAAAAGACAGTGCTCTCCTTAGGCACAGTTAAACATGTATAACTTAGGTGGCATCTCACTAACTGGGTCAATGCATGGCCTCCCAGATCAGCATTAATAAAGCATCTAACAAACCATTTCAATGACTCTATTTATGAAGAATTCATTTTTGGCTGAGTGAGACAGGGGCAGTACAGCACCGAGACCATACACTAAGCTTACAGCTGTTGCAGTGATTTCTGTTCCCTATATATCTCATACGTGATGGATCCCCCATTGCACTGGCATCCCTCTTCTGAAGTTATACTGTCATGCGTCATCATATGAAGTCAGGAAGGTGGTTTTGGTACTAACATGCAGCTCCTGTTTGCTGCTTTGACAGATTAAAAGTACCTTGCAGGTACTTTTGCATGAGCAACTTTACATATTTAAAGAAGTGTATTTCCCAGACAGCTCTGGAAATGCCAGAATGCCTTTTGGCCCAGAATCAGAGAGGTTTGTCAGTAAACATCTTACCTAGAAAAGGGTGACATCTGACAGAGCTACCACTCTTAAAGCTGAACACATATCCAGAGCTCATTTCTGCAGCCCAGGCATTTTGATGGGCAACCAACTCCGTGAAATCCATGAGCTGTTCTGGTGTAATGCTTAGAGACAAGAGCACACAATGTATTTTCTCAATCTCTGGGTTTCAAGCTGCTACAGAATTTCAGTTCCAAAGTATGATCTAGTCTAGCTTGGGAATTTTCATATGACGGCTGTTAGTGCATCTGGTTTGATTTGTTTCTAATCAACCAATGTGGATTTTTAAAATGTATTCCCTTGGAAACTTTAGCTGATATTTTCAAGGAAAACAATAAAGAAAATTCAGCTTTGACATGCACATTTTTTTTGCTTATACAACAAAAACTTTTGCTTTCAAGTCTGTGGTGTTCCAGAGACGCTGGGGAACAGAACTATTTTTTCATGCAGAAGTATGCATTTCTGTCCTAAGTAGATTATTTAAAGAAACCTGTCCTGCTTCATGGAAAGCCTCAGTTCTTCAGTTCGTAAATGAAAATTGTCAATATCAAAAAAACCCCAAATAAGCAGAATTAAACTTTAAGAAATGATTGCAGATTTATTAATTTTTATCAGCTAACAAAATTCCTTGTGGGATTCCAGTTTGCTGTGAGTTGACTCACTGCCCTGGCCGGGTCCAAGACCCACAGAGGCATCCCCAGAGCAGACTGGCCTTGGCAGCCAGGATTGCTCCTTACCCTTCATCCGATGGCTGTGGCCCCTGTGGTGGGGCCTGATCCTCTGCCTTGTCCTGCTTGTGTTTTCACTTGGCTTCAGCATCAGAGCCTGGTGGTTACCAGTTCTGTGTCATGTCCCAATTCCCTTTTTTGCCTGGATATTTATCTTTCTACTGGTTGCCCTCCAGTCTCAGTTTACTGCTGTAATTAATGGGTTTGATATCCCTCTTACTTCATTCCTCCCACTTTCTGGCTCATTTGAATACAGTCCTTAGAGACATTTCTCAATTGCTCTATGCTTTGGTTGATGCCTGGCTGCAGGACGTGCTCTAAGTAGAACTTCCATCCTTTCCACACACACAATGAAATAACTAGGGAGGTTTCCAAAACAGTATTTGCCCACTACATACTCTAGTTCAGATTGGTAAAAATACCTGTAATTAGTCATCTTTGGTGCCTTTTCAGACCATTTTCCAGTTACTTACACTTTATCCTTGCTGGATATCTGCTTCATGGTTACATTTGTGGAAAAATTTTCAAGCAAAAAAACCCTGCTCATGTTTTTCTGACAATGAATAGAGGGGAAAATACGCTGGTTTGCACACTTTATGTACTAGGGCATCAACCCTGTCACTTTGCACGTGGGCTGTGGTGGCACACTGCTCTGGCAGACGAGGTCACCAGAGCTGGCTGTGATGGCCATGTCCCCCACCAGCCCTGCTGCTGCCAGGAGCTCCCAGCTTCCCTCTCCTGTTGCCCACTGTGGGATGACTTTTCTCCCCTGTACTTAGGGTTCCTACCTCTTAATTTCACCTCACTTTGCAGTTGGGAAAATTAATTAATGTTGGTGAAAAAGACACAAAACGAGACCCCAGTGGCAAAATTAGCAATTCTGTTCTGGAAGCCCAGTCCAGCTTGTGCCACCCAGCCAGTGAAACACCCACTGAACAAGCTGGGTAACTTGTTCATGCTGAAGAGCTGCTCGTCCCAGCCAGTACCACCAGTCCTGTGCACCGACGGGATGTCTGGGGACAGTATGCCATCGCAGGGGATAAAGGAAAGAATACACAGCTGCCCTGGCTGTTGAGCCTTTCAGTGTAGAGTTTAACAATCTTTTAATGTAATTTGCATGTGTAACGGGTGATAAGTGAATGTGGAAGCGCTTTGTATGTAGCACATTATGTAGCTTCTTGCTGTTTGCTTTAGAAATTCCTCGCTGCCCAATTGATGCAGGCCTGCACACACAATAACCCTTAACAAATTGCTCTCCGTGATAATCAAGGTGGCAAGGGCCAAGGTCAGAGTTCAGCTCTTTCTGATGTCAAGGGCCTTCCCCTAAAGCCCAAAGCAGCATGTGATGCAGGAGTGCTCTTTAATGCCAGTTGCCATTAAAGGCTGCGCTCCTTCACGCTTGGCTGGAAGCTGGCTGGGACTCTTGCTTACATGAGTGGGTAGTTTAAAGCTCCTGTTGGTTAATCCCTCAAATGGCCCAGTGACTGCTTTCACGAAGCATACTGGGAAGATTAAAACTGCCTGAATTTCCCCCCCACCCCGAAGTTTACAAGAAAGTGCCATAGTGATTTTAAAAGCCTGCAAGAACACTTGAAAATGCATTTGAAGTAGAAAGAGATATTTGAAGGACATGGACATTAGAGTTTCATGGTTTCCAGGCGAGCTTCGAGTGACTATTTAACACAAATTATACAAAGTATTAGGATAATATAGATTATATCTCCATTATAGTTGGGGTAATGCTACAAAGCTGGGGGGAAAAGGCTAACTTGATATTCAAAGCTTTTCTTCTCCTCAGTCAAGCTTTTATGTTCCCTAAGGAAAGCTGGCATGCCTAAACATATTACAGGGGAACATCTGACACTTTTATTACTGCCTTTTCAGGAAGAAGCTAATATGAAATGTGAAACAACGCTTTCCCCTTCAAACTTTTTAAAAAAATGAGTGTTAACTGTGACATTTATAATTCTAACCTCAGCAGTGCAAGTCACGATCACTCTATTAGAAGATGAAGTCACAAGGAGCTGCAAGACAGTGTGTCAGTCAGTGTTCACCTTGCCTGAACATTCAGGTGCTCATCGTGAAACCCCAGACAGGTTTGGGTGGGATGGGACCTCAAAGCTCATCCAGTCCCACCCCCTGCCATGGGCACAGTCACCCAGCTTACCCAGGTTGCCCAAAGCTCCATCCAACCTGGCTTATCTCTTCTCACTGTCTCAAAAAGGTAGCTGGGTGCCTGACTTGGGGATCTGGATTTCATTAGGCAGTAAGGATCTTCATTAGGGGCTGTAGAGCCCAGTTTTGCATCACTTTAGATCTGGTTTTGGATCTAAAGTGGAATTTGGCTGTCATGATATTTGGTGGTCATGATATTCCTTCTCATCTGAAAGTACCCCGAGGTTTTCTGTGCTGTTTCTCCGCCTCTGTGGCTGCATTCTGCATAATTGAGGATTTTCTGCTTTAAACATACATAATTCTGGATAACTTTTTTTTTCCATGCAGTTAAGCATTTGTGTCACCTTGTCTTATGATGACCAAGAACCAACATACCTTAGTCTCATATTTCAATTCTCTAGATAATCCAAACGCTTTGCTACTAAAAGTTTAAAGTAACTACAAGAAATCCAGGCTGTTGAACTGTCCATTCTTTGAACCCCTCTCTGTTTCTTCATCAGCTCAGCCAGTAGGAAAGTGTATGGAGTAAGTAGTACACATCAAGGTGTATGATTATCTGCACAGTAAACTAATCTGCTTAATAAACTTCAAAATAATGGTCTCTACACTTTCCTTCTGTAGTTTCTTAGTCCTTCTCTTCCTTTCTTCTACTGTGGAGGCCTTTGGTCAGATCTGATGCAGAACATCAGAAACACGGATCTGGAAGTGCTACAACTTGCAATTATCCTCCTCACAGAAATGCTGGTGGTGATTCTTCTGGCAGTTTATTCTTCCATCTTCCACTACAGCTGACATAAACTGCAGATAGGTAGCTGCTCAGGGTTGCTCAGCAGGGTCTCTGTATTTTGGGGGGTTTTGGCCAGAGGCTTTCTTAGGGTTTTGACAGAACACATATGCTGACGTTTTCATCCCAACGCCCTTTGAAGATGTGAGCCTGCAACCTCTGAATGCTGCCGTGCTTTTCTGCATTGCCATGAATGGTTGGCTCTGGAACATGGGGCACTGGAAACTCCCCTGGAACCTGCACCCTGCACCGTTACTGGTGTTTTGATGTGAGCTTGGAAATTTTACAACTTGCTTATTCATACTTATTTGTACATGGTCCAGAGAAATCAGCCAACTTCTTGCCAACACACTGGCCATTCTTCTGAAAGTGTGAAAAAATGACAGCTTTTTTTCCATCTTAGTAGAAAATGTCTTTCACAATGTAAATATTTGTGGGTGAAGCACACTCCTCATTTTCTACACCAGCAGCTTTTTTCTGCTTCAAAGTGCAACTTGAAGTATTTATAACTTGTGCTAATTACAGGCAGCATATTTTTTTAGTTCTAAGGAAATTTTCTCACTACCAGTCAACTGCTTTTATCACTTGGTACTCCAGGAATGTTTTTACTAATGGTATAACTAGTAACAAAGAGTTCTGAAGGTACTCAGACTGCCATAATGTGATTAGGAGGTAAAATAATGCTACATTTTGTACTTAAATCTCTAGGTCTTCTAACAAAATCATATGGGAAGTCAATCTGATCCACATCTTGCCTGTTCAGAATTGTTTATGGGATATGATTAGTCTTCAATAAGTCAAAGATGTGAATTTATATTTTCTTTTGCACCCAGGCAAGGCTACAAGTAAATATTATATGACTTCAGAGGAATTTAGTGCATAATAATAAAGTGGATCAGAAACCAAGCCAATTGACTAGGCAAATAAACAGTACCCGTAACTCCACAGATCTTTAATTGGCATAAGAAAGTAAATAGTCAAGCAGCTTTCAAACAAATTCAACTAAGTAATGTGAGAGATGAGAAATCTCCTTTAATCTAGTTATAACAAAAAGGAAAAGATGAAATGAAAACAAAAGAATAGGACAGATCTTCTGGGGCTCTGTTCCTTTCCTAGTGTTGAACACAAAGCAGTGATTTACAGTAACTGAACCCCTGAGCCCATCGGTTTTGTAACTGACGATATTTTGTCCCAGCAAACCGGGGAGATGATGACAGCTTCTCAGGGCTTTCCTGTAAATGACATTCTTCTGCATTTTGCCAACATGGTGCTGAACTGCTGCAGTATTTCATCTGTGTTAATTAACCTCTGTGAATTAACCTTCTGGCCATGCTTCACTCATTTACTGTTACTCACATGCACGTATACTCCATGACTACTCATAAAGGAGTAAGATACATGTTTCTACATGAATGCACACTCTTTACTTACTCTCATTAGCTGTGTACTAAATGGTGGTAGACATGAGAGGGAGTGTGTTGATATGGAATGCAGCAGGTATGTGTGGCTGACTGGCTGCTTTGCTAAGGTTTATAGTGTAGGTTTGCAGTTCATAATATGAGCAATTTTTACAATATAGCACCACTGCTAGTAAAAATAACATTGTTACATAAGGCCACTACTAAATAATGAAACCACTACCATGTTTAATTTATCTATTAAATTCTGTGTAGTAGTAAATGCTGTTATAGAGTTTGTCATTAATATGAGTAACCTCAAGGCTGCTGCCAACACTTCAAACATAAAATTTCTGTAAAGATTTTGGAATCAAATGATACAATGCTTTGTGATTTACTCCTTATTATTATAAAATCGGGGCAAGATTTCCAATAATTCCATAAGATTCCCAGTAACATTACAAACTGTGCTAGAACAGAGTGAAGGCCAGAAAGCTGAGCCCACCTTCTGGAGGATTCCAAGATGCAGAGAAAGATGCTACATTGCCCTTTGTTTCTGGGTTATCTTAGTTAAGCAATTTAACTTTTGAATATACATGAAATGCAAGAAAGTAACATGACTGAAGATTTATTTTCAAAGTTCTACTTATTTCTAAAAGGATGGTGTAGGAGCTCCAGAAAAGGTGCTGCCAGTCTTCCCAAACACCAAGATGCTGTGACATGCTGGGCACAGCCCATTTGCAGAACACAGCCCCTTCTAGCCCCAGACTGAATGGATAAGGAATGACAAATAGCTTTTTGTTATAACTACAACATATCTAACTGAGAAAATATAACTATTTTCTGCCATCATAATGATGGCACTCTGAAATAAGAGCTTTTTGGAATAATAAGGTCCACAAATAACTGGGTTTGTTTTTCTAAAAGAAAACATAGCAGCTTTAACAAAGTTCTGCCTTAACAAATCTTCACTGTGACCTCAGGATTCAATTCTAACAAGTCATTTTTAATCCTGTTAGTTTAAGATCAAAGAAAAAGATTCATTGGCAGGGCTAAATGGAGCAACATTGGAGGATTTGTAGAAATAAGGCAAATACCCACACCAGTCCTTCTGTCCTAATTAAGTTTATATTTTTTCTAAGTATTGCTGGCAGGAATTAATGCTCAGAGACCTAAGCCAAAGTAACTCACTTTAACCCAAGGATGTTTTTTCACTTGCCTTGACTGTATTTTAAATTTTCCATTTTGAAGTATTTAGCTCAATTTCCTACTTTAGAAAGTGAGGCTCTTTTCAGCAACTCCTTAAGTAACTACTATTTTCCTTTTATATGACTAAAACCCAAGACTCCACATCGCTGGGCTGAGCAATAACGTATTCTGGTCTCTCTGAACACTTCACCCTGGCAGAGGCACTTGCCAAACCATGGTGCAAGGTTCTCCTCATAAAACCTTTGTTTCTGTTCCTGTGGCTGCTTGATCGGTGTTGAGAAAATGAATCCTGACTGCTCCATAGCTACACCCAAGTAAATTCTGGCATGCTCCCACCCCCAAATATATACTTCTTCAGTGCAAGTTGTGTACTTGGTACTTCTCCCTTTTCTTTCTACTTTTAGCTGTCTAAAACTTTTCATTAACTGTCATTGATCTCATTCTATACACTGGATATGTGCTGTAGGACGTGGGACTTTGGTTGCCTCTTTGATCACCCAAAGATGAAGGAATGTTTCCATTCTTAAATGCCTTTCCTTGGCTTGTATAAGCCACACGATTGTCCCCAGATGAAATGGGGAGAGAGGCCAAGGTGTGGTTATGAGTTCTGGTGGTAAAATATCCACGGTTGTACTGTCAGTTCTTTGTGGCCTTCCTGGGAACCAGGCGACAAGCAGTTAACTTAGGCCATCCATCTCTGCATCTGTATGCATACATGGAACGTACAAACTTAATTAAAAGCAACTGGAACTGCCCAAGTGTAACATTACTGAGCATAACATGTATTTTGTCATGGCTTCAAAATGCAAATGTGCTTTTTGACTTGTTATGGAAGCCCTACTTGCCAGACATTTCTAAATAAAGCCCAGGAGACTGGATTTACATCTTCCCCCTCTTAACCCTTCTCTTAATCACTTCCCTCTCATTCCACTTTTTTCAATGTGTGTGGCTTGAGCAAAGCCTCTCCTCTGTAATTGTCTTCTAAATTGGCAAAAGGACAGTGCAGGGTGTGACCCTCCTCCGGTTTTGTGCACAATTGTATTCTCCTGTGCCCCATTCTCCTACGAGCTCTCCCACGTCTCTGTTAAGTAGCCAAGATTATACAAAGCAGTCAGATTCCTGTTTCACATCTGTGTCTTCCTACAGCAATTGGATCCATAAAATGAGTTGTCATCATGGTATTTGATGGTATTCTGAGCCAGTGGTACCGTATCTTCATGTCTGGGGGTGAGTAGGTCCCCTCCTTTGAGCTGCAGAGGATGGTGCATTTCACTGCACTGCAGTAGTGATTGGGGTAAGAGATGCTGCTGAGAACTCCAGAGGAGCAGAAAAAGGTCCATGCAAAAGAAAACAATGCAGTCCCTAGAGCACTGCTGGAGTGAAGGGCTCCTCAGAATGTTTCCCTTTCTCAGGGGTTCAGTTTCAGCTGTGACTTTTACTGTGCATTTTGCAGCCACCGGTGAGATTTCTTCACTGGAGTGAAGCTGCCTCTCAGTTTATACCAGCAGCTGAAATGCTCTCTAGCCCAGCAGCGCACACTGGTACACGTATGGGTGCACATCACACATCGCAGGCTGCCCTTGTTTATGAGATGAACAGCACAGTATTATGTAGGAGAGCGCTACTCTGAGGACATCCTAGCTCATATGCTCAGGAAAGACTTTGGAGGAAATGTGTGCTTAAACTACAGGCAATATTGTGATCTTGAAGACCAGCACATGGCATGTTAGCCTGACATCATGCTTTGCCTTAGCTCTCTTCTGTTTGTTAAACACAATTGTTTATGGCACCCGTTATTCAGCAGTAAGCTTGTCTGACAGCCTTTGGCCTGCACTGATTTTTTAATAACTACCATCCATTGGCATACACTTACTTATTTAACAAGTCCCATCCACTCAGTGCACTCATACCAGAGATGTGAAACAGTTTTATTAAATTAGGCAGAGGCACAAACCATTAAAACTATTTTCTTACTAATAGAAGGCAAATGTTTACATTTATTAACACTGTATTGAGATCAAACTCTAAATGAGGGAGAGGCTATTTTGCAATACCTCCCACACCAGTTTTCATAGGTTTTTAGAACAGGATTTTGAGACACACCATTTTCTTATGAAATGCAGCATTTTCCTGCATTTTGCTTGTTCCTAACTGTGCTGTCCTCATGCGATGCAGCAGCTTTGGGGCGAGATGTTGGGGTGCCATCTCCATCCCCACCAGTCTGTGCTCTGCTGTGGTGCAGGGGCTGGGTTCACCATGTCTGAGTTGAGCAGCACTGTGTGCTCCAGCTACTCTGTCACTTGGACTGCTCCTGATTTTGCCTCCTGATAATCCAATTTATCACCTCAGTGACAGAAATTAACTGTCAGCAGAAGCGAGCCAGCATGAGCCATGCCCTGCAGCTGGTCCGAACTACTTGGTTCTCTGACTCTCCAGAGAAGAAACACCTGTTAATTTTCCCACACCAGCCCAGTTTCTGTGGACAAACTTTTGTTCCTCTTTTGTGACCATCAGTCAAGAGGCCAGCTGACACTAGTTGCTGGGTTTATATGGTTTTTAACTGGGTTTTAGTAGACTAGTGTATACTAGACTAACACAACTCTACTGAGAGCTACTTCAGTTGTCAGGCTTGTGTAGATCTCTGCAGGTGACCTTAAAGAAAATCTAAATGGTGATGAGAAATCTGTCTAGGTCCTTGGCTATTAAGTTACCATGTATCTGCTTTACCTGGAAATTAGCATCATCAGCTATTGCACACCTTTCCAGCAGAAGAATCTCTTCAGAAGAGCTACCCAGGAACGTATTCTTATTACCTAAGTACTTACCATGTTATGCTAAACAACAATAGCATTATGGTAGCACAGAATATAACATTTAGAATTCACTGTTGTTACATATGGAGTGTTCCCATAAGCTTTAAATTTTGACTGGTGTATCCTGGTATTTAAGAGCAGGCATAGTGAGCTGGGCTGGTTAGAACTAGGCTTACATATATCCTCCTATTAGGGCACTTTTGGGCAGTCTCTAGCCAAAGAAATCTCAAGATCTGCAAATATCAGTATTCTGGAATCGATCGCTGATCAATAAACCTACCAACAATCCCATCTCATTCCTCCCTTTTCCCTCCCCCTTTTCTACCTCCCAGTAAGATTCCTGAACAATCAGGCAAAAATGGGGAAAGGACACAAGCCAGCAGGTCTCCCAGTGTCACTGGCACAAAAATAATTCACCCTCAAGTATCACTGTGGTAAGAATGTTATAAAATATACCCTGAGTTCTCCCTGGCACATCCCAGTGCCTTCACACTGTGAAACAGCACAGTGCTCTGAACCACATGTAGTGCCATGCAAAACGTGTCAGATATGTAGCCCTTGGTCATGCTGCGGGAGCTGTGGCAGTACAGGAGGTGGCATACAAAAGGACTAAGCATTTTAGTACCTTCTACTGTGTTTTATTTCTAGTGTTCTGTTTCTTTCTTTTGGGTAACATGGTGTCAGGTTAGGATCTCTATCTCCTACATACTTACTGAAGTCATCAAAACTTGAGATTTATCTGTAGGTACTTGTACAATTGCAGTATTGTATCAACCTTTTATACAGTATATCTGGAATTCCTTCTGATTTCTCAGATGTCTTTAATTTTCTGCACTAACGTAGGTAAGATTAAAAGCAAAGCTTGGCAAACAAACCCCTGGGATTGCAATAACATGGACAGAGATGGATTTTTTCCTTTGTTATTTGGCTGAAAGACCTTACAAAATGTGGGGTTATTTTCTCCTGAAACTCCTCAGTGATACCAAGTCTCAGACCTATGCTTACATTTTGTGCAAGGTATTTATTTACTGGAAATGCTAACTCTACAGCAAGAGTCACCCAGCTGTCTCAAAGGCCGTGGTGTTCTCCTGACTGCACAGATGTGTGTAAGAGCAGAACTCAGGTTGTTGTAGTTCCTTGTGCATCCTGCCTTATGCCTTTGCAGAGCTACCCCAGAGCAGCCTTGCTCTGAGACACTACATCTTCCAGTTGGTTTCCTTTTGCCACAGAGGGAGTAGTAAGGGAAGAAGAAATGGATGACGGTCTTCACACAGCTAGTGTGAGCTTCAGGAGATGCTGGGATGTGCTCCCAGCTGGTATCAGCCCCACAGCCCTTGATGTCAGCAGATCTGTGCTGAAGAATTGCAAACTTGGGCGCATTCGGATCACACGCTGTTTCTTTATGGTTCTGTAGATGTGACAGATTTTCCGTTGAGCCCCAGCTGCTCTCACTTTCCTATGTCATGAACCACATCCTCAACTAGGGTAAAATCACAGAAGACCAGGCCAGATCCCGGCTGTGCCAGCTTGCACAGTATCACAGCTCAGCTCCCTGCAAGTTGTGTGAGCGTAAACGGTGCGGTGCCGTGTGTAAAAAAACCTGCAGCAGATATCCCAGTCTTGGAAACGTCTGGAGCGAGTTGCCATGTGCAGATGGGTGGCTGGAGGAGGCTGTGGAGCCTGCCAAGCTCTTGGGCGGGCGGTGATTTATGTTTGCTTCCAGGTACACGTAAATTTTCCATCCCCCATATAGACTCAAGCACTGTGCTACATGGTCACGAGAGATTAAAATTCCTGCACACTTTTTAAACCATCAGCCCTGCTAAGAAAGCAGCAGGGGAAGTAGCGTTTGTTTTGTGCTTACAGAATCCTTTACAGATACATATATTTGCCTAGCATTTCCTATGAGCTCGAATTAGAATACTCCATTTGGGTGCAATGTTGTTTCAGTTAATGTCCCACAGGCTGTTTGCAGCCCGTTTCTAAGTGAATGGTGAATACGCCTTAAGTTGAACACCACGCTTTCAGATCCCGCTGCTTAGAATATAGCTCCCTGCTCCTCCAGTATTAATTGTATCTGGTTATGTTTAAGTGTCATTAAAAAATGCAGCAAGTGATCTACGAGGATTCATATTTCTACCAAGAATCAAGCCTGCACCTTAACTTCCCACTGCAGGAATCCAGGATGGGTTTTTCCCACTGTGCCTGTTGCAAACATCTGCCACTTCTGAACACTGGAAAGAGCCCTTGCAATCCCAATCTTAACGCTGTAGCCGAATGCTTTTAAGAGAGAATATGGCTATTTTATTCATAAACTGTCTCAAGAAAGGAAAAGGGGGGGAGAAGAGGCGAGGAAGCGAGCCAAAACTGCTTTGACTTGCTTTCTGTTTTAAAGCGTCTCAGTGAGCGGTGTGCCAAGACAAACAACGTCCCGAGCGGTGAGCAGCGGGGAGATCCCGTTACAGCAGCCCAGCACCCCAGGGGAGGGGGCTGCCTCTGGCAGGGGGAAGGGAGAGAAAGGGAGGAACAGGGACCCGGCTGCCTGCTCACCCCAGCAGCTGCCTTCTTGGCCAGGGCGATGGCAAGGACCCCGGTCTGCGGCCTGCCCTCGCGATACGGGGCAGCAGTGGGTCCACAAGCAAAACCAGGCCCTGGCTGGAGGAAAGGTTTAAGAAATGGGCAGAGGGGAAAAGGGCTTTTTATTACCAGAGGAATAAGAAGAATATGAAAGTGTAAGTGAACATAAATTCGGGGCTACAAGCTGCTACACAGCCAGGGTGGCCAGCGCTCGTTTTAGAGCTTTACAAACAGAACTTTACCACTATCACCCCCTCCCCAGTATTTATGTGTGCTTTCTTGGTGTGTTTGTCAATCCTCCTTTAAAAAGCAAGTATTTTGTCTGGTTAGAGTATCAAAGGTAGCAAATTATTCTACTAAGGACAAGTCAGCAACTTACTTGTCCTGTAAATTTGTGCAGGGAATTGGGAGAAGCATACAAAGCTCCTATTTATCATCCTCCTGAGAAGAAAGCAGGGTTGGTGATGCATGGAGCACACAGAGATCAGCATAAAGACAGTCTTTTACTGCCATGGCCAATGCCATGCTGTGCCCCCCTTGCCCGAGCTATGTATGAAGCCTGTGTCAGAGAGAAGATAAAACAGCAAAAGGAGTCAACTTGGAAAGCAAAACTCGTGCCAATGTTACAAGCAGTCCCACTGGCCCTGCTGGTGCCACGTACTGTCACTGGAATGGGGCAGAGCTGTGCCGGCCAGCCCAAGGAACAGAGCTAGTTCTCACATGCTTCTGAAGTGCTGTTATTTTATTCTGGGTACCCTGTCAGGGCTATAGCAGGTAGTGTGAACTTTCACTGTGGTGCAGTGACCTGCAGCAACCCTGCTATTCCTGTCCCTCGCTTCTCGGGGCGGGGGGAGCTGCCAGTCTCCTGGTGACACAGGCTCTGCGCAGGCTGTGAATACCATCCGTGGCACAGACCATGTGCAAAAAGACTGGCACCTTCAAGGAGTGTGTAAAAAAGAGGGAGAAGAAGGGAATCATAGAATCATAGAATCATAGAATGGTCTGAGTTGGAAGGGACCCCAAGGATCACAGAGCCTGGATCTACAGACCCATCCAACCTGGCCTTGAACACTCCCAGGGACGAGGCACCCACCACCCCTCTGGGCAGCCTGTTCCAGCACCTCACCACTCTCTCTATAAAGAACTCCCCCCTAATATCTAATCTAAACCTTCCCTCCTTTAGCTTCAATCCATTCCCCCTTGTCCTGCCATTATCTACCCTTTTAAAAAGCTGATTCCCCTCCTGTTTCTCTGCTCCCTTCAGGTACTGGAAGGCTGCAATGAGGTCCCCCCTCAGCCTTCTCTTCTCCAGGCTGAACCAGCCCAGCTCCCCCAGCCTCTCTTCATAGGGCAGGTGCTCCTGCCATCTAATCATCTTCGTGGCTCCTCTGACCCCTCTCCACCAGTTCCACATCCTTCTTGTATTGGGGGCCCCAGATCTGGACAGAGTACTCCAGATGGGGCCTCACGAGGGCAGAGTAGAAAGGGACAATCCCCTCCCTGTCCCTGCTGGCCACCCCTCTACTAATGGAGCCCAGGATACCATTAGCCTTGTGAGCTGCAAGAGCACACTGCTGGCTCATGTTAAGTTTCTCATCCACCAGAATCCCCAAGTCCTTCTCAGCAGGGCTACTCTCAAGAAGCTCTTCTCCCAGTCTGTATCTATGTCTGGGATTCTTCTGGCCCAAATGCAACACCTCACACTTTGCAGTGTTGAACCTCATTAGGTTCACCTGGGCCCCCGGGAAATAAAGCTCTGCCCTTTCTTGACAGTGGAGAGGACATCGTGGCACTCCTAAGGGTCTTACAAGCACAACAAATTCACTCCAGATTGAGAAAGCAAAACATGTGTGAGCAGAATATGGCCCTGGGACCAGAAAGCCTTCCTACCTAAAGGACAGGAAATTCTTGTCCTGCCCTGGGAGAAACAGGGACTGCCTAGGATACTCAGAGGCCTTGATGACCCTGACTAGCCTCACCTGAGATCTCTGACCAGTCTCACCTGAGGTCCTTGCCCACAGACCCAGAAGTCCACTTAAGCTCAGCCCTGAGGGTTTAGCCTCTTCCTGAGCTGTGTTGGAGTGGCATCAGTCTCCAGGCCTGTTCCTGACTTGTTTGGACTTCTTGGCTTGACTATGGACCTGGCTCACTGCCTCAGCTCTGCCTGGCGATCCCCAAACTATTGGTAAGATGTGTTGCTATCACTGTCTGGCTTTATCAGGAGTGTTTTTATTTTTAATGAGGTGTTTTATGTTGCTATCAAAATTGATTTTTAGTTGTATTAGGTCAAGAATGTCTGTTACAGGTTGGATCCTTCTGGGTTTTGGTACTTTGCCTGTTATGTTGGTTGCATCCTACTGCCCCTTTGCTAAGGAAGCAAAAGGCATAAAACTGGATCAGGAAAGGTTGTATTTTGTTGGGAATGCAAAGATTTACTTTGATCCTGTTCAAGGCCTACACTGTGTCCTTATCAAGGTTTTTCTGGTAGATGTTGCTCTTAAGGTCTGTTAAGCTTTAGGTTTCTCCTGGAGGAAGAGATTAAACCATTCCCTTCACATTCTTTGGTTGAGACCATTTGAGCTCCAGAGAGAAGCTTGGAGCAATTCTGGTTGACTCTAACTGGTGCCTAGCTGCCCACAGTCCTGAGGGCCTGTGTAAGTTGCCAGCGATCACTGTGGAAGAATGAGTGATAATTTGCTGAAGGCACTTCCATGAGGTTTCATTCTACCAGCTGCCCCTTTGAAACCACAAAAATCATCCTCTTCCTCTCCCCCACTTCAACAAGGGTAGCCATTATGTGGCCCTTGCCTCTGGTTTACAGATGAACTGCTCTGTGGTTGATAAAATGACAGCATTGCCAAATACTCCCCTGAGTAGCCAACCAACACCACCAGTCTGAATGCACAAGGGTCTTTATTGTGGTTTGCCTGCCATTACATTGGTAGATGTTGCTCCTTATTTCTGAACATAGCAAAACCAGCCAGTGCAACTTGAATGCACTTTGTAGAACCCAGTTTGCAGCTTCTTCTTTAACTCTATACAGGGACAGCAGAATCCAGGTTGGATTGCAGAAATAAGATCCAAGCACTGGTTTCTAGTGCTGCCTTCTGCCCCTTGCATCACCCCTCTGCATCTATAGATCTCCATATGTAAGGCAACAGCACTGACTCACTCCTAGAAGTGGCTAAGATGTTCTGATGAAAAGGGTTTTTAACATCTGAAAGACATGAATAAAATTGTATAGACAGAAAAAGGCATCAGCCAAACACCCAGCCTAGGCCATGCTCCAGGCAGAAGTACATAAACTGCAATTACTCACTACTCCCCTTCTTGAATAGTACTTTCCAAGACAAAGTAACAAAAGACTTCAAGAAAAACAGTCCAGAAACCTAAATGTGAACTCTGATTATCAAGGGAGACTCAATTATTTAGTTGCACAAGTTCAGGATCAAATAAGCAAAAGACAGACGTCTGTAATCCAAAATGCAAGTTGCTGCTTCTTTAAAGGATCTTTTCTCATTCTAAAGCCTTGGTATATAGTAGTGTGAGGAAAGCTTGTTGTGTAGATGTATGTGTATATGCTATCCAAATTCTGCTCTTAATTACACTGATACGAGTCTGAAACAACTCCAGTGCTATTTACATGTGTCTAAATTAGACCAGACTGTGGTTTGTTAATGAGGAATCCACTTTCCAGTGCTTTATGGTGCTCTGTGAAAGTGAGGACTTGTTGAAATCAGCTTTCCATTTTTACTAGTGAGTTTGGGGCTTAAGGCTATTTTCTGCTCTATAGCAATGGTGCAGTTGTAGTAAATCTCTACTTCCCCATATTTGAAATGATCACCTAGGAAACTCTTTGGCTGTTTGAATATAACATGATGACAAAATGTTTTGCATCTACAAACACTATTTAGTTGTCAGTCTCGATATTTTCATTAATTTTGTATGGATGTCCCTGACTGTATTGGTATTATTCACCCTGTTTCTTAGCCAACAAGTCAAGGTTTTAGTTGTTTTCCACAGTAAAATGTCACCTCACCCTGGGTTTGCCTCTAAATCCCAGTGGTAGATTTTATCCTATGTATTTTTCAGTAAGGTAACTCTGAAAGACAGAAGTTATGTGATTGGAAATGATATCCCCTCTGTTTTCAGAATCCTCAATGAGTTGCTAAATTGCAAGTAGAAGTAAACATAGAGGGAAGGTATGGCTGGACTTGATCTGATAGCTCTTTTCCAACCTAGTGATGCTGTGATTCTGTGCTGTGATAGATGTTTGCCCAAGGAGAAGACAAGGCTTCCTACACCCATCAAGTGCCTGAGAAGTAATTTATTATTGAAAATAATACCAGTGCTGCTTCTGTTTTCCTTCCTTTCATCCAACCAGTGTTAGCTGTGCTTACCTACATTCTGCTGGCACTTTTCATGCTACTAAAATACATCTGGTCACCATGTAGCAAGTTGCAGTGTAGTAACACTAAGACTGTGTGACTGTTCAGGTCACCAAACATAAGATAACATCTAACAAAAAACTTGCTACAGCAGCTCCTAGCAGTGAGAAGAAAGGGAGTAATAATGGCTTTAATGATTACTAATTTTTTTGCTATAAAATATCATCAATTATTCAACTATTTTCTTGAAGAGGTGGAAAGACAGACTGGGCTAAGCTCTTCCACTGCTATGGAGAAGGAGCTAGGTTCCGCTCATTTAATAATTAAGTAGATTTCTCCTTCAAACTCTGGTTTTGCACAACCCTGATCAGTGTGTATTCTTTAACACCCTGCATTTTGCTGTTTAACATTATTCTGACAAATAATCTGGTGAAAGTCAGATGGTTTCATGCAAACTTCACTTTGTTCACTCAAACCCAGAGTGAAAATGTTTGGGCTTGTTCACACTTCTTATGACCTCTGCATGGAGGTAGTCAATGGACTTTCACACCGAGCACACCAACTGTTTATGACAACAGCTATGAGATCCAGCAGCTCTCCTAAATCACAGCAATGCACATAACATAGATGAAAACCCTATTTTCACAACAAGCTGCACTGAAAATACTCTTCATAGACTTGCTGTGCTGGGATAGGATTTGAGAGATCTGGGCTTACTTTCCAAGTCTACCACAGACTGCTTGTATCACCCTGAACAAGACTATACATTGTGGGTTTAAATCTTCTGAAAGGAGGTTAGAATAACTCCCTTCCTCCCAGTGTGGACCAATACAAACACAGGAGGAGGTTTGGCATGAGTACATGTGCGGTGTCCAGCAGAAGGGAAGTGCAAGGAACTAGGGCAGGCCTACACATCTGACTAAAATAGCACACAAAACCTGCCAGCTTGACTATTTGCCTTAAGTCAAATAAGATACAGATTTTGATTACAAACAGTATCTTGCATCAGAACAGTGCCAGCAGTGGAAAAGCCCAGAGTTGAATGGAGAGTAGGATGGAGCTCTGCTGATATGGAGCAGTGGTTCAGAGCATCCCTGCTACTGCTGAGACTGGACTAGAAGGCATCTTCAAGGTTGTGAAACTGGTCATGTAACTAAAAAAGACAAACTGATGCAGGAGACTGGACATTTCCCACTGCTGGTACATCCCCTTTTTCACATGATGCACTTGTACCATCTTCACCCCAGAAATGAGAAGAGAAAATCGACACAGCATGTTATGCTGAGTGATTTAGCAGCTCTATCTTGTACAGTTCAGATAGGAAAGGAAAATAATTGACATGTGAAGGAAGTCTTAGTGCTTTTTGTTAGAACATACACAACTACACACACACTATTCAGGGCACACAGTACCATTTAATACAGCTTTAACGGTGCAATTCCAAAAGAGTTTAATTTAAGCCTTAAGCTGCAATGATTTTTAAATAAGTTCACAGCAGATAAATGACGATTGTTTCAAAACTAACAAAGCAGTTTCATTCTTCAGCACGCTCAGCTTTCTGGCCTGTCTCTGAAAGAAAGCATCATGCTGATTTAAAGGGAGCAGCTGGTTTGTGTTTAGGAAATTTGCATTATCTTTTCTTGGAACTGGCTCATCAGCCTTGGGTTAGGAAATCTGGAAATATTTCCCTGAGTATTCCTGGGCTGATTCCCGTCAGCGTGTTTCCTTGCCCGCACTCCAGGAGTAAGACTGACCATGTGGTCACAATTTACCCTTGATTTCCATGAGGTGAACACTGAAAGCAGGACTTTACCTGAAAAGCTTCAGGATGTAGTAGTTCTCACATAGTAACTATGGTAGAAGTGGTCAAATCACCTTAGTTACCTTGTATCACTCCTTAGAAAACAACTGCCAAAGACAAAAGGATTAGCAGTTTTTTATTAATTTGTTTTCACTGTGTATCTTCCTTTTCTGTTTATTTTAACTTTGGAGAATTCTGCTAACAGGGTCTCTTTCCCTCTTAATTCCTGTTACATAGTCAGCAATCTAATCCTAGCTGTCCCATTCATTCTTTCACTGATACTGATAACGAATTAGAAATACCAGTTGTAACAACCTGCCCAACAAAACACACCCTGATCTAATCAGGCTGCAGTGGTGGCCTTTGTCACCTACTGCAAGTCAGCCAGGGACTTCCACTGGAATAAAGGCAACTCTATTTTTACTAGAAGACAACTGGTCCTGTGAGATACGCAACCAGCAATAAGATTTAACAATTCCAATAGGTAAATGTGCTTTTTCTGTACAATTTTATCTTTTTCTTAATTTCACCATTCGTTTCTGTGCTCAAAGTCAACGCTTAATAACTTCATAGCTGTTTTCTCAGGTCTAGGCCAAGTATTTATGATACACATGCACAACTTACAGTAAGAGGAAGCCCTGATCTATGTGATGTGACTGAGAGTTGCATGTATTGGAAAAGTTAATCAGAACTTCCCCAAATCTCAAAATCTTGAAAACTTGAAATGACTTGTGTAAAATCATGCAAGTTGTATCTGCATGCATCAGAGGTTTCAAAACTTACAATAAATAACACAGGGGAGTATGTTTAACCAAAGGAACATGGAATGCTGTAGGGATGGTATGAGTGAGGCTGTGAGAACAGTTTGTTGGGTGGTTAATGAAAGGTGAGACTAAAATACGGCACTTTGTGCTGTGCTCAGGCAGTTACCAGGCAGAGTAAAACAAATTACTATTAAATCCAGCCATACACCTGGTGTAACTGGTAACTCCTTTTATGTAACCCTAACAAACTGCTACATGAACCAGGTAGTGCGATGCAGAGTCCAATCAAGCCCAACTTAAACAGATGATACCCTGGCCACTTACTTTCACAGCAGTTGGATGAAAGCCACAACTTTTATTTCTGAAAACATTCTGGCTGTGTGTCTTGATTGAGTCCAATGGAATGTTCTTACAGCAACAAACTCCCTTAAATATTTCAGCACAATTGGATTACCATTATTTTGGTGCACTGAGCCCTGGAGACACTGATGTATCCATAACAAAGCTGAGTGCAATCAGATCCCAGAATAGGAAGGACTTTCTCTCAAAAATGTGGCATGATTGTATGCATTTTTTAAACTCCTGAGGGTAAGATATTTCAAGTCTGTAGATGTATGCATCTATTTTGGGAATGTACTAAACCATAAAAACCTTCTAAAAATTGTGTGCAAGATGTATATAAATGTTTGGGGGATTTTCTGTATGCATGTATAAGTTTATAAGTTAATGTAATGTACCTGGTGGTCAATAGCTGGCTTATCTAGGGATGGTCATTCAAGTATTTGAGGGACTCTGGATCTTGATAGTAACCAGGCTAATCTTTAATAACACAGACCTAAAACTGCCTCATGCTATGGTCTTCCATGAGCAGCCGGGACTGTAAACATTAAAATGCTTCTTGCTGTGCCAGTGGTGTTTCCATGGAGCGTTTGGGGTGCATGGCATTTTTGTACTGGGGGTATTTCTCCAGCTGGCCACTCTTGGAGTGAAGTATCTGACTGCTGTGCTTAAGGGGAATGTAAACCATCTTCATTTGGTATTTGTTAGCAAGGGAGGGTTTGAATAATTTTGGCATGCACCTGTTGGAGTAACTTTGCTTTCCAATGTATTTCCTTGATTGGCTTGAGTATTCAGTATTTCCAGATTTTGGTACTCATTAAGTATTACCATCATTTGTATCACCTAGCAACAGTAACAGATAAACCTGGGAGTTTTCTTGTGTTTTATTCCTTCTGCCCCCAATTACTTATTGTTAGGTGTCCCTCCCAGAGATGCAGCTATCAAAATACATGCTCCTTGCTCACTACAGCTTAGCACCACCTGCCTGGCCCTTCTCATGATGTAGGTACCTTAGCAAATAGAGAGTTCAGATGCAAGTGTGCCTTGCATGAATCAGTGCTGTTGTGAACTGAATTTTTTTTGGACAGTGTTGCTGAGAGCAAACAGCTGCTCAGAGAAGACGGCTGCTGCTGCTGAGCTTTTGTAAAGTCAGGCTGCTTTTTCACACCTCAGCTTTGTTCCCAATGCTTTTTGGTAACTTGTCCTTATTTTAATAATAGTTGAAATGTAAAAAAGAGAAGAAATAATTAGACTGTGAATGTTCTGGATCATTAACAAAAGTATTTGTGGCACTAGTCTAGTGTGTTTGTAAGAAAATACAGTGGTGTTATTCACTATAAGGTGAATTCACTTTATCCAGCAAATGGATGGAGAGTGGCCACAGAGAGAGCTGGCTGTCAGATGGTGTAGGCACACAGAGTTTCACCAGCTTCGGCTGAAAACTCTTTCAGTTGCTGCTTGTGGAAAGTCAGAGGGTTTGCATTTTCCAGTTCAGCACGCTTACTGTAAGTAAGAAATATTACTGTTCACACCAGACTTTAAAGAATCCCCTATGCTTGAGGGTAGGACTTGCTACAGGGATTTGCTCATGGATCTTTGCACCTCTTCCCTTTTACTCTTTTATACCCCAATATGCAGATTTTTCTTTGGCTCTGTGAATACAGAATCGTGCAGATACTTGAAACCAATCTAAATGTCTCAGGGGAAAGATACCCAGCATCATTTCTTGCTCTAATACCTTCTCAGGCACCCGTGTGAAAATCCTGACCTTTATCACAGCTGGCATCCTTGGTAGCTAGCAACCCAGGAGGACTAGGGGTGAACCCAGCCCATGCCTGCTGTCCAGTACAATGGTGGCAGCTTCCCTGTAATGTGGCTGGAGCTGTGCACAGGGTGTACTGTGCTTCCCTGCTCTCTGACCTGCAGGATTACTGGGTGATGGGGCACTGACAGCAGTATGACTGCTCTCAGACCTACAGAGATCTGCTGTAATAGGCTTGGGGGGATGAAGGACTAACTGATCAGCTGCTCTGCCACAGAAGGTGATGTGGTCTCACCCTAGGGTTCACTACTTTGCTGGATGATGCCAGTCAGTTATTTTTCTAGTATTTCAAGGAAACATCAATTCCTGTGTCTAGTAAGACACTTTCTATACTTGCTGCGTGATTAGGACTTTTCATAGGCTGGGCTGTTGCCTAGGATCATTAACAAATCCTTTACCACTGACTTCAGCAGACACAACTGTTTCCAACCTAATAAAAGTCAGTGGGGATAATCAGAGTCAGAAACTGCCTGACATCAGTTGGAGCAAGTGGGAAGTGTGGCCTAGGTAGTCATCAAATACTGTCCTGTCTTCTTTTATGGAGCCATACATTATATGGGGATTTTAAAAAAGCCTAATCTATTTTCTATATTAATTATAAATACTTTAATTCTGTAAGGGCACACTGTGTTTGTGTGTGTGTGTGTATATATTTGTGTACTTAAGTATATGGACATGCTGCTTTTCTGCAGTAGAACAGAAAGAATCACAGTAAGTCTCCAAAAGATGTTACTTTCCATAAGGCCCAAACAGACTATTTAATTGTAGAGGCTCCAACAAGACACATGCTAATAACAAACAAAACATAATTCTTCTCATTTTGTGTTAGTTTTATATTGTCATGGATTTCTTGAAGCTTCAGTTACACCAGCACAAGCTTTCCCAATTAATAGACAATCATCACCAAATACTCACAATGCAATAGTACCCAGTGTTGTGAATCACTGTACCAATCAAAGTCATGTTCTATAAAACTTCATGCAGAGACTTAGACTAACTTTGCCTAGAAAGGGCTGTGTTGATGCCTTGGTGCCCTTTGAGGATAGTGAAGAACAATAAATCAGGCTGCTCTGGATTCGATTTTACAACTGGAAAAGATTACACTGATCTCTCCAGAAAGGAGAGGCTAGTGTTCTGATGTGTGGCATTTGATGGTTACCACTCATTTTTGTCATGAAGGAAGGAGCAAATTGTCCATATGCTTTTAAATAGTTCTGTCAACATACTGTATTTCTAAATCAGCTTAATCCATTTTGCTATAAATGGAAACCATGCTTTCAGTATTTCTGGTGGGAATTAGTTAACTAAGGGTGAAAACTTGCCAAACTGCATTTTATATAAAAAAAGGAGCTTCATGAATCAAAAGCAGTGTTCAGCTGCATATAAATAGGCTTCCAGAAAAATGCATGCCTTGTAATCACATCTTGATAGTCTAATACCTTGTATAAAATCCAGAAACTATTTTCTGCATCTGACAATGTTTACAACATGGAGCCTGAAGTCTGCCCTCCTATAGTTACTACTCCATACAACTCTGTGGCCAAAACCTGAACTGGCTTGAGGGATATTTATCTATCAGGTGAGCTCCATGTATCTATTTCCAGTCACCCTTTCGATGTGTAACAGGGTGCAAGAAAAAAAGTAAGCTGAAGGAGAATGTACCTTGTCAAACCCTTGTGAACTTGCACCAGGCTGAGCAGGCAGTGAGGGCTGTCCCACGGAGTTTGGACCTTCTGTGCAAGGACAAAGCTATTTTTATTCCAGCGTTGCCTTCTTTTATGGTTGTGGAGGCAGAAACTGCTTGAAACCAGAGCAGGAATCTCAGCTGCACAGTGCAGACACTGCATAAGTATTTTACTGTGTTACCTGAAGCAGGGAGGCAAAGTAAACGTTGGGAGTGGGTGGGTGGAATTAAGTTTTAAGAGACTGGATAAACTGTTCCCATTTGAGGAGAACTTGAGCTGTGCAAGAGGGGACACCCATGTGAGCTGGGCTTGGCTGGACAGAGCACCCTGGTGTTCCAACCTTTAGACTCCCCGTGGTTATTCTGACCCGATATACTGCAGGTATATTTATATCCCGCAGGGTTTCCACTGGATTATCAGGTGCTTGTTTTTCTTTCAGCTGGAGAGGCCCTTTAGGGGCAAGATACCTTTTACTGTCTGCTTGACAGCAGTAGATCTGATGGATGTGATTTACTAAGGGGGGAGGGATGGAGTAAGTGCTTGGGGATGATTGACAGATGCGGTAAATCTAACCCAGGCTTTGAAGATAAATAACGACTGCACATGCAGCATTATCCTTTCCCTCTCTGCTCAGGCATTTCAGGCTGTGAACACTGCCCTTACTTTTTCATGTGCTGTTGAAAACTGAACATATGGTTACGCTCAATGAAAACAAGTTGGAATCACTGTCAGATGAACATGGATTAAAACCATAAGAGAAATGTGACCCACTCGGATGCTGTGGCATTAGTGCCCTCCCACCCAGCTCCACCACCACCAACACTAAATTCCTGCTCCTTCTCCCAGGCTTTGCTGGAAGCACCCTGGCAGTAGGAAATATTCATGTTAGTGATGATATATAGTTTCCAAACACTGTCCACAAGAAAGACTTTGGTATTAATGTGATTATTTGCTGTGAAGACTGTGCCATCACTGTGTGGCTAGGTGCCCTTGTAAAGGAGATGTGGTCCTGGCACAGCTCTAAACTCTTTTTCCAGAAGTCAGTAGCCTCAGTTCTGCAGGACTCATGATAAACAAGTAAACCCTACGTAATGTGGTTTGAGTCCCCTTTCTGTTGCTGGCTTTACTGAGACTGTAAACTGTCCTTCTCTGGGGGTTTAGCCAGCCTTCCCTGTGGCTCAGAGCTCCTCCTGCCAAATGCATTAGGTGGGGAGCCCTGACTCTTCTGCAATATTCATATTCCAGTTCCTCTGCTGAAAATGGGATTCAGGTGTTTTACAGGACAAAGTAAAGACTGGCAGCCAGCAAACAGCCAGCCTCTGGAAACCTAAGATCTCTTACTCAGCAAGGATTATTTATGACAGTAAAGTACAGGGATCCTATGTGTAGTTCTCAGGGGGTGTCCAATCTATTGGCTGCACCTCTTTTCTAGGTGCTAAACTTTCTAGAAACATCTCAAATTTGCTGGAACAGCTCTTAAATCCCACAGGAAGGCTGCTCTGGGGTTTCAGGAGAGGTGGGGACCAGCCCCTAACAGACTGCTGACCCCATTTTGATTTGAGACCAGCTCCTTCAGAGTGGTGTTTATTTGTAACAATGAGCATATAGGGAGATGGCTGCATGAGAAGACCCGGGGCTGCACTGGGTTTTAATTAATACTTCAAAATAGCTAAGGGAATAATCTTGCTTTGTACCTGTGCAGTGAATGATGGATCCTAAAATAACTTTTTAATTCTGCATTCTGTTCTGGGATGTTAATAAGTCAGGCAGCAGGTAGTGGCCAAGATAATTAGTATACCAGTTCAGTGCCAGTACAGGGGTTGATGTTACCATCTGATATCTCTTTCCCATCTCTGATTTCAATGAATCTGTGATATGTAATATGCATCGTGCTTTACTGTGTTAGATCATATGTTAGAGGTCTCTTGCAACATTCGTCAGCATCTTTAAAGAGGAAAAAGAAACCCTAGGAAATGTACTGCCTCACTACTAATGCTCAGCCAAACATGCAAAGCCAACAACATTTAGCAAGCGCTGCTCCAGAGCCCAAAGGGAAGTGATGTGGCTGATGGCAAATCTGATCTGCTAGCATACTTTACAGGGAAACTGCCATTCCCCTTTACAAGAACTAAATCTTCAAAGTTTTCTACCATTTGTCCAGAGATTTAGGATTTATTTGTTATATTGGTAATGATAATAGCTTAAAAAATAATAATTAACATGATTTAACAGACAGAAGAAGGAACAGTGCTGTTTGAAGAGACAGCCCCTAGGAAGAGCTGAAAAGCACAGCTTTCTCTACAGACCTTTACTTAGGAGTTACTGAGTGAAGCAGTTGAAATCCTTTGAGTACAAGTCTGTAGTGCTGCTCTGTGCAACACCCTCAAAGGTGAAGTTGTGAGCTGTCAGTGCTGGGTTACACACCGCAGCGCTGCGGGGGGAAGGGAGCACTAACTGCTCCCTCTTTCCAGCTCTGCAGCCAGACTCTCTAAACAATTTCCTGCGCTGGGCTCATGTGAGAGACGAAATTGTTTCTAATACAAGGAATTTAGTTAACCACAACCGATAGACAAATACCTTTTCTTATCACTAATGGATTACAACACTTGACTGCAAAAGCAATTTAAACCTTACAAATGGTGTATTCAACCCTGCAACAGCAGTTATGTGGGGATGCTGTTACAGCAGCTTTTCATTATGACTTCGAATGTTTGCACTGCAAATTGATTATATTTTAAAATCAGCAATATAGGTTGGTTTTTATCCACTGTATCTCTAAAAATAACTCCTTGAGAATACTCTGTAGGTCTTCAAGCCATGGACAATGTGAAGTGCTTGGCAGCTCATGCTGACACTCAGCAGAAAACCAGTGATGGTTCAACAGCAGTTTGTGTGTCTGGAGCAGGGTAAAAGTGTTCACTGCATTAAAATACCTGAGACCTCAGCAAGGTGATAGATGTTGTGGGTAACAGCTGCAAATGTGAATGTACGTACTGGCAGTCCCCAAACACATGTGGGTCTCTGGCACAGAAACATGAGGGTGTGAGGGTGAGCACTGGGACAGTGTTCCAGTGGAAGTCCCTTGTTTCCAAGGGAAGGAGCTACCACTCACCCTGTAGTCAGCAGGAGCTCCACCTGAGCCATGAAACAGATGGGACAACCCTCTCCTATCTTCTGCTTTCTGGATAAAGAAATATCTTAAATTTCTTCACTGTATTTTTTAGTAAATCCATACTGTTGATGACAAATCATTGATGGAAAACTGACAGCTTCTGGCTATCGAATTCTGTCGTGTCTGAGCTCATCAGACAAACTTCATGTACAGAGAGATGCCCATCTGGGCACCAGTCCAGGCACTGACCTGCCTAATGCATAAACTCCATGCATGTCCAGTACTCCTTAACGTCATAGACCCCTTTCCTGGAGGTACCAGTGGGACCTGACACTTGAGTGGTTCCTCAGAGTAAACTTTCTGCATTGCTCTGGAGGCCTCGGGCACCTGAACTGTCTCCCACTCACCAGAGCAAACTCTGAATCCCTGGTCAGGCTTATGTACCCACCAGCCCCCCTCTAGTTCATCTTTCTCTTTTAAAGCCTCCCATGAAGGGATCATGGTTTTAAGTGGGAACATCAGCTTTCACCACTGTATTTTTAGCCCTTGGAGAAAGGCTTGAAACTAGGAAGTGTAAGTTCAGAGAACAGCTCTTGTGTTCACTGTAGAATATTTCTGGTCTTGAGTTGACCTAATGATTTCTTGCCATGCCTCAACAGACACAAAGTTTGATTTCAATTTTTTCAAGGGGAAAACCCCCCTCATTTGAATATAAATATTAACTCTGTTCATTTAATATAAAAAATATTTAATTCAGGCAAACTAGTTGTTAATTCTTAGTCATTTATACTTGGCTGGAACTACATTTGAACTGATCTTCGTGTGTTTCAAATGCTGTCCCTGAAAGCAGGAGTTCTCAGTTACACCTGTAAGACTCACATCTAGGCTGTGAGATATTTTTAGCTTCCCAGTGACTTTGGGACCTCTGTGTAGGGGATGAAGGAATGATCCTGGATGAGAAAGGATAGCCTGTGCCTGTCCCTTGCAGTGTTGGTGCCTCTGGCAGTTTCCTTCAGGTCCCGTGGACTCCAGTGGGAATCACTGGGTGGGTATGAGGACATCTGGAACTATCTGGGAATTTTCTGGTATTAATCAAGTTTTCACTTTATTCTATACTTATTTTCCTCAAAATCCTAATTACTAACAGGTTATTGCAGCCACAGAATTGCATCGTCTTATATCTCTCCTGTTGTATATACACAAATCTTCCATGCACAACCGTGGTGGTACAGAGCTACAAGCACAACTGTCTCTTTTCCATGATCTTGCCTAGTGTTCATAACTCATGTATTCTCTACAAAGTTATACCTGATGTAACTCAACTCCTGAAGCTGAAACGTTATTTCAAGCTTGTGAACAGTTGCCCTGTTTTCCCTTCTCACACACCAGGAGCCCAAGTGAGACAGGCTTTGCTAAACCCTCCTCTGAAGCACCGAGGGTGGGGCTTACTACCACCAGACTTTAGAACTCCTCACTGAAAGTCAGGATCTGGAGAGATAATTAAAACCAGTTATGTTACCTGGAGTTACTTAACAAATAACTGTATCTCAGCAAAGCCATGGTAGCTTCCCACATGTGCACTCTCTGCATTCACCAAGTGCCCCATGGAAGTATATTGAGCCAAAATCACCCCAGCACACTGATGATTTCAGCACACTGGGGAAATAAACTCCACAGTTTTAACTTGAATTTGTCACCTCAAGTGCCCATTCAATGACTATCTAATAGTTTGGGGTGAAATGAATGGGAAAGTTCTGAATATTGTGATATTTACTACCCCAGTAGACATAGAAAATACCTTCTCAGAACTCAAGTTTAGTTTCTGTCCCCATTTCCAAGTGCCTTTGTGGCTTGGACAAACACATCTCTGGCTGCTCAGATCCACACCGTTTGGTAACGCTGCTTCTGGGAATGCTCTTAGTCCCAGGTCACTTCTGTGACACTGTGGCAGCTGCCCCTTCTCCCCCTGAAACCAGCCTGGGTGCAGCCTGCCAAGATCTTTAAAGACACAATGCCCAACTCCAGCAGTGCTACTAGGAGTGGACAGCATGGAGTACTGAGTCAGCTCCCAGGTTTTCTAGTTAGCAACACAGGTCAAAACTCTTTAACAACATTTCTTCCTGTGTTGCAAGCCAGCATGGGTGTGAGTTCTGAGGTTTGGAGGGGAAGCAAGAGCACGAGGTGAACAGAGCACCAGGGGCAGAAAATAGATCAATGAGCATCTCTTGTCCATGAAAATTCTACCAGGTCTCTCTCCCTCCTACCCTGTGTGTCATATTTCAGTTACAGCAAGCTTGAAACCACTACCAGAACAATAGTGGTTTACATGCTTTCTGCATTAAATAAAACGACCACACAGGGGACAAGGTAACGGAGAACATGGCCCGTGGGAAACTGAAATACTGGTTTCTGCTGTGTTTGAAAATCCCTATTTATGTGTACAGGACTGGGATGGCCTGAGAGTCTCGCTTTGATTTAATGACTCCCAGATTTGTTAGGAGTGTCTGGTCTAGATCTCAATTTCTCAGCTGGTTTCTGCTCTCCAGAACCAGCATCACTGTCCCAGAGTGTGGGGACTATCACAAGCTTCTAGTCCCAGAGTCATCTGCATTTTAATATCTGAATGCTTTTCTGCAAGCCATCTTCTCCAGTGTAAATGATACCTACCCAGTAACTATGCTGTCTTTGCTTAAAACCAGCACTAATGTGTCAGTGCTATAGATTACGTACGTCAACAGATCCTTACTGGGTAATTGTTTAGTGTCTTTTACACATCCCCACATACATTTTCTGAAAACATTTTGATGTTATTTCATTTCATGCTGTAAATAATCATGTTTCAACGCAAGTGTCAGGCATAACAACACTGAAATCCTTAAATAAACAGTCTTTTGGGGGCAGTTCTGTTAAAATACGTTTTTTGGAAGCGGCTGCTAGCTGCTGAAGCTTGCCCTGGACTTTCAGCATACCTTCTCCATCAAAGCAACAGCTGCCAGACTGATATAGTCCTGCACTGCAATGAGAACCCTTTGGAGTTTACATGCCCTTGTCTTATCTCAGAAGAGTCTGTAGCTGCTGATACCAAATCACTAAAAATGGCAGCAGAAACAGTAATTTGGGGCTAATCTAATATCATGGGCTGAAGGGAAGCTGCAGTCCACCCCACCCCACATTCCTTGAACACCCAGATCTCCCTCTGGGACTCTTAGGTATACAAAGAATAAATGCTTTCTCTATCTATCAACTGAGTCACTTTTTTTTTTTAAAGGAGTATTAATTGCTGTTAGGAAGAGTTACATAAAGCAAGCTGTAGTTGAATAAAGAATTCAGAAAAAACAATTCTTAAGATTGGAATTTTAAGCAGCTATTATCACTATTATGGATGCTTGCTGTTCATCATGAAAACTTTGGTATAGCTCTTCATAGGGTGTGTAACTGCAGGTGGTGTAGCTATGGGTTGAGAAGCATTTTGACAGTTTAAGTACTTGTTTTCAGGACTTTTCTGAAAATATTCCTATTTTGTTCCAGACTTCTGATTTTCTTAGTCTCAAGGTAACTGATTAATGTTTTAAGTATTACTAAAATCCCACAGGGTATTTTGCTATTAGTGAAGTAGTATTTTGCCTACTTTTGATCTGATCACTTTTCCTGCTCTGACTTCAACTGTTAGAACTGGTTAGCCAGTCTGTTCTAGCATGACCAAAAAAACATTCAGTGTAGGCATGGTATATACTTGAATACAGGCTCAGTAAAGTGGTGCTTCCCTAATCTTGCCCTTGACAAGTTCAGCCTATATTATGCAGTGCCTGGTCTGCCCCTCTTTAAAGTGCATCATGTACATTTTTAGTATTGTCTAAACCTTAGTCCAGACAAAAGCACTGTGATGCTACCATGAATTTCCACCCATACATATGAGAGGAGTAGTGCTACAGCAGCCTGGAGCTGAGGCCTGTGATGGCATGGTTTCCTTCAGCTGCTGCTGAGCTCAGGTAACTTCTGGGCTGAAAGGGCTGGGCTCCACATCTGGCTCAGCCTTGATGATGGGTGAATTAACCTTCTGTGCTCATGGTTCCCTGATGACAGGGGTGACACAAGCCCTCTTGACTTTGTCCCTCTATGTTTTCTGAATATCTATCCCATGCAGTTCTGGAGTCAGGCACACTCATTTTCCCCAGATGCTACTGGAGTAATAACAGTAAAAGAAGACCCACAGCCTTGGATCTCTTATAACTTTTATACTGCTGGTTAGAGCTTAAGTAAGCCCAAAGGTGCCTACTCTCTTCAGCACGAGCACAAAAGTGAGTCCTGTGTGGTTATGACATGTGAAATAAGGCACTGAAGCCAATGTCAGCCCCTACCTTATTGGGCAGCTTCATTTTGGTTCTGCTGAGCTGGTTAGATAACCCTTTGGGTTCTGCTCTGATAGCTGAATAGATAAATAACTTTTCAGATACCCACGTGGCATTAATACAAAGCCATGGTTTAGCACATCCTCCAGGCACGAGCCGTTCTGAGGCTGAGGGCCAAAAAGGGAAAAAGCAAACACTCTTTATCCTAATGCACCAGTTGCTGGAAATAACAAGGCAGCTGTAAAACTGTCACGTATTTGATGGTTATGTAAAACATGGCATCAGTTACCTTTGGTCGGTCCTGTTCTGTTCATGCCACTCAGCTGATTTCTCCACTGAGTACAGGTAGTAGCAATGCAAGGTTAATTTTAGTAGTTTCTGGTTATTAGCAGTATTTGATAATTTCCTTAGGCCTTCTACCTCTGGAGAAAATAGTGTCAGTGTAAAGTAACTCCATGCTGTGAAAATACTCTGTGAAGGCATTGCTACATGAGCTGTGACTTAAACAAGTGCGACTCCTGTCTGATAAGGATTTCAGACCTGGGCCCTGTGGGTTTCAGAACTGCCAGCCATGAAGCCTTCATGGGACAATGTCTGAGGCCTGTTTGTTACTCTTGAGAAGCAGGAATGGAAATCTTTCAGACCACTCCCATACCGTGTTGCTGAGGTTTCCTTACTTTAGCTTTTAGGCAAGAGTTGTGGTCTAACTGGGTCTTGGGGCCCAAATCTGGTCCCATCCAGAGGAAAAAAGGCAGCAGACACCAGAGCAGATCTTGGAAAATCAGTGTCACATAAGGCTGTGAAAGAAACTGCCACTGGTTCAATGCAAGTGTAAGACCTTGATAACAGGCCTGAGTGTAGCTGTGTGACAGGATGGCTCACCCAGCTCTGTCACCAGGGATCCTTTAAACCGCAGTAAGTGCAAGCTGGACATCTGTACAGCGGGAAGGATGTTTGTCCCCTGGGCTTGCACAGAGATACTTCCATGTACAAACATGACATCTGGCCATTGTGCCACTACTGTGTGTTGGATTAGGTGTTTGTTTGCTCACGTGCCTTTTGAAGCAGAAAGAACACATGCCCTGACTGCTTATTATAAAAAAGCATACAAAAATTACAAGTGTGACTTACCAAAGCTCCTATCTAGCTAAAGAATAATTCATGCAGCTCAAATGGAACTGTTGGAAAGATGACAACTTTTATGTGGCGCAGTTTGACTCTAACCACCTGTTGCAAGGATTCAAAATAGTTTCCAGTGTCTTTCCACAACCCAGGGCTCTGTGAGAGGTCTCTAAAAGGGGCATTTGAAACAATAACACTCCCTGCTTGGGAAGGAAGGTTACTGTCAGCCTTTGCAGCTGCTAAGGTGAAATTCCTCCTTTTCTGATGGGGGAAAATGGCCGTTTCGATTTATAACTGAAATCTTACTGTGGTTTAAGGGCGTAACATGAAAACGCTTGCCCTGCCACCTGCTAAAATGTATCAGGCATCACTTTGCTTCATTGAACTGACTGACCTTTACAGCCCAGTAACTGATTGTGTCAGAAGAAACTCGCTAGGAGAGGAACATCACAGAATCACAGACTGCTTTGGGTTGGAAGGGATCTCAAAGATATCTAGTTCCACCCTCCTGCCATGGGGGGTGGGGGGGTTGGAACCATCCATTTACCAAGAAAACTTTCAGATCCATCTTGAAGATGAAATCAACTTATCCTTTCTCCTTCAAACTTCCCTCCCTTTCCCTGCAACTGTTCTCCTGTGAAGCAACAAATCGACTCAGACATAGCCCAAAAGAAGAGTTCACAACCAAAACCAACATCTCTTGCAGGGTTACCAAAGCAGACCGACTCCTCTTTTGCTTCTCACTGATTTGCAGCATAGGAACTGGCTTTTACACAAACAAGGATGTATCTCCTTGGCCTCCTGCACTTGTGCCGTTGGCTTCCCAAGTGATTGAGACGAAGATAAATGTGTTTGGGAATAAAAGGGTTTAGCCCACTCTGTGTAAATTCCTGCCCGGTGTTATCATCACGGAAGCTGAGCAGCCAGACAAACAGCAGTGATGTGTAGCCGTTGTCTCTGGAAAATATTCTGAGTAAACTTAAACTTCAGTTGACAGCTTTTTAATTTCTTTATCATTTAAAGTTTTTCATTTATGCTAACCTTAACTGCCTTAAGTAACTGTGGTAATGCTCTGCCTTGAGTTCAGTAGTCCCTAACGATCTGGAGCTTTGCAATCACATTCTCCTGTTTTGAGAAAATTCCTCTGTTACTGTTCAAAGTCCACACAGACAACAGAACACTTAGCAAAGGGTGGCCATACAGAAAAGTCAATCAGATAGGTGTGTAACACACTGCACAATGTCCTGAAGTAAACAGATTTATTTAAGGGTGATTGTAAATAAAGTTAGGTAAATACTTCAGCCAAAAGCCAATTTTTAATTCACCTTCATTCCTTTCAAGTAGCACACGAGGTGCCTTTCACTTGTTCTTCTGTAACAACCCCGCTGTGAAAGCTCTCCCTTATACCAGTACTTGATCACTGACTTCTTCACCGCACTTGTCTTTATGTGTATTAGTGCATCTCCTTACCTGACTGCCCTGATGTCTTCAGTTTAAAAATCAAAACTCCTATAGCTTTGCATTAATTTCCTGTTAGTCTCTTGTTTAATACTACTTCAGAATTTTCTACCAGTAACAATTTAGTGCACAATTGACTTGTAGACTTAAACTGAAGATGTGTTTTCAAGTTTTACAGGGAGGACTAGAAATACATCTCTTAAACTGCTAGTACCACAGTGAGAGACCATCTATTCTTTGCCACTGCCATACTTTATCCAAAATAAAGATAACCTGCTTGTTGGGGTCCCAGAAGAACCACAGAAATCTTGTCCTGTGCTCTCCTGCTTAGAAAAGCCTGTCCTGGAGATAAACTTGTTTTATTTTCTTCCCCTTCCTCATGTGTTTACTTGTAATTTTCTCCTCTTTTAACAGCACAATAAAGGAGTTATGTAAAACAACATCTGAACAGGCACAGCTTTTATCACAAGGTGTTTAAGTATATAAAATTATATTAGGTTTGTCTGGGAAGCCTTTAAATGTCTGTCTGAAGCCTTTTCCCTCAGTGGCTCCTTTTGCTTTCTATTTACTTATGTGTAAAGCTATTCCAAGTGCCACACTGATAACAAAACAGAATTATATATTCTTGTTCCTCTAATTTTCCACTAAGTTTTACCTGTTTATTTGATGCTTGTCTGTAGCTTTTTTCCCTTCTTTAGGGTTTCAGTCTGGCCCAAACTCCCAGCCTTGGCCGGGTAGGTGGTCTGTAACATTAAACCATCAGGCAGTCGGGTTTGCGCTTTCCTCTCTAGCGCCAGCCCAGCTTTCCTTTCACAGACTAACAGTAGGAAATCCTTTGTCTGACAGAGTGAAGGATAAAGCAAAACAAAAATCAGGCCCCTTTGAGATACACTTAGTACTACTAATGCCTAAGAAGCTATGTATTGTTGATGCCATAGTATACTTGAGTCCAAAGGCTATTTAAATGATATACTAATGGCAGAGGGGGAACAACAAAGGTGATGACAAACTGTAGCTTTAGAATTGACTTTAATCAAGAATTTGTTGAATTTGTACATCTAACCAGAAGGAAAATTTTCTCTGTAAAGCTAAACTATAAAATTGTACAGAATAATTTAGTTAGCTCATGTCATAAAACCCTCACATTTAGAGAAGCAAAGTCATTTTAAATAACTTGGGACACTTTGCAATAATGCAAAGCATGACATCTCCTGAAATCACAAAGAGCAGTGAAGGTCAATGTGTTCTGCTTGCAGTGATTATGCCAGGCTCCAGGCCTGGATCTACTCTGCAATTAATGGTAGAAACTGAAATTCAAAATAAGGACTAGACAATGAGCACATTGTAATAAAAATGATGGAAATATTCTGAAAAGGAAAAAAAATACTCTGATGTTTTTCCATTTTCCAACAGGAAATCTAACGTTGCATTTCATTTTCTTAAAAGCAAAGTATGTAGAAATCCTTAACACCACACAGTGTGTGGTGGGTCAGAATCTCCTGTCCAAACATTCAGTTTGTCAGGAGAATAAAAGCAGCTTGTGATCTGGAGAAAGTAAAGGTTGAGCAGTTTACAACAACTGGGCTGTTAGGAAGTGGGGGGCTGAACTAAAAATCTGTCATTGTTTGCCATAAAATTTTTCTCAGGTGTCAAATACCACAGTTTGGGTTTTTCAATGACTAGTTAAGGTTTTACATACTCAAAGGAAACATAAAATGAATTTGTGTCTTTCATAGGTCAGTGGATATGCCATTTGTGGATTATTTTCAGGTGCTTATAGACTCTGACACTTGTGAGTAGTACCCAAGACCCCAGTTTTTCTTGTTCTAATGGAGATACTTAACTTCAGGCAGATGAGTAGTCCCTTTGGCTTCAGTAAAATAAATTCCATACTTAGCTAAGCGTTACCATACAATGTCTTATGTGTTCAGGCTTTTCCTCCCCTGTAGTAGACAACTTATGGTAGCTCTACTCTGGGGGCAGCTTTGTCCCTAGGGATTCCTGCTCACCTACAGATCATACTATAGGCTTGCACACAACTTACATAAGTAATTACAGATGTACTTTTTATCATCAGATTAGAAAAGACCATCAGTTCTCCTAACTTAGTGAAATCTTTGCCACTGACTTGAGGCAGACAAGATTTCTGCTCTAGTAGATGCCAAATTAAGTGGTAATGCTCATTACTTCAGGTCAAGTGTTGTCTTTCCATTTTTAGCAGCCTTTAAAATACTGACTATCCTTGGCCACCTGCTTAATCAAAGCCAATTTCCTTTGGGAAAGGGCTTTGGTGGTTCACAAAGTTGCACTTTACCATTAACAATTCATTGATTTAACACCTCAAGGATAGATATAAACAAAGACATTTATTCTTTTAGCATGTTTGACTTGCACACGTCTTTCTCTAGCCCTGTTTCCCTGCAGAAGATGATGTACATTGTCTGATTGCCTGAGAATATGAATGACTTAGTGTGATTATTAGTCTGGTGGCAAAAAGCAGTCAAGACCTTTCCCAAGACCTCCATTTATAGCCTTCATTTGCATTCTTCTACAACGATAAGCAAATTCTACCATGGTTTATCGCTTCATTGACAAGTCACTTTAATTAAGCAGCCATGATAATTGCATTTTGTCCTGAAACTGCAGGAAAATACTTTCTAAGCAGTTAAAAGCTTTTGTGCTTAGGTAGGGGTTTTGGGTTTGTTTGTTTTCTTGTGGGTTTTTGTGGCAAATGTTTCCTGCAGGAAGGGTATTAAATGGTCACAATCAGACATAAACAAATAGTACAGGCCAGGCTCTGCAATCCTTGTTCCTACTGAACAGAACCTCAGGCTATGGAATAAACCATTGGATAGCAAACTAGTTTTATGTTATTAATCAGGATGAAAGAGTTACAGAGTTAGTGATAAGTGTAGCATCTTTGTTCTGACTTTGGGTTTTTGGTTCCTTTGTTCTACAAATCCAGTCAAGTTATAACACAGTATCCAAAAGCAAGTGTGAGCTCTGAGAGGCTCCAAGTGCATCACTCAGATCTGGAGGACCAGCAGGCTTATGCATGAACTTTGCTCCATCCTGAAAGAAATTTCCCAGCACCTTCTCAAGCCCCCAACCTCCTCCCTATTTCTGCCTGGGACACATCACTAAAATGGTTCTTGCTCATCTAATGAGTTTGGGTGTCTAACAAAGAACTGCAGCAGAGCATCAGGGGAAGGCAAGCTGGGAAAAGCAACTGAAACATGCTGTGTCAGCCCAGTGGAAGTAGCCTGGGGAAGTCTATAAAGCTGGGAGACTTGCTAGGCACAGCAAGAGGGTAATATATTAATATGTTCTCTGCTGTTCTCTGACACCCTGCTCGGTCCTGTGTTTATAGCTTGCTTCAACTCAGCTGCTCAACGAGGCTGTGGATGCCTTCTGCAAGGAGAAATCCTCAACGTGGGCAAAAAACCGTGTGGTTTTGGTAAACTTACTGGGGAGGAGAAAAAGAGAGAGAACGTTTTAATTAGCAGCAGGGGGTGAAACTGCCTAAAACTGAAGAAGTTTGTAGCTGCTAAAGGTTTGTAATAGAAACGGCCAGCAATTCCCCTGCTGAGGAGAAAACTCTGCCTACAAAGCTTTTAAGAGGAAAGAGAGAGGCCAAAATGAAGGGAAAACAATGAAAGGTTATATTAAAAAAAAAAAAAGCAGTGGTATGTACTGGCTCCTCCAAATACAGGAAAGAATCGGAGCGCTGGCTGCGTGAACTTCTAAATTAAAACAAGAGTTGCTCGCAGGACCCTTATGAACCGTAACTGCATCCGAGGCCTGTTCCGTGCTTTATGTTCCACATTGTTTGCCGCTTACCACTGCTGCAGGCAGGCCTTGAGAGGCCGCTTCTCCTCAGGCTACGGCATGAAAGGTGCCAAAAGTCTTACTCTGAATGACAGCTAGGGATTCTGGAGGAACTTGCAGGAACAAGAAAGTATTACTAGCAGAGAAAAGGGGAAAATGCAAAAGTGGAAATTGTATAAATTCAGATTTTATTGCGAGCCTGTGGCTAAGACCTCGGCCCAAGGAAAGATCAGATGGATCTACCCTGGTGCAAGTCAGTGATGCTGACCCTGAGAGTGCAGCACCCAGGGCTTTCTTCTATGTGACCATCCTTGTTATTTTTAGCAACACCCCATATTCTATCACCTTATCACTACCTGGCTTTTGTTTGCTGGGGTTTGGGATGAACTGAGCTTTAGAGTGTTTGATACACAGGGTTTTTTCCAAGAACACTGAATTCTTCCTAACTGTAGACATGACATTTCTTTATGACTTACAATCTATTAATTAACTGCAAGAGAGACACAAATCTTATAAAACAAAGGGTTTTTTTTTTCTTTGCAAGAAATTTGCATCAGAAAAAAGCACTGTATTTCTTACTTAGATTTTATTTCTTCTTAGGTTTTGGCAAATGCATTCGCAGAACGGATTTACACACCTACATAAGTTTAGCAAACATTTCTTTAAAAAACAATACTTAAAATATTTGAGAGAATTGTGGTAAAAGAAGTGGCTGTGAAGAAGTAGGGGAACTGCCCTGGTGTGTCTGCCCAGCGCCACTCTAGTCAGCAGACAGGCTGTTCTGTGCAGGGTTCTGGTGCTCAGGTTGAAACATGCCCTTAGTCACACTGAATTCAGCAGGTTGGACAGCATTTTCATGGAGAGCCACATGCTATCTGCTTACAGAGCCATCCCACCTTTGTCTCTTACACTATGTAGTAGTTACTCTGGGCCAGTGGCACTGTGCTGCTGCACAGACTCGGCATTTGGGGAAGAAAAAAAAAAAAATCTTTTTTTTGCTAGAGGGAAAAAAAAAGCAAGGAAACAATGATGCATCTCCACATGCCACACAGGAGGAGTCCCTGGAGCTCCCACCAGCTCGGGGTTTGACAGCCTGGGCTTTCCAGTGACTGAACTGGGACCTGGCGTGAGCCAGCTGTCGCTGTGCAGCCCACCTGTGGTTTGGCCATAGGAGCCTTGTCTTTCTCACCATGACTTTCTCCTTGTCAAACCACGATCTATCTCCATCCAAAAGCACACTCTCAAAAATAAGCCCTAACCCCCACCACAATTTGAGCAACAAAATATTTCTTGGATTATCTTAAATACTAAATTTTGTCCATGATGTGGCCTCTTGTTGATAAACAGAGGTGGAAGGAGCAAAAATACAAATAACAACCCCATTCACTTAACTCACAACAGCTCTACCTTAGGGTCTGCTGCTATTTACAGCCAGATTCTGGTCTTAAGAGGAGAGGGTTGTTAAAAGAAAGAAGAAAAACGTTTTTGTTTAGAACTCAAGTCAGAGCAAAAGCCTTTGGAGAACGCTGCAAGGGTGGAGATCAGATGATCTCTTTGTGTGTTTCTTCAGGAGGAAAAAGAAGTTATGCAATTCCAAGCTGTCATGTGGTATGGCAGCTGCTAAAGTTACTGCTAATTTTTATTAGAGCTGGCCAGAGCCAGAAAAAGGTCTGCTTTATAAGCAAGACCTTTTAAGAAGTAAACTAAATCTTCCTGAGCTAGGAGGCCTGCAGACTGAGAGAAGAAGAAAAAATAGCACTAAAAAGTTCTGCTTTTCTCCCCTCCCAAATGATTCAGGAAATGTTTCACTCTCCCTTCCTGTTGCTGTTTTCTTTCTCATATTCATCCAATCAATCAAACTTATATATGTAATATTTACTAGTTTTCTGCTCCAATTCCTGCCCAGCCCCAAAGGACCATTCACATGCACAATGTGTATGTGCTTTTATTCACCCAAGGAGGGAACGTGACCCTGGGCTACAGGCTTGAGCAAGGGGCTTGGACTGGATGATCTCCTGAGGTCCCCTCCAGCCTCAGCCATTTGGTGATCCTGTGGAACATTTAATGATTTTATTCTCTTTGTTAAGCTCAAAGATGGTACTTCAAAATTGCCAATGTCCTTGTGATAACTTAAACTGGATCCTGAGCCAGGCTTGAGCACCAAAGCTGTTGGCTGCTTTCAGTGCTGCTGTTATGTGGATGATGGCAAAAAATAAAGGCTAATATTTACTACACTAAAGAGACCAATCATGATTCTTCATATGTCATCTAATCTCAGTTTAAACAGGATTAGTGCTGTACTGCTGTTAAACAGAGCATCGAATTGAGCTGTGGATATTGTGCTGGGTTATGGATGGTAACTGTCAGTGTAAACGTGTACACAGAAGAGCCTGCTGGGGGGTAGGCTGGTTCTGAGTCAAGTCCTATAACAGAGGCTATAACAGAGTCCTATAGGTCAAGTCCTATAACAGAGGCTACATAAACTAATGATTTTAAAAAGTTTATTAATGCCAGGCCTCAGGACACTATTAGAAAGGGGCTTGCACCACCAAAAGTACTGGTTTCCATATTCAGATACTTTTTTTCCACCACCTCTTTCCACCGAGGTCCATATAGTGCATACTGTAAGGTGCAGATAAGATGCTCGCACCATTTGTGCTGTTTGGGAATTGTATGGCCCAGAGCACAGTAACCACCCGGTCTGTGACAAAAGGAACATCTCTGGTCATGTATGTGGGGGTGAGATGTGTCTGTACCATCTAGGGATCAACCCTTACAGCCTGTTTGTACCACACCGCCTTCCACTCATAACAGATCCTCAACTTTCCTTTTTGGATGCATTATTCCTCCACCCAGGCTTTAAAACCCAAATTCACTTTCAAGGTAAATTCCCTTGACAGATACAAGCTTCATTTAAAATGTTACACCATTATATGAGATCTGACATGATACAAATTTACTTTGGATACTACAATGCACGATAAAGTCTTAAAAGCAACTTAAAAATACCCCAACTTAAGTACTGTTCTCATTTAAAAGCCCCAGTGCTGAAGCAAAACAATTCTCCACCACTATTATTGTCAGCCCAGTACCGCTTGTATTTATGGGAGTCTAAAAATTTTACAAGTCCTGTAGTTGCACTTTGTAGCAGAACATAAAATAGTGAAGTTAGTAAAGTTATATTGTTTTAAAATTTATCAAAACCATGCATAAAGAAAAGAAGCAGCCAACAATGTGGGAATTAATTTCACGATGTTGATAAATTGTCACCTCTTAGTGTTTAAAGCACAAAACTGCAGTTCCTTGGGAGGAATTTTTCAGTACAAAGGATGAATTAATTAGGCAAAGGAAAAGCCTGATGTGTGGAATGAGAGCCTAATGCTGTTATTGCTGTGCAATTTGATATAGTGAATTTGATCAACTTCTAATCAAGTACCCTCATTTTCCGTGTTTTCCTGTTTTCAGTGTTTTATGTCACATCATAAATAATGTTTAGCAATTTTAGGAAAAAAATAACAAAACCACCCCCATGCCCATGTTGGAATACACTGCGTTCACTACCCAACAGCAGGACTTCATTTGACTTAGGCACTGCAAGTGCTGTTCATCAGAAGTGACTTGGCATCACAGTTTGCACTGGAACAGATTCCAGGATTTCAGTTCAGTTTCCGTATTTCGTGTGTGGGAAGCAGGAAGGGGAGCGCTGTGCAGAGAGCCCAGGCACTGCTGGCAGGCGGGTCTGCACGGCCCCCTCTTGCTCTGAAGAATAAACCCCACTGCTGGAATAAACCAGGCCTGAGCCACAGGCTCAGGAGTCAGGATCCCTGGGAAGATGCACGTGCCCTCACATGCTCAGTACTTCTCACATTTGCTGGACAAATCCCATTTTTAATTCCAAATGAAAAGTTATGCAAATTGTACTGAAGGGCATTCTGGGCAGCCAGGGCCTGAGCTTGCTCTTCTTGTCAGGGGCTGTGTGCTTCCTCTGTGTGCATCTTTCTGTACAGCTGGTGTGGTCAGGTACTGGATTAAGGATGATTGTGTCTGCCTTGTTACCATGGTGCAAAACAAATGTGCACAGAGTTGATGGGACATTCTGTGTTTCCTCTAAAAAGACTCAGTGCATTCAAGAATCTGAAAATAAAATCTAAGAGCTAATTGTAATGGTTTGGCTTCAGGTGGGGAAAACTGTGCAGATGATTTAAAATGCAAGTAATTGTACCACATGTGAAAGGAGATCAAATTGTCCCATTGCTATATGCTGTAGCAGCATCCCTTAAACAAAGTGTGTGTCTGTTGGAGTCTAACACATCCCTGCTTCACTACAGAGAATATGAAACAATGATTTTTTCACTTATTTGACAGAGTGATAATTCAGAACACCATATCTAGGTTTCTCAGGTGGTTTGTGTTTTCTCTGAGGCGTATGCCACTGCCAGGGGCTGATGTGCAGCACCACGAGTGCTCCCATACCCCCGGGCTGACACACCAGGCTTGTCCTCCAGTGCAGGACAGCTGTCCCACCACATCCCGCTCCAGGGAGGGAACCACCTCTCTTTGCACAGCCTGGCATGCCAAGCACCTCCCATAGCTGGCTTATCAAGGTGATTAGCATGGATGGAAAGGAGAAACACAGTGAGGGAGAAGGGACCAGGGATCTCACCAGCTATCCGAGCAGGCAACGCAGGAGAACTGAGTGAATCCCTTTCTTACTGTGAGCTTTGACAGGCCTAGAAATGATCAAAGTGCTTTGTGTTTCCTTTCCAAGTCCCGTTCCTTGTGGTACTAAACAAGTTAATAACTACACCAAAGAGAAAAGAATAACTTGGGGCAGGGCATGTGCTGTATTATTGGTGACTTTCACTGGGCTTTAAAGCACTATAAAATGCTATCTTATCAGTAGAATTTATCTCCCGCTTTTTCCATCTCATGAAAAGTTTGATGCAAGAAAGTCCAACCTGGAAAGTATATTCCTCATAATCACTTATTTTTCTTGAGAGTGCTTTCCCATTCAGCTGTGCAATTCCAACACGAACAGGAACAACACTATTTCACCCACAGGGACTGTGGATGCTACACCCCAGCCTGCCCAGCTGCCAAGCAGCAGCTGTGTGCCCACACGTAGCAGGGCTGTCAAAGGGTCTCCTTGGGGTACAGCTGTCTCTGGAGAATAGCATGTGAGAGCAATAGGGGCTGTGGGTTGCATCCAGGAGGAAAAGGGGAGCAGGGCTGTCAGGAGAAAATGCTGATGAAATGCCAAAGTGCAGCAGCAAAGTCTCAGATGAAACAGATGTTGTGGAAAGCTGAGCAGCTCTGGGAGCCGCTGCCAGGTTCAGTCCCCCCATGCAGGGCCCTTCTCCCAGGGCTTGGAGAAGACCCACCACTGGAAAAGCCTCCGAACATGGCTGATTCCCACAGCAAGCTCTAGGTTTATCCCGTCTCCAATTAACTTATAATGAGTAGATGCAAAACCAGAATGGCTCTGGTTACTCTGCACTTACGTGAGGAACAAGGACAAAACCCTACAATTAAACTGTTTTCTCCCCAAAGGCAGTGTGAGCAAGGCAGAGCTGCACGAGGGGTCCCTGTGTCTCCCAGTGTGCCTCGGGCACCCTGGCAGCACTTGTCTTCTTGACCCGAGCAAAAGATTTGTGCTGCTATCTGGAAAGCCTGTGCACAGATGTAACTGCAGCACCTTTCAAGGCCAGCAGTATCCCCCCTGATCCCAGCAGTGGTGGTTATCTCTCTCCTCTGCTTTGTGCACGCTTGTCATGCTCCCATCTCAAAAGCACTGAAGGTTCCATAGGATCGATTTTACATGAGCTACTGACTGGTGCAGGTTGTTTTCAAGCACGCTGTGTTAGCAAGGAAAGAGAGAGCACAGGGAGATGCAGAGCTGTAGGCAGGGGGGAAGGACGGGACAACACACAGACACTGTAATCCCATTAATTTAAGAAGTGTTACACATAAGGGATCTGTTCCTGAGTTGAGAGTGCTTTTTTTTTTTTTGGATAATTTAATTACTCCTTTTTCATTCAGCATGCCCTTGAGAGCAATATTTTAAGCTTCCACAGATTCAAAATGCCCACACTTCACTTAAGGTCAACCTGCTGTAGGCTTCTATTAAAGAGAAGACAGACTGCCATGGTGCAGAAATTTGAGGGGAACTCACACACGACCTTTCCAGGAGTTGCAGCATGAAATGTGCCTGTAACTTGAGCTCTGCAGCCAGCTCATCAGTGAAGAGGCAGAGACCGTAGGTCCAAAACCAACACTGCTTGCTTCATTTGTAACACGCATATTTTTCATCCCATCTAACTTCATAGGAAGGGCAATTTTACAGTATTTAGTGTAAAAATCCTGTTGTACCTCTTTGGTTCGTTCTCTTTTTGCAGTCTGGCTCATCCCCTTGCTTCCCCACCGCCCCTGCTTAGGCTGTACTGCTGGTATGGAATCAGACAAATAAATTTATGAGAGGATAAAACACAGCGATAACCAAAGCTGCCTGTTTTCACTTACATTTCCCTCCTGGGGTTATTATTCCCTTTAGGCTGAGCTGTGGGATCCATGTTTTAGCACAGGCACTACTCTGCTTTGTACGATGCCATTAACAGATACGGACAAAGGGCTTGGAAAGTTTTCTAGCAGTATAAAGCTAGAGCTGACTCTGCTCTAGCTGCACTCCCTGCCCCGTTGTGTTCACTCTCCACAAATACTCTCATGTGCTTGCGTGTCCTGGCAGGATCTTCAACAGCCAATTTTAAGTCACTGCCTGAAAATGTTTTTCTTCTAGAAAATTAATTCCTAAGTGCCTGTAGCTGGACAGTAAATCTTGCTTGCAGTGCTGAACTCTTCCATTCATGACAATGGAAAAATTCTGTTTTATCAGTACACTCAGTGGAGTTCAGCAGTGAGTTTCCTGGAAGTAGCTGTAGGCGTGGGGTTATTCTGCTAGAGCTGGCGTGATTTTAAGAAGTGCTCACCAGTAAATAAGGAATTAAAGGTTGTGTTCAGTTAATAATTTTATTTACTGATTATCTGCAGAAGTGTCCTATGAGCTGTCTGTGAGTGGCAATAAGTGCGGCAGGGTGCGCAGGGCAGGGACAACTGCATTCCAGCAAGAAAACCAGACTGGCAACACACTGAACCCTTTCAGCCCAAAGACTCACTCTGTGGAAAAACTAGACCCCACCACACACCAGCAGACCACACGAAATGCTTCTTCATTTATTCCATCACTCGGTGTTAGAGCCATCTGCCCCTCAGCAGCAGATCTTCCTCAGCGTATGCCATGCGCTTGCCAGAGCATCCTTTCTTGCCCTTCTTGCATGCCTGATGTATTTTCTCTGTGCTGATTTGCCCTTTCAGAGGCTGTGTTGTTATCACAGCTCCCAAAGAAGTTTTGCTGAGAGGCATGTGAGCAGAAAGCAGCTCTGGCAAAGCAGCACCCGTGCTGCAGCGTGAACAGGGAGCCCACAGCAAACTGAGTGCTGGTTGTACATGTACTGGAGAAGAAGATTAGCTAAAAAGTTTCATTGTTCTTTATGTGTAATCTGTGAAGAAATCCACGTAATAGAAAAGCAGCCTGTAATTTGTAGCAAATGAGTGTGCTTTGGGGAAAATCAATCAAATGCACTAAGACGTGTTCTCAACTCCTAAACTAATGATCCTTCCTGTGAGCAGCATGAAACACCAGGCAAGTCCCAGGTGGCATAAATCCTCAAGGTTTCAGCGGAGCTGTGACAGTTTATACTACCTCAACAGTACCCTAATTGTGCTTAAAACTTTTTAAGGTGGCAAGCAGTCAGTGTTTCAAAAGCCTCCTTCTTTCTAAGCAGTCCTGAAGCTAGACAAACAAGTTTACCAGCTAGTGAGAAGAGAACGCCATATTCAATTCATAATCTTTCAGAGCTGATGTGCTTAAAAATAAAAGCTCTGAAAATCAAATTTTGTCTTAAGAAATGCCAAGCAGCTGTGTAGTGGAGGCATTCACAGCTGGGACTTGAACCAACTTCTGTTAAGGGACGAAATTAGGACTGTTCTGTTACCCTGACAAAAGTGGATGTATGACAATAGCAATTCCTTTGCATAAAAATCAATAGTTTCAGCATGGTTTTAACATGGCGATTTGCTATGGAACATCTCAACAATAATTCAGTGCATCCCCAGGACTGCATTAAGTCAGCTGCTTGGTTTGCATGTGCAAGGACAGAACTGCAGGAGAACCACACAGTCAAACCTGAGGAAATTTCACAGTATCATTTATTCCTCGCTTCTACAGTAACTGCGAAAGATCTCAGAACAGGTCTAGGTAAGAAGCATTGGTTTACAAACAGCACTTATATACAAAGGGCCAAAACCCACTTATTTCAGAAAGTTCAAGACAATTCTTATACCTGATCAGCTTCTTTGCATTTAACCTTCTAAAAGATGCAGTACAGGAAATCCAGTTACAAACTACGTAAGGGAAATACATTCAAAAATTGTCTCTTGACATAATTCAAAGTTTATCTCTGTATCAGTTTGTCAGAGGATAGAGTTTGCAAGCAAATATCAATGTAACAACATATTTGCTCTCAGTTAGAATGAGTACTCTGTGAGTGTGTATTTTACACTGCCTAATCCCTGCTTGGTCCTTACAAATGTTGTGACAGTTGGGAAGCTGAGAAATAACACTCTTATTTAACATGTGCTCCAGGACACATCCACCAGAAGATCCACAGCAAAGGAGCATTTTCCAAAAGGAAATCATATCATTGATGTTTTAGTTCATTGTAAATTCTCTGTCATGGGTGCTGGAATTAATTTTGGAGATGATGTGCTCAGCAGCTTATACTGGCATGAGGGTTCTTTGTGGAAAAGTCAATTTAAATTCATGCTGGTGATGACATTTCAGACCAACTGAAAGGTTATGAAAGAGTTTGCCTCTAGAAGGACACTATTACTGGACATCACCTAATTTTCAGCTAGATCTTTATAGGGTATTTCAGTTACCTCAGATGCCTTGGTGCAGGAGGTATCCCCTTTTTGCCTGAGCCCAGGCTAGGGCTAGATATAGTGCTCAAAAAATAGATTGCACAGGATGAAACAGTTCCTCTTGGGAGCTGGTATCCACACTGTGTGTATTTTGAGGGCTTGAGTCTGATCCTGTGAACTTGATGCCTGTAGTGGCTGGGGTGCATTAAATGAATTCATTTTCTAACAGTTAGCACACTTGAAGACTACTCCACAATGGGAATCAAGCAGGGCACCACTTGGAGTCTTGCTTCATCCGCAGGACCCTCCCAACCCAAACACTGATGCTGACATGTATGTACCCAAAGTCAGCTGTTGGGAAACAATGTGCTGAACTTTCATCAGGGTTTTGTACATATTTAGAGGTGAGAAGAGTGAAGGTGAAAATGAGTTTGTGGGCAGCACAAGAAGGGTTATTAACACATGGGTTCCCTTGGTGCGTTATAAACACAACAAAGGGCTCTAGTGTCTTTATTCTGGGGTTTTCTCTTAGGTGAAAATGTCAGTGGAACAGTGGCAAAGACCCTGCACAAACACTGCTCATATAGGTGAGACATGGCCAAGAGGTGCAGCAGGAAAGCTGGCCCAGCCCGTCCCCCTCTGCTCTTCCCAGCTTCTCGGTGTGCGTCCCCCATCACAGTACGCAGGTGCTTAGCCTGACCCATGCTAATGCTGCCAAATGCTAAACTTGTGGAGAGATGCAGAAGTAAGAAGGGAGTGAAAAACAACTAAGCAGTAAGGAGGAAGGTCCCTGGTAAGAGCGAGCAGATGCTGCAGAGCCCGCAGAGGTCAGCTGCCCCTGTCCCTGTGCCCTGAGTGAGGGTGACTTCTTCAGACAAGTGCTGTGTGACTGCAGTTACAGACTGAGTTACAGTGCTGACACTCGAGGAGACTCCAACATTTCCTAACGTTGGCATATTTGACTTCCCAAAGTTTTGGTTTTCATACAGTTGTTTGGTTTATGGGGCTACGGACTACTTCAGAAACGGATGTCAGCTTTCCAAATATGCTTTGGGGAAATACACGCTTCTGGGAAAATTTTCAGTTCCAACCAAATTGCATAGTTCTCACAAAATTGCCCAGGCCTTTTTGCAATCATGTTACATCATATATATAGTTTAAGCAAATCTGGAACATTTCACAGCTCAGCTTCTTATCTTTTCATAGTTCTGCTACTGTGGCTCCACTCTTTCCCATACGAAGAAACTTAATTAATACTTTATATCCTTACTAAATTGTGAATACAACTTACCATAACGGTACAGGGAATAGCAAATACACATTGTCCCCTGCCAACAGAAAATCCTTAACAGCTGTTTATTGCTCATTTGCAAAACATAAGAGCAATGGAATTCCATTACTTAGAGAAACTGGCTGTTCCATGATATCCTTGGCAACAAAGACCGCACTTATCTTTTTGAACAATAGACTCTCAAAGTTTCTCCAGCCTACAAAAATAAGACAGTGAAGAATACTTTTTCTTAACTGTAAAATACTAAACAATGGGAACTGACTCACGATCGGCTCCATTTTGTTTCATGAAAACTAACCTTTTTTCTTTCTCTCTCTCTCTCTCCCCCCCAAAAAAGAAACCTGCTCGCTGCAAGTGGCGAGAAACATTTTAAGCAACCATCTCTTTCACAGGAAGGACTTTTTATTGAGGTCAAGACTTTGGCAAAATGAGAAGAAATTCAGACTGCAAGCTGAGTAATAGAAGAACTTAGAAAGAAGACTGAGTTATTTAATTTTATAATAAACGGTACAGAAATTGCAGAGCAGATTTTTTTCCAACTGTTCAAAACTTGGTCTTAAATACCAAGAAAAATAAAACCACGGTTTACACCACAGATATTTCACATATGGTTTTAACTAAATAACTTACAAGTTTCCAATAGCTTTAAAAAAAAAAATCTACGGCATACCAGATAGATGCTAGCTCCTCAGAAAGTCAGGACATGCACATACCATCCATACTCCGGCTTCTATATTTAGGTAAGAACCATACGTGAAGCCCTGAAGGTCAGCACTGAATCAAGTCAAGCATATTTTAACAGACATGTCTTCTCGACGGTATTTACCACGGCACATTTCTCCTAAACCCACACCAAACATCGCGCCATCTGAGGACCTGAGATGGAACCTGCACTATTAGAAGAGATTAGAGAGTGTATTCACGTACCTCAATAATCCTGTCATGGATCTGCAGCCCTCCTTCCTTAGCAGCAGGCCCCGTTTCAACTATTTTCGATACAAAAATTCCTTCACTGGATGAACCGTCTTGATTGTCCTTTGAGGATGAAAAGAAAAATACACTATTGCACAGTGAACTAACTCTTAATTTGCCCTCAGCTAGAACTCGTCTGTGTTACAGCGGTGCATTTAACTTGAAAGAAATATTCTAATTAATGTCTTAATATGAGAATATATCTATAATGAGAACACCCGATACTCCCATGTTGAAATGTGAAACATCCAGGAATGGACTTCCATTAGCTACATTAGTTGCATGATAATAATTCTCCTCTGTCTTGGGCCAGCTCAGCACTAATTGTCCTTACAATTCCTCTTAATGTAAAATCCAGTGATATGGCAGCCTGCTCACACATCAAACATAACACAACACTGCATTTTTATTTGTCGTTGCACAGCACTTCTTCCTCTGGAGGCTTGAAAATAAAACCAAGTTATACCTAACAAGGGATTTTCAAATTCCTGTGTGTCATGTCACCAGCCTCTATCAGTGCAGAACGATGGCTCAGAAAACTGAAACACTCTTAACTATAAAGAAAGAACAACTTTCAAGTGAGTTTACTGGGAATAAATTGTGATTAATGTCAGATTTCCGAGCGGCCAAGAAGTAGTTCTGAATACTTTCTAAATTACTAGGACAAGGTATAATCCACTCCTTGATCTAATTAAAGTCATATGCAGCAGCTCTGGCCAACAAGCATCCAGAAAAAATACATTAGTGAGTGTATGGTGCAGGAAACATCTGGTGAAGTCATAGAATTCAAAAGTAGGTTGTTGAAGTTACATCCCTCCACCTGCACAGAGGGCTGCTTAATCTCTGGTGGAAAGGGGAGTAAATAACGTTTTCTTAATGGACTGTACAGGGCCTAAAGCTGCGGGCCCTGAACTCCTGTGACACCTGAGCAGAGATACCACGGGTGTCACCAGTTTGGGAGTGACACCGCACCAGTAACAGTGTTGCCAGCTGTGACAATGTGCAAGAATAAACACATTGTGAGAGAAAAGACGGTGTACTTCATAGACATCCAATACAAATCTGAATCTAAGATTTGCTCTGAAGGAATCCCAAGAGTACCAAAGGCTTGTCAGCAGCATTTTTCCTTTAAGTGTTGACCTACATGCTTTTCCCAACTGGAAAGGGCAAACATATTTTAACAATTAACATACCACGCATGGTCGGCCACCAATAATATTAAATCCAAGGGAGCCGGAGTCACGATGAAGGATGAGAGTCAGTGCTTTAGTTTCTTCACCCTACAAAGAACAGATAAACACATTCAAAACACTGGCATGTAGGATAGATGCAGGTTTGTTGAGTTGATTTCTTATTCTTTTTCCCCCTTGTAGGTTAGAGAAAAACATTTAGACCAACTTTGCAGGAGCAAAGCCAGCAGCTCGCAGCCTCCACGCTGCGGATGCCCCAGCGCTCCCCAGCAGCGCTCCTCTGTGAAACCCTCCCTGTAAGATTTACGCCTACTTTTTATTCAGACCTTCAGTCAGACACTTAACAGCAACACAAGATATTTATATGCAATACCAGTTCCTGCAACTGCTTGACCTAGTCATACATGATGTGTTATGTACAATATCCCATGTTTCCAGTAGTCAAATTCGACTTTTCCAATGCTTGGGGGTGACTGAACCTCAGGACTGCATTTTTATGTTGCTTCTCTCTAGTGCTAGCTACATGACATTGCGTTGAACAGTATCAAGCACGAAGCATTACACAACTGCAAGTCTCTGGAGAGTTTCAGAAAACAGCATTAAACAAAACTGCTACGAATTTTGTGAAAGGAGGAGGATGCCAGTCTCCATTCCCAGTGCCTGCCATGAGGAATTCTTTTCTTTGGAACTTTAACATGAGCAAAATGGAAATCAGTCATTATATAAAATTGTTATGTTAATTCCCTGAAATATGAAATTCTGCAGGGACACTTGTCTGATAGGAAAAAACACCCCATTACAACAAGGATAGACTGGGTGGACCTGTAGTATGAGGGGACTGTGTAAACATCATCTGTCATCCTGTCCTCTTAGCCCAGCTCGTTTCGAACTCCAGCCACAAACTCATTCGCTATGTCCTTTAGGTCACAGTGATGCTACTGAGGCTTATTAACTTTGATTAAGACAAAAGTAAGGGCATGTACTCACAAAGACGACTAAATCCTCCTGATGTACTAACTTCAATCTCAGTCAAGTGGCTGTTATTTACAGCACACTGCTACCAAACTCTCCCAACAGCCAGCTGAGCACTACAAAAAGCCACCTGAAGAACTATTTTTCTCCAGAAATCAGAACAGCGTTGTGCATCTACAAACCCTGCTACCTCCATGATCTTTTTCTTTGTTTTATCCAAAGGGTGAAAAAGTTATGAACACAAAAAAACTTGAGGAAGTTATCTGACAAGTCTGGTTTTCATAACCAATTAATGACAAAAATTACAACAGTTATGTTGTAATTCGATGCAGATGGTTTTAGTTTGTGCATTTTTTCTTCTAACATGTCAATTTGAAGTTGTCAATCAAATATGAATGTCTATTAAACTCATTAAAAAAATGTCAGAGTAATCCTGGATTACTGAATTACTCCTACAGATTTGGGGATGATAACAAAGCCCAGTTCCCCGCCAGTGTAAACTGGCAGAGCTCCACTGGCCGCAGGCTCAGAGCTCCACCACGGGGAAACTGCACCAACACACTCCACCTGAAACTTGGGATGACAATTTTCACATCATTTTGTGATCATTATCTCTCCTGCAAGTCAAATAGTAAATAGACTTGGACGTGATCCAGAGAAACATGAATAAACCCCGATGGATTTTATTTGAATTTGCCTACGCTCTGCATCAGTGAGAATCAGGTACCCAGAAGAGGCCTGAGAAACAAAGCACAGGCTATTTCCCTGCAAGTCTTCAGACCCAGGGATCAAGCAGCAACAAATTTCCAGTCCTGTGAGACCGCTTTCAGGAACTGCTGATTCAGGGTATAAAAGACAAGGGCACGCTATCGGCACTGTTTACTTCCCCTATTATGGCTTTTTAGGAAGGCAAATCAATTGGAACAATCAAGAAACAATTACAGCATTGCTCTCAAGGCACTTTCCATAATTGAAGTTGAATGTTTTCATTAAAGCCTCCTTTATATGCCTATGATTTGATGCCTACCAGAACAGGTATTCAAGCAGGTGGATTTGAATAAATCAAAAGCTATGGAGGGAAAACCCCCAACCTAATGCAGTTTTCTGTACTGTCCAGCCAGTTCTGATGGATTTGTACAGTGTCTCCATCTTTTCCATAGCACCAGAGTTTCACTACAGAGCACAACCTACAACCCCCCCGCTCTCTCTGTGGAACTGCCCAGCATGCTGCTATTGCAGATTCACATCTTAAAAATTTCTTTCACAATCTTCTTCCCTTCCTAAGGAAGCCACCATGCAAATGGTTTTTCCAGGGCTCTGCCTTTCTCTTCCCCTCTAGCATGTCTTGCGTTCCAGTGAAACAATCATTAAATGGTGAGGTAACGGTAGAAATGTGGTGGCCAGCATCCAGCCCTGCCCCATCATCTGTTTCGGCAGCAGACCTGATGGTTGCTGCCATGGTGTATTCCCACAGCTGAACAGAGCTCTTAAACATAATTCTTGAAATTACTGTACTTCCCAGCTGAGTATTGTGGCTCTAATAGGCTGCCTTTCCCTTTAGATATTGGAAGACTCTAATTTCTTTGGTGGTGCCGTGGCTAAGAAGGTCTGTCTTTGTTACAGGAAGCACTCAGCTCCTTGTTTATGGTGAAAGGGCGGCCAGGACCAGCCCAGCGGATGTTGCTTGGGAGCAGCCTGAGAAAAAAACCAACACAACTTGTTTTAAAGGACTTCAGCTGGCTTTTATAGAATTAAAACTTGTGTTACGACCTCCACTGAGGCATTAAACCAGAGGTCCTGGATACCAGGTCATGAACTGGTTCCTGTATGTTGTACATCTACTGGAAGTCCATCCCTGCCTTCTGTCCTCAAGGCAGCAAAAGGGCTTCCACCAGCTGCTGCTGCTTCACCCTTACTCCTTTCTTCTCAGAGGACTTTGAGGGCTGTGTACATAAAGGAACAACCAGATCACCTTATCAATAGGTGTGAACAGTGGTATGTTTCAGCACGGATTAAGTGCTGTTTAAATAGTATGAGGTTTTTTCTTGGTTATTTAGACTTTGATGTTTCAGGACTGACATGTTTGATCAAAGGAAATACTAATTCTGAGTAAGACACACCACCTTCCCTACCACACCCTATGTGTTCCCTTCGTGACTAAGGGGATGAGAAAGAATACACGTGGAAAACAACTGGAGTCACTTAAGGCATGTCTATCTAAGGAGCTTACAACATTGGGAGATATTTACAGATGAATGTGTGTATAGAATCTGTATTTTATGTATATCTCCTCTCAGTATAGATCTGTGCTAAGGCAAAACCAGACCTGGGGCTCCAAAGCTGCTGAAAAAGTTTGCCCCAGCCAAAAGACTGGAGTCTTTTGGGTCTTTCATGAATAATCTAATGTCCCCCAGTATCATATTTCTCTTTTAATGGAGCATTTAAGCTGAGCTATAAGTGGGCATTTCTTCTCTTTTGACTAGATGTATCATCTGATTTCTGCTAGATCGGTTCTACACCCATAGCACCAAGCAACCATTGGGCAGGGGAGGCAAAGATTCCTCTTCTTCATCTACTGAGAAGCCAGAACATCCAACAGTAAGTTCTGCAATCACCATCCAATCTACAAACCTGGTTTGGTAGCACTAGGGCTACTTCTGTTTTAATGCAGACCAATCAATGACATTTTAGTAAAAAATAATTGAAGTATGAATAAAAATAATAATTAAATAATGCCAGCAATGGCGCTGCACGCTTTGAATATGCCATTGCTTCTGAAATGGCAATGTTATTCTGTGTTATCATACAAGTAATCCACGTGTTCAGGGCCCTAATCCTTAGGCAAATACGTATGCGCTGCTGCGTTACGATCTGCATCGTGCACTGCATGGTTTATGTTGGCATCTCTGAGAAAATAACCCCAGAATAAAAATTTGGAAGCACGCCACAGCCCCAAATTGGTAAAGCATCCCCTGCAGTAGGTGACTACCATGGGTCTTTTAAAAAACCCTCTCTCCCCTGCACAAAGATGCAAGTTTCCCGATTGTAGCTCTTTGGGAGCTGGGCAGGCTAAAGCTGTTAGTGTTGGAAAGCTGCCCAAAATGCTGTGAAAGACATGGAATTGATTGACCGCTAGCCCACAAGTCTGTGGTGACATGACACCTTCCAGCTTTCTTCAGATTAGTCTCTGCTTCAGAAAACTGTATAACAGCCTTTTGTAACAGAGCTGAAAACCAGCACAGTCGTCTCAGCCAGCTGTATCCATAAATTTGATAAAAAGTATTGCTGGAAACTCAGTACCACGCACATTTACAACTACTGGAAGCAGCACATTTCATGCTAATACACTTTACAGAGCTGAATAATGCAAGAACTGCACTAGCCACAAAGAAATGGAGGAGGGACAGTGTGTGCTGTTTGCATCAGATCAGGGACGAGGACACAGAGGTTCAGCAAGACAGTTTCCAACAGCAGGACAGTACACAAGGCTTTGCTATCATCAGCAATGCCAGAGGGAGCAGAGGCAGCTGCGTGCGAGGCTGTGGGAGCAGAAAGCTCTGCAGCATGCCATTGCAAAGTACAGGGGCTGTAGGAAAAGGAGACAGAAGGGAACTGTCCTGAGCCTGGACATGAATACGAATGCCCCCTGATTTATTTGAAGTTTTTCTAAGATTTTAACCAGCATTGCAACCGGTAGTGCCAGAGGCTAAACCAGTCCACTCAGTACAAGAACACTCTGTGTTTTGAGTTAGCCAAAACACTGGTGGGTTGTTTTGCTCTGGATATCTCCAAAGGAAAAGAAGAAAGAAAAGAGAAAACTAAAAAGTAAAACTAACATTAAGTTTTGTTTCCTTTACACAGCTTTCCAAATCTCAACATTACCAAAAGTGTGAATACAGATGTTTGACAGTTTTGAACAGTTTAATACCACTCTGTCTGGGGTAGCACGTTCCAGGTCAGGGAGAGAACTCTGGATGTGTTCATTTAAAAGATAATTGGCTTCTAGGGCTTCCCTCACTGGGGAGCCTCGCTCCAATTAAAACTGAGGGATTGTCCTACGGTCTAATTCTGAGGAGTTGAGTCAAGTTAATTTTTCTCCTCCTAAACTGAGATTTCAAAGAACTCCGTGTGACTCTGAAAAAAATAAATGTAAGTACAATGCAGACGTCTTGTATTTGGACATGGATGTTACAAAGCTGATGGCTTCGAACCATGAAATAGCTGGCAGGATGTCTGCGCTGTGTAATAGTTAATCCTAAAGACGGCATTTTGTAGGAAGCCATGTTCTGGGATGCTAGGTGAGCTAAGGGTCTGGAAAGCATTGGGTCGCAACAGCCCCTTCTGATTTGCTCCACTTCATGTTACTCCTGGGAGTCGGTTTCTGGTGGTTTAATACCGTTTCCAGTTTGTCTGCAATCTCTTTAGAGGTTTCTTAAGGGAGAGCACCAACAAAAAAAGAGGACTAATACTGTGACCGTGGTATTTTGATGGGCGAGTTGCCATGCAGGGTCCAGATACGATCGTTGGCCACGTTAGAAAATAATTATATATGTGGGAACCGGTACATGGCGGCTGTTAAAGGCCAAAGCTCGGTACTTCTAAGGCTCGGGCGGCGCCCCGGGAGAAGTCCCGCTCAGAGGGCGGCCGGCCCGCCGCACGCCCGACCACGGGGCTCCGCCGGTCTCCAGAAACCCAAGCCCGTTGCTGAGGGGCGCCTGGAGAAGGCGGGGGCCGGGACCACCGCGGCTCCCTCTCCCCGCGAGCGGGCAAACCTCTCACGCCGCCGCCGGACCCCACCCCCCTCCCGCTCCCCTTACCTTGCCGGGGGAGGCGGCGCGGGCGCGGGCCAGGGCGTCGAGGCGGGCACTGTACTGCGTGAAGCGCTTCTGGTATCGCAGCGCCGTCACCTGCAGCTCCAGCTGCGCCGCCGCCAGTCGCGACAGCAGCGACTGCTCCCGCTTACCGGCGCGCAGCGCCTCCTTCTTCAGCGCCTTCTCCAGCGCCGCCGCCCGCGCCTGCAGCGCGGCGCCGTGGGCGCGCAGGGCCCGTAGACAGCCGTGGCCGCCGGCGCGGCGCTCGCCGTGGGTGAGCATCAAGCCGCAGCCCTGTTCGCAGAGGCCGGCGGGCCGCGCCTCGCAGCGCTCCCGCATGTGCGCTTCCACGTCGCGGAGGTTAAGCACCTGGCGGCACCCGCGGTTGCGGCACTTGGCGGGGGAGAAGTCGCAGGTCTCGGCGTGCTCTCCCAGGTGTTGCAGGGGTACCACGGCCTCACAGCCCCGCGCGTGGTTATCGCACTTGATGTCCAGCTTCAGGATGAGGCTCTTCAGGGGCAGGACGTGGTTGAGCTCCTTGGTGGAGATGCGCTGGCATTTCACGGGGCAGCTGCCCTGCTGCACCACCCAGGGCAGCACGCAGCCGGCGCAGAAGACGTGGCCGCAGGGGGTGGTCAGCGGGTCCTCCAAAACTTTGTTGCACAGATTGCATTTGAAGTCGGGATCCACGTCCCCGTTGAAGCGATCCAGCTCGAACCCCATCCTCCTCCCGCTTTGCCAGAAACAGGCGAAAAAGAAAAAAAAAAAAAAAGAGAAAAGCCCAAGTAACCCAAGTGCGGGGACGGGACGGGGACAGAAGTAAGCGAGTATGGAGCGGCTACCCCCGCCCCCTGAGAGTTGGCTCCGGCCCCGAGCCCAGCCCGCCGCGGTGCCGGGAAGCCGCCGCAGCCTCCGCGTCCCGGCCGCTCATGGGGCGCCGCCGGCCCGTCCACCCGCCCGCCTACCCCAGAGCTCCTCGCCTGCCGCCGCCGCGGGCCGCTCTCCCCGCCGCCGCCTGCGCAGAGCGCCGCCGCGCTGCCCGCCCCGCCCCGCCCCGGCCCGGGCCCGCCCACGCGGGACGCCCCGGGGGTCCCCTCGCTGGTCAGCGGCGCAGCGAGGGACAAGGGTGCCTTTGTTTGGGGAGAGGAGGTCGGGGGGCCGGGTGGGTCTCGGTCTGTGGCGTGTGCCGTGTCCCCTCTCACCCCCGTCCGCCGCGCGGTGGCAGGTAACCGGGAGCCCGCGGAACGGGGCAGCGTGCGAGGCGTGTCCGAGGGGATCGCTGCGGGAGGGATGCGGAGGGAAAGGGGACGGTGGCGGGGAAGCGGTGGCAGAGGAGGGGAGCGGGAGGGCGAGGGACCAGGGGCGGGCAGCGGGAGGGCAGGGTCGCGGCGGGGCGTGACGAGGCGAGGCGAGGTGAGGCGAGGGAGGAGAGAAACTGTCGCTGCGTTTAACGCCCAACTGGGAGTGAACGGGGCGGCTCCCTCAGAGGGACCCGGGGCGTTTGCCTGGGAAAGGGTCCTCGGCGAGGTGCTGGCAGCTCGGGCCGCGCGGGGCTGTGGCGGGCGGGAGGCCGTGCGCCCACCTGAGGCGAGGTGCGGGCAGGGCGCCACACCAGCGCTGCCCGTCCCCTCCTGCGTTGCTCTGAGCGTCCCGCGGTGGCACTCGGGGCTCGGCGAGGCCGATGGAAAGGTTCCCGCCATGAATATCTTGTTTCTGCCCGGAGATGATTTAAAACCGCTCCAGAATACTCTCTGGAAAGCCAGCCGGACCACACCTGAAGCACCAGACGTAGCATGAGGCAAAACCAATTTCTCCTACAAGGCAGATACTGAAGCACTGGAAAAGGCAATAAAAGAGCACAGCTTTGTTCATCGTGGATGTGGAGCAGAATTCTCATAACCACGTACCGGCTCAGTCGTTCTTTTCACGAGTTTTGCTTTTATGGCAAAGTGGAAACCCAACTAGAAAACTTCAGTTTCAAATGACCTTCAGTGTGTGCCTATTACATCGTGGTGAAATGATTTTCTGAACGTCTGTGATGATTATTTCCCTGTTAGTGACCTTTAGAAGGTAACAGACCAGTGGTTACACAACTATGCTTCCAATGCACTCTCAGGCGAGTTCTTAGTATTATGGGTTTTGCTCTTCAGATATGAATTCCACCTGTAGTGCTCATTTCATTCTAATCAGTGTTCCGTAAAGCTGAAGGTTGCTTTTGGCTGTATATGTTGCCCTGCTGCATTGCATATTTAGGGTAATGTACCTAGCTTAGGAATCTTTTACAGATCTGTTCCTTTAAAGAAAAGAAACAGTAACACAGGACCATGCCTGTAGGTTTTCTGTTAACTGCATCTGAAGGTCCCGCACAGTCCAGGGCTGTGGTGATAAAGTTTAATACATACATGTATATTACTGACTTCCTCAATGTTCCATTTGATTGGTAGTAGTGATTCCCATTCCTTTCTTCTTGTGCTTCACTACCTTTTTCCTCTTCCACTTTTCCCTATGTCTGCTGCCACAGGACCCTTCTTCTCACCAGCCTCTTACAGTTTCCCTCGCTGCAATGCTGCATTTCCTTCCTCCCTCCAACCACCTGGACCACCAGCCATGTGCTCAGCTGATTCTCTGTGCTTAGCTGATTCTCTGTGCTTCATGTGACGTTGGTACCCTGTTGTTTCATGGTTTGTCACAAAAGCTCAGATAGCTGCTGCTACTTACAGCATCTGTTCCTTTCCATGGGCATCTTATCTGAAATAAAACTTCAGGCTATGTGGTTTGGGGACACACTCAGTACAAACATGTGACTTGAGTGTAGGTGTTGGTCTCGTTGGTGTTAGCTGCTGTATCAGTCCTCGTCTGATGGGGAAATCCACCAGTGCAACTATTTCTCCATAGGCTGTTTTAAGATAACTGCTCTAAATTGGCGCCCCATATGACCACCGTCTTGTGACCTTCTTTACTGGAGTTTATAAACCACCTCCTGAATTTAGGATGGTTGTAAATAGAAATACGTTACTTCCTTCAGCCATAGCTCTAGCAGTTTTGGTTTAGTATTTCAAAGTTGTCCCTACAGGATACTGGAGGCCGTTCCTGTTGAAGCCAGAGGCAGAGCTTTCATTGATTTCATCGAGTGACGTCGGTGCCAGGTTCCTTAGGCTATTTGAAACTATACAAATATTTGGATGGAAAATACGGGCAAGACCTTGAATAACATTTTCATTTGGAGTCATGGCTAGGCAGATGGTGTGCCGAATTCTGCCACATACTTTAATGTGACATTTATGTAGGAATAGATACTTTATAAATTAAAACTTCTGGGGGGCACAGCAGTCTTGCTTTTAGACAACGGTTTGGAGAACTGATGGGGAATTGGAAGTTCCCTGCTGCCATTATCCATGGGAGAAGGCACAAATGGAGCTTTCCTTACAGGAGACACTTACTTTGGAGGTCTCTCTTGAAAAAAGCAGCTTTGCAATGTGAGCCTTTAATGTTATTTTCAAAGACTGAGGTTTGAAACTGAAAAGAGGTTTGTTTTCCAGTGTACAGCCACCAGTGCTGACATTACATTGCCACAGCTAAGGAAGGTCATTTTTATTTAGTCAGATCTCTGTCATTGGAGTTAATGCACTGGAGTGGGACTGGTACTGAACTCTTTGGGCTCTGTCATTATTTAATTGTGCCGTCCTCATAAGATGGGTGGGGGCATGTTGGTTTTACTTTGGGATGCAGCACAGACACAATTCCAGCTCTAATAGCTCTGCAAAACTATTTTTTTGTGGCAGGTTTCGTTCAGTCTGGTTTTTGTTTGGGTTTTTTTTCCTGCTGCTCTGGTTTCCAGTCTCCCAGAAAAATCAAATGCAACTCACCTTCATTTGCCTTTTGTTTGCAGAGGTTAGCATCATTTTACACTTGATTATGAGATCTTTGCAAGAAACCTGATTTTTTTTTTTTACATCAGTTTGTCTTAAAAAAAAGCAGAAACCATGAGGTAATGAGAGTAGGAATCGAATCCCTCTCCCCAGCAATCATCTGTGTGGTTCTTCTGCCTTATTTGATTCTGACAGATCTCCTGAGGTTAATGGGATGTGTCCAACATAACGTGGGCTTCCCCAGGCGCTTGGTTCATGAATTGGAGCCTTCTGGAAACTGAAACTCACAGTGGTCCTAAGCATATTTAAAACGTGTTTAGAATGTGTGCAGTATATTTAAAATGTATCGAAAATGTCAAGATCTTCTCCACATTCTGTTCATTGCTGAGCACTGAATCACTGTATGGAGTTATAAATTTGAAAGATTCTGTAATCTGTGACATTTTATGACTTTTCTTGTACTATGTATCTTTTACATGGTTTTCATTGTCTCTCTTTGCAGCTCCAATCATTAAAATTCAAGTAAACTTGCTTCAACCCTTTCGCTGCTGGTAGAAGTGTACATTTGCCTTTAGAAGATACACAGAAGGATACACAGAAAAGCTGGTGAATGTGGATCATTACAGTCTTGTAAGGGTAGAGCATAGTTCTATCAACAGTTCATGGGTTGCCTGACATCTGTATTAGGGATTTTGCAAGAGGTTAGACTCTGGCTTAGCAGTTGAGCAAGGATTGCAGGGGTTTACACGTGTGAGTGGAAGGTGGTGGAAAATGGGTGCTTAGAAGTAAGTTGTATATTAGTAGCAGACCAGGCTGCCTCAAAAATCTCAATCAGATCCCTCTGTTTCAGAGGAAAGATTTAAGCAAGCAGTAGGAGATAGCACATGAGCATCCTTTCTTGAGTTTCCATACGTGTTTTTGTGCCCTTGCCTAAGAGCTGTGGTGCCGCTGCAGAGATGTAGCTGTTTTCAGGCACCACAGCTTGAGGGACTGGCATCATTTCAGCCTATTTCATAACTGGCTTCCTTCCCCTCATCTCTTCAAGTAACTAAAGTCACAGTAAAGTATGTATTTTATTTAAGAATAGTTGAGAAGCAAGGTCCACAAGAATTTTGGCTCTGAGTACACATACCTATATTAATATGGACAGAGATCAATATAAAATAACGCTTTATTTCTGGGGCTTTCTAGGAAATTTGATCCATCAGCTGTGTTGAGTGCTCTTTGAACAGTTACATTAATCCACCACTACAATATCTGAGAGTCTTGAAGTTATTTATTCTACATTTTATTACAAACAATGCCGTTTGTGGTGAGGGAGAATTAGCCATGCTTTAACACTTGGCTTAATGAAATGTGGAATAATAGAAGTGCCCACTGTAATTCAGGAAGTCTTTGACTGAATTCTGCCTTTCCCAAGCCGTTCTTTACCTAATATTTGAGCCAGTTTTGGTGAGCCCATGATTTGAGTACAGGACCAAAGCCCAGAGCTGATCACTACACAGGGATTCCACATCTCAGTGGAGGCCACATCCCTGGAAGCGTTTGGTACCCAGCCCTATGGCCACACATGCTGCGTCTTTGCATTCCCTCAGCGATGCAGAAACGTGCAGTAGGTATCAAATCATGATGCAGATGCCACATTCTGCACTATATAATTTCTTTGTCTTTTCCTCCCATATTTAAACAATTTAGAGAGAGAGAACTGGTATTACATATGCCCAATTCCCTTTCATACATCTTACACGTTGTACATAATGACAATGTTTAAATCCAGACTGCAATTAACTCAGTGGTAATGGGTGGGACATAATAGGCAAGCCATAATTTAGAGGCATATTCTGTAGGAGTCTGTGGGATGAATTCAGCGATAGTGGCGGTCAGTCCATGTCTCAGAGAAGGGAGTGCTCTGTGAACACAAATCTGAGCATCTTTTCCCCATTTCCCATGCACGTGGGCCTTGCAGACTGGTCAGATACTGCTCACACATGTGGCATTTGGCATGGGTAGGTGTTTGGGATTGTACTTGGCCAACAAATCTGAGAGCCTTTGGATTGCTCTTAATCGACACTCTGAAAGAGAGGCAACATTGTATTTACCTGTGTTCACACAGAAGCATTTCTGAAAACTTTCAGAAGAAGACTTTCAAGTCCAATTCTTTTCTCTTAAAGTGTGAAAAATATTCTCATTTTCAAGAACAGGAGTGGAAATTATTCCACCTTTCATACTGGCAGGATGATTGTGAGTTATGTGGAATGCTCCATTTTTTCCACATCAGCAACACTGCTTTATCTCAGGATGCTTTTGTACTCTTTCCAAAATAAACAGTTCTTAATACTTGCACAAGGTCTATTTGACAAGCTGACTTTTGTGATCATCCACTATTCCTTCGGTAAGCAGTTGCCCTGCTTGTGTATTTACAGCACTGTTTACATTTGGGTAAACTAAGGAAAAAATCCCTCTTAAAACATATGTCTTAGCTCAAAACCAGGTTGTTAAGTAAAAAACCATAAATCTTAAATTTTGGGTCAGATGAATCCCAAGATAGAAAAGAAAAAAAGTTTAAGAGAATGCCTGATGGGTGCTGCAGCAGGATGTTGTTGAGACCAAAGCTGTATATGGGTTTGCGGGGGGGCACAGAGCATCTTGGGGTGATTTTGCTACAGACCTCTGTCTCTAGGGGGTTCTAAATTACTGATTGCCAGAAGCTGGGAGAGGGTCATGGTAAACAGACTGTGCCTTTATCTCTGCAAGATGAGTATCCCCAGCTGATGGCTCTTAGAGACAGGATTCTGGGCGTGATGGCCTTTAATTGGATCCTAGTAGAGCTTTTAGGTCTTGGGGGTTTTTAATAGTCAAGGTATTTTGGAGAATGGTGGTGGTTTAAGGAGGCTTTGTCACAACAGTGCTTTTGGGTTTTTTTGTGGAATTTGTATTGCTTTAAAACACAAGCGTTTGAAATGGAGGTTCCAGCCATCAGAAATAGTAAGCACAGATTTCCAAGAGTAATTTCTGTATTTCTTCTTGGGAAGGGGGTCAGGATAAAATGAAGCCATGGGTACAGAGGCAGAACAGGCTGTTGAGAAGTTAAAGCAGGGTGATGGCAAAATTTGCTTGGTGAAAAGAAGCAAATGTGCTGAGTGTGTGGAACATGCCACTTGGAAAAAGCTGGGTGCAGTTTTAGAAAATGAATTAATTTATGGGATTGTATATGCTCTAATAAAAATAAGGTTAATTCTTTTTAAAATAAACTTTGTATGAACAGACTAGGCTAAGCATCAGACTGGGCATGCATGTCGAACATGGCTTGCTGTGGTCTGGACTTTGATGGGAAAGGTTGAGAACTGCTCTTTTAGTATGTGTGCTCTCCATTTACCTCTGAGAGCTGAACAAGAGCTCAGCCAAGTTGTATACTTTAAGTGTTGAAAGGTTTTATATCAGAGGATTTTCCATCAGCGTTCTGCTTGGGGTGTTGTGACTGCTCATCCCACCTACATGGTGATGCACAGTAACATCCCAGCAATGTTTGGGAGAAACAGTGAGCTGCAGAGATCACAGATTCTATGTGTGAGAGAAACTGAAGATGTCTGTAGGAAACTTCCCACATCAGAAGAACAGAAGTGTGCACACAGCTAGAGATCTGATCCAGAAAAAGAGATGTTTACATTTCAGGAACCTTAAATCAGCACTGTTCTTCGCCAGGGAAGTGCTGGGAACAGGGGAGTGTTAAGCCAGCGTGGAAACCTCTTGGTGCAAATTAAGATTTTGAAAATGTGACATTCCCCAGATGATTTTTCATGTGGAGATAATTCCATATTGCAGGAATCATAGGAGAAGCAACAACTTCCCTGGAGCTGTGAATCTTCACTTCCCAGGAATACGGACCCCAAATTGTTTTAAAGAAAACATAACTTTCAGGAATGGGAAGCACGTGTTGTGTTGTTTCATATGAGAGTAGATACTCTCACAGAACACAGGTCTGAGATTGGTCTAATCTTGGATAGCAGGAATGAGAAGACACTTTAGAAAAGGAAGTTGGATCTAAAATTTCTAATTTAGAGCCAAAATATAAAATTTGTCTTGTTTATAATCAAATGTGCAATACCTATGCATGTCTAGCTGCATCACTGTATTGATAGCTATTACTGAACAAAGATCTTAAGAATTGAATCCACACTGAGTTAGGCAGTCAGTGGATTGATAAACCATACACCAACACTTACACTGGCTCAGGCCATTGTCTTTTGTCATTAACATGAATCAACATTTACTCTTAATTGCAAATGGTGCAGGTGACAGCAGTTTAGAAAAGGAAGAAGGCACATCCTGGCTATTGAACCATCCCAGTTTGGCTGTTTTAAAAAATGGCACTTTTTAAAACACGCTGAGGTTTTTGGTTTATTTCTCTGTATAAAAACCCCACACTTGTAGTTATGAAGAGTCTCTTTGCATGAGCGGAGTCCTTTGGGGGCTCTCAAATTCTTCAGGAGTCACGGCTGAGTAGGTACAGAGACCCCCAGGGCCTCTCCACTATGGCTGGTTTAATTAACTTTCTAATTGGGCAATGATGTGGAGTGTCGGGAGCTTTTAAAATCTGTATTTGTGCTCGGAACACCACAGAGCTTGCGTGCAGCCCTAGATCTGTTCAAATGACAATGTTAAATATTAATATTCATAGCTATCTTGCTCTAATGAGAAACATTTTGTGTCGCTCTCATAGCTGCTTCACTTTTAGCCTTATTTTTGGTTTTCAAATGTCTTGATCAAGGCAGCTTCCAGCTCCTTTCTTTTTTTGCTTTTCTTTCCTTGTGGTTTCGCAATCTTAAGTATGCCCTGAATTTACATTAACATTTTAGAGCAGTTTGAAAGCATAGTTGGTGTTTCTCAGATCTCTCCTGAACTTTGGTGAAAGGCTCCATAGTGAAGACAAGTAGAATCTTTTTATAAAAAAGGGATCTTCTGATTTTCTCAGTCTCTGCTCCACTTGCTGGTAACAGAGCTCGAGCCTCTTGGCAAAACACTTTTTAATATAAATACTACATCTGACTGAAAAATATAATCCCAAAAGTTTCTGAAAACTTGAAATGTCAAATTTTGTCACTGTAAAAAAAAGTTAGAAACAGGTCGTTATGAGGGAACATTGTCTGCAATTTTTTGCAATTTCTGAATGTTTCCTGTACAGCCTTTGTCTTAAAATTGTGTCAAAACTGGTACATTTTTTATTTCTGAAAGAACTTGTCTTGAGAAAGAAAATGTTTTGTTAACTAGGGTGCCATATAGAAATGTAAGGAAAGGGTGTTATCTGAGAAATTAGAAAAATGCTCTTAATACAGCTAAAGCTGTATTAATTAAAAGCAAAACAAGGACAAAAGACTGGTCTTAACTTTTTCAGTCAGGTCTAGTAGTGTAAAGGACAAGTCACCAATGTTTCTTATTCCTTTGCATTTTTAGGAGGACTTACTCATGAAACTGGCTTACAGAGAAGAGAGGATGCTTGGAGCAGAGGACTGTCAGGGATGTCCACGTAAGTCAAGTTTGAAATGAGGACTGTGCTCCACGTGCAGTGTATGGCTGATTTTCCCTCTCCAGGGCAAATGCCTGTGACCAGGGTTTGATAATGAGGGGGGTGGAGAATTCTGTCCTAGGAAATGCTGTGGGTGTCATGTAGAGAGGAGTAGGAAACAAACGGAGACTCCAGAGGGAGCGGTTGGCATCCCCCAGGAGGTGAGGAGACTCCTGTGGAGAGCAAAGACATTCGTGTGGGAGCTGTGAGGTGTCCTCAGAGGTCTGTATTTGTGTCTGGCTTGAATGGTTCCAGGGACACCCACAAGGTCACAGTCTCCACCATTTAAGGTCACTCTTTCTCAGTCATTTTTCACAACTTACACATAAAGGCATAGGGACACTTGCAGGACCTGAAGTAGGGCAAGATAACTAACAGCTATTGACAGCCTGGCCAGACTTACACGGACCCAAGGGTTCTGCTCCTCACCCACTAGTGAGTGGGCTGGGGGTGCACAAGGAGTTTGGGGGGACATAGCTGGGACAGCTGACCCCAGTGACCAAAGGGATATTCCAGACCATATGATGTCCTGCTCAGCTCATGAAGTTGGGGGAAGGAGGCATCAGGGGGATGTCCAGAGTGATGGTGTTTGTATTCCCAAGTCCCTGTTACATGTGATGGAGCCCTGCTGTCCTGGGGATGGCTGAGCACCTGCCTGCCATGGGACATGGGGAAGGGATTCCTGGGTTTGCTTCGCTTGTGTGTGTGACTTTTGCTTTGCCAGCTGACCTGTCTGTGTCTCAACCCATGAGTTCTGTCACTTTTACCCTTCTGACTCTCTCCCCCATCCCACCACGAGGGAGTGAGTGAGTGGCTGTGTGGGGCTGGGCCCATGACAGTGGGCTGAACAGCAGTTCCACAGGTATTGCTTCTTTCCTCCCTTCTCCTGCACTGCAGCTCATATTTTTCACCACATAGTTGAACTAGGAGGCTGAAAATGTAGCAATTTATTGAGGATCGAGGCTTTCTCCCAAACTGCAGAGCAGAGAATCCTGCTGAACATCAGGAGAAGATCTGACTAGTAACCAGTACAGAGTGTTATATGATTGGTAGCAAATCCCTTTCTGTAGCTGTTTGCTGCTGCAGGCTATTTTAGGAAGATGATTGTTTTCAATAGAATGGCTTACACTGTATGTTTGTGCATTGCTTTATAACAATGAGGGCATTATGAGATTGCTCCCATACCTACTCTTTGTATTCTGCTAATTACTTTTCCATTAGACAGCATTTATAAAGACTACAATGAGATTTTTCCATACCCCAGTTAAAATAACTGCTCTTTGTAAAAGAACCTTGTGCCGTGAAGTCAGGGAGACTTCGCTGATGGCACTTCAAGCCAATACAAAACCACTGCGAGCTGTGACTGCACCCAGCATCCTGCTTATTCAAAAATGTGCTGCGAGCACCTTCTTGACATTCACTACTTAAACAGATGGATACTGGGGATGGGAGGTGCTTTTTCCACCCAGTCTGTTGTTTGATCATCAGCACTGTAGCGAGGAGACATTGTGGGAAGAGCAGACAGGCTGTGTCTCCCTGAGATGTGTTTATATGAGACATGGGTTACTCTGCACTCTGTTTCTGGCTATCCCCAGTCAGAGTCGATGTGTGCTGCTACCGCCCCAAGTAACTCAGGCTCCAAAGCCTGTCCCTTCAGCCCAGCCCCTGGGGGCTGATTTATTTGGTTCTGGAGACAGGTATTGCCTAAAGATGTGGGGTTTATTCTGCAGTAGGTTTATGCTGTCCAATGCCTTCTTTCATTAGCCACTGTGGAAATCGACTTCTCCCCCGTGCAAATAGAAATTCAGTAACTCTTGTAAAGAGAACTGAGCTCATTGGTGAAAAATCATGAAAACTTCATGGTATAAATAGTTGTTTTAGAGATTATTGGAGCCCGATGAAGTAGTCTGTAGTGACTGATTTAAGTTATTGAATAACAAGATAGAAAGTAATACTACAGCTATCCTAAAGGCAAAGCTTAGTGTACTGGACTGGTGTTAGGAGTTATTTCAGGAGGCAGGCAAAGCTCTTTCAAGTTGCTGAAATTTGTTTCAGTTGTACATTTGCCATTCCCTTAGTATTAGCCTCAGTTATCACATAAAAGCAGGGGATTGGCCTCTACTGTGTAAAGTTAGCACATAGGCAATTATGAGGAATTTATTGGAGACCAACAGATTGAAGTGGGTCGGCCCCATTCAGGCCAATGGCAAAAGTAGGGTAAAGCTGTAGGTAATAACTGTAAAGTCATGGGGTGGTTTTTATTTCTATATATATAGTGAAATACTGTGGTTTGTATTTTCATATTTTTTCCAAACATTTGGAGATAATTAATTCTTGTCTAACAGATCCAGGTGACTAAATTACCTGTGATGTGGGCAGCAGTATTACAGCCAGCAGTAATTTGGGCACAGATGTCTAAACCCCATTTTGCTCCGTTGCACTGTCACCTGCCTCCCTTTACTTCCCTATACAGCCTGCTTAGCGGGCACTTTTTCACACTACCCATGTCAGTTGTAACCCTGTTGCTCTTCTTTTGTTTCTTCTTTCATTTCTCCACTCATTTCCTTGTCCTCTCCTCGTTTTCTCATCTCACACTGCCTACCAGTGTGGCTGCCATTCTGTATCTTTCCAACCCACGGCATCTGGTTTTACTTGGCTGTCCTTGGCAGGCCTTTTATATTGCTCAAGGGGTTGGCTTCTTACTGGAATATACACCCTTCTGGGGCCATGGCTGGTAAATGTTAGCACTCAAACTGTGTCTGTACGCTGTTGGTGGCATTTTGCAGAAGTTCTTGGTCTCTGGAGTCAAGTCTGTCACAAGGACAAAGACTGTGTCTGTTCTCAAACACTGAGGTTTCTGCAAGGGAGGGCAACATTAAAGTGACCTGGGTAAAAGTAGAGCAGAGGAGACTGCAAGATATGGTCTACATACCTTTAAATGTTGACAACCTACAGAGAAAACTTGGAGAGGGCTGGAGGCAGGTGCTGTCTTGGGGGAACTTGGTTCTCCTCTTTGGTTGGAAAGACTGTCCCACTATGGGGCAGAACAAGGGGAGAGGGATCTATAATCCTTCTTAAAATAACTGTGAGGAAGAAATATATCTCCAGTTGTAAGGTCTGAGGAGAGAGCTGCATCTCTGATGAATGTAACTTGTTTAAATGCCGCTCAGTTCTGCACCACAGAATGAAAGTTGCTTGTGTTGAACCAGTGCATGCGTTCTTCAACATGCACAGGCCAGGAGGGAGGAAGAAAGGGACCTGGCAGGTTTCTTGAAACGTGTGGACATATTGGTGCCTCTGCACTGCTGCTGGAAGGTTGTGGCTTGGCAGGGTTGGTGAGGAAGGGCACTGATCATAGAAATAACACAGGGCTTAGCCTTGTGCTTTCCTAGCAAGAAATACTGTTACAGACAGTGTATTTGTGCTTTAGCATTGATTTATCTGGGGGCTAAATTAACTTAGTTCATTATTATTTGTTGTTGATTTTTTTCATATGGCTCTACCACTTGATTGTTATTTTCTCATAACATTTTCCCAGCCTGCCTTCAGAAGTATCAGAAAAAGCTCAGAAACACTCCAGAAAAGTGCCAACTAAATATTCCACAGAGTGCTTGCAGAACTTGTGCAATGTTTCCCCTGGTCTCTCCCAGCTGTTTTTTAGCATTGATCTAATATTTTCCCCATGAGCAGTTAGCATTTTGGTGACATTAAACACAGTGGTGAGGTTGTGTTTCCACGTATGAATAAAGTGACTGCTCTGATTTTTTAGAAGAAAATGAATATTCAGTGTTCCTCTTTACCAAAAACTGCTGCTCTGGAGTGCTGCTTAAGGATTTGGTTTCTTAGGGTCTTTTGGGGTTGTCTGTGGCTTCTCCAAAGGAAATAAGGTACTTCTAGTGTTAGAATTCAGACTACTTAAAGTACATAGCATATGACACTTCGGTTTTCTACTGGCTTTGGATCAGGTTCTTAATATTCTACATAAGGTTTAAACAGATTACCTGCAGTGGTTTTCAGTATACCTGTGTGCTAAAGAAGAGGTATCTGTACCAGCTGTCTATAGCACGAGGAATTTAGGTTTTATGGATGCAATATTGCAGTCATGCAAACCCTACCTGTCTCATGAAACAGTGTGCATTCACTTCACTAACAGTTCTCTTTTCTCTCCTAGAAGTTGTTTCTAAACAACATGACCCAAAGAGAGACTGATGAGACCTAAGAAGCCAAGTGTTGTGCTGTCTGTTTAATGCACTAATTGCTTCATGATGGGTCCAATCCTGATTTGTAGTATTGCAGACATATGAAGCTCATCACCTGTTTATTCCAAACCTGTGACTTTGGGAAGCACAAGAACTGTTATGCAGAATCAGGCTTCTAATTAGACTGATAAAATCTCAGTAACCACGGTTGCTTTAGCAGGGCAGGCAAAACCAATGGTGCAATTTGCAAAGCTTCTTGTCTTTTGAGGACAAATGTTTCTGGAAAGTATTGCAGGGTCTTCAAATCCCTTCCTCTGTGAATAGAATTGGTAGAAATCAACTTGTGCCATTTTTATAGAGCTAGTGGATGTTATAAAAATGTTCCAGGTAGATCTCAGTGTGGTCTTAATGCAACACTGAAAGGTACTGTTTCTCATCAGATATAATGAGCTCCTCCTGCTAGAATGCTTCACTCAAAAATGTCACTTAGATTTGGACTACACAGATAAAGTCAGCTATGGACAGAGCATTCATCACTCTGGTATCTGCTGAGTGGCCAGTTTTCATAAAACATTTGAACTACGAGAGTTGAATTCATCACAGTATTTCATGTACTCATTATATTGCACTTCAGGAACATTTTATGCCACTGGTAAATTCTACATTAGACTTACATTATTAAGCTCTCTGTAGGATTTCATATTAGTACGACATCATGCTGCAGTAGAAGTCACCCTGTGCATAGCCAATTGAAATATATTTCTGATTTCCAAAGGCCTGGAGGCATCAGTGCTCAAGCTATCATCTACCACCAAAAGTAGCAGGTTTCCCTTCAGATAAATAGTGAAATATTTTCCAGCTCATTTTCAACAATTCTGAGGTGGGAGGAAGGGAAATTGGTTGCTGCTCACCGCAGGTTTTTGATGGAAATGTGTATAAATATTGTAACATGTTCTTGCTCTTAGGATACAGAAGGCAGGAATTTTAGGATTTATGAGTGTTTTTAAATGAAGAAGAGATAAAGAAAATTTTATTGACTCTGACCAAGATTTGGCAAATGAAAATTCTTGCTACTCTTACTGGTGCTAGTGGAAAGCTGCTGCTGCTCTTGATCCTCTTTCACTAGTTTCTCTGCTGTTGCTTTCAACTGTAACAGGTAATCACATTTATGGCTATTCCGAAGAGTCTTCTGTGAACTTCAGCTTAGGGCTGAGCCATATTGGCATAAATACACTGGTGTTATTGCATTATCTGAATGTCTGCTAGCTGCTCTTGAGGAGAACCCCCTACTACCTCTTTATCAGACAAAACTCCCAGAATATGGGGCATTTTGTAAATCCAAATGATGTTTGAGTAGGAATTTTACCATACTCCATGCATTGTAGAAGTGCTTTCATGACCACTTAGACTGTTTCTTTTACCTGGAAACCCGCTGATAAAATCCTTGGCAGCCTTTATTGTTGCCTTTGGGTTTGTCATGAGTGCCTGATTTTACTCTGGTTCTGGATGCCAATATGTCCACTTTCCCCATCCTCAGAATGAGGAGACCCTCTTTGCTAGCACAGTTACACAATTTGTGAATAAAACCTTTCTCATGCAAAAAACCAGAAACAGATGCTTGATCCATTCAACACCACAGATGGCTGCTTGGAAGATGAGTCAGCTTCATGTGCAGCATCTATGGTGTTGCACTTGTGCTTGGATAAAAACCAAGGCAGATACGTCAGACTTCTTTTTCCTAGAACCTTGAATTGTAAGATTTTTCTTAAGTAGTTTTTAGGATGAGAAAATATTGTACCTGATTTGGCAGGGGGGTTGGACTCAATGATCTCTGGAGGTCCTTTCCAACCCCTACAATTCTATGTGTGTGTGTGTATTGGAAAAGATTTCAATGGCCCAGAAAACATCAAAAGGCAAGTCATCACAGGTGTTTCTTTTCAGCTACCACAGGTCCTTCTGCAACTGACAGGCCCAATCAAACGTATAACGGGGGGATATCTGAAATTTTAAGATTTAACTACAAATTTCATATTTCATATGAAAATATTTTGTCTTTTCTTCTAATATTCAAAATAATGAACAATAGAAAAAAGCATAATTATTATTATTATAATAAACTTTTAAAATGAGAAGGTCTTGGGTGTCAGCCCTCAGATTTCAACTTCAATGCCCAATTTTTAACTAGAAACCAGGTGTTTGAAATGACTTCTCTAGAATCATACAGCAGTTGAGTGGAACAGCCCCGAATTGCTCACGTCTGGTCCTGTACTTCACCATTTATTGACATTACCCCTATCCTTATTGAGCAAACACAGACTTAGAGCCTAAACCCATCGAAGGCAGAAGTAGCAGTATAGGCAGCACTTTTCTTGGTGTCTTCTTCAAGGTGTGCTCGGGAACACCCAGTTTGAGGCAGGAGCACTGAAAACTGCCATCGCTGTTCGCAGCAGCACATGAGCGAACACTGAGGCTGATTTAACCTTTTACACCGTAGGTGTATCCTGTACCTCCAGAGCAGGACCTGGGTGGCCACTCTGGGCAACAGAAATACATAGAAACGCTTCTGTGTTATTAGTAATAAGTATGGAAGTTATAAGAAAAGTTGGTATTACAAGCAGGGTTTGCTTGTAAAACAAGAACATGTGCAAGAAAGGCAGAAGAAAGCAGAATTAATAAATAGAGACTGAAAAATTGTGAACTGCTGTAACTGTAAGGCAGCACTTACACAGAATGAGAGGTCAGGGTGGAATCCCTGGCTTTAAGTAGTATCTACAGGCTCATACAAAATCTTTATGAAGAAGGGTTACTGTTGACTTTAAAAATGACTAGTAGTGATTTATGCTCTGGTTTTGCAGTCCTTTTGTGTGTGTGTGTGCTTTGCTTACTTGTTTTCAGTACTGATTAATTAGGGAGGAACTGTAATAAGACAGGCTTCAGGACTCAATTTCTGAGTTCCTTAAATCAATCTAGAGGGACCATTGCTCCAAATAAAACTAGCTGTATAAATATACTATTGTATAAATGTTTGAGAGATACTATTGGGCTGGAACACTATCTCAGCCATTACTTCTAAGATTTATTGCCTGGGAATCTGAGTAATATTTTGTAGAATCTCTATTATCGGTACCAGGTTGTGATCCACTTTAATTGGCTGGCAACGCACACTGCAGCATGTTATTCCTGCTATCTGCTTAATCCTAGCAAGAATAAACTAGTCTCTGGAAACAGCAGTCTTAGGAAAGAAAACATCAGACTTTATATAAACCAGACTTAGGGTTCATAGAGAGGGTCACCCTTGTCCTCACTAGACTAAGGAGTTGCGTGTATAACCCGTAGCATACGGAGCACCTTTGTTGTCTTTGTTCTGGGATGAGCTGAAAGGAGATGACAGAGTTCATTTGTCTCCTGCTGCACACAAGCCAAGGGAAGAAGCACCTTTTTGTGTTCCTGATGAGCTTTGAATGTCCCTGGGCTTTAGGAAGCAGAGTGCTTTCTGCAGCAGTCACTGTGCATTTCTTGTCCAAGGCTGATTTAGTCCAGTTTAGTTTGCTGTTTGCATGGTTTGACTTTGTAATTTATTCATTGTGAACATACAGCTGAGGAAAAGGTCCAGGTTGCAGGCAACATTGGGCTGCCTGAATAGGAAGACAAACTGCTCTGTGCTGCTACAGGGTGATGGCGACTGTGCGAGTTCACAGTTAGTTTTCACATTTCACATAAACGAGTTTACATTTGGATCCTTCCTTAGGGAGCTGTTTGGCATCCTTGTGTAAACAGCAAGGCCTTCTAGGATAGGCTTCCATCCCAACCTCAGCAGGCATCTTACAAAATCCTCACGAGTCTGAACCATCCTTGTGCAGGACCTGCATCCCCATACAGCCCTGCTTCCCGTGCCCACAGTGGTCATTTATGCTGCTGCCACCCCACATGAAATATTTCTGTGTTGGAATCACTCCAAGAGGATCTGAGGAGACCCTGATACTCAGAGTTCCACCTGGAAATAACTCCAGGGCGGTGGAGAGCAGGCTGCAGAACATTTTAGGACCAGGTCTGGGCATGCTGTGGCACAGCTCCATCCTCTGCCAGCCTTTGGAAACAGGCTGTGCCGTGCTGCTTGCCCTTGCAGGTAGCTGGTGGCCATATCTTCTCTGCATGTTCACCATGAATATGCTGGAAACCAGATGATGACTGGTGATGGGTCAGAGTTCTTGTAGCTAGTCAAGCAATTTAGGTACTTAATAATTAACTGGCTAGATGTGCCTTAAGGAAAAAACCTGCACGAGTCATTTTTTCTTTTAATGGAAAAAAATACAGTTGCCAGGAAACAATAGTATTGGTTCCATGGGAGTTGCCCTTAGCTGATGCGTTTTAGGTGGATTGAAAAGCAGGAAGCAGGTGGGAGGATAGAAAAAGGTAAGCTAGAACAGTTCACAGAGCACAAATGATGTTATTTTAGAGCCAGAGCAGAAGGCCTGTGCAGTGTTTGCCTCCAAAGACTGAGGAAACTGTTCTACCTATGTGAAATCCTAGAGCTTTTAGTGAAATGCCTAAGGAGGGCAGGACCTCTCACAACACACATCCCTCTTAATCCTAATCAAACGACAATTTTGTGTGACAAATGCAGAGTATTTTGGTTTGGGTTGGAAACTATTTTGGTCATAGACCTGGACAGCAAGCCATGCTAGATAGCTCTTAAGTGATTCCATAGAAACCTCTCATAAAAACTTTTCCAAGAAATGGTTTTTCACCTGGACCTGCTGATGATGAGTGCACCAAGTGTGCTTAGGTGTTTGTAAGGCACCTCAGGTCCTCCTTTTGCCAAAGGAAACCAATGTGGTGTTGTGTATCAAAGGTAACAATCCACCTAATTGCTGCTCCTGAGTGTACTCATGGTGATACCCTGTGATCTGCCAAACACTTAGAAACCACATGTCTTCTGGTTATCTCATCCAGCAGCCACACACAAGCTTTGTGTAAACACACCTATACCTGCTGAGCTGTTCATGGTGTGCTGGGAGTTAGTTATAATTGGTGTGAATGTCCAGTAATTGTCCAGATAACCCATTTGTCTGGAGTGGCAAAATCTTTTAAGGCAAAGTCATTTTCCATCTATTATCAGACCATCTGATTTAGTTAGAACACCAAATTTTCTGGTGCGCAAGCTGGTTTTTAGAAGATGTTGTGGGATTCTTCAATGCCATGAAGAATGAGTTGTATGCCCCAAATTTGTGTATTTTTTTCAGCCTATCATTTAGTCAACTGAACTTTATTATATCCTACGGAGCGTGCCTGCCTTCTGTTCTTGGAAACGTTGCAACTTGAACTCATAAACCTTCACTTGGGGATTACAAAGCCTCACAGTGCGTATCTCATTCATTGCAGAGTTTTAAAGGAATCCCTGAAGTCTTACTTGCCACATTTCCATAACATTTAAATCTGATTTGTCATCACATTCTCCAGAGCTTAATTGAAGAAGTTTTCAGTTGAACAGAGAGAAGATCCAGGGATTTATTTTTAAATATATCATCAAAGTTGCTTTATTTCCTCATAAGAAGGACAGCAAAGGGTGTTTGGAGAGACTGATCTTTCACACGAAAGTGCCTTCAGCCAGGTCTGGTAACAAGTTTTTGATCTGGTGGTTAGTGGCCATGACAATTAGAGACAGCATAAAAGATCAATTCGATTTGCCAGTTGATCTTTTGAATTCCCTTCTTTTGATGCTTAAAAATTTGTCTTGAAACAACATATATTTTTTTAATCCTTTAAAGTATTTTTCAGTAATTTGAAACTTCTTTGGAGTCAGAGTTACTCTGAAGGTGTCTGGGATAACACAGGTTCATGCTTATGGGTTAAACCCTACTGTGAACCTGACCTGAAAAGCTGATTTATTTGCAGAAGACATCCCTCTCCTCCATTTGAAAATGTGATTTCCATCAAAACCAAGTTGATGCACTTTCCTTTGGGGGACAAGAAAAGACTATTTCAGTAACGTAATTTTCCAAATAAAGTTTTTAGCTATTTTGAAGTTAAATTGGAGGACAAGGTTGCTTGTCCTTTAGATGAAGTTGCAGCAAGGGTGTATCTGCTGAGGGACCACACACAGGGTCGTGCTTTTAAAGCATATTGCTCGTGAGAAACACTAATGGGGCTGCCTGTGGTAGTGGACAGACCCCCTACCCCGTGCAGGTCAGTGAAATGGTTGAGGAGAAATCCATTTTCTGTGCAGTGGAACCTGGTGATACTGAAGGGGATGGGGTCATTGTGCTTGGAATTTTCCCTTTCAAAAATCCCTACAAAAGGCAAATACAGAGATAGTTCGAACGGCTGCAGAGAACATCGGATGATGTGTGGGGCTTATTATGTTTCCGGTGACACTTCACTGCATTAAAATTCTTGTGGGTTATTTTTGTTTTCTTTTTTAGTCTGAGACAAATACAAATGCTGTGCTGCTGTGACCACTCAAGGCACAGAAAGCTGCCACCCATCTCCCAAGCTACTGATGCTGGAGGAAAGCTAGAATTACAGAGATATTTAAGGACATTCCTTTTAAAAATAGGACACCAAATGGAACTGATCTGCAGAAGTAGCTTATGAAATTCTTAGAGAACTTTCCTCACACCAGAAAATCAAATGTATGTGGGCAGAGATGTGTGTGAAACTGTATAGTCAGGATAGCTTGCATCATGATATTTAATATGCTGATGAACCCATGATTACATGTGTTCTGCTAATTTCCTCCTGAGCTGCGACTAATACCATAAGCCTAACTGGGATCTGAAAAATATAACAGTAATTTCAAAAAGCTTCCAATTTTACCCTTCTTTGCTGCTTGGTAACAATAGTTTTAGCCCGAATAAAGCCTGAAAATTATTACTTTTATTTCTTAAACCAGAAAATAAAAAACTTCAGACTAAAAATAATCCAACCCCCCTTGCATAACTTCATCAATTTTCCCTAAATGCTGCTGGGGAAAAACTCTGTCCCTGGCTTATTCCAGTGGAAAATGTTTGCAGAGTTTGCCTGGGATGTAAATTAAAGCAGGAGAAAGCCTTAGGAAAGCTGACAGCAACTTGGTCTGGTTTAGAGAAAACAAAGTGAAAGTCGGTGGGAGCCTGGCTGCCCCGGAATGCCTGCCCCAGTTGTGAACTGTGAGATCCAGATGGTTTTCCTCCCTGAACAGGGAGCGCAGCCGCAGCCTGGCCAGGCCACGGCTCCTACACCAGCTCTGATACCTGTGGCCCACACCAGATCCTCAGCCAGAGCCCTGCAGCCAAAGCCCTGGCGGTGTGTGGGGCCTGGGGGGTTCAGCAGGGTGCAGGAGAAGCAGCGATGCCAGTGTGGGCAGGAGGGCAAGGGCAAGGATGTGTTGTGGCATGTGCCCCAAACATGGTTTTAGATGTGAAAGCATCTACACTGAAATATTCCAGGTACTAAATAGATGCTTAGGGATGCAGCTTAGTAGAGGACAGGTATGGTTGGAGTCGATCTTAAACGTCTCTTCCAGCCTGGTGATTCTGTGATTCCTGTGCCCCGCAGAAGCACGTTTCTATTCAGTAGCACTACAAACTTCCCTGCGTTGCCAGTAGGACTGTGCTTACTTGGACATAACGCCTGAAAGGAGATGACTCAGACCTCTCTGGTATCAGTAACTGGATTATAATCGCATTGTTTGTTTTGGGCCATGCTAAGCCAGCGTTGCTCCCAGTGCAGAATCTCCTTGTTAGCATCACTGAACTCGAGGGATGATGGGCAGGTTCTGTCTGTGCCTCCCATGGCTGGGGTCCCGATCGCCAGCTCTGGTGACTTGACCAGTGTGTCCTGCACCCACAGATCTCTTGATCCATGGTGCCAAAGCACACTTTTAATTGGGACCTAGAACCATCATTGTTTTCAGACATGTTAAATCCTCTTTACTGATGGGGAGTGGCAGAGAAGAAAGTAGCTCCTGAAGTTGGAGCCCTCTAAAATGTTAATGGTGCTTATTTCACAACCAAATATTAAAGAATAAATGTGGAGGACTCACTGCCCTCAACTGCTGTGGATTGCAGTTCTGCAGGGTCACAACTGATTCTGGAGACTTTCCAGTATTTGTTCTGAGGTGTTGATGTTAATCAGCTTTCAAGGGCAGGGTGGTGTGTTTAATGGCAATACCTAATGCTAGGGCTTTCTGTCTCTCTCTTGCACACTTCCAACCCATCTGTCAGGATTAGCTAGTCTTTGTTATGTTCAGCTTCCCTTCAAGAGGTGTCATTAGAGGAGTGTAACCATTTGTAGGATTGACTGACTCACCTCAAAGATCCTGCAAAGGTGCAGGACCTCAAAGAATGCACCCATAACTTGAGTAGCGATGGGATGAAGGCTTCAGCTGGTCAGAAGTGTTGCTTAAGGAGGAGTAACTGTCAGCCCATGGTACCATCGTACCCGACATCAGTGTCTCTAAGGCAGATGCTATCTGGTGCTGCTGTAGCTGTGTTCATACAACCGCTTTTAAAGCAAATTTGGTTGCCAGCAGGATGCTCAGAATACCCTCAGTGCTGCCTGCAGCACGTCTTTAACTTCTCAGTGATGAATCTCTTCTCCAAACTGGATCCACCATCTCCCTGACCTGACTAGCTCACACCCCAGGAGCGGATACAGAAGCCCAGAAACATCTCTGGTTCATTTGGTAGTGAACATATACCAGGACTGATGCTTCTGTAAATGTTAGACTTATGATATACAGTGTGCTACAGAGAGGATTTGCACATGCTCGATAAATCCATCAGTATCCGTTTACCCAGGCATACATCACAGCCTGGCAGTCCCAGAGGCATCGCGCTCATTGCAGGTGCATGGTGGAGCTGATCCATGTGTGCTCAGACAGGGCTGCCTGACATCTGGAAGTGCTGGACAAATTTACAAAATCCTCTGTTTTTTTTTTTTTCCCCGGTGACATTTGTGGGTGGGAAGGTGAGATGTTTCCTCATCCATCCATACCTACCTACCTTATAAGTGAGCCTAAGGAGGTGAACGTGTTAGGATAAGGCAGATTTTAGCTCTAATTTCTGAAGTATTTCAGAATTTGGAGGGAAATAAGGGAGCTGATAGCTGCTTTCTCTGTTTCCAAAACTGTGTAGGGGACTGAATTTAATATGAGATGCTTGAGTCATGTAATGACTTCTTAGCTCTGTAAGGAACTCTGCAGATAAAATGTGGGGAAGTCACAGTGTGCCTAATGTCTGCAGGACTGAGCGGAACATTCTCCTGTGACACTGATGTTCTTCAAACCAAATCATGGCAACGGGAAAATCACAGAATAACAAGGTTGGAAAAGACCTTTAAGATCATCAAGTCCAACCATTCGCATCCTAAACTAAACCATATCCCTAAGTACTTCATCTACCCTTTTTTTGAACACATCCAGGGAAGGTGACTTAATCACCTCCCTGGGCAGCCTGTTCCAGGCCCTGACTGTAAATACAGTCAGGCTCTTGATGTCCAGATCTGGGGCCCCAATACAAGAAAGATGTGGGACTGTTGGAGAGGGTTCAGAGGAGCCATGAAGATGATCAGAGGGCTGGAGCAGCTCCCCTATGAAGAGAGGCTGGGGGAGCTGGGCTGGTTCAGCCTGGAGAAGAGAAGCCTGATAGGGGACCTCATTGCAGCCTTCCAGTACCTGAAGGGAGCAGAGAAACAGGAGGGGAATCAGCTTTTTAAAAGGGTAGATAATGGCAGGACAAGGGGGAATGGATTGAAGCTAAAGGAGGGAAGGTTTAGATTAGATATTAGGGGGGAGTTCTTTACAGAGAGAGTGGTGAGGTGCTGGAACAGGCTGCCCAGAGGGGTGGTGCGTGCCTCGTCCCTGGGGGTGTTCAAGGCCAGGTTGCATGGGTCTGTAGATCCAAGCCTGGAGGGGTGGCCCTGCCTGTGGCAGGGGGGTTGGAACTCTATGATCCTTGGGGTCCCTTCTAACCCAGACCATCCTATGATTCTATGATGCTACTGACAGTCTCAAGTTTGAAAGCCCACATACCTGAGTAAGATTTTGGAAAACTTAAATGGTGTCTGCATCAAGGAGGTCGACTGGAGCCCATATGTAAATTATTAAGTACTGCATGTCATGGAACCCAATATTGTTGGAACATGAAGCAGCAGCTAAATGGAAACTTTGGCTATTACAATATTCATGTTTCACGCTAAAATATTTTCAAGATCAAAGTTCTGTTATTAAAACAATGGGCATAAAAATAACAAAATTACTTTTTGTAAAACAAACAGATTCTTTGTATCTGAGAGGCTTTCTGCAGAAATTTTTATTTTGAAATGGTAATACATTACAGATTTTTTTTTGCTCCACTACTTTGATTCATTCATTAAAATATTTTTAATTTTGGCATGTTGCAAAGGTCTAAATAAAAGCATTTTAGTTACATAAATACAGACTCTGTGGACTCAACAGTAATGTAGTACGTTTGGAAAACTGTCATTTATTCTGAAAATATACAAAGACCAAACCACAGAGAGAATTTTCTGTACATTGTAAACATTCTCACAGTATGGGTATAAATATCCCTTCTTTGATTCATGGCATGCCAGGTCTTCAAGTTAAAAAGATAGAAAAAGAAGCTGAAGAAAAGGGATTATAAATTCACCGAGGCGCTTAAGGGCACTGAAAGCCAAACAAGAAAAGAGCTTCCAATGTTTTAAGACACTGTATACAGACAGGATCATAAAATTATAATAACAATACTAGATAATATAATCTCATATTTACATCACTTTCATCTCCAAGATCCCCCCAAGCTGTGGTGTATTTAAGGAGTTGTTGTGGAGTTGTATGTGCGGATCAGCATCTGGTGGGGCCTGGACAGAGCTGGGCGACCATTCAATCTCAGGGAGAAGTTTAAAGAACAGTTTTAGAGGGTCAGTGAAGAGCCTTCTCCAACTCGGTGTGCATTTGCAGTGTGAAATGTCTCAAGACCAGGGTACCAATTCTTCTCGTTACTTTCATAGCAAAGGTTTTCCCCTCCTTCCTTTCCAACTTTCTGCTGTGCTGATTCTTTCTTTGCTTTATGGACCATCTTGGCCAATATCTTCCCTCCAGCAGCACAAAGTGACACTTGCTTTACAGGAAAGACTGACCACCGGTTGGCAGTGAGATGTTTCCAAGGCAGAAGCTTTCCCTACCTTTGGTCGTGCAGCGTGTACCAGAAAGCAGGAGCACTTATAACATGATTACGTTAAACCAGTGTAGTGGCAGATGGTCTCATTGTCTAGACCCGTATCCAGTTGCTGATTTGCAATGCTGTTGACACCTCTAATTTTGCCAGATCCCGCAGCAGAGAGCTTGGTGTTTGGGGTCCAGAAGTACTTCATTCTGTTGGTTAAGGGTTAATGAGCATGTGTATATTCCTCCTCCTATGAGCTAAAGCCCTTTTTAAGGAGAGGGTAGAGATTTGGGCAGTTGGCCCTCTTCCCCATCCACACCATGTCCCAGACGCAGGGGTGGTTGGGACCAGGCTTTTAGCTTCCCACCCAGGAGAAGGAGAGGGAGGAAGGGCCCTGGGGAGGGGGCAGATGAGGGTCCAGGCTCCCAGACAGGGGAGCTGAATTGCACTTAATTTTCCGTGTGAATCCATGTACATTTTGGAGGGTCTAAAGTAAATTTAGACTTCAGAAACTAATTATTCTGGTTCTTTTTTCTTTTTTTCTTTTTAAAAACACATTTGCATCATTTTAAAATGCACTTTTTTACCCAGTAGAGTAAATCCTGAAGCCTCTCTCAAGCTGAACTCCTCTTAGGAGACTTGCTTGCTCTTTTCCTGGCAGAGCTCCCAGTGCCTCGATAGCAGCTTTATCTGAGTAAAGCCCTGCGTATTTGCATGACACTGAAGAGCTAAAATTATCTCTAAATGGAGCAAAAGAAATTGCCAATATGTATTGTTCTAAGAAAGATTGCTCTTTGGTTGGCCCAGAGGGGACATATTATAAATATGATTTAAACATGTCTCTGCTACTACTGTCTGATCTTATCATCAGATGTTGCTGTGGAATTTGTCTACGCAGACCCCAGAAAGGAAAAACAGATTGAGAACATTAACTTGCGCTGTGAGAAAATATCTCCAACTTGCTTTGTCTGGCACAAAAAAGCCCAACAGCCACCCACCACCAACCCTGCATTAGAAATACTCTATAAAAAGGGAAACAAACATTAAAACGCTGTCTGTCTACTTCTATCACTCTGAACTTAAAACAGAAGTGCTGCTTATTGATTCTTTGATGTCAGGAAAGCGACATTTTTCTCCGGCCCTGTCTGACTGTTGTGATGAACTTCAGGTTTTCATCCGTCTTCCTGACACTAACGGTACAACATGCCTCTGAGCAGAATCACTGCCTGGAATCTGATTACGATTGAGAAGCAGCAAGCACTTTTCAGAGTTCTTCATGTTAAAAATCTTGTATTTGTCCTATAAATCATTAGTCACCTCACAGATCGGGTTAGAGAGATGCTGACTTGTGTAGAGATATTTTCAGCACAAGGCAGCAGTGTATCATGCCACGCATGTTAGGATTGTTTGGGTTTTTTGAGGAGGAGCTCAGTAACACAGCACTGGGAAATGAAGACAGCAAGGCTTATAAATGTCTGAACTTAAATGCAGTTTAAGAACTGGAGTGTGTTATCAGGCAGAGGTCACAATTAGTTTTGCTGAGCCAAAGCTTTTTATGTTTTGTCCTTTTCTAAGCCCTGAAACATGAAGTGGTCCTGGGAAAGTGCTGCGTGTTGAGAAAAATATTTGCAGTTTAAAGTTGCTTTCAGTGAATCTAGGAAAGATAGGAAGATGATTAGGTGTGAAAGAAGATTTACGTCAATCTGACAAGATCAGTGACATGTCTTCGTTTAATTCATACCTTAGGATGTCTCTTTAGAGATACCAAAGAGATGATTTCACTAAAGTCTCTGGGACAGTTAGTATAATTTCTATGGGTCACAGGAGTGTCAAAGGCACGATGGGGAGAAACTCAGTACGGACATGCTGGGGATCTCTGGGTATGCCCAAAGAGTTGATAGGCATGGAAGTCCACTCTCTCATCTCTTCATATTACATGGCCTAGCAGTGTATCAGCACTAATGTACATTTGCCAACACTTGTCAGCAAACCCTGTCCCAGAGTGGAGCCATCTTACTGGGGAAGCAAACTGAGCTTCCCCTGAGGGCCAATTACAATTAAACATCTAATGAAGATGAATGGAGAAAAAATATGACCAGTTTTCTGTTTCTTTTTGCGTTGAAGGATCCTTGGTGCGTGTCCATCCACAGCCTGTATGTTGTGCAGCAGCCCATAGGGAAAAGAATCTCTCACTGCTCAAAACGTGCCAGCCAGGCACATACTCTGCTTAGAGAAGGAATTAGTGACCCTTAAAAGAAATTACTTTGGGACCCTGGGCTTGGATATATTCCTGATTTTGCCACTTGCTTGCAAGGTGACCACTGGGATAAATTAGGCTGGGTCTATATATTCTTGAAGCTCATTTCCTGATTCTAGCATAGACGCAGCTGAGACAGAAGAAATAGAAACAAGTGACCTGGGCTTGTCTACTTTATCAGGTCTTTGTCATGTTATCAGTTTCAAAGATACCAGGGTAGTGACAAGTGTTGCCTCTTACATACTGTCCTCCTTACTATTCATGTGGACAGGCCTTCTGGAGGCAGAGTTTTACTTGAGCAAACCTAAGCTGTCAAGTCCTCAGCCACCACCACCCCTGTATGCAGAGGAGAGACAAGTGGAGGCTGCTTGAGAGCTGCAGATACAGGGCTGGTGCTTTGTGAGACAGTCGGCTGGTGAGGTGGTGGGTGCAATGCAAAACCTCATGTGGGAATGACCAAAAACACAGGCTGGAAAATGTTTTAGGCTTTAGACTTCAAACTCTGAGACAGGAGAGGTTACAAGGGGCTTGTGTGACTGGGATTGTGGAGTTTAGGAAAATTCCCAGCAGCAGTTGGTGTGGTGAGAAAAAAATTACATTTCACCTACAGGAGCTCTGATTAAGAGTAGAATCAAAAATAGATCTGAAGGTCCAGGACTATGTGAAGAGCAATAAATGAATGAATGGTAAGTCCTTACAGATTCTATGCAGTCCTTGTATTTCTATAGAAAAATAGTGATGGACATAGGACCCTGGCACTTGTGTAAATAGAAGGATCCTTATGGTAAGAATACTTAAAAAGGAATGAGGTTTGTCTATTTTATGTTATCTTGGCAGCTTTTTTGGCTTCTGTAGCAGCTGCTGATGCATTCTGTAACCTATCTTTTTTTCTGACTTTATTCAGAGACAAAGGTGGGATGCAGCCAGTACGTTATAAGGAGGAGGCTGGTTTTGGAGTGCTTCCCAAAAGTGCTGTTTTTTTAAGCAAAACTTGTGTGATCAAATATTTGGAAAAAATAATCTATCGTTGTAAAGCACTGAATATTTTGGTAATGTGTATAATCTGCTGCTTTTCTCATTTCCACTGTTTTATTTCAGGAAAATGGCATAAATCAGCTCTTCCCAGAGAATAATCAAACAGCTTAAATGGCAATGCCATGAAAATTTAATATACAGCAGCAGTTAGTATAAGAGTATAAAAATCTGTCTTCCCGAAACTCTGATTTGAGGGTATTTTGTTTCTATAAAGGTAGTTTAAGGAAGAACAAGAATAAATTTATTTAAGTATATCCTCAGTGAGAGTAGTTTGGAAGTCAGTCATAGTACGCGGCTGTATATACCTACAGTATTTAAGTCCAATAATTTTGTGCATTTTGGAATGCAGAGCTTATATATAGTATATCTGAATAACATTAGAAACATTATATATAGTATATCTCAATAACTACCATTAGAAATGTCCTTCCTTTGCACCTGTTTTGCAGTAGACTGGAGAATACCAGCGATGGGGATGTGTCATTTTCCCTTTTGTTTTTCTGACTATTTGACTTCCAAATAGAACATGACAAGGGCAAACTACACTTCTGAACTCTGACCTCTCCTTTAAATTGAACGTGAAGTCTAAATATCTTCCTCTTTGACTGTACCCAAAGAGAGGTCTGTCACAGACATCTTATAACCTTGTGGCTGCAAGGGTATCCTCTAGTAATTAAAAAAAGTTTTCTGAAGAAGTTCTGACTCAGTAGAATAGACAGGGGGCAAATGTGGAGAAGAAAGGCACATTGTTCCAGCAGACAAAGACAGGGTATCAATTTTCATAAATCTGCATTCCCAAGACAACTGTTCAAATCTGGTAAAAGGTCCATTTCTTTGAACCTACATACCAGAAAGCTTTTATTCCTCCGCTCTGCAGCAGACGAGTACAGGTTAACTGTGGCTCATCAATGTTACGCTTTAGATGAGTCAGTGAGAAATTCTTTGGTACTACCTAGATCAAGAAAAAATTAACAAGAGAAAGAATCAAAGGGTTACCTGTGGGGCCAGACAATGTTTTAGAAGATTCTGTTTCTCTGAGTTTTCAAAGCCCAGCCTTTAAGCTTCATGGTTTTAAATTCCTAGATGTTATAATTAAGGATTTAACATTACTAAAAAAAAATGCTTATTTTTTCCTGGAATAGCACATACCAAAACTAACCATCAGCATCCTGCCTAGCCGAAGATCTTTTGGTTTCAAGTTCTTAGTGCTGTTCCTTCTCTCTTAGAGACTAAATGATAGTATAAAATCAGCATTATTTAATGGCAGTAGAAATGGGATACAGAGTCTCAGCTTCTGCTACTCCATGCTCTGCTGCGAAGCTCTCACTGCTGACACAAAATCAGTCAGCTTACAGGTTCTCAGCAGCATTGCAGCAGAGTGATGTGCTTGGCCTCTCATGCAGATTGAGCACATTTTGGCAATTATTCCCAGTGCTTGTGGACTATAAATGCTTGCCTCAGTATTTTCTCCAATAATTTTAATACATATTGGATATTTTTGTTAGAGGAGCTTCTAGATATCCTGAGTGGAAGAGGCCTTCAGTACCTACATTTGTATAAGAAAAGCAGTGCATAACCTAAAAAATAAATCCCAATCTAAATAAAAGTAAACAAAGGGTGGTTTGTTTCATATAATGCTTGTTCTGTGTTTGTGCAACACCTTCTTCCTTCTGGATCCTTGGGTCCAGAGATGATCGGATAAGGTTTTGGGTCGTGGTAGAGAAAGGTATCCCTACTGATGCACAGTGAAATCATGAAGCCTTTACGCTTCTGTTTACATTCTTGTTTTCAGGGTTGGGTTTTTTTTTCATGTTCCCAAGCTTTTTCCCAGCACCAGGAGGTCTTGGAGTATGTGTTCCTAAAAATGATAAGGGTCTCAACACAATCCCAGGGTTAGAGCTACAATGGAGGTCTCTAGGTACAGCTTTATCACAGCTCTGTCGGTGTCAGGACAGAAGGATTGCCAGGGGCTATGCTCGGGTGCATAGGGGGAGGAGGCAGGCAGAGCCTAACTAGAAGCTTGACCACCAAGAACTTGATTTATACATTTCCTGGCCTGACTTTGCAGACTGCAGCAATACTTGCATGAAGGGAACACAGCAAGTCCAGGCAGGGAATGCAAACTGTAAGGAAAAAACCAACAAAACCCATAACTGTGATTTAAAAATACAGATTTCTTTCCTCCTTCCTTCTCTTTCCTAAATACTTCCCCCCACCCACAGCTTTCTCCTCAGCTATTCAGGTGATGTTTCTGCCAGGTGATGTCTGCCTTGAGAATCTGAGAGAAGCTAATATCACATCACCTTTGGGTATGGTAATAGGTGCGTGCCTCTGAAAGTGTCCTGTTCTGCTACAGCTACAGGCAGTGACACCTAGTAATTGTTGTGTGGGGTTTTAGACATGTCTAAAATGAAGACAAAATCATATCCAGCTGCTTTTGAAATGAACGGGAAGGCCTGCAGAGGAAAAAACCAGCATGTCAACTCATTTTTAATTACAACCTCTTTTGTAGGACTATATATATATGTGTGTGTGTGTGTGTGTGTGCACTTATGATTTAAAGACAGTTTGATAAATAGAGTAGCTGATCAAAGTCTTTACTGTTTTCAACAGAAGCTTCTTTGAATTAGTGAAATTTTGACCAACTACAGAATCAGCTAATTAAACCATAAAATTATTTGTTAGCAGTAATAGTTACACTCTGATCCTGTATTCTTGTGTACCTGTCCCACAGGGTTGAGAATTGCTGATGCTCTTTTTTCCCTAGGATAAAAGGGTGAATTAGTGTAGTGCAGCTAAACTGACGCTTCTCACCACTTTAGCCATTTGTCCTTTGATCCTTGTATCATCACAGACCTGTGCACAGCACTTCAGGGAATCACCTTAATTCCCAGAAATTATGCAGGGGCACTTATTCTTCAGCTTTTTCATACACATTTTAAAGTTTCTTTAATCACATCCTATCACTGTCTCCACCTCTGCTTACCCGAGAAAATTTAAGGCATCTTTGAGGGATAAATTCTGTTCTTTGAGGTATGATCTGCACTTTGGTTCCTTAATTCGTGCTGTTCCCCTTGTCTTTTCTGAGAAGTTATTTGAACTCTTGCACAGGATACTCAGCAATGATCAAAATGAAAATAGACTGTCAGTTCAAAAGGATCATAATTTCCTTGGAAAGAATTTAAATAAATAAAAAATTCAAGGATACTGTAACCCAGGTAACATCTGGATGATAGAAAAGATTTGGAATATTCCACTGGGAAGAAAACACTCCAAAGCAGAGGATTTATTTTGCCTGACTCGACTGTTTGTATGTGGTATTATTACAAATGTTTTTCCATCAATATTAAGAGTTGAAATATGGAATTAACTCCTAATGACTTGGAGAAGGGTTTGCATTCCCAACTGGAGAATGTAACCTAAGCTACGGTGGCCCTTTAATCTTCAGGTTCATAAAATAAGTAATGTGTTCCTGACTTCACATACTAGGTCATCTGAAAGGCAATGATTGTTATGTTTTTCATTAGGAAAGGCTGAGGGAGATAAAGACTAAGTGAGATAAAGGAGATTGATAGGTCTTGCAGGCTTTAAACAAACTCGTAACTGATTTGTTAAGGGAATATCTATTTCTTTCTGGACAAAGCAATAAAACTCCAGTTCGGGGAAGGGAAGCATTGGTCTCAGGAAGTGTAAGCTGTGTGAAATGGGAAGGTTTCCAGTATAAGAAGGTGAAAGATAAGGGTGTGCATGGTTGCCAATTATTTTAATGGGCTATTGGATTTCCTTAGGTGTTACGCTATATATAATAGGTACTGATGGGTTATTAAAGTAGCAGGAGGCTTGCTGGCAGATCTAGGCTGTATTTATGGTTTGGTTTTCACAGAGAAGGCACTAGATAAGGTGCAGTAAATAACAGATAAATTAGATTGTAAGGAAGGTCATTCATGTCATTTGTTGCCCAAGGACTTGGTATAAATGGGTGGGCAGGGCTGGCACTGCTCAGAAAGCAAAGGGAGAGCTGGGGAGGAGTTAGAGCCAGGCTCCAGGCTGCTTGAGGAGTGTGGGAAACCCAGCGGTCTGGAACAAAGGATAAGTATCACAGCAACTGTTTGTGTAGTTTGGGCTGGTACAGCTGGTTACGGATTTTATCTTCATCCATGCACCAGGCTCTTTGCAAAAACGGGTGCCTTTAGCTTTTCTCTGTTCCTCGTGAGCTGTGCAGAGCTCGCAGGGCATCGTGCTGGTAACTCCCCATGTCCTCATGGGCAGGGGTGGTTTTAATGCACATCTTCTCTTTCCTGTTGCCATCGAGGTTTGGTTTTGGGTGTGGGAACCATCTGGCAAACAAAGCCTCTGACAACCCCCATGGTCTTCCCTGGGACAATACATCCTGATATGTTGAGTGGGCTGGGGAGGGCGCTTGGCTTCCAGACAAACACAGACACAATTGAAATGTTGAAGACTTGTCAGAAAACCTCTCTGTAGAGAGGTCTGTCTGTAGAACAGCCTTCTCTGCTGGGCCAGGGGCGGTTCTGTGGCTGTGTCTGACATCCAGGCCGCATTAGAACAGCCACTCTAAACAGGGATGTGACATTTGATTTCAAGATGAGCTCTGTTCTGGGGGTCGGCCAGAACCCCGCTGAACCCCTGTGCAGCACACACCTCCAGCCCTGGAGAGGCTGATTTCAGATATGAGACACTCTGGTAAAAGGGAGAAAAGAACTTGAGGGAGTCTGTCTGTCTTTCGTCTCTGAAAATGAAAGCCACAACTTTTGGTGTTGAGTATTTGCTTCCAGCTGTTGTTAAGGAAAAGAAACTGAGGCTCGGTGTGAGCTGAAGCCGTGGGAGATGTGGATGGTTGGCATCTCTCAAGCTGAGCCCCCACATTAGAAGTCCATGGTGAAGGCATAGCTCTGATCCCTGGGTGCTCAACAGCACGACCTATTGAGAAAGCAAAGAAATAACTGCGATAGCAGAGAGACTTGTCAGGGAAGGGTTAGTATATGGGTAAAAGAAGAGAGGCACTGTAGGGTGACAGAGGTGTCTATTTAAATATTGATGTAGGGCCACTTCAGAGTTTGGTCATGCATATGAGTCCAAAACTCACTGTTGTCTCAATGCAAATGTGTGTCAGCCCTGGTATTCAGTCTTTGTTCTGGCTGCAGGAAGGGCTCTGCTCAAATTCCATCCCCCTAACTATTTCTTTAGTGTTTACTTTTACAGAGTGGAATGGTGAGAAGTATTTAGCACAGAAGATTCAGGTTGTCACGGTCTCTTTAAAAGAAGGCTTGAATGACTTACCACAGTAATTAGTATTTACAGAATGAAAGTTATGAAAATCCATGTATTTCCAAGCAAGAATTCTTTTCCATGACTTTGGAGATACACTTTCCATGTTTACAGAAAACTTTTAGAAAGTGATTTCATAATTCCCAAGGAGAACAACAGCATCACGCTTCTGTCCAAGGGGAAATGGATCAAAGGGGTTTTGTTTAGAGAGCGTTACATTTCTTCACATCGCTTCCAGTTGTTGCTGGGCTGTTGTTGCCACATCATCACTCCTAGATCTGCATCTGGCTTGGAATGTCATTAAACTTTTTGTTGTGGCTTGCAGAAATTTCTTCTGCTTTCTGCTCTGCATGTAGGGGAGGGGGGATTTTTCTGAATCCAGTAAAAATGTGCTCGAAATGATAGGAGGAGATTTTTGAAAGGAAATGTTTATACAGAAGTGAAAGGCATAATCAGAGAGTCTTCTTTCCGTCTGTCTTAGGTGTTAGAAGCTTTAGTTTTCCCTGAAATAGGACAAATTTTACTGCTGTGTGAACGTTATCCTACCTAGCTGACGAGTAGATGCTTTCTTTAGCAGAGGTGTTAGAGAAATGCTGAAGGAAATGCTAACGGTGCAGCCCTCCTCTCCTGCCCCGGCTCCAGACCATTAGTCACAGGAGTGGTATGCAGCTTGCACAGGGGGTTGGACTGGCTGCATCTGCACAACCACAGAGCCTTTGGCCTGCCTGTGGCTTTTCTGTCTCGAGTACGTACTGGCAGTTTGTGCCAGCCTATTCTGGAGCCAGCGTGGAGTCCCAGCTGTCAGATGTGGGAGTCCTCTTCAGTCGGTGTGAAGCATTGTTGGACAGGAAGGCTTCAGGCCAGGCTCGGCCCTGTGCAATTTGTTCTGAACTGTTCCTGAGCAAAGCTGCTGCCAAGGCTGCAGGACTGACTGATGCTTGAATTTCACAGGGGCAGCACTGGTGGCTTTTGCTTCTTTCTTCACAAACAAAACACTTTGCAAAGCAAATCTCCAGTTACAGAGGGATTCTGGCTTGAGGGTGAGCCAGTCAGAAGAGGGGTTTGAGCCTGTCAGTGCTCCCTGGATGCAACTGAACAGCCAAAGCAAAAATAACAGCTATTCTGTGACAGCTCCGGAGAGCTTTACGGAAAGTTGGGAGCAGCACTGAGGTTATGTGACACAGGATGGATAACCCCTGGGGTCGTGCATTGGCCCGAGTGTTGCTATGAGTGCAGTGAAAGCTCATTTCTGGAAATGAAGTAGTGATGAGTTCTACTTTTATCATCAATGGAAAAATCCTTTGAGAACTGGACAACATTATGTTTTGTTTGCTGCTTGTTTCACAAAACCTTAGACTATTTCGGGAGGCCAATAAAGATTCACTGATGTCAAAATGGAATATTAAAGGCAGATGTTTCTGGTTAGCTTATTTATCCCTAACCACTTTTCCCAATTTTTTTTTTTTTGAGAGATAAGTCTAGACTAGACAGAGCACATTTCTAAAGTGTGCTTTGTACCTGATTAGTTGTTTATTCAACAGTTTCCAGTAGGAGATCATCAATTTTATTTCCTCTACCTCATATATTAATTAAATTACTGTGTGGCATTTTGATAAACCAACAATATTACTGTGCTTGGTCCAGAAAAAAACCCAACGATTATCAGTAACGTTATTAGACACAGATGCAATGTGCCACTGGTATGAGAAACCAAACATCTGGACAAGATGGATGTTCAGGTAAGAGATACAAAAGAGCTTTAAGGTTTAGATAAAGCAACAAGATTAATATAGATGAAGAACTTTGTGAACTATTTTTGGTTCATTCCCTGCCATAACCCCCAATATATTGCACACTAATTAGTTTCTTGGAGGAGGCAAACCTGGGCTTGGATGTGGCAGCAGTGTTGCTTCAGATGAGCTTTAGAAAAGCTGTGTAGCAGCACGATGCTGCTTGGAGAAGAAATATTGCTCCATTAGCTCTCGTGGTAAATATGCTCTGGATTGGGAGAGCAATAAATACAAATATAGACATTGGTTGCTGGAACCAGTCTGGTCCACTAGCAGAAGTAAAAGAGCTCAAGACTGCTTCCAGTTATGCCACCTTTTTTTAGGCAACTGGTATGGTTCTGTCTACATTTCTTTTCCACCAGATAATGGATGCTGCCTCCAACAGAGGTTAGAGGAGATTAAGGCAGCAGACAGAGGGATGACAGACTGCATACTTTGCCTTTGCTTGAGGAGATGAGGATCAGCTGTTGCAAACTTAAATATGTGTCACCGCCTCTGCTGTCCGGCTGCACAGCCCTTCCCTCCACGGGGAGGCTGCCGCAGGGCCCCGGGATGCCTGTGCTCCCCGGGCGCTGCGAAGGGCTGTCGCTACTTCAGGAGGATGAGGAGGAGGGAAGGGCTGGATAATAGAAAGAAAGAGCAAATGGGATAGGGATGTCCTCCCTGTGCTCACACTACAGCCCTCCCGAAACACCTCTGAGTGTTCATGTTCCTCTTCCCAGCCTTTAGCACCTATCCATTCCTCCTCAGTGCCTTTCCTAATCTACATCCCTAGCCCCTCCATCTACTTCCAATCTCACTGGCCTCTCCCAGGCTTTCTTACCAGGTTTTGTGATCCCTTCCCTCAAGCCCTCTATACCCATCTCCCACCCCAAAATTTTGTTTGCATTTTGCCTGTGTTGCCGAGCAGCCTTAGCACTGCATCCCCCCTCAAAGCCCATTGCCTACACCAGCATTTCTTTATTCACAACCTCCTGAGACTTCCCACTTCTCAGACTCTTCTGCCCATTTTCACCTCCTTCACTTCCTGCTGGCTCTTCGCTGTCTCTTCTTCTTGCTCCCGTTGTCCCCAGACCTGATCTGTAACCAGCACAAAATTAAACTTAGCCTATATTTTTGTGAAGCCTTTAATTAGCTTTGGGAATAGAAACAACCCTGTCAACCTCAGACTAGCCAAGGATCCTTCTGCAGTTGGCTCTAGCACTGCTCATCTTGCCAGCATGCTACAACAGCACCCAGGATTTGGCTGAGGATATGGCTTGGTCATGAGGTTTTTGACCTTTTTTCCTACCTAACTTCATGCTACTTTTAAAACTCAGCCAGGATTTTCTTCCCTTGACAGCTGGATTTGGCTCAGTATTTCCGTATGATTCCATAACATCTTTTTACAGTATTATCGTATTACTTATTTTCATTTTCAGCCTAGGGCTTCATTTGAGGGCGCTGAAGGAGTTATTGTAATAACTAACATTCCACCAGATGTGTAGCACAATAGCCAATAGCTTCAGACAAATCTTTTTATGGTTTTTCTATAATAATAAAACAATAAACTTTCAGTTTATGTGAAGACACATTAATGTAACTTTCCACATGTAATTCAGTTTACAGGAATCTTAAACCTTCCAGAAAATAATGCTTAAGTAGATTACCATGAGCCTTACTGGACATTTAAGGGAATATATTTATTAGAGTGTTCTTTGGTCATGAGTCTACCCTTGACTTTAAACAAGTAATTGAAACCATATCGGACCGGACCCTTCCAGCCTGTTGGACTGAGCCTTATTATAACTGAAGTCAAGAGGTGACTTCTGGAGTCAGTGATTATTTTATCTGAAATTGGGTGCCAGACCTGGGTCCGTTATTTAGACAACTTATTAAGGATTATTTGATTATGTGGAATGTAAGCAGTTGTGTCTAGACATGACCTACATAATTCAGGTGATGTTATGTTCTCACAGGACTTACTCGTTGCTTTGCTACGAGCTCATTGTATGGAGTCTCTTCTATGAGCAAACCAGGAGTCAGGCTGTGGCTCTCAATCACAAGCTCTGTTCGATTTTCCCTGGTTCTGGGGTGTATCTGTTGGTTTGTGTGGGCAAGTCACACTATTTAATTTAGGTACCCCAAAAACCATCTAGAAGGGACTTTTCTCTAGCTAGTGATTGATACCTCATGCCCTGATCTGCTTTCTGAGGATGCTCAACTCTCCTCTCACTATTCAGGAGAGGAGAACTAGTCTCTCTTGGGTGTCTAAATGTCCTTCCATTGGCCCTCTTCACCTTCCGTTGGTACGTTTTACTCCTGAAATACTAGGATATTGCCCCTTAAAACCTGCTACTTTACAGCCAGGGGCATCCTTTGCTTCTTAGTCCCTATGGCTTCTCGCTCCACGCAGTGTTGAGGTTGGGCAGTGCCCGTTTGGCATGGCTGTCGTGCTGCCCTTGCTGAAACCTTCCCTTGTTTGAATGCTTTGGGTGTAAGGGGGATGAAGTACAAGGACCTTGGACAAGCCACTCTCCCCTGCATATAAGTAAGAAAGCACAGTGTCGCTGCAGTGTTGTCCTGCAGTTAGTGAAGACGAGGGCTTTCAATCTCTAGAACCAAGAGCTGTTGAAAAGGGCGATGTTATATTAGGAGTTATAGAAACCTGATGGGAATGTCTTATTAGGTAGGCTACTTGACTTAAAGATCAACTGGAATGCTAACATTAAACAGTAAATACCTTCTTTCTAGGCCCCTTGGGTGCTCATTAATCCCATCCGAACAGCCCCCCTAAGAGTGCATTCCAACTAAAAGCTTAAAAATCTCAAAACAAAGAGCAATGTTAAGATTTTCCATGGGATCAGTGCTTCTCTGTTGTGTGTGTCTGCATGTAGAGTGTGGATTCATGCTAGGAAATGGCAGGAGGATTAGGGCTACAGTTCTGCTGACATACTCTGCAAATACTAAGGTGGAAACTGAAGGAAGAAATCCTATTTATTGCCTTCAGTCTCTTGGTAGTCTGAACCTTCCTGAATTCAAGAGCTCTTCCTTGCATGGAGCCAGGGTAAGAGGCAAGCAGCTGGTCAGGGTACCACACAGCCAGCTTGATTTTCTTCGTTCTACTGTTAGCTTAATGGGGTAGCAAATGCAGACTACATGCAGTCACATTCATTGAGATTTATCTCTAACTGGTCTATTATCTGTAGATGAGAAAACGTTGTTGATGTTATGCTCTATATAAATGCTTCGATACTATCTTGGAGTCTTTAATTTAAGCTTTTCTATTTATCAGAACAAAGGGACTAATTTTAATTACAGAGCAGGCAGGATTGTGGTTCTGTGTGTGGAAGAGGAGAGGCTAGGCAGTCCCTGAGCAGCTGAAAAGGCCATGCAGGCTCTCCCATGTTTCCAAGAAGAAACCCTTTGTTTTTAGCTATGATCCCAAAATCCTTTGTGGAATAAACACATTAATGGGCTTCTTTTGGTGCCTGGCCTGCAGTGTTTGTCTGCGGGAAGATTTCTTAGCTCCACATGAAGGCAAATCTGTAAGAGACACTGGAGAGTTTGTGAGATGTCCCCACCTTGCCTCTCTCCTGCAGCCTCAGTAAAATGCTGTGTCTCTGTGTCCCCCTTTCCCCACCTGCCCTTCATATCACCATCTTAGGGGTGGCTCACCATTTGGGGAGTGTTTCCTTTGAGTTGTTATTTTGCATTTTGATGAATCCTTGATGCTGCTTTCTAGCTCTTTCAGCTTGTATCACAGTCTGGGATGTCAGCTCATCCATGTCTGCAGCAGCAGAGCGAGCTGATGGCGATTCCTTTCCATTGGGATCTTTCTGAGCTGCTGCAGTGTAGGTAGCGTATGGATGAGTTGTTGTGGGGCTGTAAATGTTCTTACACCTCCATCACTGCTCCTTCTCTTAGTCCTCCACTCAAAGAGACCTCCTCTGCTCAAGCAGTACCTTCCTTTCCAGTACTACTCCAATTTTGAAGCTCTTTATCTTCCTATTAGGAATGTCAGAATCTGGAAACAGTTTACTGTTAACTGGAGTGACAAAGAAGCTTTGATTGCAGTAAAGCTTGGGCAACATATATAGCATGAAATTATGGGATGATCCGAATGAGTGGGAATTTTGCCATTGGCTCCAACAGAGCAAAGATTTTACGCTTGTTTAAGTTTGAAATCGGAAAAGCTGAAGGAAGTGAAAATGCCATGAAAGCTACTGGGATGGGGAAAACCCCACTTTAAAAGGGCTAATTTTCTTTGAAGCTCATTTATTGATATCTCAACACGGTCTTGGATGAACATCAGGATCTCCAAATAAGTAGAAGTTGGGCTTGATGCGGGAAGTTTCTTCCAAGAAACATAAAAGAGCTTGGATAGCAAAATGTGGACCTTTTCCACTCTCATTTGTTGATCATTTAAGATTTCAGTTGATTCACCTCCCCCATTTTCTCACCTTGAGATCTTCTAAAAAGACCAAATGTCAAGTGTTGGTGCTCCTAAAAAATAATGTGAATGCAGAGTCGCTCCACTGAAATCCAGTATGATTTCCTTGAGAGCAGAATTGGGGTTTTACTTTCTAATCCGTCATGTCAAATTCTTTGGCACTCGCACATAAATAATCACTCCCAGGCAGTTGTTAAAAGTGGGCACTGCACGAAATACTTGCTTATCCAATACTTCCACAGAGCCTTCTATTCAGCTGTAAATTATTAGGGAAGAAGCATGGATGGGATTCGCTGTGATAGCCATTTCGGCTCAGTTGTTGCTGTTATTTCAGAGACTTGCTCACCCTCCCACTCTAAAGGCCCTTCAGGTTCTTGGCTGCTTTGTGCAGCTTGCCCTCATGATTTATTGTGCACAACCCATCTCTTCTAATACTAGTAGTTCAGATTAGGAAACTGCATGTTGTTTCTCTGTTACCTGTATCTTCTTCAGCCCTGGAATGCCTTAGAAAGGGCCATCCAGTTTGTATTCAACCATCTAACCCGCTGTCTCCCAGGTTCTTGTATCGTGAGGGAGCCAAGGCTGAATCCAGGGAAGATGTCCTGTCTCTCCATTAGGAACTGGTTCTCTTTGGATCATGTTCCCAGCCTGCTCAGGCTCAGCTTTGCAAGTTGAGTTGCTCAACAGGACCTGCAGCCTGGGTGATGTTTCTGCATGAGGAAGCACCTCTGGGGGCTGTTTGACCCTCCAGGAAGGATAACCCAATTTACACCCAGAGGTCTCTGATTCCTCCTGTGCAGACTGATTTTGATGTAGGCTGTTTGACAAACCCGGGTCAGAATGTAGCAGGTTTAACCTAACAAGGAGAGATTTTACACTTTGCTCTTCCACCCTGAATGATGCAACTTTAAAGAGAAAGGCTGAGGTCTTTTTTTTAATAACTTTAACAAAATCTTCTTCTCGTGTTCCTTCCCCTTTCAGTGTGAGTGTGAGGTGGTGCTGTCTATTCTCTTAGATTTATCAAGAAAAATTATTTCCTCTGTTTAAGTGGGTACTTTTTATCCCCAAACTGGCTTGTTTGATGACTCCTCCTTAAAATCAGTTGTGTTATCTCAACTTTCACTATTCCCAACAGTTCTGTGTATTCTGATTTCCATGATACACTTCATCACTATCCACCCTATCCTGTAGCATCAGCTCTGCTCATTCTGGGATGGTCTTGGCAACAGGAACAGGAGGAACACTCTCTCTCTCTCTCTCTCTCTCTATCTTTCAAACCAGTGAGGATGGGGAGAAGGCAACAGGGAGTTGTGGATAGAGGGAGAGTCCTGAGGAGTTGCTCCCTGTGCTTGAAATCTGATCCTATTTATCTGCTGATCTTTCTCCATTCCTCCTCCTTCCTTGTCAGACTGGTGTTGGGTTGGTGGTGGAAATGAAGAGAGTATGGCCTGCTTTTGGGAAGGCTGCAATTGCTTCCATCCTGTGAAGCCGACTTGAGGATAAACAGCTTGTCAGAAAGGTTGGCTGAAATTTCCCTTAGCTTGGCTAAAATTTCTCAGGAAGTTGGAGGTTCTCCTGTGATCGGAAGAGCAGCTCTCACCCTGGCCAAAATCTACCACTTGCCAAGAATTCACGAGACTTGGCAACCTGGGTAATGGGACACAAGTGTTAAAAGAATGAAGGCTGGTACTGTGTTACACATGTCTTGAGCTTGGCTTTGCAGTCTGGGAGTCGCTGGGTAATTGCAAGGACAGAGCCTTCTCTTTGCAAGTGTGGCTGGTGCTTACCAGTTCTCTCAGGTCAGAGCCAAGGAGCAGAACTGGGACGGAAACATCTCAAGATCCTGTCAGACTTCGAGGTTCTTAACACTGCCATTAGCCATAGATTTAGAATATCTCCAATTATTAATGCTCAAGCATTCTCATATAGATATCATATCCACACATCTATAGTTTCATAAGTATTTCAGACCAGCCAGCCTGTTCCCCACCGTACATTTTGCTCCAGTTGTGAATTAAACTGAAAGCCACGAAGCTGTGTTGGAACAGAGGGTTCCATTTCACAGGAGTTTACTGTGATTTCAGATCATTTTCTGTTCCAGAATGAGGACGTAACACAGTTTTGGATTCTTGTGGCATGAGCTTTTGGGGGGAAGAATTATTTTAAGACAGCAGAAACTTTTTGGTTTAATGTAATTTTGGTCTGAAATGGATTTTTCTGTTTTATATTGTGTAGCATAAGATTAAAAGGATTGAAAAAATGCATTTCAAAACAGAAAAGTTCCACTCGAAGGAAGTCTGAATGCTCAATCTCAGCCTAAGCCCTGTTCCAGCTTTTTTCAAAACATGGTGTCACAGAAACTGACACTTTTCTGCAAACATTTTGGGTTCAAGGAAACCAAATTTCCTCCTGGAAGAATATCCTGCTGGAAAACTTCTCACCATCTCCATCTCACATTACTTGGCAGATTTCACAGTAGACGTTGCTTGTTTCCCTAGCCTGATTTAATACTTTTCTTGGAAGTATTGCCAGTTTTTCAACCCTAATGTGGAGTACTGTAACGTGATGAAATTCACATCAATACTGCTCAATAAAAGCCTCCTGAATGCAGTCAGTTTGTCTGTGGCAAGTCACAGACAGCCTTATATTTGGGTAGTCCAAGGCAGAAGGCCCTTTGTGTCATGCCCCACAACACACCCAAGCTGTGTGTTTTATGGTACTACAAAACATGCCCTGCTGTATTTCGAGTTCTGCTCATTGTGCAAGTAGTTCTCTCAAAGCCATCCTTGCAAGGAGGGTGGTAAGACATTTGGAACAACATTAAACTCCAGAAAGCACCTAGAAGATGTTTTGGTAATACATGTACTTCAGCTCGGGGAGGTGGTAAGGCACTGACTAAAATCTAGCTCTGGTCACCCTGTAACAGCAGCAGCCCCGGTGCTCTTGGAACATAACCTCTGCCTGTACTCTTCCTGTCATTAGTCTGTCTTCTGTCGTACATAAGGGTTCATGTTTTGCCTTCATGGTAAGCCACCCATCGTAAATGAAAGGGGATCCCTGTCATTGCAGTGAAGACTACACTCTGCAAAGATGCCTGTGCTTAAGTGAGAAAGTCTTTCTCCTCCTTCCTGGCAAGTTGGGGGTGGGGAATGAGCAGGGGTAAACAAGAAAGTCTGCCTTTCCCTAGTCTGTTCCCTGCATGTGGCCTTCAGTCTGCAGAAGAGCTCATCCCGCTCATGTGATGATGTCAGCAAAATTTCTCTCTCTAGATCTGTGTTCCCCACGGTCACCTATGCCCTGGCTCCTGCAGCCGCTCTCATCGTAGGGATGGGATTTCTTTGACTTTGGTGGTCCCTGCATATCCCTTGCAAAATTCAAATCAGCTGGCACTCTTTAAGCATGCCGTTAACACACACAAGCTATGAAAGATTAAAGGGAACTCACGTTCCTCCTCTCCACATGAAAAGGGTTTGTAAACTCTTTCAGCGCCTATTTTTTCAATACTCGTGGTAAGGAAATAAAGCTGAGTCAAATAGTTTTCTGAGATCTAAGAAAGAGGGCTCGGGGTTATTTTGCACCCTGCCTTGGGGAACATAGCTAATAACTCTGATTTCACAAAGCACGGTGTTAGGAGAGAGTCACAGAGAGCTGTTGTCAAGGAAGTGCAAAGAAATACAGGAGACTTCAAGAGACACCTTGGAGCAGAGCTGTGAGCTTCTCAGCTGCTTCTTAGCAGCCCTGGGAGTGAAATTCTGCTGCGAGTGTTAATGTCATCACCTCCACAGACTTCGCATATTGTAAAGTGACACTTCCCGGAGCACTGGGTGTAGTTGTCTGCCTCCATTTGGGCTTTTAGATGTTTGCTTGCTGTTTTTTCTTCAGCTTTGAAGTCAGGTTTTTGATAGCTGATACATTTTGGAGGCCTTTGGGTGAGCAGGACCAAGCTGGAGAAGAACAGACCTTGGAAGGCCTCTCTAAACTCTTCGATATAAAATAAAATCTGATGCATCAACATGAGCTCAGGCTGTTGCCAAACCCTGCTACATTTCAGATGAGCACATCTTGGGGGCAGACACACAGCAGCAGCCTCTATGCTGGTTGTCGAAGGCTTTTGGCTCTGCGGCCTGGTCCACGCTAGCAAGGGCAGCCCTGCAAATGGCTGTGCTGCCGTGTGCCAAGCCATTCTCCTGCCAGTGCAGTATCAGGACTCAGATAAACATCAGCAGCGTTTGGTGTGTGTCCTACGTTCAGTAGGATTTTGCTCATGGGCCATGGTACACACAAGGATTTGTGGCTAGAGGTGCCCTGCATACATCTGCTGCAGACAAGGCCTAGGTGCGAATGCCCTCCTCAGAACTCTCTTTAGGTTCAAACTGGAGCTAACATCTGAGCTTCAAAGCTAAATGCAGGGTGTCTTGTTTAAAGGAAGCTTTTCAAGTTGATTGTTAAGCAAAATTAATCCCCCCACTGTGTCTTTTTGTGGGTTGAATCCAATGGCTCTTGCAGGAAAACGGCTGCAGTTTTTAATCCCATTTCAGAAAAGTCACTTTTTTAGACCAAAAGAAAAAAAAAAAAGAAAAAGGAAATGTAAGATGATTAAACAGGATTCTGCTGTTTTCCCCTGGTGTTCAACATTTGCTGTTTCTGTTAGGTCATCAGCCACCATGAAACCAACGTTTAACTTCCAGACTGATTGCAGCAGCTGCCTGAAGCCCTGCTCATAACCTCAAAAACCAAACTAGAAAAAAATACCATTCCAGATGAACTTAGTTTAATTTGCTCGATATATTTGTAATGGAACATGGTATTGCAGATGGGCATTGAAGTTCAAGATTTCATCTGCATTAGATATGGGAAGAAAGTGCTACTTTACATAACAGAAACTATTCTGGGTTTAATTCAATAAATTGTAATCATGTGCAGTGTACTCGTGTTCACAACAAACGTCCCAGATATCCTGGAGAGAAAAACATAAAAGGCTCCATGTTTTTTAGCTTCAGAGTTGTTAATCTTTTTGAATTAATTTGTTTGGTTTCACTTAGTGTAGCATGTAGTGCTTATAAAGCATGATGGTTCACTGAGTGTGGGACTGCTAGGTCATAGCAGTGTTTTTCCAGTTTTAAGAATAATCCCATCAGTCCCTGGAATACAGGTTCTGCCCAGAGAAGGAAGAAAAGAGCCCTCTTGTTCTAGCTTGTGTTGTTACAGTTCTCCAGGACATTAGCACAACTGAAACACTGATGGAAGTGGGTGATGGTGGGGGGCTGTTGAGGTGGAGAGGGGTGTTGCAGAAAGTATGTATGTGACCCACTGATGGTGTAAATCCTGGCCTGAACCCATTTCTTCTTGTGGCTGGGCAGGACCAGGTGGTGATCTGTTGTTTTTCATTTTGGAAGGGGAACGGAGCTGGAGAAGACAGGTGGGAACTTTTCTCGGTGTTATTCCAAAAATGTAAAAATACACAGGCTCTTTTCCTGTGTGCTGGCTGTTGGACAGGGGCCACCAAAAGTCTTAGCAAATCCCTAAACTGTTTCCGGTCTTACTGATACTTTCCAGGAGACCCATCTGTTGATATTATCCTTAGCCACTCATCCATGCAAACTGTGCAGTGGAGTGGCCTGCAGACAGAGGGTTATATGGGGGCGGGACCACTCCATCTCCAAGCTACCTTGCATCAGCAGAGACATGCTGAAGTAACGCCTATACATAGATGTACTCTGGCTTGCTACAGCCAAGAGAGTCCTGACAGCATGGTGGGTGGTAGGGATGGAGCTTGCCTCCTTATCCCTGCTGAGGCAAAGGGGAGCTGATGTGGATGCACCTTGGGAGGGGGAACAGGGATCAGAGATCATCAGAGTCCTGCTACCCTTGAATATCTAACAAAGAGGTAAAAGAGCTAAGCTGCCTTGGAAACCTCCTCCTAAGACTCTTCCTGCCTTGGCTCTGTTACAGACTGAGGTCAGTGCTGGGCTGCTGGACGCTGGCTCTTTGCTTAAAGTGAAGATTTCTGTAATTAGGATGATTCCAAATATTTCTATTTGCCTCATGTGCTTTTCATTATTTGTTGTTTATTTTCCTGCGTGAAACACATTGATATTGTTAAGCTGCTCATGGCAGGAAACATTTGCATGAACAAATATTTTGCTAGTTGTGCTCTGATCAGGAAATCACCCAGCAGGGATATTGTTTTTAGTTGCTCTCACTCTCTCTTTTCAAATACTAATTCAGAGCTCTGTTGCCCAGCATGGGGCACCAGCCATTGGCATTTCAGTGAGAAATTTTTAATGATAACTCGGGAGCAGTTGGCTTTCTATTGAAAGTCATTGAAACATCCCACCTGTCACAGCGAATTTACACATTCATATGCTAAAAAGCTCGGAATCAGCTGGTGTTATGTTTCTTTTCTGAGCCAGATTGCTCCCCTCTTACTTGCACTGAGCAGCAGACACTTCCTCTAGTCTTTCCACTGGGGTAAACACAAGTTGGCAAGTGAGCGCTTACAAGCTGGTCCTCGGTGATTTGGTCTTTCAGATGTGATGTGAGGCAGAAGTTTACCACCTGGACGTAGTGTCCTCTGGTAGAAGGGAAAAATGCTAGTGTTTCTGTGCAAACCCTGAATCCAGCGTTGAGTTTGGGACTAACTGTGCCCAATGGGGATGTCTCTGCACTCGTGCTGTGGCTCAGGTTTTCCAGATACTGAGACCACAGCTCCGTTTGCAGTTAGAAGGCTTCATTGACTTAGGAACCTGCATCAGCTTTTCAGAAGGTGTTCCTGAGTCTGCTGGCCTAGGACATTGCATCTTTTACCCTTTGCAAAGGCTTCTGTCCAGCCAGACACCCTCATTCGCTCCATGCCCATCCTGAAGCATTTGGGGTAGCTACATGGCTGTGGTCAAATTAATGCACCTTCCCCCTACGTAGGGCTCGCTTCCTGTGGCAAGGAGCCTTGCAGTGTGGTCACCAGCTTTCTAGGCTGGAGTTGGCCTCCATCTGCCTATGCTGGCTAGGGGCAGATGACAGACATATCTGCTTACACCCTGTGGTGTAGAAAAGACTTTTTTGAGCTGAGTCTGAGCCTCGAGCCCTTTGAGAGGGTCTGGTGCTTGTATTGTGACTGAACTTCATAACTTTGAGCCCATCAGCCTTTTGCTTGATGCTCAGGTATTTGCAGGATCAGTTGCTGCCCAACACCGTGGACATTACTGCTGTTCACGTTTGCTGTGATGTGACCGAGGGCTGCAGTGGGCTTGCTGGGCACGGTCTGAGGTCACTGTCCTGTTATTTATCTGCTTTAGGCTGCAGCACCTCAGCCCAGAGAAGCAGAGAGCCCGATGTCGGTGACTGCCCAGGCCGTGTGTGTTCCTGTCTCCCAGCACTGTGTTAGAGATGTCATTTTCTTTAATGTTCTTTTTAACAAAGCGGCTAATTCAGCGCTGGGGACTGTGACTGCAGCCACTTGACAGAGGACGGGCTCACAATGGGAATGATGAGTAATTGAGTGTCGGATGTGTAATTTGTCACTATTAGTGCTGCATTTGTGTTGGCAGCTGCTCTTTGTGGAGGCTCGGTGGAGGCTGAAGGCGATGGTGGATCCAACACTGCCACCTTCTGCTAACGTGGTGGGAAGGTACGGACAGGTTCCAGAGCTCTTGCGGTGCCAGACTCTGGACATGGCATGCTCAGACACTCTGGGGGATGCTGTGAGCGCTGCACGCCTTGGGGGAGCTGCTCTCATGGCACTTGGGTGTTCCTGCAGTTCCCCAGACCCCACATTACCTTTCTTAAGCCTCTTAAGCCTTGTGTCCTGCAGCATGTCGGTATGCACAGGCACTTAGTGCTAACTCATGAGGAAAACCAGCACTTTTGAGCCTTTATGTGACAGCAATAGGCATACCCTGAAAATGTGTCTGCTGAAGAAGTGTATTGGGGGAGTATCAGTGATACACAAAATCTAGTTCCACATATAAACAGTTTGGTTTGCATCAAGAAGTCACTGAATAAAGCAAAACAAACATAACGAGAAGGTAAAACAGTTTAAAGTGGGGAATTTTCATCAATTTGCATGCACTGTTGAGGTAAACTGCTCTGTTGTTCTGGGACAGACTGGGCAGTGGCTGGTATTTCTTAGGGCTAAATTTTAGCATCAAATGAAAAGACCAACTGAAAAACGTTTGGGCCTTAATAGATAGTACAGCCTGGAAAGCATTCTTATCGCATCCTAGGTGATGTACATTGACAAGCTGAAGAAGTGTGTCCTGTTAGTGCTGGTAGATCCCTAAAGAGATGTCCTCTGAGGAACCGTGGCGGTGTACAGCAAGGAGCTTCTGATTTGATGCTGGCCTGAATAATGCTGACATGAGAAGCGTTAACCCACATGGGCTGCCATATGTGTGAGGCCCCTAAAGAGGTGGTTGTACATATGTGCTTTTGCACATAGACTCACTAATCTAAAGATCCCCATGAAAGCATTAGCACTTGAGAGTGCATGTAAATTTATGACATTCCCCAAAGAATTTGGGTTCTATAAATTTAAAATCCTGGCAGGCTGGGACAAATATGCTCCAGCTTCCATATGTTTCCTGGTATATAAAAAAGAAAATAAGCATATTTTCTTTACACCCACACAATGAAAATTCAAGCCACTAAAACATCTCTTTTCCATTTGAAGAACAGCAGTTTGTATGGTATCTTCTGTGTACATCAGGCTTCTGGGATGAGCAGAGCTAGTGCAGCATTAATTAGTCCTTAAGACTACAAGCAAGCTGAGAACTGTGTAAAACGGGGAAGAGGGTGGAGTGGTTATCTTTGTGTTGCACCCCTATCTTTCGAGACTGCCAGTTGCTGTAAGTCAGACTATGTTCTGTTTCTTCCTGAGAAGAGTCCTCTTTGCTCAGACCTCTCTTCAGTTCCTCCTGTAACCTGCTTGCTCTGTGTCAGCTTCAGACCTGGTCTGACTGCACAATGAATAATAGGTTTGGTCTTTTCCACTGGTTTTGATGAGTAGCAATCGTCTGTCCACACTGGCTGGACATGGGGAGGAAGAGAAAAAGAGAGGTGACAGCGGGACCCTTCCTTTTCAGACAAATTAAGCAATTTATCAATTTATAAACCCGAAAGGAAAGAGCATCCTCAGCAGGTTTCTTTCATAATATCACCTTTTGTTTACATTTCCCTGACCCTCTGGTACCTGCACCTCTCTGTCTTGTTCTTCAATTGGCGTGCATTCACGGACATCCCTCTCTCTGTTCTATTTCCTATAAAAACCTTGGCTTTGCTTACATCTGCTGTAGCTTCCTAGCCTGTCCAGTTGGTCATTTCACTGTGATTCTTGAAAGGTGACTCCCAAATGCAGGTGGCCTGTGATGCCCATCTCCATCCCACACTGGTTAGATTTACACTTGAGTTTTTCTTCATGCTTATGGGAGGGACTTCTCTTGCACATTCACACAGTAAACGTTCCCTCAAAACTTCCACTAAACTCCCTGTGGTTGTTTGATACGCATCAGAAATCTGAAGATTACAGTGAGGCGGAGCTTGGCTGGATGATGAGGGTTACCTTGAATGTCCCCTGGCTTGCTTGTATCCTTAGTTTGTGTCTCATCTTGTTTTAATTGCAGATTGCCTTGGGGTGGGTTGTGTCTTCGTGTCTTTGTACAGAAGGTCAAAGCACTTGACCGGAGCTCACAGGTCCTGCAGTAGTAGGACTAATAAGAACATTCTGGAGGTCTGACAATATTTTAAAGGGTCTCTTTGGACACAAAACATCTCTAAAATTGTTTTCAGAACAGCAGGATCTTGCCTTTCATGTTTGCTTTTATATCATTAAGTTATTTTGAAATATTTACTGTGTTTTGGAGTGATTAAACGAAAGGGGTTTGTTTAGGGTCTGGTTTTCCCTCCAGAGCACGGTGTTGTTAAAGCTGCCTGCACAAGAGCAGGCGTGACCATTGAGGAAGGCACTGTGGAGCTCCATGAGCTGAGCCGTTCCGTATCATGCCTCCTCCCCAAAGTGCTCTGGAGGTGAGCCTGAAGCCGAATAGCTGGCTCCTGGGTGTGTGCTTTAAAAGGCAACAGATGCTTCATCCTTTTAGCTTAAAAAGGGCTCAGTTGCATTTATCACCACTCTGGAAAGGCAGGATGCAGTGCCTTCCCATAACTATAGCTTTCAAAGTTTACATAATATGAAGCAGTATTAGCAAAGCCAATGTGATGGGAACACTATAATCTTGTTGGGGTTTAAATGTTCATATTTTTATGCTATTCTGATACTTGAAAATAGGCACTTAATGTCTTTGTGGGTGTGTTAGGAGGACTATGGGACTGAGAGGATTAAATGTTTATCCTAAGCTGAGTATTTGATGGTATTTCTGACATGAATTGCCCAAGCACAAGGGAGTGTTCAGATTTCTACCCACTAGGCAGTGATCTCAGAAGGACTGTCTGTCCACAACTGGAGAGGCCTCTTGCTTTTGGCTATTGAGATTCAGTCATTTCACAAGGGAACCGGTTAGTGAGAGAGCATCACTGGTGTAATGTGCGTGTCTCTTTCTCATGGCATCAGCACTGTGAAAAGTTCCTAGGAAGTTATGTGTCTCTGAGCACGTTTATGTGACTGACATACACACAGCCCTTATAAATACTTACTCCATATTTACACAATGCTTATGATTTTCATACACAATGCTTACGATTTTGTCTAAGCAAAAACATTTGTTCTTTTCACACGACATTTTCAAGCACTGCAGAGAAGGTGCAGATTGCTGTAATCTGTTTTGCTAACTAAGACTTGCCTGCTACTGAGCAAGATGCAGTTAGAAAGTGAACACACCATAATATTTGCTGTACAGGCAGTTATAACCAACCATCCACCAAATGCTGCCCTCCAGCTCCTCGGCGGATTTGAAATTCAAATCACTTGGATGGCCCCTACTTCTGTTACTCATCCCAAAACCTCAAAACCCCCAATCTGCCTGTATCCATCCTTGAAATTATGAAGGACACGTTGGTCTGGGACGGGGAAAGAAATAGCCTGAAATAGCACTGAGGGAGTTGTTACATGCAGTGGGTAGAGCCAGGATATTGCTGTTCACTCTCTGTCCTCAGCTCACCTCCCGTGCAGGGCTCTGGAGCATCAGTGACAGGCAGCGGAAACATGATTTGAAACTACTGGGGTTTGCTGTGCTGCTGTTCCTAGGTCTGGTTGCTGTTGTTCATCAGATGATCTGCTATGGAGAGGCATTGTTCTAGCAAAAATATGAAGTTTGTGCAACCACAGCTGACTGCGCTTGCTGGCCTAAGCCAGATGTGAAAGGATATTTAAAGGCATGAGATTTAAGCACTGAAATTGGGCCTAAATGTTGCTTTGGGACTTTGAAAATTTGACTTAAATTTCTAAGTCACTTGGGCATTATTGAGCACATTCCCTTGGAGCTGTACAAATCATATTTCTGGCCAGCTTTGTATTTAATTCTCAGATGGTGGTTGGAACGTGTATTACCATGACCTGGAAAAAGAGAGTTGCGTTAAGGAATGATGGGGGCACCGGGGCTACTTTTCTTGCTGTATGCCAGAAGATGTTTGAATAAATTGACAGCATATTTTCTTATTTTTCTTCATCTTGATTTATTTTCATTCTTGAACTTTCCCCCTTTGGAGAACCCAGTGATGGTTTTTCCTCCTGAGCGATATGCAGAGAGCCAGCCTTCTGTGAGTGGTCTCTCCACATACATCAACAGATTGAATCACTGTTTTTTTCCATTTGTGTGGAACTGATAAGAGAAAGAGAGGTTACGCTGAAACCCTAGATTTTGGAAGGTGAAGGGGAACAAATTTAGAACAAAGACCACCCATAATATTTTCAAATTCAAAGTTCCAGTGAAAACAAACACAACAAAAAAATGATGTGCTTCTGATTAGTTGCATAAATTAGTGGTATTGTTCCTCTTTCCAGGCCAAATGATTTATTAGTTTATCTCAGACAATGGTAAATGCAAATTGGAAATGTGTAAAATTACATCTGACTCTGGAGCATGCAATATGTGCTCAGTTGGTAAGCAAAGTTAGCCCCATATGTTCTATACATTATGGGTACATAGTTACAGTGTTATGGCATGAAATGCCAGCTGTTGGGCCATGATATGAACAGTCTGCAGATTGAGAGCTATCAAATGTATGAATCTGTGACAACTGAATAATGAACATATTGAAAAGATTGTGACATTAGCAGGCCAGCTGTGGGGTGCCCAGTGCTCCACTGGCCTGCTTGCTGTGTAATCAAAGCAAGTTGTGTTCTTGGCTTCAGCAAGAATAGCGCCAGATCAGCGAGGCAAAGGAAACTTCTGCGGGGGGTTAGGTATCAAAATCCAGAGTGGGACCCTCAAGTCTTCACCATCACACCCTCCTGCCAGCTTCAAAGTCCCAAGCTCTGACCAAAGGGGCTGTTCCCTTCCCAAGCTGGGCGCTGGGAGAAGAGGGGGCAGCTCTGAGAGAGCTCAGCCAAGGTACGTGTTCTGCATCTTGAGTTGTGAATCCGGACTGGCCTAGGCATTTAGGGGATTATGTCTCCAGGAGTTGGGGTGTAGCCTAGTTTGGGAAAGGCCTCAGACATTTCCCGCTGGAGGGAATCTGGGGCTCTGGGGTGTGAAACAGACTTTGACACACTACTTTGAGCCATCCAAAAAATGGGGCATATAGAGAAGTGAAATTCACTGCTTGGTATGCAGCCATCACGTCATATGCTTTTAGTTTAACTCCGTATTTCTTTAGTATTTTAACACAAAACACTGTCATTCTGATGGAGGCAGTCTTGTTGCACCACCTATTACTCCCTTTGTTTACTGTTGAACATCAGAGTTCACGCTCTGGTGTAACGATGTGTGTGTTTGCATATGCATACACATGTACGTGCGTGTGTACATCTGTCAGTGGGAGCCCAACAAGCCCTGCTCTTACAACACTACTGCACAACACCTGCATTGGTGCAGAATGTTTACTGATTGATGACAGTTCTCAAAACACTTCTCTTTCCCACGTATTGAATTTTGGCTGTGTTTATTTATTTGCTATATAATTGGCACCTCTTCCAATTCATTCTGTCTCACGTTTTCCTTATCGGTGTCAGTTGTAGTCAATTACTTGTGTAAAGAGATTGAGGACCTAATTTATGGGATGATGACATACAGTAGATACACTGCTCCCATTAGAACCTGATGAAACCTCTCTATTAATTTTCTCAATGTGCCAAGTCAAGTCACAGAGGGTAGACCTTTGATGAATAAAGCATATTTTCTTACTTAGCTCCATTCCTAACTAGCTCAGCTTCTAGAAATAACATTGGTTGGCCAATGAAAACACTTCTTTGATAGTGGTAGGAATTTAAGATAAAAAACAGCTGGGTAAGTTTCTTTAGACGAAAGGAAACGACTTTGAACTCTGCAGACAATGTAGTTTAAACCCAAACAGATGTGGTTTAATCTTGGTTTTGATCCTCTTGTAGATTTTCTTTTAAAATGCATGCATGTGCACAGAAATGATGACTTTCAGATGTCTCAATGTAATTTGTTAGAGTATCACCTTGGTGAATAAATCTTCTGTGCCAAATACTTCGTGTCTTTGAACATGGACTGAAAGGTACCGGAGAGAATTTATGTTGTTCTTTCGGTGCTGTCCTGTGACTGTGTAAAGGAAACAAGATCGTCACACGACTGTGAATTCTGCACAATGCGAAACTCAGATCTGCTTTTCAGGTCCCCAGTAAATCTTTTTACTGTGAGGGCCTAAAGTAACTCTAACACAGAAAAGATTATATCAGACTTACTCCAAATTAACAGACCCCTTGGATGTGAGCCCAGCCCTATCTCACTTTGATAGCCATTAGTCACATCTGGCATTTTCATATGCTAATTTCCCTCTCCTTTCCCCGTACATTAACAGAAGTGGAATTAAACATATAAAGAGACTTCCTTTCAATAGATAATCAACTTTTTATATAAATATGGTAGTGACACTGCCTTTCGGCACATGTAACAATCACCATTAAACTTCAAAGCTCTGTGCAATCAAGACCTGCTTCTTCCCTACGGCTGAATACAGGAGGGCTGGCTACAGATGTGCCTACAGATGTGAGCATCTCTTTTTCTGCCTGTCTCCTTTCCTTGCTGAAATCAGAGAGTTGGGATGGAAAGGATTCTGAGCTGGAGATCAGGAGGCAGCCAGTGTAGAGAACAATCTTTTTTCTGCTTGGCAGAAGTGAGGAGCATTCCAGAAAAGCAATAATGATATGGTGCTACCTTAACCTGAGGTTTGAGAGCTGAAGCAAGTACCACCGATAACTGGAAAGAAGAATAATTTACAGTCAGTTTAGCCAATGGGTACATATTTTTAATGAGTCTCATACTTGGCCCTCAGGTTTCAAAAATATTTAGGCCTTTCATGCATTGAAACCAAGGGGAATTAGTCACTCAAATACCTTTTGAGTATCTGAGCCTTGCTGTGTTTTCCTAAAGTCTCTGTTTCTGAGATGAAGATATTAGATGACACTCAGCAAGGGAGAATGTTATTTGTCTAATCTTCAGGGTGGAAGGAAAAATATCGAAGATGTAATGCAAATACATCATTAAAAAAACACCACCCTCCCAGAAAAAACCCAAATTCATTATCTTCAAACAATTTTCTGATTTTTGGGTCATTCTTTTTTGTGAGAGGTGTGTATTGAGTTGTGATTTTAGAACAGAATGCTAATGCTGTGTGTTTCCCACATCCTAATCACGTTGGAGAATGTATTCTTGTAAGTAGTCCTTCCTGCAGAGCTGCAGGCTCGCCCTGCTGGGATGTGTTGGTGCTATCCTGTCGGCAGAGCTCTGAAATTTGCCAGGCTTTTCCTGCTTCACCTCCTCTAATGCAGTCACTCCAAGTGCAGGGATTTGGACGTAGGTCTTTTTAAAGCTAGAGATAAAACCACCACATGATTTCTTAGAAGATTAAAAACATAGCTTGTAATAGAATAAATATAGCCAGATATCCTGGCTTTTTACCATGACCTAAGCAATTGTTGTCTTAGCAGATAGCAGGAAACTATTAGTAACCTGTTCACAGTGCCTGGTGGAAAAAGGGCAAAGCTGCTGTAGATCCAACTCCTGAAGCTCATCTGGACTCACGTGTCACTATCTACCTTGCCAGAGGAGGCATCCACCACTGCTCCATTTCTCTCCAAATCCTCAGGCTGGCTCTGCATTTTATCATTTCCTTTTTCTTCTTTTCTCTATCAGCAGTAAGAGTTTCTTGTATGCAGACAGATTTAAGCAATCACTTAAAATGAATCTATTGAGACATTTCACTGGTCCTTTTTGTAACAATCTTTCCCTTATTTGCTACACAGTGTAGGGGTGACAGTAAATACTCACTGCTGAGAGCAGACAGTCCAGGCAGCCGAATGCCTTCTGTGCACAGACAGAGAAATACTCAGCATACAGGATCTTGTGCATAAAGCACTCCAGATCCCATAGCAAGATACCATAGCTGTGCTTTGTAGAGCGTGGCCCTGTGTTGGTCTGCAGGGCTGCCCAAACACCCTTGAGTCATAAGAGTTGGATCTCAAAAAGAAGGACCTACCTCTGTGCCTCCTGTGTGTGTCATAGTCCTGGATCTCTGTGGAGCCAGCCATTCCTTTTAGCCCATGTACCCACAACAGATGTGCGAAGAGCTCGAGAGCAGTTCTTCTAGTTCCTCACTTGTTGCTTACAGGCTCTCTTCGTGCTGTGCAGGGGCAGAGTGTTGTGTTACATGCTTATCACAGCACCTTCCACAAGTGCCAAAAACCCCAGTGAACACCATGCATGTGCCCCAGATACCAGCATTACTCACCCAAGAGGCTACTTGAGTGGGCTCCTCCTCTACTTGTGCTTTCATTTGAGCTCCATCCCTCCGCAAACAGCGCAAGAGTGAGATGTTGTTTTGGCATCACCAAGAAGAGCTGATTGACGGGCAGGTGGAAGAGGAGGCAGTAATGAATGGCAAGGGCAGTCATTTACACAGATCACTTCAGAAAACCTGCAATCAACTAATAATTTGTATGTTCAGAATAAAGATGTGTTGAGCAGTAAATTATTAACTGCAGTCTAATAGCTTCAGCTAGATGGTAGCAGATAATTTGCTATGCTTGCATTAGTAAATAACTGAGGGAGTCAGCATACACCAAAACCCAAAACTCTTGCAGCAGAATCTAAAATGTACCTCTTCAGATTGAACAAAACCTCTCATGTCTCTTGAAGAAAGAGATTTTTTCCATTAAAATTTGTATGCATTATTTCTCTTTTACCAAAAGATCTTGCTTTGCAGAAAAAGGTAAAAAAGCCAGAAACCTTCAGAGTCCTCCCACATCATCACTCCCCCAGACAGTAAAAATTAAAAAAAAGACAAACCAAGAAAAGAGTATTTGAAGTTTGATAACTCCCCTGGAAGTTCTGAAGGGGATCTTTAACTCTGCTGTCATGTGCTTTATCTACATCCACATACACAGTAAAGTGCCACTGCACTCGTCAGCTGCATCTGTGAAACACTCTGCCATGCTTCTCTTAAAGTCGGGAATAAATCTTGTGTGGACATTGGTGAGACTATGCCTAGACCTTCTGTTTCCTTAGAGGTGGCCAAATTCTGAATGATCTGCAACAAAAGTTGTCTAGTAGCATAGATACAACCTATGGCCTTTTTTTTTTTGTTATTTTATTATTAAAAGCTGTGTATTAATTGCAGGAGATTTAACTTTATGGCAAGTATGAAAAGTCAATAAAAAATATTTTAGGTGAGTAAGAAACAGGATTTCAAGTAATGAATTTTCTTGGGGTTTTTATACATTTCAGGGCAATTTTCATTTTTCTGCTGGTTTTGGGGTAATTCTGTTTTGTGAGGCATACTGTAAAAGCATAAAAATTGGGATTTATTAAATAACCCGAAGCTTTAACTATTAAGCAGCTGCTAACTATATACAGCAACATTAAGTATATGAAGGGAGCCACTTGGTCAGTATTATGGTTAGAAGACATGCTTATGACTTGTCATTTGTGTCTCACCTCTGCTTGATACCGGTGCTGTAACGCTTGTCTCCTTGTCTGCTGGCGGTACTCAGCCTGTGCACTGCCGTCTTAAGTTCACACAGTGTTATGACAGTGATACTCAGATATGTCAGAACGGTTTGAGCAGCCAATTGGTGAGATTGGTGAATAAAATCCCAGCACTGGGATGCAATCACCTCGTGCTTTTCTGATAACAAATATTTATCCTCAGTTCTTAGCTTTTAATTCGGCTCTTCCCTGCCAGCTAATCAGAGCTGGCAGAACATGCTCCCTCTGATAGAAAGGGCATCAGGAATTGCATTTGTGGGTGAAAGTTTCTCTAGCAGAACATTCCAGTCCCTGCTATGCCCTCAAGGAGCTTTGCTGCTGCAGCATGGGGTCCATACCGCCTGGTGTAGTCACGTTAGGGTAATTCTTGGCTTCAGTGAGTGCTGAGCTAGCCCTTACACTTCGTAATTGGTTAAAAAGTGTGTGTGTATAGATATATACATCCTCATTTTCAGATGGGTGGTTATATTACAGGGCCAGAGTTCCAGATTCATCCTTTTCCTATTTTCAATCCTCTTGAAAGACACAAGCTTTAGCCCACCTCATTATTCATCATTTACACACCTGCTTTTGGGGATGCTGGGCAATGTTATCCTGAGTAAACAACCTGGGGGATCCAAGCTGTGCTGGGCCTGCTTGTTTCTAAAGGTACCTAGTTACCCTTTGTGTGTAAATGGAGAGGGGAGAGAAGTTGTTTGGGGTTTGGGAATTGCTCTTGAGTGGTATGTTGTCAGTTAAAGGAGTGAGCGCGCTGCCTCACATCGCCTTGTCTTGCTGTTGTCGTGCTTCAAATCGCCTTGTATTACATACTTGGCCAGGGCATGGCTCCTGCTGCTGGCTGATAGCACAGAGCATCTGGAAAACTGTCTTATCAGGGAAATTGAAAGCTCTGCTGTCCCTGGGTGGCACAAGGCCGGCACTGCGGCCTGCTGCGGGCCTGGAGCACAGTGGTGGAACCTGGAGTGGCTGGCTGGGCTGGCGTCCGGGTCCAGGATACCTGTTTCTGCCTCTTGTGTGGGTAGCTGCAGTTGTGCCCGAGTACCTGTGTGTGTTTTAAACATTTCTCTCTCCTCCTTTTCCTATTTGTTGGGAAAGATTTTGACAGGAATTTGGTGAAATAGTTTCAGTTGGTTTTATCTGAGAATTTTCTTACCATTCAGACCAGTTTGGATCTGGGGTGAAATTTTAATAAGCCCACAAATGACAAGTGGTGCTGTGGTAGGCACTTGCCATGCAGTGATTTGTAGGGTGCTACCTTGTGCCATGGATGCATGCTGCAGTCAGTGACACAGTGTGACACAACCGTCCTTCCTCATGGGTGCTATTGCTGTGAATATGCATGAGATACATTTCCCTGCTCTCTAATATTTAGTAATTAATGGTTTATTAGCTCACCAGGTTGACAAGAAAAATATCGTCTGGAAATGTTTATTCTAGATCTCAAAGCAGCTAAGTTGTATTGTTTTACTGATAGCATGTGACACAGCTCTATGTCAAGCTAAGGAATGCCAAGTAATTACTTGCTGCTGTGGTGATAATATTTGTGGAAATTTGAATAATATTAATATGTAATTGAAACAGTTTGTCCATATATATCTCTTTCTACAAAACACTGCTGAGGGTCCAGGTTGATGCTTGAAACAGCAGATACTCCAGCACTGCTCAGGAGATGCAGGTACAAACCCACTTATACCTCTGTTAATGCAGTGATTTTTGGGGCAACAACAGACCTGTGTTGCTGTTGGAAACTTTAAAGGCGTGACATACTTTGGATGTAAAAGTCATTAGTAATAAAGATCCAGATTCCCTTAGTCTACTAAGCCGTACGGGCAACATCTTCATTCCAGTTTGGAGGGGCAGAGGAAGAGGGGTGCACTCACTGGTCTGTACTGGCAGGGCTGGAGCAGCTCAGGCCCCAGAGTTCACTCAAAACCAGTTAAGGCTGGGATTAAATATCTTTTTATCTTCTGACATGAGATTTGAGATCCAACCCTACAGCACTGGTCTCAGTTTCTGTGCCACGACCACTGGGAACAGCGCTGCCTGACCCTGGGTGAGTTAGTTCAACTGGTCATAGTCAGAGTACCTTTTAGAAGTAGAGAAAGGTTAAATCAGAAAGTGTTGGCAGATACCAGAGCTGATTCTGGGGGAAGCAGGAGTCTAAGTGCAGTGGGGAGAGTCGGTGAGGACTGCAAACCCAAGCCAAGACTTGCACCCAGCTGCTGATGTGGAAGCTGTCACTTAGTTTGAAGTAGCATCAAATCATGTTCATTAGGCTGGAGCATGAGCTCGGAGAGGCACTCCACCACCAAAAAAGCTCTTACTACTCCCATGATTAGGGAGTGTAATTAGAAAGTCTGTGTTCACCGGAAGGAAACTGCTTTGGTCTACGCTCTGTTATGGATTAAACTGAAAACCAAAACGCCATCATGTTTTGACTAATTGCTGTTGAATCTTTTCAGCAAAATGTCAAAACTTGAAGCGAGGCCACATCAGAAAATTAAAGTACAGTAAATACAGGGCTGGTATTTAAAAAAAAATTGGATGGATAGATCTAAGGGAAAAATAAATTACCAAACACAGTTGCTCAGGGTCCATAAAATGAAATTCAAGTTCAGTATATTAAAAAACATGTGGACTGTATTTGAAAACATTTTATATAGAGGTCTGAGAGCCAAAATAGGAAAGATGTGGCTGCAGATAAGCTCTCATGTTCAGAACAGAGTATAGGTCATGACTCAGGCAAGAAGAAGGAAAACCAAAGGGAGGATCAAGTGTGTGATAGACTTCAGTAGGCTACAGAGAACTCAAGAGGATTTGTTCCCAAACTTGGTGAAGGACAGGCTCCTGTCAGCCTTGGTGGACTTTAATACAGGACCACACCAAACCAGACTTATGGGAGAGGCGGTTATAATTCTCAGATCCTGATTCAGCAGGCACTGGAAAATCCAGAGCTGATGTTCACAAAAGGTACCTCAGCAGCATTTTCCAGTTGTAGTAGTGAGAGAGTCAGTTATAACTCTGAAATTTAAAATCCCAGTTTGAGTGGAGACACGTCACCTTCTGTCTTACTGGTCTGTGTAGATGCTATAAGCCAGATTGCAGGTACAAACCTGAAAACAAAGCTCTGGTTTTGGTTGGTCTCTGTGCTGATTGAGTTTTCAGAAGTTCATCAGAAGCCCAAAAACAAGGGCAGAAACCAGTGTACTCAAATTACAGATCCTACCTAGGCACCAGGTGGGTTTATCCTGGGAAGTTTTCTTGTAACTCGTTAAAGACTAATGAAACACAGTTCTAAGTATAGCAGCTTAATATGAAACAACTGGGGGTTCTGCCCTGTGATTGACTGCTGAAGGTGGGTTCAAACAGCCCTTTCTGCTGAAGGCTGGGCTCCGGGGGTCCTTTCTGCTAGCCCTTTGTTCACAGCCCTCTTCTCCCCTCTCTGCCATGACGGCTGGTATGTTTTGTTCCTTTGCTTTACACCTGTTTTGTGTTGCCAACCAGCAAAAGCCAAAGCGTGACGAAGAGAATTTGTCATATGATTGTGGCTCTGACACACCCGAGGTAGGATGCTGATCAATCATGTACGGGCAGCTGGCTCGTCGGATGGCACAGTCTGTGCACATGCATCTTGCTGCTAAAAGCAAGTTCACATTGTCATCGATTTGCAGGTGGATTAAGGGAGGTGATGGCATTCCCTTGCTGAAGGCTAGAAAGTGGCTGGGTAGCAAATGTGATAGGATGGCTTCGGTGGGCTGCTTTGAACATCACCGTCACCACTCCTGTTGTTGTTGCAACTGGAGGAAGGAAAGAGCGTTTCTGGTAGCACCTGGGACCTTCGCTTTGATTTAGGTCAGGAAGCAGGCAGCAGTGTAAAACGAGTTTGCATTGGTCACAGTAATTCCAAAGGAAGAGATTTGCAGACAAGGAGCAGCAAATCCCGCTGCTTCATTGTTTTGTCCTCAGAAAAAGCGTGTCTCCTTCAAGGCTTCATTCAGCATTGCTTTTAGAACAGAACTGCCCCTGCTCATGCTGATACTGTCTGCAAATTATGTTACTTTAATAATTAATACTGTATATTACTCACAAATGAGCTATTGTCAATAGGAAACAGAAAAGCAAATCAGGAAATGCAGGGGAAAGAGCCAGTGCCGCTTTAGGTTTATTTTTTGTGAAGGCAGAGCGAGTTCCATCTGCTGTGAATTACATTGTAGGCTTTTTGTACATTTTTGTTCTAAACTAGCAGCACTAAAATAGTTTGCTTCTAGCAGATTCTTATCTTATTTTTTCCACATGCATTATAGCCTCCCAGTTACTGAAGGAAACCTGGAAGGATTTAAAGAAAATTGTTTAAGAAGGAATAAATAATATTCACAAGATGCCTTCTGTCCTTTAGAGAAGAAGGAGAATACCAAGCTTCCAGACTAATTCTTAGAAATTACAGATCAGCATCACAGCCTGCCTTGCCAGTGACTTCTCCTGAAGAAAATGGGAATACTGGGAGGGAACAACAAGAATGGGCAACTGCTGCAGCGTGAGATGGAATGGGTATTTGGAGTGTTTTGTTTCAGAAGTAGGGGCGTGTGCTGAGCTGTGCTGCTGAATTGGAGTTACAGCTGGGCAGTTTGTTGCCCCACTTTGATTACACCAGTGACCCTTGCTCAGTTTCAGTGTGTTCACTTGTCCAAGGGAACGCCTGGGGATCTGCCAGCCTGTGCAGGCAAGTTTTTGTTGTGTACGTTCAAGTTCCTGGTACAAAGGAAAGAGTGCTTAAAATCCTAAACCCTTCACACATTAGGAATACAGCATTTCAGTAATTGATTCTGAGCTGGGGAAAATCCTGGAAGTGTTAACATTTGTGTCAGTGTAGGAAGTTCTGTGCTGTCACGATGCCTCAGAAGAGCTGAAATCGTGGTGTGACCTCTGTATCTGTGTGCCACGCTCTGTGGGTGCCCCAGGCTTTCCATGAGATAGTCCCCAAAAAGAGACATGATGGATGGTGCATTGTGTGGTTTGTCTGGTGTGGGGGCTGTGTGCAGGGGGTGATGAGGCTCAGCTGTGGCAGCCCAGGTGGGCAGAGCTTGACCAATCCCTGTGGGCTCCCACAGCTGCAGGTGATGTTGAGGGGTTGGGCTGGTCCCTGCCCAGAGCTTCTTGGGGCTGGGCAGCAGTGGGGTTGGGCTCTTTTGTCCTTGCAGTCATTTGGGGGAGAGTGCTGAGTATTTTTTATTCTTATCTCTGTTTCCAGTGTGGCAGGACTGGGTTTTTCCTCTGGATGCTGGTCTCCTTGTCCATGCAGCTGGGTGAGTGTGATGTCTCTGTGTGCTGGGGTACTGGGTGAGCAGGCTGCTATGGGAGGGCATGTGCCAGCATGAGGACGAGCAGTGCCAGTGTTTTAAGGCGAAGAAGTCCTCAAAAGGCTTCAAGTATTAACACTTCTGTAAGACTAGCTGTGATTCCAGTTGTGCAGAATATGTGCTTGCAGATCTGGGAGGGAGAGAGAAGCTTGCTAATTAATGGTTAAATACCCACATCCACAAGTACTCTGGAACTGCTCTTTCAGCACAGAGTAATAATTCCAGGATTTGATATCTGAAGGTCTTTCAGCTCTAGGAGTAATGCTAATAGGAGCTCTTTCCTTTCTTTCAGGGGTATTGAAAGGAGAAATTTCTGAGTTTAGATTTGAGAATCTCTTACTAGTAGAGGTCTGAAATCTGGCTGCTCTTGGTCTTAAGCCAATGCAACTTCTTTGAGGGAAATACCTTTTCTATTCAATGGAAATGACTGTTTTTCCCTGGGGAATATAGTAATAATTTTATTTCTGTACTGGAGTGTTTGAGCTCTAAATAAAGTCGGTAAACATTTAACATCTAATTTCTGTAAAAACATAATTACCAGCTTTTTAGTAGTACTTCATGCTGACGAGGTGGATGGTGATGTAAATGGGACGGACTGGTAAATGTAAATGGTAAGGACTGACCCAAAAGAAGGGGGAGTTTCTTTAAGATAATTCTAGACGTAGCACTACTAAACGTGGCTCCTCAGTGGCACAGGAGGGCTGGGGTGCTCACAGCTGCCTCCTTTGGAGACCACGGGCAGAACCCAGGGGAAGGGTTTGGATTTGCTCTTGAAAGATACCAGTTCCAAGAGGTAGCTGGATCAATGCTATTGCAGATGATTAATGAAACCAGTTTGGGCTCGGTTCACGTGCCTGGAATGGTGTTTGTAAGGAGCTGCATTTGAGTGTGTTGTCTGTTGTGATAACTGGCATTGCTTGGTCAGGTGAACTTGGGTGTGAGTTTGAACTGTGGCCTGTTGGGAGATAGCAGGATTCACCATGAAATGATGCCTGTGCTTAGGACCTGCACTTCCGTAACTGGGGTATCCTCAGTAAAAGAGTGGGAGAATGACAGAAGTGTGGACCACAGCCTTGGGGTTTTTTCTGAAGCTTGACAGCATATAGGTTATCATTATTGCTTGTCAATCCTGAGCTAATTAAGCTTGGAGAAAATGTTACTAGGCTGATGCAAGCTCTTTATCTGACACATGCTCAAATGAGTTTCTTTCTGACATGTAGAGCTCTTAGTAACGCTGTCCTATTTGGGAGAAATCTGAAGAACAACTAGTAGGAGCAGGGAGGTAATTGTCCCCCTGTACTCAGCACTTGTGAGGTTGCATCTCGAGTACTGTGTTCAGTTTTGGGCCCCTCACTACAGGAAAGACATTGAGGCTCTGGAACGCGTTCAGAGGAGGGCTACTAAGCTGGTGAGGGGTCTGGAACACAGGCCTTACGAGGAGCGTCTGAGGAAGCTGGGATTGTTCAGCCTGGAGAAGAGGAGGCTTAGGGGAGACCTTACAGCTCTCTATAACTTCCTGAAGGGAGGTTGTAGTGAGCTGGGGGTCGGCCTCTTCTCCCGTGTAGGCAGTGACAGAACTAGAGGGAATGGTAGCAAGCTGCGCCAGGGGAGATTCAGGCTCGACATTAGGAAGCACTACTTCTCAGAAAGGGTAGTCAGGCACTGGAATGCACTGCCCAGGGAGGTGGTGGAGTCACCAACCCTGGGGGTGTTCAAGGAAAGACTGGATGTTGTATTGAGGGATATGGTTTAGTGGGAGCTAGTAGTAATAGGTGAATGGTTGGACTGGATGATCTTCTAGGTCTTTTCCAACCTTGATAATTCTGTGATTCTGTGATCTGAAAATTTAGAGGGTGTATCCATCAGGAAAACTTATTCTTTGGTTTGCTGTTATTTATTGGATTTGATTGTTGCAAAGAAGGAGCAGTGCAAAAGCTGCTTCTGCTTCTCCGCTCTCGGCTGAGAAGCGAGAGCTGTGGCATGCAAAGATTAGAGCCTGCAAGTGTATTCAAATTGGGAAGATGCTTCTCTCCAGATCTGAAGAAGCATCTGGCTGCATCTAGCAATTTTTACATGCCTTAGCGTGACCGCACTGGCTGTTCTGTCACTTAAAGATTGAGCAGAAGCTGGGATCCTGCTGCTGCTGCTGTAGCAGGAACAAAGAGGGGAAAGGAACAAAGAGTAAAACACTCTCCTGTAATTTTGAGTGGCCAGTGTCAACGTGGGAGGTGTAAACAAGAAGGAAATAAGGTACTTGGAAACCTTTTCAGATTACAGCACCATGAGGCTGTTGCCTGTTAGCTCGCTCTGTGCTCCACAGCTAATGAGAAGGCAGTCGTGCCTGTTCACAGCCGCATCTGCGAGCGTGGGGCTGTCAGGATGGTCAGAGCTCGGGCCTGGCCCAGGCAGAGGCTTGCAGGGCACGCATTGGTGTCAGGGGGCTGGCTGTGGGGGGTGGTGTGCTGTGGGTGTCGGGGCTCTGGAGGAGAGTGATGTTGGGAGAGGATTTCTGGCTTGTGTTCACAGCTCGCCGTGGCACACTATTACAGGCGCTCTGCTCTGTGAGCACGGTGCAGCGACCGCTCTGTTAGTCTGGCTCAAATATTGCTGAACTTGAGAGCTTCTCAGCACTGTTTCTGCTGTTATTGCTGTTATCCCCCGCCGTAGGTCTGTGACAGCAAATTTTGTCACACAGCTCTTCTGTGTGGGAACAGTCCCGCTGGCTGGAGCAGGTGGGAGGGATGTGCACATGGCAGGACTTTGCTGGGTGATGGCAATCTCTCAGCAGCACTATTGGTAATGTAGCAAGAAGTAAAACTGGAGAGGAGTTTCCCACTTATTGCTGGTCTGTGTCGGGTAACTCGGGAGCGCTCTCACTAGGCTGGCTCTCTGGTAGCTCCTGTGCAGGCCATGCCTTTTCCTCCGGACTTCTCCCACCTGAAACAGGCCCTTCTCAAGGTCTGCTGTTTCCCCTGCACTTCAGGGTGCCGACTCTTCCCAATTTGTGTGCTGCTCTTTTGCTTTGCTCCCTTTTCAGTGCAAGAATTCTCCCAGTGCAGGAGGAGTTAACAGCAGTGTTGTGGGACTGCCAGGCAGTTTGGTTTCTGGTGTCCTTGTTAAAGAGGAGACATTGGCTTCTAAATATTCATCTCTGAGGTACCATTATGCCTCAGACCACAGTGGCTGCAGACATCTTCCTGTAATGCATTTTGACAGGGCTGAGCTGATTAATGAAGCTAGAAGCATGAGAATGGAAACTCTGGGAAACTCCTATGCTGCACTTAAAATATCTCATCCAAATTAATATTTCTGAAGTATGTTGTCTACTTTAAATTTAGTCCCAGGGGAGCAAATATGCTGAATAGATATGAGTAGCCTGATTTGCTTCCCAAGCTCATCAAGACTCTACCGGGGTGAAGGGCAGCCAGAAGCTTCAGGGAGGGCAACTAGGAGCTTAACATTTCTAGCTCTTGGATGGGGGCATTGGGCTGTTAAGGAAACGATGGAAGGATGGAGTACCGGCATCCCAAAAGCACTTCGGTGTTGTCTAATGCTGTCCCTTTAAGGAGTGCTTTGTTGATGTAATGAGTTCTTGAGGTAATGACTTTTTAATGTATTTAAGGGAAACAAGACCACCCTGATTAGCTGTAGTTTTATTTTCAAAAGCAGTAATGATTATTGAAATGTCACATGCTATGAATCACTCTGTGGCCAAGGTATTGCAGGCTTACTACAAAGCCATTAATTTTAATGTTTAGGCCTCAAAATTTCTTTCCAGTTTTGAGGCAGCTTGGCAGCTGAACCAAGTGAAAACATACCAGTGCATACTTTCCTATGGGAATCAACAGCCTGGTAGCTTCAATGTAAAGCCCAGGAGATCCTGCCTCATAGTGGCTATAGGGCTGGGAAAGGGGATGCTGTGAGGACCAAAGAGTCCGAGGCACATCATTTGGTGGGTGCTGGGACTGGGGTTGGTAGTCCTGCCTCTGCACCATCCCGTTGTCCATCCTTGTTAGCTGTACAGGCTGAAAGCCTGGCCTTGGGAAAAAAAAAACCCCTGTTGTTTTTCTTTTTTTACCTGGTTGGGTCACTTTGGAGATTCTGTTTGTCATCAGCCTGTGAGACTCCACATAGGAGAAGTCTTCCTGAAGAGCTGTGCGGTGTTTGTGGGGGCATCCATGGAGCAGTCTCTGTCCTGTGGAGAAGTGTGCTGGAGCTTGTTCTCTGACAACTCCTGCCAGCAGACCTGTGTAACTTGCCACAAAAATCCACCACTGGATGCGGATGCTCCAGGAGTTGTACCAAGCCTTCAAAAAGCTGCTGGTGAACTCCATTACCAGTGAAAATCCTTCATGGCTGAGCTTTTCAGGGTTGTTTCTGGGAAATGTTCTCCTTTCCATTTTGGTCTGTATTTATATACGTACCCCACAGCCTAAAGACCCAAACCAGAGGTCTGCCCAGTGTTGTGCTGCTGTGTGTAAAGGTAGAGGCGTGTGGAATGGCTTGGTGTGAGGGATCCGTAATGCTGTCAGTGTGCTGATGTTTGAGACCTTGCTGCTCCTTGGACTGAATGTTCTGGAGTCACCTGTGTCTGCAGAAAGATATGAAATGAGTCCTAATTTCTTGAAGGTGGATCCATGCTTTTAAAAGGGCTTTCAAGCTAAACACAACAATTTAAGCCACCTGAAACACTAATTATCAATTTTTTCCACCTGGAGCAGGGGCACATGAGTGTCTCTGCACCTGCACTGCTTGATAGCCTGGCAGTGGAGGTGAACTAGCTCGTTAGGAGGTAAAGGATGTGTCTCTCTGCAAACACTTTGCAGTGAGATGCTGTGGAGGTAGAAATACCAGCTGCTTTCATTCCAGAGATGAGCATTGCTTCATTATTTGAAGATGTTTGCTACCGTTGTGATCAATACAAGTCGTGCTTTTCATGAGTCTTCATATTCCACAGTGCTGAGCCCTGCGCTGGGTCTGTGTTTCATTGTCAATCTCCTTTAACTCAGTCTCTGCTCTCTGGCATTAATCTGCTCCTGTCAATATTTTATAATCAAACCCTGTGCATGCCTGTGGAAAATAAAGCAATTGTTTCAATTGATGGCTTTGAACAGAATAAATCATAAGTTAGTACATAATTTTTGAAACCCCTTTTTATCTAGAAAGTTGGTTTTTGGGGATTTTAGGATTTTTTTCCTTTTTTTTTTTTTTTTTCCCCCTGGACTGTGACTGCAGAGCAGAGATGAGATGTGCAAGAGGACCGTGCCACCTGCAGGTGCTGGCTGAGGCTGCATTGCTGCAGGGTCCGGCACTGCAACCAGTGAGCTGCATCCCACACTGCTCTGCGAGTGATAAAATCAACGTGCTCGGTTTTCCTCTCTGCTTCTGCGAGTGAAAGGCCTGAAACGTAACAGAGATTGTTCCTCCAGAGTCCCCGTGTTAATCAGGCTTGGCTAAACACAAGAGAAGGTGGCTCAGAGGAGGCAAGGTTTCCTCGTGGCCTTTACAGAAAGCCACATGTGTAGCTGTAGGTGTGAAGTCCCCCCTGGGCCAGAACCCTGATGCTTTGGCATACTGGCTTATGTATTAATGATACTCCTCTCTTCTGAGAGGCTGATGTCTCCCTGTAAGTCAGGGAGATAAAAAGATGGAGCTGTGTTTTTGTGGAGGGTGAAGTGGTGCGTGGCTCAGAGCCAGCCAGATTTTGGACTGCTTGGTGTCCGAACTTTAGTTCTGTGGGATTGTGCTCACCCCGAATCCCAAACTTGTCAGGTTGTAAAACCGATGTAGTAGTGTCACCAGAAGCCAAGCTGCTTTTCAAGTTTGAAGCTTCCTACTAGTAAACCTTGAAAACAGTGAGAGCATGGATGGGAAATGATTTAAGGAGAACTAAACAAAGTAATGGAAGACAGCGTGAGTTGCTAATTACCTGCCATTCTGATTCCTGAAGTAATTTTTCATCTGTGAGCTGTGTGGTCAAACACAGCAGCAAACCAGGAGTGTACGTTCTAGCTTGTGGGCATGTTAAATGCTGGGAATTGACGTTATGTCATTGCTGCGGCAGCTCTTCCGTTTAGGATCGTCATACTGTAGCTTGGGGAGTGCTGCTGGAGCTGGGTAGTTCATCATAAATCGTAATTGCATAAAGATGATCTGCAGTAGCTCCTGAGACTCAATTTCCACTTGTAATTGGCAGATGCAAGAAGACTCAGAACAATTATCTGATATTAATTACGTCAGAGAGTTTTTGGATTCTTGTTGTCTTTAAAGTCCTTTCCCGAGGAGGAAAAGGGAAGGAAGAAGGAACCTCTCTGCAGTTCGAGTTGGAAGCTGATTTGTGCACTTTGCCTGGTAGAATTTCCTTCAGCAGCTTTAGCCCTTGAAGCCTCGTGATCTCCAAGTGTTGCGTCGGTGAGTTAGGTCAGCATCATCTGGGTCTGGAGCTTGGTGCTGGACTTCATGGTGGAAAAAGGACAGAGGGGCTCAAAGCTGAGCATGTGGTGCCCTGCTAGGCAGTCATGGTATCCAGTGCAGTCCTGCCTGCTGACACCTGTACCCAAATTAAATCTCTCCATTTAAATATTTGTGCAAAGGGAGTTGAAAATTACTAGCAGGTACTGAAAATTCCCCCCTGAAATGGAGAAGTTGTGCCATACCTACCCCAAGGGAAGAGGAGCGTTCCCCAACTAAGACTTTTGGATGGTTTATGCTATGAGGGTGCGAAGGGCATTGTGGTTTTAGTGTGGCACGGACACCTCAAGTATCCCTGCATCTATAACTATAGAGGGCAGCTGCTCTTACAGGCAAGGCTGTACAATAATGCAAACATTTTGCAATGTGTTTCCATCGTGTATGAGAAGGTTGAGCAGGAGAAATACCGATGTACCTTCACCCCAGTAACACATCTACTGTCTCAGCTGTGCTGTCTGCAGTTACCTCATTGTCTGTGCTGGGCGGCAGCACAGAGCTCTGCTAATTCCAGTGAAATCCTGGATCAGAGCTCTCTGCTGGAGGTATGTTACATATAGGATGTGTGGTTTATCTTCTGGGCTTAATGTAGACCTTTCCTGGGTTCTGACAGCTCTGCCTTTTCCTTGCCCTCTCTGATGGCTCTAGCTTTGTGGGAGCTGGGATGTGGGAATGGTGAGGGAAAACAGGAATTAAAAGCCCCTATGCCATGAAACTGATCTGCAAACTGAGGGCAAAAGGATGTTTTTTGCCTTGTAAAGCCCACAGGAGAATCCCAGGAGCTTGATGTGAAGCTGGAGCAAGCTGCAGGGAAAAATGGGCACAAGCAGGGGCTTACACTGTGGACAGAAGGGATGAGATGGAGTTTTCTTTGGTTTACTTCTTGTTCCCATTACAGTTTGGTCTGCAATAGGTGTAAGGACCGAGTTGGTACTTTGGCCTCCCAGCATGTGGGGCATTGTGTTCAGCTGCCTTCATTTCTCAATGCTTGTTTTCGTGAATGCTGTCAGCATGTAGTACGTTCCCCACCTCTACTTGTCCCCCAGCATCACTGGAACCCACCAGAGGCTTCCCCGCTTATGACAGATAGACAGACACACAACGTGATGGAATGCAGACGTCGTTTTCTAAGGCCTCTGGGCAGGGAAAGTACAAGCATTCAGATATAACCACATCCCTCCCTTGCATCGCCCCTGTTTGATCGAGCATCCCGGTGTCTGTGGGGCCGCGACGAGAAGCTGTCCTCTGAGGGTAGCGTGAATGATGGTGCTTGCACTCTCTTAAAGCAGGGTAATAATATGCAATATTTATTGTGTTTGCTTGAATGCTCAGAAATTACGTGTTTTGCCCGAAAGCGATGCTCGGTTTGGCCCCTGGAGGGCACCAACAGCCAACGTTCCACGTTCCACTTGCCTCTTGGATATTGTCCGCTGCTGGACCGGGCTGTGAACAAGGCAAATACATCGCCGTATATGGATTGAATGGAACTTGCTTTGCCTTGCATAATTTGGAAATTCAAAAGACCAATTTCTTAGTGTAATTGAAAACCACTACGTTTCGGGCTTATTCACTGAATCGGTATTTCCAGTTAGAATTAAAATTAATCTTTCTACCTTTAAACAAGATAACGAGGGTGTAGTTATATTTACTCAGCCTTTTATACATCAGGTTCGGTGTAGCTGCGTATGATTAACTACATGTACACAATTGTAAAAGGTTAGAACAGGCACGACTCGACTCATAAGGGAAATTATCTCTTAAAGCTGAAAATCTGAACCGACAGGTCAAGGCTCAGCCTAATGCCTGAGTCCCTCTGGAAGGGAGGAGTGAAAAGGAAGAGGAGGAAGGCGAAGTGGCCAGTCCTACAAAGTCCTGTCAGCTCCTCTATACTTCCCTCTAGATTTTATAATTTTATTTCAAGTTAATGTGGTGTCTGCTTGCTTTAAAGTTGTGTTAATGCAACTTCACTGAATGACTTCCAACGCCTGTCAAAAAGAGACGTGGCATCCGAGTGTGTTTGTGGAGCACATCTGTGCATCTGTGTGGGCTGGTCAGCTGGAAACACCAGTTTGAAGTTTGCTCTTAGGAATGTTTATCTGGAGCACACCCTCCTCTTCTTTGCAGGCATCTGGTGCTGCTGTGGGTAAATTGGGTTGTTAAAATCCCTAATTATGTGAAATTCCAATAGATGGGCTTCAAGAGCTTTAAGGATAATTTCACCAATATCACCCTAAATTCAGGCACCTGGGACTTCATGTGGACTCACTTGGTCTTTGGAGGGGCTTGGACAGACTCATTTCTTCATAGTTTGTGTGAGGAGGCAGAGCTGCTGAAGTTCAGGAGTACTAAACTGGACCCACAGAAATGATAGAGGTTTGGTACTAGAAGGCTTTTCACTCTCACTGGTGCAAGACCCCGTTCCTCAATGTCCAAAAATGTCAAACAAATCTGCAGAGAACGAAGCAAGTGAGCAGCTGGTCTCAGGCTTTGGTGGATTCTCCATTATGTACCATGTCCAAATGGAGAACAGATACCTTTCTGAAAGCTCAGCTCAAACTCCAAGATGAATTATGGAAATTCCAATCTGCCCTGTACTACACAGAAGGTCAATATGAAGAATGTGTTTTGGTTTTAAATGCCTTAATGTGAAAGGGAGGTTTCCCAAGGTCACATCAGGCAGGTTTGTGAGCAGCTGCTCTGCTATGCTGCCGTTCTGCAGTAAGGTCTGTGTTACTTGCAGGCATTTTCCCAGCACCTTATGTGGAACAGGGTTTTCTGACACTGAAAACTTGCAGTTGTTTGCCCCATAGCTAGGAGACAGGGTAGGTGGATGGGCTTTCCCTGCAGGCTGACCCGCAGGGAAGATGATTTGTACTATGGTTCAGCTTGTCTTCCAGCACAAGAAGATTCAGGGGATGTTTAATTCTACTTTTTGGAGATGGGAGGAAGTAAAAAAAAAAAAAAAGACTGTCAATGGGAACAGCTGACACTCGGACTTGGCACAGTTTAACAGCAGCAGGGCTGTGGTCTCTGACAGCAAGCCTGTAATCAACCTGAGCTGATGGTCTTTTCTTGCTGGGGAGGCCAAGTTGTGTTTCCTTGCGTTGGCAGCAGTCTGAGGCTGTGCACGCAGGCAGCTGGTGTGCAGTGTCTGCTTAAGCCATGCTTGTTTGAATTGTGTAGGGTGTGAGGTTGCATGCAGAGGGCACCCTTCAAAACAAATGTTGTTAACTAATTGTACAGGCATCCTGAGCAGCAACCGTATGAGATGCACCTACAACCCCACCGCAGGGTGTGTGTGGGTTGTACTGTCACAACGTCTACGAGTGTCTATCCAGGACCTGAACAAAAAGTCAGTCAATATTCAATTTTACACAAGTGTTTACACTTTAAAGAAGGGTGAAGAAATATTTTGGCTACTACACTAATTGTCCTCCCTGTCATTCCTTTCCAGGTCTGGACTGGGTTACCTCCCCATCCATCTCTGTTGCAGTGTCAGCAAGCTTCAGCTAGGATGGCATGCCAATTGTTTTAATTTGTTCTGGGGACTGGACTGTCATTGGCTCTGAATAAGAAAGCATCTTTAAATACTCCCTGCCTCTACTGAACTGAGTGCTCCTGATTTCCAGCTCTGCAGCATGTGTGTGTGTGCACTTGGCCAGCAGGATCAGGTAAGTGTGAGTAAATGTACAGTGAAGTGATTAATGCAAGCTGTTCTTTGTCCAGCATCTCAAATAGGACTGTGGACTTTGTTTCAAGCAATGACATTACTCTGCTGTTGAACTGGCATGGTGGTGTTGGGTGGGACTTGTTAGTTCTGGTGCCTTCACTGAGGGGCCATAAGTCTGTCAAGAGAAATCCATGTTTTGGATATGAGGAGAGACAGGGATAGAATTTGCTTGGACAATCCCACAAGTAGTTCTCACACTACTTGGTCCCTACAAGAAGTTAAGAGAGTCTCCTATCCCTAATGTAACCCCTGAATTGTTCTACTGTGCTCAGAGTAACCTGGAAAGGGACAAGACTGTGTCCCGATACACCTTTTATGAAGGCTAGCCATTGAGCTTGCTGTGAGAAACCCTCCCCTTGAGTTACTGTGGAGTTTTATTCTGGATGGCATCCTGCATATGTTTTTCAGTTATAGGCTGGAATAATTCCAGGGAAGTTGCTCTGTTCTGTTGCCTAATTAATAATACATCTCTTTAAAAAATAAATAAAAAAAATCAATGCATATTTAACTGATAAGCCAGAGCAGCTTCAAAAGCACTGTTTCAGTCCATGGGCTGCATAATGCAGTGAAAATCCAAACTAGAACAAAACTTTGAATGTGTGAGTTTGCATTATGCTTCTAAAGCAGTTGGGTGGTTTAATGTGTTGACTTTTCATGACTTTTTCTCTCTTGGACAGAAGATGGAAAAATATAAAGTGCAGTAGCTTAGTGAGCTAAGTGAACTAGTGGAGGTAAAAACCTCCTTCGTTCCCTTTCTGAAAGGGATTTGTAAGAAGGATGAAGCCTTGTGGCAGTGAGGTGAAGTTATAAAGCCTCTACCTGGCACCACCTCCTCCTCCACCAGCTGTTAGTCAACAAGCTGCTCTGCAAAGCAGACTGTTCCTTTCTGTTGAGGAATGCAGGGCAAAACAAGGTGTAAAACTAGGATTTGGGAGAGGATTTTAATCTACTGCTATCACTGTCACTGTACAGACCTGGCCAATGCCTTTCATTGTGCAGTTTCTCATAATGAGGTAAGAAGTGAGCTTTTAGCATGAACTTTTGCCATTCTTGCTTCATCTGAGTCTCAGCAAAGCTGCTGACACCTTGTTTTGTGATACTTGCCTTTCCTGTGGGAGAAGAAAAATTCATTATTGCAGAGACCAAGTAATTGTGAAAAGCCAGGCTGGTTTTTGATTCGTTCATGGCAGTTATTCCTCACCAACACGCAGTTGATATGGCGAGAGTCATGTGTGGAGCCCTAACGTGAGCATCCCCACAAGCCAAAGCTTCCTCTTGTTTCTTTGTTGTTCTGGTTGTGTGTGTGTGTGGTTTTGATTTTGGTTTGGTTGGGTGTTTGGTGGTTGTGTGTGGGGTTTTTTTGGGTTTGGGTTTTTGTTTTGTTTTGGGTTTGTTTGGGTTTTTTAGACAAATCTTCTTGCCCCTTAGTGCATCAGGGAAGGGGAGAGTCTTTAGGTTCATCATCCTCTGAAAATATGCTTTCAAATTCAGGGTTTTCCTTGGTTTCTAGAAGAGTCTCTTGCAGAAGGGATAGAAGGGTTCTGCTGATTGACATGTATCTGCTGTGCTGAAGTCTCTCACTGCTGCTCTTGCTCCCTACCTGCCCAACCTGGCACTCTTTGTGCATCTCCCAGCCTCTTTTATTTCCCACAAAGCTATCCCCAAAAACTCTGGGGGCCCAGGGCATCTCCTACTCTGCTTTTCACATGACACAAGTAGTAGCAACCAAGACCAAGTCAAACAGTTGTCTTCTCTGATGCTCAAGAGTGTACCACAGGAGCTGGCTGTGAACAACAGCAGGTACCACTCGTGCCAAAGAGACGTGAGGGATGTGAGGACTGGGCTGTAATGAGATGAAAATATGCATCTTGCAACATGAACAAGGATTGCTTTGATGGAGGCTGATGGTTTAATTTAATTTGTGTGGGATCTAGATGAATGGCCTGTGTGATCAAAGCAGATTGTGCTGTGAATAGGTTCACAGGGAAACTGAGTGATGCCAAGTGGAAGAAATTCAGTTTGTGGGCTCAGAACTGGGCTCTGATCTGAACCCATAGCAGGAGTGTGTGGGGCATGATGCAGGCAGCTTTTCATCTTCTGGGCCTCAATCATGAGCTTTGAAAGCCTGTGGGCTGTTCAGCTCTCTTATATTTTTCCTTGAGGGTAGAGGTAGTAGAGGGGTAACTGTGTGCTATGCAAGATACAGAAGTCTCCCATAGTGCCACATACAACACTGGAGTGGGAGGACTGCTTTAATTTGGCTCTACCTGAAGAGCTCTCATGGACTATTGCAATGTAAGTCAGTTTTGGCCCCAGTTAACAAACAAAACTCCATCATCTTAAGGATGTCCAACATGGGATATACTAACGAGTCAGTCTGTTGTTTTAGTAAACTCTAAAACCCATCTCTTCCCTGTGTCTGGAAAGAGTTGTGAGGAGAGCTAAGATTGCAGATGTTCAGAGGCACAGGTGGTCAGTATATACAGGACAGGAGTCATTAGGATAGAATCAGTGCCAGCATATCTTCTGAAATACTTTTCTTGGATAAATAACTCCTACAAGCAGAGGTAAATCTTTATTCAAAAGATATCAGAACTTACTATCTCCATGAACTAGATCTTGGGCCAAAGATTCTGTTTTTCCATAATCTACTCCATGGGAGCCTTCTGGCTCTGTTAAAGGTGAGAATTAATTTACTCAGCCAGTAAGTTAATTGATCCTTATGGTCCCTTCCAATGCAAGATATTCCATGATTCTTTATTAAGCAAGAATGATTTTTGGGAGCTTTGCCAGTAAATGACTTAGAGGAGATCTTCTCCAGAATGGTGTTTAAACTCTACTTGTTTCCCCAATATCTCCCAGGTTGGGTATCAAGCTGTGTTAGTTAAACCATTATCCCTTCCACAAAAATTAAGTCTTTCAAGTGGACAGCTTTAGAGATTTAAAGATCTCTGCATTTCAGGGGTACTTTTAACACTTTGTCTTTGCAGTTGTGTTAACGAGCCATTCAGCAATAACCTGCCACCCCTTCAGAACTGGCTTCCAAACTGAATAATGGGAATTTCCCCAATTTCTGTGTATGTTCCTAGCTACTTAAAGATGATGATAGCAACAGCAGGGAAACCAATAGCTCTATGGTACCTGAAAATGAGATTTATCTTGTCCCGGTTGCAAGTTGCTATAGCCCCTTGGAAACAGCATTTTTTTAGCTATCAAATCCAGTTCCTGATTTTGTGAGCAGCTGCATCGTGGTAAGATAATCTGGAAGGATGTTAGAGAGGTCATGTAACTCATCCATCAGCCCCAAGGCAGGATCAACTATATATTAATCCTGACAGATATTTATTCAATGTGTTCTGAAAGATCTCCAGTGGTATGGAGATGCTCGGCTAATCTATTCTGTCTCCTCAGCCCTGCCATTAGAATGGTTTTCTTGAAGTTTACCTAAATCTTTCTTCTTATAATTAGTCAAGAAAACAGAGTAACATGTCTTATGTGTCAGAGGTATGAAAGAAAAGATTATATTCTGCTGGATGTGTATGAAGACTTTGAGGTCCCCCCCAGGAGTCATCTTCTCTTTAGGGTAGACAACCCTTAATGTTTTTAATCTTCCTTCATGTCATGCTTTGCAAATCTCCATTAGCCTCATTGCACTCCTGTTGCTCTCTCCAGTTTGCCTGTCTCTCTCTTGATCTAGGACATCTGAAGTATCTAAGATAGCATCCTTCGCCTGCTTTTGATTCAGTAACTGTTTGAAATATGCTTGTTTTCAAGCTGAAAGTAAACAGGTGCCATTATTAAGATATTATTTCCTCTAACTGGGAGATTAGTCCTTCCATAGTAACAGAAGTCCTGGATAAAATTAAACCTAACCCTAAACATTAGTTAGGAAACGAATGTGCACTTAAAACTGAAACTGGGGGTTGAAAGCTTTCACACTCCCCAGTCTTGGGATTTTCCTGCAGTGATTTGGACCCAACTAGCTTCAGTCTTTGACCTTTTTGAACTGACGTTTCCCTCCCTCCTTTACACATTCGCTCTTCTGAGGATACCCAGTGTTTCAGTCATGATTCCTGTCTCCTGTCTTTATAACAAGTTCCAGATAGCACAGCTGGTGTGCAAGTGCTTTCTTGTGGTGGAGGATGCTTGTTGTTGTTTGCACGCTCTCTACAACGTGACCATTCATTTCATGGCAGTGACATTTGTTGCTGATTTTGCCATATGAAACTTCTATGGAGCCTCCCCCCCACCCCCAATTAAAACCTGCATCTTAGTTACTGCCTTTTGTTGCTTGTGAACTCATCAGGGGAGGAATATAATCACATAACATTTGAAATTATAATATTGGCTAAGACAAAGCTTAAAGACACGAGGCAGTCATCACCTTAGATTAGCATCCCGCACTTTGTAAGTAGACAGGCCCAATAATCTGCACTCATTTTTTGAGCAGCAATTTAGGTTTGTGGGGAATCAGGTACCACACTAAGCAGCTTTGGGGAAATAACTCAGTTAAGGTGGGAGAATAAAGCTGCAACAGCAGAAGCTGGGGCACCGTGCTAGGCACTTGCAGCTGAGGAACGCACATATCCTTCATCCTGCTAGAGTATTAGGGGTGTGCAGAGGTGGGACTGGCAATGATGAAATGTAGGTAAAAACGTGGGATCAAAGGTGACCATTTGATCCCTTAAAACCAGTCCAGAAGGCTCTGTGAAACCTCTAGCTCTCCTTAGCAAGCCTCACCATGCACCTGGTGCTGCCACAGTGACAGACTCCAGACCTTTAGCATGAAAGTGGAAAAAATTGTGATGTGCCAGAAGGAAAGCAAGAAATAGGAAAGTCTTGCTGATGTCTTGAACTACTGAATTAGCAGCAAATTTGCTAACTAAAAAAAGCCCAGCTGGTGCTAAGAAATGGGTTGCTTTCCCAACTTCAAAGCCACCACCATGCTGTCCGGGGAGGATAATTCCTTCAATGGACAGCCCATGTAACTCCTGGGTACATGAGTGAGATGGACTAAGCAAGCTCCTGATAGAGACTTTATTTTTTTTTTTGGTCTTGAAAAAACCCATTTCAGTGTTTGGGGTTAAGGTGAGATAATACCTTTTTGAAAGGTTTTTATGGAAATTGCTTCTGTAACAGAGCCAGAGATAAACCTTTCTGCACGGTGGTTGCAGAAGGAAATGACCATCTGAGTTACAGCTGAAGAAAATTGACTGTATTACCTAAGCTGTGGTTATTTTCTCAGAAACCTTGTTCTTTGGGACGTGTGCCGGGGGCTTCTCCTGGAAAAGGCTTTTTCATTCCTGAGCGTGGTTTGATCTTGGCAAATCCCTTCTGTCGTGGGCTTGTTGCGAGGAGGGTGTGTGGGGTTTAGTTAAAATGGTTACAAAAGTGTGTGGTGCAGTTTGCATGCTCCAGAGCAGGGATGGGAGAGACAACTTGTAGGAAGATACCAGGCTCAGAGCCTTCTCTTGATGTTTATTCCCCCTGCTTTGAACGTGTTGTGGAGTCTCCTTCTCTGGAGATACTCCAGAACTGTCTGGACACCGACCTGTGCAACCTGTCCTAGGGACCCTGCTTTGGCAGGGGGGTTGTACCTGATGATCTCGAGTCCCTTCCAACGTCTACAATTCTGTGATTCTGTGTGCATAGGCACAAGGTGCTGAGTGAGGTTGGTGAAGCTTTGGCTGATTTTTGCCATGGTTAAAGCTTCCAGAATCACTTCATCTCTGTTCAGGCTGGCTTTCCAAAATCTTGGCATCCTGTGATGTGCTGCAGGCTGTGTTAAATTCACCTGGGTTTTTTTTTATGTTGAAGGGGAGCTACAATAATTTCTGAGGTCTGTAGCTTGTTTCAATTATTTACTTCTGCAAAAAGATTTTTATAAAACCTCCTTTCTCTTTCATATTATTAACTTTGTTGTCAAACTCTTATTTAAACCATAGAGACAAAGATGGATCTTTCCTTTATAGCTCTGCAAAGTTAGATTTACTTGTTTGACCTGTTTCAGCGTGATTGAAAGCTAATCTGTCTCCTTTTTATTGGCTTTTGCTAAAGCATGTATTTCTTTGTTTCCCTTTTCCATTCCACATTGTCTTGTGAAAATAAGGAACTCCAAGCTGTAAAAAAAATTATCCTCCTACAGGAAAGAATAAAATGACAACCCTTAATCCAGTCCAAGAGAAGGTTTATGTCTTTAATTGGTTTCTTGGACTGTATTCATCGATGATTCAAAACAAACTATGAGCAATAATAAAGGTCCTGTGCTCACCTCTGACCTTGTGGAGAAGGATGCTAAAGCCAGAAAGTCTTTTTGGCTCGACATCAGTGACAAATACTTGAATTTGTCTTTCTCTGGAGCTAACTTTATACCATGAAAAGCACATGGACTGCTCCCCCCTCCTTGGCCATGGCCATGACTTGGCTTGTGGGCTCTTGGCTCCAAAGGCTGATACTTTAAATAGTGTTGCACTCTGTAATTAGTCCTTTCGGTGCTCTGATGTTTCCCACCCCTCCACAAGGGTTATTTACTAGTGTTTTTTTAATGCACTTGAGGACATAAAATGGCTTTTGTGTTTATGCTCCAGTTTTAAAGCTGATATTGCTATTTATAGGGGTTGTTAATGTTTTGCCTTACTCGAGCAGATGATCTTGTGGCCATCCATAGCTTTATATTAGGCAGAGAAAAATTTGCCCCATATATACATCATTCCTCTTATGCTCATTCAGCTCTTTAGAAGCAGAGATATATCCAGGGATATTGATCCTGGGACTGATTTGGATTGAAGGTGCTGACTCACAGCAGCAACCCTGGATTGATCAGCGTTTCTTCCCTCCAGCAGGAAGCATCTCTGTGGTGTCTCTAGCAAGCTCCTGACCTTCGACAGCAGGGCCAGCACTTCAAAGGAGGCATGCTGCCAGGCTTAGTGTATTGCTATTTGTGAGGTGTTTGCAGAATTGCAGGTAGGGAACACCAGTGAAATCTGCACACTTAACACTTGCAGTGGTTAAATTTATCAAGGTGTTTTGCTATGCTTTCTACTCCATGGCTTCTGCTCTATCAGGATGTAAATAAGTACTGCAGGCACTTCTTGTTTGTCTTCAGGGATGAGATACCTTCATATGGCATGTGAGGGTCAAGTTCAGGTGTCTGACAGCACAGTGTATATAGCTAATATTCACTGCTGCTCTATTGCTGAATGTGTGGAATCGCATTAAAACCAACAGAATTGTAAACAAAGTAAAGCAAATGCTGCTAAAATTAGCAGCTGTTCAACCTGCCAGGTAGTGATAGAAACATCCTCAAAAGACTTGTGTTTCATGGTGTTTTGAATATGGTCATCAAGTTCTGTAGTTCATATTTATGGTTGAAAACATATGGATATGTGTTTTCATGTTCCACTTCATTCTTTAGGCATATTTTCTTCTGGTGTTACTAAGAATTAAATACCTGCTTTTTTCATGTGGCCTTTTAAAAATAGCTGCAACCTGCAAATTAATAATGTTTATTTAGCACTTTCACCTTATTTATGAAGTCATAGTTTATTTTGGTATACTTGTTACAGTGCTGTTTACCTGTAAAACTGTTTGTCACCTGCTGCCCAAACAGCCTGCCAGTAAAAGCTCTCCAAAACCAAACAGAAAAACCCCAAAGCCCCTGTTTAAACCAGGTGTGTTGATGTTGAAGGCATCTGAGTACTACAGTAACCTCCACCCTGAAATCAAATGGTGAGATGATATAACCTTGAAAAGCTGAAAAATATTTCAGAGCACAGATGGAAAGCAGTTATGACAAAGTTCAGAATCCAAGGTTAATTCATGAATGTTGAGGCAATTGTGGGGTAAGTGGAAATTTCAGCTTGGTGAAATGGAAGGTTAAAGAAATGAAGAGAGAAGAACTGGTCAGAAACGGGTGACAGGACATAAATATTAAAAAAAATCAAAAAGAATGTGTAAGGATTAAAGCTACAGAGGGAAATCAGTATTTTACTGGCTAAAAAACCCAACAAATGGAATTATTTTCTGCACTTCTTGGACCTCATTGTCTGGCTGAGGAATAGTGGTGACCATCCATGTAGTTTATTAGACCATGTGTTAATTTGTGCTCCGCCATCAATCAAGCAGATTAGTATTTTCATTTTTGGTGGCAATGGAAAGGATCCCCTGATTGATAATCTGGTCCTCCCTCAGAACAATGCTGTGTAATTCGTGTGGGACTGCTCTGGGACCATATTAAGGGCATAAATATCTTTATTTGTTGTGGTGTAAGGACATGTGCTAGTGAATATACTAAAGAGGTCATGTCCATAGGATGCTGTGGTTAGTATGATCACTTTTTCAGCCTAATGGAGCTTGGGGAAAGGTCAGCGATGTGGGTAGTGGTTTGAGGACATCAAACCACTGTTTTTAAGACTTTTAATCTTGTATGAGCTCCACTGCTTCAAAACTCCATGCCTGGTTCTCTTTTTCTTATGTTCATGGCTGTCTTCTTGGTACTGTTTAATGCTCCTATGTAAAGGAGCACAAAGTTGGTAAGGTATTTGGGGTGAGGGCTAGTTGGTTCGGTGTGAAGTATCTTAAAGAGAGTGGAGACTTCTCTCTCTGTAGCAAAAATTGTACCAGGCTCTGCTACTTCTCAGAGTTGGGTTATTTTAAATAATGAGCTGGGGCTCAACAATGCCAAATGCTACATAAAGACACAACTCAAAGTATTAGAAAAAGCAGCAGAGGGGTATGGATTTGGGAGAGGAAAAGAAACAATGGGGCAGTACTGGGCATGATGATGGAATGGTAGCATCCTGAATGTCACCTTCACTGACACAGAGAAGTTTTGGGGAGGGGTGGTGTAGAGGAAAGTCTGCACATGTAGCAGAAGTAGTATGAAAGGAAGGTGGTACTTTGAAAACGATTAATTAGGAGATATTGGTGGGACAAAACCAAACTGCTGGCTGAAGACAAAATACAGTTTGGCCTTGAAAATTGTCACTGTTGGTAGGTGCTGTTTCCCAAGAAGAGGCTTGGCTTCAGCTTAGATTTATCTGCTTTTAGGAGGGAAGCTATTGTCTGAATAGCACGTGCTAATGAGAACGATGGGTGCACCGGCAAACTGCTAAATCTTTGTGTTCAGTGCAGAAAGGCTTTCTTGTAATTCTTGGGAATTAGGGGGGACTAATGCCTGCTGACTACTGAGGCTGAGTGGCAATTAGTCATATTAACTGGTGAAAATCGGGTTTTGTTCTTGACTAACTGTTGCCTTTCTGTATGGTGGCACATCGCATGCTAGTCAGATCCCAAGCTTGGTGACTAATGTGACATGGAATTGCCTTGCCTGTCTGATTTGATGGCTCAGAAAGCACAACTTTGTAGCAGAAATTAATATAAATAAAAATGGCTGACTGGGAAGAGTAAATAAAGAAAATGAATGCAGCCAGATATAGCAAGTCTTTGATCACAGATTACAAAGACATTTCAGTGAATATAAATGAAAAGAGTAATGATGTCTTTGAAGAGTTTGTAACGCAAAAGTCCATGTACATCAGAAAATATAAAGGATAAAGAAGGGTAAAGGATTAAGAAAGGAAAAGATAAGACTTTGTGCATCATTAATGAAAGATGAGGAATGGAAAGACAAATGAAAAATTTCGCTGCATAGAATAATGACTTTGATTCTTTCTTTCACTGATCTGTTGGCATAACACAATACGAGGATTTACAGAAGTAAGAGAGAACAAAGGCAGGGAGCTGCTGTATGTGTATCACAAAGCGTGAGGGAATGGTGGCAACTGCTTCCAGCACGAAGGGAGGCTGAGAAGAGCCTCTTAAATGCCTGATTTATATAAAGAGAACCATGTATCAGAGCTGAAACTGGACTGTGCTGCGGGAAGGGAAGCGAGTGTCAGTGCTGGGCTCTGTTTTCCCGGCGGAAGGGCAAAGGACAGCCAGCTTAGTGTGTGTGCTGAGCGTCTGGAGATGGTGTGTCTGCGGGGAGGATGGCTGCTGGCAGAAGGTCTATTGGGGAGCTCCTGTGGCTCCTTTCTAGAAAAATCCCGCTGGACAGCACTGTGTGAGGAGCCACATTGGGCCAGCTTGGGTTCTGTACAGACCTGGGGCTGCTCCAAGATCAGTCTGTTCCTTATTCCCACAGAACCGTGTTCCCCACGCGTTTCCAGACATAGTTACCTGTGCTTCTTTTTCTGCTTCCTTTAAGACTGTCAAAATTAACAATAACAACAGAAAAAGCAGAGTACGTGCCACCTGCTTTTGAGTTCAATATACCCCAACCCCCTGTTTGGGTGGTTCTACGTGGCACTGCCTTGCAGAGGTTGTGCCTGGATGGTTATTTGTCAGTGGTAGTGGTCTCCACTACCCTGTGTGATCTGCTACCTTAGATTTTCTTTTTAGCTTTCTCATGCCAGAGGCAACTTTATAAAACAAGATTTGATAAATTCGGGTGCCTGTTTATTGCCTCCTTTAATCTCTTCTCTGAGGAGCTTTACTACTCCTGGTTGAGCCAGGCAATGGGGGAAGTTTGGGATTGTTTTTTTAATCTATGGACTATGAATCACTGGTGGGATCAATAGGATTTAATCCAAAAATTCTGCTGAAGTTTTTAAGAAGTGTATAAACTACATAGACCATGCAAAAAAGGCACCAAGACCCCTCTAACTGCCTGAGGTAACAGTGGGCTGGGTTACCAGCTCCATCTGAGATAGCAGCTGCTCTAAAGCAGTGCTGAGTAGAGGCTGAGTTGAATTCTGGTCTGCTTCTCCAGCTCCCACGAGACCAGAGAGAGCTCCATCAGGGTTAAGAACACGGGGGCCGTGTAAGTAGCTTTGCACCAGCTAATCCCACAGCTCCTTATAGGAAAGGGGAAGGTGAGGAAGGGGGTGGTGATTCATGCATGGGGGTCCTGGTCTGGCAGAAGCCTGTATCAGCTGAGACAGCATTGTTGTTTGGATGCTTTTACCTCATGGTGTAGGCTAGGATTGGGCAGACTGCTCTCTGTCTCTCTTAGAGTATGTTGTGTCTGGTTGTAGCTGTAATCATCAGAGGGCTTGAGTATCCAGAATGTGGAGCTCACAGCATAACAAATAAGTAACCTTAATAACTACTTTCTGCTTTTAATGTCTAGCACCTGGAAACATAAGTCCACAGTAGTGTGAGCTATTCTGTATAGCTGATAGAAGCTTTAAGAATACATATGGCTTAGCTGGAGGCATTGAATTAAAGGAGTTGTGAAATGCCATCTGCCTGCCTGTATTGTGTATTCTAAACCAGCAAACAGCCTGTACTTGGTTTTGCTGAGGTTTATCTCCTTGCTTGTGGGTCTCTTTTCTTCTTCTGATAATTTTCTTTTCAATAAAATTCATCTTTGAGCTTTTGCTTCCAGCATTGGTCTTGGCTGTATATAGAAGTGAAGATTAAAGGTCTGTGGACAATACTGCCTTCCATGCCATCCAGTATACTTTAAGGTAAACTTTTTTGAAATTATTTTGAAATATGACATGTAACAAGCATTTTACTGTGAAACAAAAAATGAGTGCCCTTTGTACTGAAACTTTTTCTAAGTTGCATAAAAATCAAACAGTGTTGCTGCAATGCATCAGCAGGTATGTTTTGTGAATTAAAAAGTATACTTTCTGTGATGATCTCTCATCTGCTGCTACCTCTGATAAATTTAACACTGGCTGCAGAATACTGAAGCACAAGGATGCTATTCTCTGGCATGTGCTTGACAAGTAGATCTTGTATCTCCCGGGCTGACCCTCTTGTGGATGACTGCTTATGAAATATGTAAACAATAGGAGGTTTGGTGAAGTCAGACAAGAAAAAGGAAACACGGTTTATTTGTAGTTCAAAAAACCCCCACACCCCTTTTTCTGCTAGTCTGTGCAATAATGTCTCTCTTGTATTAATTTATTATAAAGGGAATTTTTTAGCAGGCTGGTAGGTAGGCAGAAGATAAAGTTTTTGCCTAGTGAAGAGCGCTCACTTTTCCACTTGCCTTTAAAACACTGCAGAGCTGTGGCGTATGACTGCAGAACCCATCTGAGAAGGGTAATCTGCTCCCCACTGGTTTTGTGGGTGTCTGGGCCAGCTCCTGGTGCCATCTGAGAGGATGAACTGGCAGATTCCTGGAGAAGAGACTGGAAACAGTGCAGAACTGTGCTGGAACTAGTCCCAGTTCTGGGGAAACGCTGCAATACTGGTGTATGACCCAGTCTGCAGGAGATGTCGTGGTGCTGGCCAACACAGGTCAAGGGTGGGAGGACCTGGCTGTGGTAGAGCCTTTGGCTGTGGCAGGGCTCGTGCATCCATAGCCAGGGGCTGTTTGGGATCCGTTCTGCACTGGGCTGAGCTGTGTATCTTTGGAGACAAACTGAGCCTTACTTCTCTTCCCCATTTCTGTCATGAGAAGTAGTTCCCAATACAGGAGAAAAGATAATATCATTAAAAAACATTCTAATTATTATTTGAATACACAGCTTTAAATTTTTTATGGTTTGTTTGTGTTTTTTCCCCTTGCCCTCAAAATGTTAGACAGATTCCCTTAGTCCTTTCCCAGTTTACAGAAGTCCCATTGCTGCCTTCATTTTAAGGCAACTTTGTTTTACAAATTCTGGTATAATTCCACTGGATTTTTGTAGAAGTCCAATCTCACTCTGGTTTTGGAACATTAAAGAGCTGCTGCTTTGGGCTTTGGTTTGACCAGAGTCATGAAATTTAAATATTTCCATCCTTTTGCTGATGGCAGAGGAGCAGCTCCAGCATTTCTCTCATGGGGTTTGCACAGTGTTCTGGGAAATCGGTGTTTCCAGGCTGGAGATACTTCAGCCAAGAGCAGCAACTGTCCTAAAATGTCTCTGATGATCTATGATGGCTGAGAAAATCCACAGACATTTTTCATTTCTAAAAGCTGAGCGTTTTGCTCCTGCAAACGTGCTTCTGGGTGGGAAATGAGGGTGCTCAGGACACAGCCAGATCAAGCACATGATTTCATTGTGTCTCTCTTGCCTCGCTTCTCCACTGTCATGTACTTTTGCAGTCACTGAATACGTTGTAGGCTGATTGTAAAGTGATTGCAAAATAGGATGAGCAGGTGGATTGATGGTACTTTATGCACATTCTAAGCTCTCTTCTTGTAGCTGCAGATGAACACAGAGCACAAAGCAGAGCTGAGTCAGGGCCCTGGATGGGTATTTAATTAGAGGAGTTTATTTTTAATGTGCATCAAAAGAAAGATAGTAGCTTTGTATTAGAATATCACTGAAAATACCATTTGTATTATAATATTGTTGAAAATCTCTGTAGTACAATGAAGAGTGCAGTGACTGTTTAGGAAGATTCAAGGCCTTTAAGACATGCCCATTATTGTTCTGCAGTATGTTTTCTCCTTAAAATGCCACACAACAGTGCATCCACAGGCTCCGTGCCAGGCACTGACCCGCGAGTCTGGGTGAATGGGGATGAGGTAACTTTTCTCTCTGGTGTTCCATTTGATGTACCTGGAAGAGGCGCATTATTTCCTTGAGGAGAAGCATGGTATATCATCATAAACTCACTCATTTTTTAATATTTTATATTTTTCTCACTGCTTGGAGGTCGTGCTTTGGAAACTGAAGCTAAAAGTAGCTTAATACAGGGCCAGAAAAGTTATCAAGCAGTCCAGTGGTCTTTATTTTTTCCTCCTTTTGTTGTTTGTAAGTAATTATGGGAGGTCTAACCAGAGAATAAAATGGAATAGAAAGGTTCCCTTTAATCTCTCGACTCTTATTAACTGGAAATCATCAAAGTAAGAGAATCCCTGTGAACAAGTGTTGTCCTGTCGATGTCAATACCTCCAAACATGGTATTGCCTGTAGCTATTTGACTAGAAATGCATGCAGAAGCAGTGCAAAGCTGGATACACATGGGTGCCAAAAATTACTTTGCCTTCAGCAGCCCTAAGATCAGTAAACAGAAAATAGTCATTTGGGAAGTCCAGGTAAGGAGAAGATATTGAGCATGTGTGGTAAATCGGTACCAATTGAACTGAAACACTAGAAGAACTCTAAAATACGTTCCTTCCCTGAAAATAATGACAGTAGCTTAGGGAAAGCATATAGCTTAAGGGAAATTCATCTGAATAAAGTTTTAATCCTGGGCAGCCATCAATAAATTCAGGAATTTCTTGTGCTTTAAAGGAGTAACTTTAAAAAAGAAATCCTCTTAATAGACTTATGTTAGCATAGGATGCAGTGAGCGAGGAGACAAATGCTGTAACTCTAGCAACGTGGAAATGCACCTTAGTACCTTTCAAATGGCACTAAGATTCAGGCTGGCTCTACTGTAGAGTTTCTGCCCTGGTGTGGGTGAGATATATGATGCCAAACCCTGCCAGCTTACCAGATCCTTCATAGCTTCCTCTGTGCCCTTTGAAAAGGTGACAAAGAAGCTTGGTTTTCATGCAGTCATAACTGCATCTGTGCTTTTGGCAACACAGCGTGTTAGGTGGTGCTTATGGGCACCTGGCTTTCTCCATGCCATGGTAGAGGATTCAACTGGCTGGTAGAGGTTGGCAGGGGAGGTGAAGCCAGCATGTGGTATTTGGGTCAACTGTGACAAGCAGATCTGTGGTGGGCACCCAGTTCTGTTTATCTTGAAGATACCTACATAATATTTCTGTTGTTCTGGTGAACAGACAACTGGACAGTTCCTAAATAAACTCAAAAGTTTGGGACAGGTAGATGTTCTTTGTACATGAAAGTATCTGAAAAAGATTCTGGGTGCTCAGAAGCACTGCTGAAGGTGAGGTGTGAGATACTCCCTCAGCCCAGTAAAATGTATTGCAAATAGAACTTTTCTTTTAAGCCCTGTTAGAAAAAAGGTGATGCTGGGTACCCATACAGATAATCCACCGTGTCTTCTTCAGCCAGGCACAGGCTGGTCTGAATCTGCAAGGTGAGTATGTTGGTGAGCAGACTGAAAGCTGGGAAGGGGCAATTATTTTAATTGAAAGGGCTTAGCAATACCTCTTGACTCAGGGGGATACTGTTAGTGTTACCTTTCCCCATCCAAACAGGTCTTGTTTCACTGATTGCACCAGTTTCTTTTCTTCCAGCCACTAATATGGGAAACGTGAACTATATTTTAGAGAGGCAGCTGAGGGAACTGGATGCTAATGTTAAAATGTTCTGTTACAACTTGGTTTTCAAATGATTCAGCACCTGCAACAGGCCTTTAAAAAAAGAAAAAAAGAGGAGAAAACCCCTCTGATAATTTTACTGCAAAATGGATACTTCATCTTTATAGAGAATAAAAGTGTCATTGATGCCTGTGATAAATTGTATCTTGGTGTCTGAAAATATAGACCTTGTTTTTTTTCATTATAAGGATGACCTTGCCTCTATTGTAAATCAAAAGTAACCAGGGATTTGTGGCTCTTACAAGATCTACAGAGGGGGGAAAAAATTTCTCTGAAGCTGCAGCCCACTTAGAGCTGAAGTAAGTTAAGGGCAGAGCTCCTGTGTTGCACCAGGCTTACACCAGGATGGGTTTCACTCAGTTGGATGGATGCTGTGTGCTGCCCACCTCCCAAAGGGTGAGATGAAAGGAGGAGCAACATGGGAGTTTGGTCTCTGGCCAAGAGTGGGTAGAGAACTGATGGTTCTTCTCTAATCAGAAGAATTTCCAGAAACTTGCTCCACCAAGATTCATGTGCCAGCTGTGCCCTGTTGAGTGACTGCTCCTATTTATTCATAAATACTTCAGTGCCTCTCAGAGCTCGATAATACAAAGCATTTCTCACTTTGTTCCATGTAGACTTTGCATTAACAACTGGATAGTAATCAATGATTTCGTTTTATAAATGGGGGAAGAAAAGCCACGTAGTCTAAGAATTCAGTAGTTTGTTGTAGCAAATTTCAGACCACACCCTCCCTTTGCAGGAGCCCAAAACTGATGCTTGAGGGGCCATGGAGATCACTCTTTGCACTGGAGGTACAAAACAAGCCTGTTGTGTCAAATGTTTCCCAGTTAATTATCTCAGCTCTTGGCCAGGCAGTGTTTTGCCTCTCCTGTTTCTCAAATGGAGAAACTAAAGCGAAGGGAGGCTGTCCTAGACACTGACAGTGGTTAGGGATGGGATGGGTTACACAAGGGTGAGTCTGCCCAGTGCTGCAGGGTGCTGGCTGATTGTTGGGCAGTATGTGGTGGGGTCCTTTGTGCTGTGCCCCATCCAGCCACAGTCTTGTAGATGTGTTTAAAGTCCCAGTAGTTGTGTTTAAAGTGACAGTACAAACTTTTGCTACTCAGCACCTTCTGTACTGAGCACTACTCCCATTTGGTCCCTTTCAGGTGACTGAGGCTTAGGCGAGTGTCACAAAGCAGGTCAGGTGGTAGCTGCTTATTAGGAGGTTAGACGTGTATTAGACCAGCTTGGGGGGACACAAGTCCCTGTCTGTCTGTCTGTCCCCTGCAGTTTCTCCCAAAGGCATAAAAAAAATGTAACTCCCAAATTATTTGGTTTGAAACATTGTTTCAAGTTGAAATGGTCTTTGTTTTTGAAAGCTGAGTGGTTCCATTTAATTTCAATACAGGCAAATTCACTTTTCTGCTGAACTATATGTTATACTATATATATATATGACGTGTATATATACTATATATGCTGAACTTATTCATGAGACCAACTTTTTGCTTCCTTTGCATTCATCCTGTCATCTTTAAGATATACAGTAGTCCTACAGGCATCAGTCCTTATCCATCCAACGTGCTAAGCCAGGATCCTTAAAAATGAAGTTTCTGTCCACGTAATTCCAGCTTGTATCACTTGTATCACTAAAGCTGCACCACCAATCTTGAGTCTAGTGTTTCTGACTCTCAAGTGGTTGACTTCAGAGTCTGCAGGCACCGTCCCAGCAAAGCAGTGGGGTTTTGCCACTGCCGCAGTGCTGTTAGCAGGAAGGATGGTGCCCTTGGCATCACAGGAGCTGGCTCATACCACTGAGTTGCATGAGAAATGCCTTCTGCTAGGCACAGGGAGAGGGGCCCTGATGTGTTTGAATCCTGCAGTATTGTACAGGTTACTCCTACTGCATCAGGCCTGCCCAGTTTTATGGTTTTGAACAAGAAATGCAGAATGTCTCAAGGGGAACAGCTATGCTTTATATTCAACGGGCATTTTTTATTTCTTTTTCAATATTTTTCTAACCTGGAAGATTGGGCCGTACTGAGAATCTTGGCAGAGACCTTGGAGCAAAACTGGGTTATTGTTTTACAGGGCCTGGCTGCAGTAAGGGTGTTAAAAGTACTGTTAAAGGTGAACAGCAGTGCAGGGCAAACTACGTTCCAGTCAATAACCCTGTTTACACTGGTCTTTGAGAGCGGTATCATGTATTGCAATAAAAAGAGTAACAGTCAACAGGAAGCGTTTCCCAGATTACATCCACTGTCAAGGGAAGGAAGACATGTTGCTTGTCCTTTGATTGCATTACAAAACCAGAAGATTTTTTCCTTTAAGAGCTGGAGGAGCCTGTCCATCGTTAGGGTAGTTAATGTTACCAGGGTAACACTGTTCATACACACATCATGAACTTCGTTCCATGAATGAGAAGAAGGTAAGACAGTTCTCTGTTATTCTCATACCTACAAGATCCTTGTCCTCTTGGGAATGTTCAGTCCTTTTATCCAGCTGGTAACTCTGCAGGGTGACTTCCCTGCTCCCAGTTCACATGCAGGACTGGGTGTATCAGGTGAATAGGTTTTTGTTTATAAGCGTCGTTGATGTTTCTTCCAACTTGTTCATCCCTCAAAGAGCTTTGCCTTTTTCTCTCTGAACCCATTCTGACAGCACATCCTGGGGATGGAGAGGACTGGTGTACAGCATCCTTGTGCCTGGTCATGGAAATAGGAAATGTCTAGAGCTTGAGAGCAAAAGGAACATCAGGAGTGCAACAGTGCTAAAGTGATTGAGGCACTTTCAGAAAATAATTTTAACACTTCAGTGGTAGTTTGCATTTATGATGTTGTCATGTCATGTCAAAACCTGCTTTGATGAAAATTTATTAACTCAGGGATGAAGGAATGAATATTTTATAAGGCTTGCACTTAACTCTTTTATAGAAGGACTTTTGTGTTGTTGAATGGAACCATTTCTCTTGTATTATTCTTGAAGTGCTGGAAGCTTAAACCATTTCTTTGTAAAAATGCAGCAAGCTAATTTAGTTTATCTTCTTATTGTTAAAAATACCCCAGTGGGTGGGGGAATATTTATCTGCATAAGCTAATCAGTTAGTCATAGTAATTTTGGTTGATGGTTATGGCAGCTTCATAATAATATACTTTTATTATGTTTTCTATCCATGGGATCATAAGCTCGAGTAGCTGCCTTGGAAATAAGTGTCATACAGAGCAACTGCTGCACCTCTGTCAGTTTGTTGCTCAGAGCCTTTTAAGAATATTGGCATAGGTTTTTAGAAGCCAATTGAGTAGCTAACCTCCAGAGTACAGTGCAATAACTTTATTAGCCATCATAAGTACTGCTATTGAGTTTGTTTTGTGTGTCTCTTATTAAATCAGTTCAGTTAGCTGTTTGGTTTGAATCCCTGTAGTTATTAAGTCCTCGTTCTAGAGCAGAACCAATCCTGCATTAGCAAGACTGTGCAAATGAAGTTTCAGAAGTCCCAAGCAGTGATGCTCTTGGCTGAACTAAGGTATAATTAGGTTTCCTGTGGGTGAAGGCTGCTGTACATCAAACCTGGTTTGTTGTCCTGGGCAGGGAACTCCTGTTCCAGCTGTGACCCTGCTTGTGCATGACCCTTGGCACAGTGACTGGTGCTCCTGTCCCATCGGTTGCTGGCTGCAGAAGTGGCCACTGAAACTACTGGCCATTTGCATTGACTGATGCAGCCACACCAGGTATTTTTTCTGGCAATCATGAACAGGAATTCCCCTTGGAACTGGGAGGTGTTCTATTAAATTCTGGGCAGTTGATCACCTCTGAGATGCCTCCTGGGCACTCTTAGGTACGACTTGGAATTGAGATTTGCCAGCTCAAGGTGTCATGATATGACAGAGAACTTTGTTTTGGTGGTTGGACCTACCTGTACTCGAATGTGGTGTGAGCAGCCTCATGAGGTCAGCCCAAAGAAATGTGGGAAGGAAGCAAGGGGAAGGTTCCAGAGGAGGTTGGACTTGGGCAGCTTGGACAAATTAGAGGTTCAGGAGTTTTGTGTGGACCGTCTGTTACCAACCCCTCTGCTGCATTGCAGGTTGTGCAGGACCCTTGTGCAATGGATGTGGGATTTTTGATGGCTATTGAATGCACAGGATGTCATTTTAATGATGGAATGCCATTAGTTATAAAGTTTGGACTAGTTAATTTCTTTCATTTTTTAGAGTAACTTCAAGAGCTTAAATCCTGTGGTTTTTTAGGGAAGTGCTATAGAGGAAGTTGAATTTCCTTTATTGAATGAAATAACTTTTTCCCTTGGAAACTAAATGTAACAAGAATTTAATAATTCATGAATTGCGCTTCAACATCTTTTAAATAATAGATAGACTGTCATGCCAAGTTCAGCTGCAAACTTACAGAGCATACGTTTTTATGTTTTTCTTTGACATTTTGGAGAATTACAGAACTACAAACATTTATTTTGTATTTTTGCTCATTGCAATATTTTATTCCTTTCAGGTTGATTTAAGAAATAAAAGCAACAGTTAAAAAAAAAGTAACTAATTCAGTTTCTGAGGGGGAAAAAGAGAATAGAAGAGAGAGAAGCTCTAGGTACATGTTCATAAATGATTCACTGGACTTTTGGCTGACAGATAGAACAGTTTCATAATAACTTTATTATTTTTCTTATCAGTGGAATCAAATGTTAAATAGCTCTACTGGAAAGTGCTGTAAGGTTGACTAACAATTACACCTCTGTCACTTCTGCTGTCTTTGTCCTTTTCAAAATAATCAGACTGGATTTATTTTATTGGTTATTTCTCTCCCCCCTCCTCTATAAAGTAGAAATGATTTCCAGAAGATGTGGTGAGCTACAGAGGCAGCGTGTCATTTGGTGGTATTTTTGGATACAGGGAGGATGGGTAGCCTCTTGCTTAAAGCAAAAGGAACCCAAAAGTTGTTCCTGCTGCTGACTTTGTGTGACTTTGAGCCCTGTTGTGTTGCACCACTGGATTCGAAGTGCCCTGGAGGGGTGGGGATGAAGCCCCCCCGTTGCATGGTGGCCCCTGTCCCTCAGCTGTGTCTCAGAGCTCTGTGCTGTCCCTGTGTCTCAGCAGCAGGGGTACAGCACACCAGGCTAGCTGTTTGGGGGGTTTAGCACTGTTTGTGAAGGAGATGGGCATTGTGTGACCAAGCTGCTCTGCTTCCAGTCAGCAACGATTCTTCAGGGCGTTTTGGCCAAACACAGCAGGAGGTAGAGCTTTCAGGCTATCTAAACTCCTACAGTCTTTCCTAGACCTAAATGTGTAGGATTTCTCTGCTCTTCTACAGTCTGCTCCTAGTCAGGCAGAAACCTAAAACACAAGCTCAGGCTGTTAGCAGATAATCTACACTTGAAGGTGATGATATAAATGTTAGAGATGTTTTGGAAGGAAAACCCCAGCCATTGCACAAGACTTGGTAGGTCTTAGAGCATCCAACGCAGCATCACAAACCCAGGAGGCTTGACTTGTTCTGTGGTTCATGCACTTTGTGTTATCTATTCAATGGAGGTGAAGCTGGCTCCAGGGTTGCTCATCTTGGCAAGACCTTCTGAAATGCATGGAAAGACTACTGTAGATTTCATGAACAGGTAGCCTCTTCTCTGTTACTCTGGAAAATTCTTCAAGTGCCAGAAATGGAAAGATTTTTCCTTCTTTTATTCCCATGAATGTGCATCATTCTTTCCCACTTCCTCATTCTCTCTGCAACAGAATTTGATGCTGGAGTGGGTAACAACAAAAATGTGTTATTTTTTAACTAGTTGCAGCCAGATGTGTCTTGTAGGATGTCCTGGTGTGATTGCTGTTCAGTTAGAGGTTGGAAGTTTCTGAAATGAACGTTGTTGAGCTGCTCTGTAGCACCAATGAAGACTCCATCGATAGCTATTTGTTTGAACAGATGCAGTTGCTGTTCTGTAGAGCTGTTCATGGAAGACCTTGGAGGTCTCTAGTGATAGTTTATTAATTATTTTAGCTTTATTTTTTAAATGTTCCTGCTCTGTGTGCAAAACTGAAGAAGACAACTAGTAAGAGGTGCTTAAGAGTCCAGCGTGGGTTATTTGAAGTGGTGGTATGGTACCTGTGCCTTGTGCCATTTACAAATGGTGAACTCATGTTGTACCAGTCAAACAAGAACAATCAACATTTGAAGGGAATGATTATCTTTCAGCTAGATATTCCAAGCATAGAAAGATAACATTGGCACTTACAGGGTATTAACTGGCAAAAATCAATTGAAACTTCACTCTGATAAATGTTCCTCACGTGTGAAACAACAATGAATCCACATTCAATTCCAGTCTGTTCAACTCCATGGAAATGGTTTGGTGATCTGGGTGGCTGCTCACTCACTCATCAAGCTGATAACAGTGTTTATTGCACCATATGTTAGCAGTTAAATCTCAAACTGTAACTTTTGCGATTTCATTGAAGGGGAAATAGGTTAATATTAAAATCAGAAGAGCTTGGATTCTCTTTCTTTTAGAAACCTGGACCTATTTCTTGAAGATTTCATCAACGTTAGTAGCAATAGGAGAATTCATATCGGCACCTTTTGCACCAGGTTGGGCTGATCTCCTGAGGTTCTTTTTGTAAAGAAAGGACAGAAAAATTGCACTTTTTTGCTAATAAATGAGGCCTTTCTCTCCAGTGCTGGAAGAGCTGGCTAAGCTTGGCTCCTGGCTCCATCACAAGTTGGGCTCTTAGCCCTAGAGAAACTTCACAGTTCTAAAGAAGATGGCACAGTCTGCCCTGGCTGGGTAGCTTTTAGCTGGGTTTCACCCGCTTGGGTTTTTATCAATAGCCTTTGCAGCATGATTATACCTCGGAGCATAATTTCTAGCAAAGATTTCTTGTAGAGAAAGCAATAAAAATTCATTATTAAAGATAGTCTCTGCCTCAAAACTCTTCTAGTGTAAGTAGCTTGAGATTCCAATTTGTGATCTGGCATAATACCATTTTGTTGTTCTTTGTTATGTTATTTGTAATCAGGGTCTCTGTGTTCACTTCTGATCATTTGTTTCAAAAAGATGATTTTTTTTACCCAAAACAACCCCCAAGTTTTTCCTTAGTCAGTCTTTGATCCAGCACCTTTTCATTCAGGATGTTTCCTTGTCTCATTGGGAACATTACAAGCACCTTAACCCAAGGGGAAGAGAGCGCTGATATTCAGTGGTGGAAGAAAATAATTTGTATGTGATAGTGTAACAGTAGGAACATTTTGATTAAAAATGCAAGAATATTCAATCATTCTATCTAGCAGACCATGTGTACATGAAAAGCCTATCTTCATTCTTATCATTCTGGGTCCTCATTTTCAACAGGATGATTGATTGGTGAGATTCCTCGTTCTACACCTTTCATCTATCTTTAGTACTTTCATAAATGTTGAATTAAGCGGTTTTTATGAAACTTATCATATACTGGAGAGTTCATTGAAAGTGACTGTGACAAAGTGGGTTCCCCTACTCTTGAACTTCAACAGCAGTATTGCACAATGCCTGTATTTCTGCCTGGCTAAAAGCACAGGTTTACTTTTTCTTAAGAATTTTTCAACCTAAGAAAAAATGTAGGGGGGAAAGACTGAAGGGTGAGAAAAGGAAAAGAGAATGCCTTGGACTGAAAACATTCCTCCTTATTCTCAGCTGTGGAAAGCAAAACTATTGCCTTTTTGAAGTTGACGTCTTTCTTCCTTAATGTCTTTTTTAGCCCACTATCTCCATGATTGCCTTTTCATCTGGAAGTAATACCTCAAAGCCCATGTCTGTCTTGGATTCCTCCATGGCTTTGGAATGAATACTGCCTTCTGGGTTGTGTAGGTTACTTTTGGTTAGAAGTGAATGATGCTACATTAATTCTTGTGTTGTAGATATCCCAGACCAACACAAAACCATTGCTGAAAAAAAATTAAACTGGCAATTCTTCTGTAACCTGTGACTGATATTGGGTTCTAGGAGGTGGAGATGATCACTATGCAGATCTTTTGCTGGTCAGCTTATTGCAGCTGACAAATTTCCTCTTGGGTGACCCCCATGAATATTCCCATGCTGGAACTTGACCAGGCAACATTTCCCATTTCCCACTTCCCCCACCACAACGTGAATCCACAGTTGTGTTGAAAAGCTGGGTGCTAGCAGGCAGTTTGTTTGCTCTGGAGGTGTTGGAGCCATGTTACATTGCACCTGCTGGTGCTTCCGATGCTGCAATATCCCATTAAGTATCTTCCAAATCAGCTTTATAATTTTCCTGGGGAAAAAAAAATATATATAAATGGTTGATTTATGGGAACACATGGAACTTGCAGATGTATCAGTGTCACCGCTTCCTCCAGTAACTGAATTAAATGGCTGGAAAAGGACAATCAAGGTGGCTGTCACATGCCATTGCATGGAAGTTAGTACAACATCTGCTTTGCCTGCTGTTTCAGAAATTACTGGTGCATATTATGATCGGGAATAGAATCTCTAGTAGTTTTTTTCTTTTTATTGGTGAAGACTGTGCATGGGAAACGTTTGAATTCTGCTGAGAATAGCCTTCTATAAGTTACGGTTGCGGGTTGGTATTTCTACCCTGTTCAGCATTTAAGTTACATGAAGCTCAGAAAAAGGGCATTTCTCTTTTCCTGCAGTCATTCTGACTTTAATCTTTTCATCATTTGCCTGATGAGCACCTACTGCTCTCCACTTCTTGCTCTTGGAAGTGCCCCCATTTGTTGCCTGATTAGAATTTTCGATACATACAGTGAGTTAATTGTCACTATAATCACTGGAAGCGGTTGGTGTTTTGCTGTTGTAATTTGGTATTTTCTCACAGACCCATTAGAAGTGGCTGAGATGTAAACTGCTAGTTAAAAGCAGTATGATACATGGGCTTTCTGAGGGCATGAGGGAAAACTAGCTATTGATAGCAAAACTTCCACTTAGAAGCATTTATGTTTCATCCATTGGGGATTATGATGGGAGGGTAAACCTTCTATGCTATCAGGCGTGTGTAAGCAATTTTCCATCTGGGATGTTAAATGGGAATAGCTCTGTTATTCATTTGTACCCCAAAACTTCTTGGATAATCTTCTGCATCATGTTCTGGCTGTGAGGGGCCATAGCCACATGTGATGCTGGTGAAAGCACAGATGAAATGCTGCTTGTCTGACTTGGAAACTACAAGCTCTATTTCTTGTGCTACCAGACGCTGCTTGTATCATCTTGGGCAGTCTTTTGCTGATACAATGGTTTTAGATGCAATTAACTCACTGCAGACATCAAAAATACTTGAGTTGTTACAGAGATTATTTCTGTGCTAGAGTCTGCAGGAGGGATGTGACTCTGAGTATGAGACAGAGGTGGAAGGACGGTGTCAAACCTCTGTCATCCTTGACAAGGGATGCAGGTCAGAAACCGAATGGTTGTGTCACAGCAGGAGGACAATGGCCACCTCCCCTCTCCACGCTTACATATGCCTTGGTTTCTGTACACGTCATGTATGCATTTTCCAGCAGCCCAGATGCCCTATGCTCTCAGATGGGCTTGTAGCACCAGGTGAGGATGCTCACCGAGAGCTTTGGAGACTGACCACACTTGCACGAGTAGAGATCAGGGATAAACTCAGTGTTGAGCGTGGTTTTCATCATGTTGTGTTTCACTGTTTGGGCAGTAATGCAGTGGGTGGGTTGGTCAGTGCTGACCATTTCTGACTCAAGGAACACCACAGCTGCTCCCATTAGCAATGGCATCTGCTTAATCCCATAGCTGGGCTCTGGGGGGTGAGGTGTCGCTGGCTTCTTCAATGTTGTCTTTGGCCTGTTGCAGGCTGTCTTGCTGTTTTCTCATTACCCCACGGTGGATAAGTAGGTGGGCGAGCAGCAACTGGAAAGGCAGCAGAATTCAGGGTTTGCTGGATTTGGAGGCCCTGATCACTGGGAGGCTGCTGGCAGCGTGGTGCAGACAGAGCATGCAGTGGCATGAGCCCGGCTGGCGAACGAGTTCCCTGTATTGTCAGTTAAGGCAACTGGAAGGTCAGAGAGCCTGATTCAGTCTGAGTGTGTTGACTCTGGAAAAGCAGTGACTGCAGACACCAGGGATTTGCAGTGAGAGGAGTTTAGAAGAATTAAGTTGTACTCATCAGTACCACAATTTCTTGTTTTCTCAGAGTACTGCCAGTGGCTGTGTATAATGTCTCTCACAGCAAGTGCCTTTGAATTATTTATAACTGACTCGATTTGCAATCCTAGAATATGAGCGTTTTTGAGCCTAAAATTAGGCTAAGTAGTAGTTTCTCCTAAAGCCATTGTCAGTTATTAGAAGTTGTTGCTGATCACCGGACCAAATGAATTACGGGTGGAAAAGACCTCTGAGAACATCAAGTCCAACTGTCTGTCTGATACCACTATACCAACTAAACCATGTCCTAGAGTGAATTGTCTGCACTTGGCTACTGTCATCTCATAAACTCGCCCAAACAGAGGATGCTGTACAGCAGCTGGGCTTGGCCACAACCTCCCTGCAAGGTTCTTAAATTCTGTGAAATCAGTGTTTCAGCACATCTGGTTGCTGTATGTGTGTGACACCCTTCACCGGGGTGCGTTGGTGTGACAACAGCATGGTCAGTCCCCTGGCAGAGCCAGCCTGGCCCTGCCTGGGGTATGAAAAACATGGTGTGATGACCCTGAGAATACTGGGTAGGGTTTTGGACACATGGGTGTCTGTCTGAGTGTCTGTAGGCAAGCTACAACTCTGCTCAGGTGTACTTCTGTGTTGTGTCACACTGGGCAGTAACTTGGCTGGAAAACGTTCTTGGCTGCACCCAAAGGAGAAGGTAATGAAATGCTGAGTGCTGCGTATCTGTCTCCTGCCTTGGAGAGACAAGTGCCTAATGCTTGCTGAATGCTTGGTTTACTTCGTGAATGCTGTTCCAGTTGATATTTTTACTTACCTTGTGGGTGAGGATGCGTTTGGGAGCCTATTAGCTTATGAGCTGAAATTAATTTGTGAGTTTATCTTTTACTGAGTTTAGTACTGCAACATCAAATAATTTTTCTTGCAATTTAGCTTAACATTGATTCCTCATTTAGTTAAAAATTTGAAATCTTACAGGCTGCACAAAAAATTAGGTTCTTAATGACTGATTTATTCAGTTGTTATAGAGATACTCGTCCTATCGTAGTTAATGTTCCATTTTGAAATTGGCTTGAGAGGGAGTATAAAATGCTACTTTTCTCTGCAAGTTTCCAATATCCTCATGAGTAATATCCTCACATGACATTTTAATGCAATTTTTACCCAGGTTGGATTTGCTCTGTACAGTTTTATCTTATTTTGTTTCAGAATTTGGACCAAGAAATTATTAAAATGTAGTTTAAATTGGATTTTGACAGCTTTGAGTTTTTTTGACAAAGATTGTTTCTTACAAAGTTTTTTAGCATTTTTTTTTTAAATTCATCTTCAAACTTCAGTGCTGCTTGTCTTAGGGGAGAAAAAAAAAACCCTTCCAGTTCTTCATCCCTTCTCTAGCAGCACTAACAGGAACTTAATGGTTAGTGTAATCTGCTTGGTGGTGTATAATGTTCGTTAACAGCAATTGATTTATAGAAAACTGATAGATAAACCTGACAGGTATAATCCAGCAAAGAGTTTTGGGGGTGGAAAAAGGATTTTAGGATATGTTTTAGACATGATTCATCGTGACTGAAAACTAGTGGCTAGGAGAAGGCACAACATCTCTAGACTTTCCAGTGTTCTTACAACAGATGACTAATACACATTTTCCGACAAAAGGGAAAGTTTTGATCACATAAGGAGAGGGGTACTGATGAGGAGAGGGCCACAGAAGATGGAAACCTGCAATGAGGTAAAATGGAAACACGTTTCAGAAGTGTGTTGGCATCTGCTTGCTCTGCAGTGCAAGGAGCAACTTCCATTCAGATAGGAGACTGCACAACGGGATCTAATGCCAGTAAACACTGAGCAGCTGGGTGACAGCTTATGTGTGCTGTATTCAGGCACTGCCAGGAGTGTAGCTGCTCTTAAACTGTAAGCAGTGAAGTGTTGCAGCAAAAAAATGGAAGTCTCTGCAATACATTAAATAAACTACTCAGCAGGGTGATACATCTGGGGAGATCCTTCATGCAAAAGGCATCACTCCAGTGTTGCCTCCCATAGACACAGAAACAGGCACATTATCCATGTAAAGGGTGTAGGAGGGGAAGAGTTGGGTCTGGAGAGTTTGATTAAAGCCATACACTGAGATACATAGATACATGGTGGTGTATTTCACGTTGTTTCCATGTAGTGCTGAAAATACGGTGTTTGGTCTCTGGACAAAATGAGCAAGAAACAGCTGTGGATGTGGTGGTCACAGGGGTGTAGAAGGGGGCTGGGACAGGCAGGAGCCCAGTGAAAGGCTGGGGAGGTGATAGTAGCTGAATGACAGGGCAGCTTCTGGTGCTTCCATTCTTCTGTCATTCCAGCATCACCATTAATTGTCTTTCGCTGCACAGGTCAAGCTCTCTGCTGTATTGCAGCCTAACAGACAGGGCTGTCCCTTCTGTAATGGGCTGCAGGGCTTCTTGGCCTTTTATAGGTGGGGAGAAGTGGGTGTGAGGTGGGTGTTTTGGGTATTTTGGCTTTTTTCCCCCCTCCTGTGAATCGTCCTGCACCATGTGATGCATGCTGGCATAGTCTCTCCTTCCCATTCCATGTGCTGAACACCTGGAGAGCTGTCCCCTCTAGCTTTGTAACCAAGCTGACAGCTTGAGCACAGAGAGCCTGCAATTAAAAATTCACAGGGCTGTTGACTGTAAATTAGGGTCAGTTGGGTGACTCAATTACAGGCGTCTTCCTACCTGATCAAGTGCTTTGAAACAATCATTTGTCTGCTGAATCAGAAGTCGTTTGTCCATTATAATTATACTTGATCAGAGCGATGCTGGAGATGGAGAAGAGCTTGATCATGGCACACTGAGTCATACTAATAGCTGTTTGTGCGTCCAAGCATGGTCTGTTAGTGTTGGTGACTTCTGATTTCTCATTTTCTTTCTTGTGCCTTTCTTTAAATTATCTTCTGTGTCCTCTTTACCTATTGCTTCGCCGGTGCGATTTCATCAGCTCCTGCCTGAAGAAATGGTTCTGAATCTCTGATTGATAAAACATCTTCCCTTCAATTTTGCTCTGTAGTTCTTGTCCTGAAAAGTATAACTGTTGCTAAAGAGAGCATCTGGTTTCCATTTAATGAGGACAAAAGCCAATCTTATATACTCTTCTCACATGCAAAGCCTCTGTAGGTTGGCCATTCCCTCTGCTGAACTTTGATTCTAGTTACATCTCTGGTATCCAGTGATGTGCTTTTGAGAGAGACAATTACTGAGATAATGGGGTAGTTAGTGCCAATTAAGATAAAAAACAAAACCAAAATGAGAAATAAATGTGCATCCTGATTCATTCTGTCTGCAATCCTAAGAACTTCTTTATGCTCTAGACTGGTCAAATATCTTATAGAAAGTAATGTTTTGACACTTAGGCCTTAATATACCAAATTCTGTTGGTGGTGTTGTTCTGGAATTACTGTTTTTAAGTTCTTATTGGTGACAAAATAGAACTTGGCAATTGCCTTTCCCCACTTTTACAGTACCCTTTTCTGTCTTCTAGAATTTCTAAAGAATTATCCAGAAACAGGTTGCTAAATAAATTCAAGTGGTTGATGCATTGACTTCAGTGCTATCCCACCGTTTCTAAAAGCTCTTTCAATTGCAGGTAGCAATGTTAGTTCATTGTGTTCACATCACATGCAATGAGCAAGGCTTTTTAAATAGAAGGCTTACTGCTGGCCTATTGATTTAATCCATCTTTTACTGCAGAGTGTTACCGTGGCCACCAAGGTGGCTTCGACAAGGCTTACCTGTGTGGGAGTTGAGATAGCAAATCTTTTTATAACAGCTTACATGGCAATTAATATTAAAGGCTGCATGCCATTATCCCATCCTTATTGCAGAAGAAAATACAAGTCATTGAAAAGCACTTAGAAGAAGGAAGGTAAAAAATGGCTTTTTTTTTTTTAATGTATGTATAATTTCCAGAACTCTGCATGGGCAGCCTGCTTTTTCCTATCCGTCTTTATTCTAGATGGAAGTTGACTGATTCTCTTCACCTCTTCACTTATTATTTCTCTGATATGTCTTCTGTGTATCCCTTTGATGGGCAAAATAATGCAGAAGGCTACTGTCTGGAGGTACCCAGCAGACATGCACATACATATTTGATTATGTGTTTCTTTCTGTCTATACAGGGGAAAATAGAGGCAGTAAATGGCAGGGCTACAACAAAGCAGTGTCTTCTGATTTAAGAACAGATGGATAGCTTCTCTGAACAAGATGTGGTCAGAGGTGAAAGGTAGAGAAGCGGTGGGAGCATCTCTGGAACTGTGAGGGATGTCCAGTGCAGACCAAAAGTTGAGCGGCTGACAGTGTAGATCATCAGAAGAAAGTTATGTTATCATCAGAAGAAAGCTATGTTTTCTTTAGTAACAAGGATTCTCAGTGTTTTATCTTCATTTCCCAAGCTGTAATACAGAAACAATAATGCCTGTGTCTTGTATGTGTTGGGCTTGGCTGGCAGAGCTGTATTCCTTTTGAGTTCATTGGAGTTTACTTTGACCAGGGAAAATAGTTGTTTGTTTAGGCCAGTGTAATGTCTCTGATTCTCTGGTAAATCAGCTTACTGGGAAGTTTCCACTTTGTGTACCCAGAGTTCTCAGTCTGGCAGAAGAATTTAAATATGAAGTCTGAAATTAATCTGAGTACTCTGCTCTGTATCCTGTGAAGAGTAATAATGTGCTTCAATATTTACCAGCACTGAACATGGTACACAATAATACAATAATCAGCATGTAGGAATACCAACTCCTAACTGCATATTACACTGACTAGGATAACAGCCTGCTTTGTCTTTTACTTTGCTTTAGTACAATAACCTTTTAACACTGGCTTATTTGCTCAAAATAAATCCAAATCTCTCTTTTTTTATGTATTTTTTTTGTCAGTAACCTGCTGCATTTAACAGACACCTCCTATTTCTCATCTCTCTGCTGGCATTTATCTGCTTACAGATGGATTTACTATCAAGTAATCCTAGTTTTGAACAAAACGTCTTTTGCTATCTCAAAAGCCCAGGCTCTTCTGTGTTTGCTCTTCTACCAATTAAGTAGAGTGAGTCAATGAAGGCCTTTTTCAGAGCATCATCCAAGAAGGTTGTGTGGATTGAAACCCTGACGGCTACTCCGTAGCTGGAGCAGGTGGTGTATAATGGCTCATTTGAACACAGGGATTGGGAGAAGTGGGGAGGATGGATAGTTCTGGCAGTAGATCCCTTTACTCTTTTCTGCCTCTTCCCCAGCAAGCTATTCCATCCCATACGTGTCTGGTATGCTGCAGCAGCAGACTCCTACAAATAAGAGGGAAATTTAATTGTCAGCTGAAGCAGACCCAAGATCAGTGTGATAGGAGTAAGGGTCACCCCTACATCTTGCTGCATCCTCTGCTCTAGCAACTGCAGCCACACAGTGAATCCTATTTACTTGCTGTGTTCTCATGGAAAGGGTTGATGCTCTAAATGTGATAATAAAACAACAAAAAGGGGGTTTTGCTGTGTTAGTTGGTTTGCTACCAGTTTAGTATGTGTGGAGTTGTGTGGTAAGCATGCCCTGGCAGAGGAGAGGTAGTGGGGGTTTAATGGATAGGGGAGTGTGACAGAACTGCCCTTTGCAGCAGTAATGGCATCTTGATTTAGCTTAATCCAAGGGAATTGCTGTGATGAAGCTGCCTCTTTGTTAACAACTCAGCTGTTCCAGGACACTTGCTCTGTGTTGTATCTGCAAATTCTGCCTTGTCTTTCTGGACCGGGAGGTGTGTGAGGACCTGTGACAGAGGGAGGCAGGATTTGGATCTGGTCCCTAGCCCACTGGAAGGAAATTCTGCTGACTTGGTTGGATGGTGTATCAAGCGAGTGTAAGTTTGTAGGTACTTAATTCATTCTGCCTTTCACATTTAACTGTGACCTTCTTCAGCCTCAGCATTTGTTGCTGTTCAGAAAGTGTCTCATTTCCATAGCAGCACCATTCTCTGTAGGTGAGTTGTTGGTATTTACATGTAGCTGTAAAACCGAGGAATTGTAAACAGGAGTAAGGAGATAAGAAAATTACTGGCCATTTATTCATAAACTGGTCAAAGGAACCCCATCTTTTATCCTGGGATAAACATAAAAGTGATGCCAGCCTGACAGCTCTGATACTGCAGACCTTTGTTCTGAAGGGTTAGGAGTGAGGGGCAGAAGAGAAACTGAGCTGTCGTCCTAAAACTTCACAAAGAGATGAACAATTAACAACCCCAGGAGAATCTCCACTTAATTTTTATTTTCAATAAACCTGGGCTGATGCTTCTCTCTCACGAACGCCAGGAGCACCCCACATATCTGCTTTAATTTGAGCAGTATTTTTTGGGTGCAGACATTGTATGTTTAGGGGTGTGTGAATGTTACAGAAATCTGAGGGAGGTGGAGTGAATTCCTGGCAAGTTCCTCATTGTGTAGCTAACTTACTTAGCTGCACTGCCCAGCTTGATTTAGCATTCAGAAAGGTAACAAGCATTTAAGACTGTGAAAGGTGTGATAGAAATTGCTCAGCTTTCCTGTTTTACGCTTTCCTGGCTGGGACGATGATAGGAGTTTCACCAAATGAAAGCTACTGCAGATAAATTTGAAACCAATGAAAGAAAAACCTGTGCTAATCTAGGGTCAATAGTTGCAAGATCACAACAGATTTAAGGGACAGTCAAACAAGTGTGAAATGAAGACGTCTGGATCTGGGTCTGTTCATTGGGAATGAAGGCTGGTAAAACCAGTTTATGCCTGTGTGTACCCTGGAGAACTGTATCTACTGGTGCCTGAGTGCGTGTTTCCCAACAGAGGTTCTTGTAGTGTGGGAAGTTCTCTGTCATGTCAAGGGATGCAAGGAAGGCAGGAAATAGGGTAGAGCAGGGCCAGGATGCCTTTGGGCTGTTGGTTTTGTGGAGGCTTTTTGTTTGGTTTGACTTTTCTATGGGGCTCTAGAACTTGGGGACTAACCAAAACAGCGGTGAAACATGGTGCTCGACAGCAAGGGGCTCCCCTGCTCTGGTCCTCGAGTGTGTGCACAATGACAGCTACTTTAGAAAGCAGTTGACAGCCTGAATGTGTTATGCTGTTGTACATCTGCATCTCCACAGCTAATAGTCTTCTGTGTCAGGTCACCCCTGCTGCTTCTTGCCTCAGTTGTTTTGTGTGCACCTGCACTGAACAATGTCTTTCCAAGCTTTTGAACAGTCTCAGCTTCAGCAAATTAAAGGGTGATAATGTCTAATCAGCACCATGCAAGTTGTTCACTTCTTGTATTCATGTTAAGAACATAACTGTGAGAAATATTCCTCATCAGCCTTTGTCGGGATGAACAGGAGATTGTCTCCTAGTAAACTTTTACTTTTAATGATAATCATGTATCTTGTTTCTGAAAGAACAGTAAAGATACATAGATGTCTTTCTGTAATTGTGAGTAAATGAATCCCAACATAAATAGAGCCTATCGTGAGCTGTAAGATACAGTGACTTGGATGGCATTATGCTTGCAGAGTAAGTCAGGGGAGGGATGGGAAAGAGTGGATGCTCCTGGCATGTTCTCTCAGAAGCCACCCAGCAGCCCAGCCAGACCAAATACAGCAGCATTTAAATAGCCTGGAAAAAAAAAAAATCTCACTTGATCTGGAGCACAGGAGGAGAAGTCAGTCGAGGGAATTAGTGTGCTGGAAGGATCTGCCAATAGTGGCAGGTGGGCTGATAAAGGAGAGGGGATGAGGCTCACGGTGTGCTGTTCCAGGGCCTGGAGAAGTACCTGATGAGGAGAGGAACGAATATTTTATCACTGTTCATCACTATTATGGCAGCATGAAAAGGCAAAGGAAGTGGGTGAGTGGTGGCTGGGAACACGTAATGTTCCTTTAGTGGTGCTGGGGGTGTGTTCTGATGAGTCTGTCTTGCATCTCACCCAAAGAACCGAAGATGGCTAACGATGTGCTCTGCAGATGGGTCTGTGCTGGCTCCTAGGCAGCTCTGTAGCTGTGCACAGGTGTTTGATTCCAGCTTTGTTACCCAGCCAGGGGCAGGCGGGCCTAGGGAGAGCAGCCGCACTTACTGCGCAGGGAAGAGCTCCTCTCACTGCTTGTGATCTAACTCCACCATATGCTCAGTGTGTGAGCCCAGCCATGACACATCTTCAGTCAGTGAGCCCAGCTCACATCTGGTGGAAAATACAGGTGGAACTACACCTACCAACGTTACTCAACCTGATGCATCGCTTCACAGTCCCGTTGTCTTTGCCCAGTTAAGCAAATGCCTCTGTCACTTCTCCTGGATTACTCGTCCTGTCGCAAACTCCTGTCCCTTTTGCTGCTGCCTGTGTGCTTTCCAGAAACCATTCGCACAGCAGATGTTGGCTAATGCAGAAAGTGTTAAAGAAATAGTTGTGAAAAGTAGATTTCAGTATGCGTGGGGTTTTTCCACACCAGGTGCAGTTATTGAATCAGAGGATTAAGCAAAGAAGTTGCTAGATTTGGGAAAGTGTTCAGGTCTATTTAAAGTTAAATGCTGCTCAGGTCTTAACTGTAAATTTTCTGTGAGAATGAATTGATGTGATATGTGCCAGAAAACCTAATGCTGGTGCTAATGCAAGGGAATGGCTTGATGGATGGCAGAAGGGATAACAAATTGAGGTAATACGTAGGTATTCCACTGGATTAAGAATTTGTAACTAAGAATTCCTTGCTGAAACCATTCATGAATGGGGGGATATTAGTAAAAACTTGTGGGCCTTTTGAGGTCCATTTGTAAGAAGCAAGATCAATTGGAAAACACAGCCTTTAGTTGTAGGTGGGCTATCTGTTCTTCCCCGTGTGCTTGTGGTTAGGCTTTCTTAAAATAATTGTAGGCAATACGAAGGCACTGAGGCTTTTCCCAAATGTGATACTTCCAGGAAGTTCTCAACTGTGTGTTCTCTTCACAAGAACTGTTTTCTCATAGCCTCATGTTTAGTGCTGGGGAGAAGACTGTGAGTCTTTCTTGTTACTTTATCTACCTTATTCTCCTTCTCAGGTTGTCTTCTATTTTTTACTTTCTTTCCTCTTTTATTTTTCCCTTCTAGCTCACTGCCTTTTTGCAGTTCTATTGCCTTCTATTGGTGACTGATTCACAGGGCTGGTGATGCCTCTCTGCAGCCTGCTGAGGCTCTATTAAAGTATATGCAGAAACACACACGTACAGTTTGATGCACAAGGGAGTGTATTTAGAAGAAAACAGCACGTTGATTCTTTCCTTTGGTGGTGTAAACAGAGAGGAGGGAAAAATATAGCTGTGTACATTGGAGTCACGCATGGTGCTCCAGAGGGAACGGAAGGGGGATGCAGTAACAAGTCTGGGAAAAGCTTTTTAAGGATGACTGAAAAACCACACTCAAAGAAATTCAGAATTCAACAACTCTTCATCTCTAAGACTTTTAATTTGATCTTGCAAGTGTCCAATTTGATCTTGAATCACCATAGCTTATCAGGAAAGTATTGCAGAGTAGGAGTTAAGGGATATACGGTCTGTGTTAAAGCTGTATTTATCGTGATGTTCTGAACTAATATCTGAAGTTTTTATGAGACAAAATGGCATTTATGAATAATTCATTCATGACATGGTAACCTGAACTATAACAATTTCTTCCCAAAAATTATTTGGAGGAACTATTGACAATATGAAAATTAATGTTAACAAAAGGACATCAGTGGAGATAGGTTGAAGAGAGAGGGCAGTGTGCATATGGCCTCTTGGGAATACTTTGGGATTTATATTTTTTTCTTACTTTGACTAATTTCAATAATGTCAGGAATATGAAATGTACTTTGTATTCCTCAAAAAAGCCCACCCCTTAAATACAGTACTGCATTCAGGTTTCAGAATGTTTCTCAGGTGTGCCAGCTTCACAACAGGTTGCCTGTAGCAGGTTCACAAAAGGACTGAGTTGCCAAAAGTGAGAATTACTTGGAATTTCTTTGTCTAAATTCAAACTTAGCACTTGAGAGCGAGAGGGACTGTGTAGTTAGATGAATGGGGCTGTGAGCTTGTGACTCTTGGCATTCTTTCTCTGCATGCCATAACCCAGCACAGGGACATGGCTCTGACATGCAGTTTGATCTTCAGGAAGAGAAGCAGGTGGATTTTCCTGGGTGCAATAGAGGGCAAAGGGTTTTTCGAGCCACTGTTAGGCAGTGCCAGAGATCAGTGGCATTGGTGGCTCTATGTTACTTGTTGCACCTCAGCTCAGGTAGCAAGGCTTTGAGCTGCTCTGACTCTGTTTTAATTTATTTTTGCATTCTCCTTGTGCCATTGCACAAACAACTGGGCGTTAGTGGATGTGAGATGCTGTTTGTCTCCTGTTCTTCATAGTGTGTTGCCAGAGCAAGCTGGGGAGTGAATGAGAGTCAGATTCCAAGCAAAAGCCTTGATTCTGTATTGATTTACACTCCCCTTGCTCAAACCTACTTTCTGGAGTTCTTGTTGGCTTCATGCTGACTCATGAGCGGGTTTCAAATCCAGCTGATTATCTGTAGTAATGGAGAAGAGCAGAGCTGGACTTGAAATAATTATAGAATCACAGAATGTGTTGGGTTGGAAGGGACCTTCAGAGGTCATCTAGTCCAAGCCCCCTGCAGTGAGCAGGGACATCTTCACTAGATCAGATTGCTCAGAGCCCCATCAAGCCTGACCTTGAATGATCCAGGGATGTTCAGTGATGTAGGCAATAAGGAAAACAGGCACTTGAAAACTTTTTGAAAAATCCCTGGAAGTGTTGGGATGGGCAGATAGAGGGGGATGGATGTGCCTAGGCCACCCTGGCATTGGGAGAGGGGCATGGGGCTGTATTGCTGCACAGGGGCAGCTCAGCAAGTCAGCTGTAGGTGTAATAGCCTGGCACCCTGTAGCTGCCCGAACTGGGCAAAGGGCTTTCCCACACCCTGCTGCAGCTCAGGACTGGAAAAAGAATTTAGTCTCTCTCTTTCTGGTTCCCCCCCTCCCCATTGTAACTGCAATTTCACGTTCCCTTTAGGAAGCCTGCTGCTGGCTGTCATGAGCTTGTTTTGCCTGTGCTCTGCCCTGTCTGGATGCAAATGGGCTTCAAACCGAGAGCGTGCGGCTCCGGTAGTGGCATGACAAGCTGGTGGGGGGAAGCGCTGCCGGGGAGCCCCGCATTCCCCTCCGCTCGCTGCGGGTCCTGTGGAGCTCAGCACAGGGGCAGAGCAAGCCTCCATCACCAGCCAGCCCTGTAAATAAACCCTTAAAGGCAGAACGCAGCCTGTCACCCTGCATTTACCCAAGCCACAGGTCTGCAGCTTGCCTCCCAGCGCACTCACATGTGCTTCAGCATCCAATTTAGCCACTGCCAAATATGTTACAGATCCTGCTTTAGTGTTTGCCTTATAGTTGACAGTTGTTTCCTTTATTATGTGGCCACTGGTAATAGCTGCAACTTCTCCTATATGCAGGAGCAAGCGTGTTTTATTCCTCTCGTGCTGTTTCATTTTTCCCTAAACTAAGCACTTTGCTTCAAAAGGGTGTCCTTGTAAATCTTTGTCCTTTTAAATTCAAAGGTCAATGATACTTTCTATATGCAAATTCAGTTGTTAAATGTATTGCACATTACTACTCCTGGCAGATGGGAAAAACTGCAAATTTATCATGGTGATGGCTTCAGGAACAAAGTAAGTAATTACAGACACAGTATGACAACTAACGACAGTCTTTTTTATTCTCTAGTGTTTTCAGTAGCCTTTCATATGAAAGAAGAGAAATAGAAGGTTACCTTAGCTGTGTGTCTAAATCTAAGCCAGTATTACCAGAAACCGTACTATATAGCCTTTATTATTACCCATTAGAATGCAGTTTAACTTCTGGCCCCTTAATAAAGCACTTCCTGGAAATGCATTAATAAATACAAGTTTATTTTGTGCTAAACTTTAATTTACATCTGCACCATAAGGAATTGTAGGCAGTTGGAAGGAGAATATTCTGCTGAGAGAATTTTTTTCTAGGCCTATTTCATATGCTGGATAATTCATGTTAATGCTCAAAATAAAAAAGAAGAGAAGGTATTTTATGAGGTAGTTGGCTTGGTTTTATGGTGATGATAGTGGCTATGAGCTCTGCATGGTCACAGCTCTGCTGTGCCAGGTGTTGCTCTAAGTGCAGCAGACCACAACCCAAGTACCAAGGTTATTACAGAGGGAGAGGAATGTCAGCTTGCTCGGGTGGAGGCTTGTGTGGACCTGCTCACCATTTCTTGGAGGGAACAGAAAGTGACAGTGGAGCCAAATCTTTCCAGGAGAAAGTGAGATTTCTGCTTGTCCAGGCTGGCCAGCATGACCCAGCCTTCCTGCTGTCCGGCTGAACCATCTGCTTTGCTTCAAACCCTCAGCAGCAGATGCCTGGGGACACACCGTGTTCCCATGTGTCCTCTCTGCACCCTCTCAGTTTAGATTTGAGCTTCAGCTGTCCTTAAACTCAACCATATTTTCTTTCCAGCTTGCAGTCAGTTACTATATATTGATCCTTAGTGAATGTAGTGATCTGTGCTCCAAATGACTAATTAAATACGCCATAAATCTGCAAGGGAACGAGTACTTCCAGTGAAAGAATTCCTTTTTATGTAATAAAAACTCTTTTAAAAAAATAATGTTCTAGCCACAAGCGATTGAAACATAGTTTGAAGTTATTTTATCATTGTCAGAACCATATAAACTACTGTGCAGAGATGTATACAGAGCATGGAGATTGCACAAAAATTCTGAGGTCAGAAGGCCAATGGATAATATTCATAAACAGTAATTGGGCTAACATGTTGTACACCTCAGATGCCATTTTTCTAATGTTTTGGGAAAATCAAATTGATTCCCTTGGCGCTAATATTGTTGGAGAAGATACCAGGTCAGGCTTTCCTGGATGTAGCTAAATAACCTGTTTTTAGACACAGGCAGTGAGGCTAAATACAAAATAGGTGTGCACTGGCAAGCTGTAACCAGGCCAGCTCCATTTCTAATCGTGATTCACTGGAAGTGACAAACCAGCTGAGCACAGCATGAGTTGGAGCTTGCCAGCGCCGAGCAGGGGGCAGACACCTCCTTGGTGCTCGAGGCAGCCTAAAATCAAGCTTAGGCTTGGCCTGTTTGAGCTCATACTCTGGTGCCTGTGCCGGTTGCTGGCCTCAAAACACTCATGTCTTCCCGGTGAGATACAAATTGAAGTTCAGGTAGCATTTATCAGCCCACCTTACTGACCTCAGGGATGCTACCTGTGTGATACCAGCTACATTTAACCAGGTCTGGCCAAAACAGGGCTTCTTCCTGCCATAAAAGCCTGTGTGTGCTGCCTTACCTCACGATGCAATCCTCACTGGCAAATAATGATGTGCAGTTGCCTGTCCTGCCTCTCCTTGCACAAGAACTTCAGGAGGGCCGGTGTTTGGCATCCTACCCTTGAAGAAGGCACTGGCAACAGAAGATTAACCGTGCTCCTTTTAAATTATAGCTGTCAAACGAAATGCCTTGTCCCTCCCCAGGGAGAGGGAAGGACCTTCAAGGGAATAAGCTGCCTGGTATTTAATGGCTGCGTGTTGCCAGGACTAGACTCCAGTAGGCCAGGGACTCCTTTGATACTGATCTAGCACTGATTTATTGCCGAGGCAAGGTGCAGTGTCTGTGTATCTTGTGCGTGCAATGAGGCTTTTCTGAAATGTCTGCAAACAAAACACTGCCCAAGTCCCACAGTGCTAATGCAGGCACTGCTCCTCCTCCTCTTCCTCCCCTCCCGCAGCATGCTGTCTCTCCACACGCTGAAACAAAACGTTGCTGGAGATAAGGAGAAACATTTAAATAACCAAGCAGATTGTTTATGAGTAACATATAAGCAATAATTTAATAACTTGTGTATGTCTGTTGAGAAGAATGTGAAATAAGAAAGATAAGGCTGGTTCTGAGCGAGTCCCTGTGACGTGGTCTGTATAGTGCTGGTCTGTAATTGTGACTGATTGGAAAATAACGGTGTTCAGTGACCCCTAAGCTTGTGCTGTCACCTAAACAGGGAGATGCTTGTGATCCCATGGCAGTCTCTGTAGGAGACAGAAGGCACGTTGCCTCGCAGACCTGACTTTGCAGTGCCTTTTATGAGATGGCATAACCTCAGCAACGGGAGGAACGGGATGCTTCGTTCCCAGGAATGGGACTTGCTTGAGGTGTAATCACTCCAGCGTACACTGTTAGATAATGTTCTCCAGCACAGAGAGCTCCTTGCCATGCTAGATGCTCTCTAATTCTTTCAAGTATTCATCTTGCACTAATCTTCTCCACTCAGATGTGTGGGAAATGACTGCAATCTTTCTTTCACATAGTTTTTTTTTGAGTTAATCGTTTGTCTTGTGCAAGTGGTGCTGCAGTATTCTAAGACTTAGGATAAAATCCCAAGTCTAATTTGCAAATGGCAAGCTTCCCATCAGGGCTGAATTTGATCACTGAAGAATTTGAGGAAATGTCTTCTACCCAAAGGTGCAAGTTGTTGGGGGTGGGTGGTTTTTTGGGGGTTGTATTTTTTTTTTTTTAAACTGGTACAGGTGTTCAAGAACAAAAAATAATCATCTTACCCTTCCAAATAGCATGCTAACAGCTGAAAGCTGTTAACTGTGGGCAGGCTATTTCAGAGCTTCTTGTGTTGTCTTCTCCCTGTTTGTTTTCTCCATTTTCAGAACCTCATAAGGAGGTCCAATCCAGAGAACAGCTGTGATCTTGCATATAACATGTTTCAATACCCAATCAGTGCTGAATAAGCTCACTCCACCTTAAAGATTCAGGTCTGCAATGTGTTTAACAGCCAGGTTTACAGAGCAGTAAATACCAGAACATGTAAATAATTTCCCAGGATCTGGAATGGCATTAAAATTTCTGAGGCATGTAGAAAATCCCAGAGAGCTCTTCAAACGAAACCATAGCTCCCCATAGTAATCTGTGGTTAAAAATGTGAAGCACACAGCTTCAGAATATGAAAATGCAGCCCTGGAAAAACTTGTATGTATCAAAACTTACCGAGTGTTCTCTTTGGCACGGGAATGTCATGGTGAAAGCAGCAGAATCTGAATTCACCCCAGCTGACTTTGGTGTTCGGCGGGTGTTGTTCTGGGCTCAGCTAATACATTCAGAGATAGCCTTAAATAATACAAGTACATGGAGAATAATAAATGTACAATAGATAAGATTAATTATACAAAAATGTGTATTTATAAGTATGTGGCAAGCATAGATTTACAATACAAATAATTAAAACTTGTGAATAGATATTTCTCTCTTTTATTTATTATTATTTTTTTAATATTCAAACACCTCCTGATATTCTAATGAAGTACGGCTCTTCCATTGGCTTCATTAGATTGTGGGGGCTTTATCCAGTTCAAAAGGCCATGGAGTCATAGAACAAAATATTTTTTACTGTGCTATCAGTTGCTATGATCTATTCTCCTCTTGCTCCCTTGTTTTGGCTTGGGAGATTTCTGTCTTTCCAGTGACGTTTCAGGGCCCATTTTAGCCCATGTGTAAATGTGGAACTCCCAATGATTGATGTGTTTTTGTTCCAAAATGCCCTGGCTTTGGTGGGAGTTTTGGTTGAGTATAGATTACCAGATCTGGCTATCTAAAGCCAAATAGCCTTTCCAGAAATATTTACTAAACAATAAAGCAGTTTGGAGGGTATCCAAGCCCCATGGGGATGTCAGCACTGCCCCTCAGCTAAATAAAAGCTGTTCCTTTGTTTCTGCGTCACCTCCTTTCCCCTGTGCCATGCGATGGGCAACAGTACATAGAGTGCCTATGCCCTACGAATACAGTGAGTCGTCGCTGTTTTGGGGGGTTAAAGTTTGAGGAGCTGTTAACAGGTTCTAGCTTTCTCTTTGGGATTTCATTGGTAAGTGAAATAATGACAGAAGCATCAAATTTTCCAAAGTAAAATTCCAGCACTGTGCAGTAACCAGTGGCTTTGATATTAATCACAGAGATTCTGCAGTGAAAACAGAGCTTTGAAGTTTGGGGAAATATTAAAATTTGCTCTCCTGTATTTTTTTTTTTCACACCAGTATGACTTTGTACATCTAGACTTACAAGCTGATATTGACACACACAAATCTCCTTTAAAGTGGGTGATTGTAACTGTGGCTGTGCTCTTCTGCTGAGCAGATTGGGATATAGCTTTAAAAAAATGACCGTACATGAAAGAGAGTCATACCCCCGAAAAAAACCCCAACCTCTTTTGAACAAAGTGAATGCTGCTCCATCTCATAGAGGCAGATGATTGACATTAAATAGTGCATGAAATTTTTCTTTTCAGAATCATGACATTTTATAATAAAAGTAGAGATAATGCTGGGAGCTGGTAATTACACTATATACTCCCCCAACAAAAAAAATCCATCGGGGAAAGAAATGAAACAATATGTCTTTACAAAGAATGCAATTAAGTAAAGCTAGATTAGAGAAACCACTGAGGATAAGCGACATGCCTTATTATCTCAAATGTGTAAATTTAATTTTCTTTTTTCCTAATAATTCTTATTTCCCCAGCATTTTCCTCACTCCATGGAGATCAGCTTGCAACAGCTTCATTTTCCTATTGATCCATTTAATATTTTTCCATTGTGCATAATAAAACACTAAACAGAATTTGCTATCAACGTGAGAACAGCTTTTCTTTTTTTGGAAAAGAAAGAGATAATATTGTTGCAAAAAATCTTCTCCCTGGGGTAGATGATGACATTAACATTTTTGTTAGGGGAGGAGTGGCTCAAAATTAAATCTTGAAATTACCGGTATTTATCAGAGCCACTCACAGAAGTAGAGGGGAAAGGTGAAACAGCTGCCTAAATATCATCATCTCTGCATCTCTAAAGGCAACGCTCAAAAGGCATTAAAATAAGGATGGAAAGACTCCCCTTAGGAATATTTATCAGAGGTACTTCATCTTGGTGGCAAATCTTAAGACAAGACGCACATGGCAATATCAGTTGATGTGAAGAGTTTCTTAATAACAGGTTAGTTTTCCTGAAAGTGATATTTTATCCCCAGGACAAAGAATATCCCTGTTTATAAATGGAAGGATATACTGGGGATTAGTTCTGCACAAGTGGACAATGAAAGGAGAGGCACCTGCTGCTAAACAAACCACTTCTGGGTTAGGATTCTGTTAACGCCTTTTCCTTGGGAAAAAGAAGTTGTGCCTAAAGTGTTTCTGGGAAAGCATAGCAAGAGGGTTTGTGGAAGTGGGAATGGGTAAAGCATTATGCTCTAATCAGTACTGCTTACAGCAAATTCAGGTTGGATTCAAAGACCTTAGTGTGTGTGTGTGTGTGTTACCAGTTTCAGTATCATCAGAAACAGAAATCTTTATAGTAATGGTATTCCATAAAAGTGAGACTTAAAGGAAGAACTGGTTTCCTTCCTACCTACCTAATGAATTGGTGCAATATAGCCAAGGCTCTGACTCTAATGTCTGGGGGCAGTTTGAGCTCTGGAGTGAGCCCCTTTGCTCCTGCAAGGCAGATACATTGGTTGTGTTTCTGGACTTTGAGTGAGGAATACAATCTAAATGTGATTGTGGTCTTTTTCATCACATTTGTTTGTGATGCAAGACCTGTTAACTGGGAGGAAAAACTTATTGTTGGACTTCTCGCTTCACTTTAGCTGTCCACAGCATTGGCATCTCATCAAAGCTGTCCATCAGGTCTTCCTCCATGAGTAATGGAGACACAGGGCTGGATGCCCTGTATGAATTGCTATCTAGCTTCCAGATGTGATGAAGCACTACTAGAGAAATCTGCTGAGGGTATACATGAACTGGAGAGGAATCTAAGCACTATTCTATAGTGTGCTTTTAGATGACTGAAGGTAGATGAGGTGGATCCTGCCTCCTGTGACTTGGATCCCTTACAAGCACAGAACAGACCTTGACTGTGAAGATTTCTAATCTGAAAATCTATCAACTGATCAAAATTCATTTGTTGCTGGAGCAGGTGAAATGTTTTGAATGATGAATCCTGCTGAGAACACGTCAACCTGTGTGTGGGCAATTCGTGAACAAGAAAGAGGAAAAAATAGTCCAATAAATTACTGGTGTTGTATTCTTCCCTGATTACTATTGGATGTTATTTTCTTGAGGATGGTCCTGCCCAGGAGACTCAGGGATGAGAGGTGATGACTCTGTGCCATTACTGTGCTTGCGTCATAAAAATGTTTGATGTAACAGACAAATCTTGTTCTTAAGTTTATTGCCATTGAGTAGGTAATAGCAGCACAAATGATGATGACTTCATTCCTGGTACATTTCCCTGTGCTTCACTTTATCTAGGAGTAGTTTTGGTACAGGGAGTTCTGCTAATTAGGAATGCTGCACATTGAAGCATGCCCGCCATGAATCTTGGAACTGAAAGGGTAAAAGAAGACTTTATAAATGAGATTCATTTAGGCAGCATGTCATCAAATAACCTGATAAGTAGGGACTCATCTGGATAATGATTAGGTTTTATGTACTATTAGAAGGATTGATTTACTAGAAAGGCAATGAGCAAAAACCATATCTACAGAAGATTTTATCTGGCTGAGCAAATTACCTGACAAGATATGCAGATGCAAAACAGGCTTTTAATTTTCAGAAAGGGCAAGATTTGGGCTCCTTATCCAACATAATGTCTATTTTATGTTATGAATCACTCTGCTTGCTTTGATCAGGTTATTTAAGGAGGAAAATAATATTAGTTTTCACAAAAGTAGCAGACTCTGGTGGAAAACTTCTGTGCCTCTTCAGGGGCTTCTCTTGCTCTGTGATGTGCTCAGTAGTCACATTTCTGGCACTGGCCTTGTAATAACTGTAGTGATTTTTAAAAATTTATTTAGAATGCAATCTTGTGCTGACTCAAGTCAAAGGCAAAATTTTCACTGATCATAACTCTTTATGCTGTGGGCTGTAATTGATATATTTATAATCTCCCATTTAGGTAAGCAGTTAGTATTATCATAATGCATGTATTTCGGAAATAAGAGTTTATTATTTGATGGCCCACTGATCAATTACTTATCAGCTTTCACTTCCTTCAACTTCATAACAGAAGTGAGCATAAATTTCACTGTTTGTTCGGGTTTTTTTGTCCAGAGTCAGAAAAAATACCACTGTTTTCTTCAGCTGGACTTTGGCAAAGTTTTATTAACTTTGCTTTTGTGTTTGTCCGTTGTCATCCAAAAATACACTACTGTAAAGAAAAGCTGAGAGAATTAAATAGTCTCTGTATTCAGAATTTGCAAAGGTAGAAGAAAATAAATATATAAATATCTTAAGTATGGGATGCAGGGGGAATTGGCCAACCCCTTTTCAGTAGTCTGTGGAGATAGGACAAGGGGCAATGGCTGTAAATTGGAGCACAGGAAGTTCCGCACCAACATGCGGAAGAACTTTTACACAGTGAGGGTGACAGAGCCCTGGGACAGGCTGCCCAGGGGGGTGTGGAGTCTCCTTCTCTGGAGATATTCGAGACCCGTCTGGATGCCGACCTGTGCAATATGAGCTAGGGAGCTGCTTTGGCAGGGGGGTTGGACCCGATGATCTCTCGAGGTCCCTTCCAACCCCTACGATTCTGTGATTCTCTGAAAACACCAGCTTCTTCCCATACAAACAGAATGACAGCAACATGGCACATCTTTCCATTACAATCTGGGTTTCTTTAACGGGCGCTAGTGGTCTGTTAGGAAGGCTGTGCCTTGGTCTTTCTGTCCTCTGGAACACTGCAAACTCACAACTGTTTGTAAGAAATTTGGCTTATAATAGATATAATAGTGTGTGGGATGTGTGGAATTTGAAGTTTATTTTTCACTTAGGTTATGGAATGATCTAAGAAAACATGAATGTATAAACTTCTGTTAGCAAACCCTGGTTCTGCAATAAAATGACACTATGGACAATTTGTTACTACTCTTCAGGTTTATACATCAAAGTGGCCTTGTTGGTTTTGCACAATGTTTCCTGAGACCAGATTTGGAAATCATGGATGATATGATGGTGAATAAAGCCCATGCAAAATTATATGTATAGAAAACCCTGCAGATACCTCAGCTGGTTTCTGCATGGCTGCACTGTGTTCCAGAAAGAAGGGGGTATTTTATTGAGCCAGCTCCTAGAAGTCCACAGTTTCTTTTTATATTACTTTATTTTGGAAGATATGCATACATGAGCTCTGCAGTTTGTCAGATTTATGACTGATCTTGGCAGAATTATACAAGGAATTATTTCAGTAGTGGGTAGGTTGTGATGAATCATACTCGTGCAAACTTCCTGGGCAATCTCTTTAAAACCAAAGCCAGATCAGAGGTGGAGCGTATCTCTTTCGATGTGTTCACGTAAATAGGGATTTCAGAAATTAAATTTTATTACTGAATTATTCATATAGGATGAGGGTCCTTTATTTCTTCTGTTGGACATTCCATGTCTTTCTTCCCTCTTTCATTTCCCCATATCTCTCCCAAAATTTGCCCTGTGCCTGGCTGTTTATAAGAAGGGTGATCGCCTTCCCATTTCCCATGTCATGTTGTTACCTCTGTAATTTAAGTTTATCACAACCATCTGAGCTGTAGGACACATTTTATGGTACTGAGCAAACTCTCTGGAGGGAGAGGACTTTCCCATCACACTCATTGAGTTTTTAAAGAGTTTTCAGAGATTTTCTGGTAGTGAGGCCATAGCATGTGCTAACATCTGAGAAAACTCCCTGTTGCATGAACGGTTTCCCTTGGCTGCGATGCTGACTTCGTTATCAGGAGCAGGATGTTGGGCGATGCTCACTTCACTTCCTTACCATGAGCGGGGAGGAAATGCTGAGAAATGGAAGTTGGATCACTGCAGGATGGTACCGCCTGGGCAGTGGTGGGAGGGTAAAGCTGCAAACCCACTCTGGAGTTTGGGCTCCAAAATCAGTGTAGGTTTAGTTTCTTTTCCTTTCTTCCCCTCTTTCTTTAAAACCATTTTATAATCCAGAGTCCTTTGGCAGTGAGGGTCATTTCTGCTAACATGTATAAGATTTGGATGGCATTAAGAAAACCCCCGTAACTCAATCAACACCAATTAAAATAATTGGTAATGAAGTTTGACAAAGGCTCTAGAATTTAAGCTGGGCTCCTGAATTGATCTTTCTCTTGGATTTGATGTTGCCTTCGCCGTCTCATTTGCCTCAGTTCAACTTTTCTTTTACTGCGTGGAGTTCTGGAAAAGCTGCCTGGTGTTATGATAATGTTCTCTGTCTCTTTTTTGTTGCTTTTTGGGGCTTTTTTCCCCTTGTGAAAAGCTGAAACAAGCATGATTAATTTGAAAGGATAAGATTTGTTTCAATTTAGCGGATGTATTTGAGACCACTTGTAAAACTATGTAGAGGCCTTGAATGTAAATGGGTGTTGCAAAGATTCTTTGTATTTAAAATATAAGCCTAGACAGATATTAATAATGAAAAAGGCCAATAAATGACCTTTTCTTCACTTTTATAAAGTAAATGCAATATTGAATTTTTCATCTGTTGTTTTCTTTTGAAATGTGAAAGATCACACAAATGAAAGCAGGTGAATTAGATTATATTCTCTACAGACACAACCTTGATGTAGCAGCGTTTGGATACACGAGAATTATTTTTTCATTTATTCTGTATATTTTCTTGATCTCCACACAGCATTACAGCTCCATGTTTCCATAAGCAGTATTGGAAGGCAATCTAATTTTATTAATTTCTATAAATGTGATAACTTCTTTGGTTTTCTTTCTGAGTGGCCATGCCTGTGCTCCAAAGGAGTTTGCTTGTGGTGGGGTCAGTGGGGCACAATTCTCCAGCTGTCCTGATGTAGATCAGAGCAACCCTGCAAGAGAAATATTTTTGTGGCTGGTAAAGAAGGGCTTCTATTACACTATTGCCTTATAATTAAAAACCATAAATCCACACACTTAGAGTGATTGCCTGGTTAAATTTTAGCTCTGTGGAGCTTCAGGATGGGATCCCTGAACCGGATGAGGGTGGGTGAGCAGAAGCAAAGGGACAAGGCTTCAGCTGGTTCAAATCACGGACTGGTTTGGGTTGGAAGGGTCCTCTAAAGGTCATCTAATCCAACCCCCTGCAATCATCAGGGACACCCTCTGCTAGCTCCGGTTGTTCCATCCAGCCTGGCCTTGAACGCTGCCAGGGAAGGGGGCACCTACCACCTCTCCAGGCACCCTGTGCCAGGGCCTCACCTTCCTCATCATAAAAAAAGGTCTTCCTTGTATCTAGTCTGCATCTACCCTCCTTAGAAATCCCCCAGGATCCTTTTGCTCAGACCAGTTTTACACCTCCCTGAATCTATTGACCTTAGAGATTTCCTTCTGAAATGTGCCTTAGTTCTGATGCTGTTTGCAGCCCGCTGAGTGATAATGCTCTACAGTCCCTGCGCTGTGCCCGTCTGAACTAATTTGTCTTTGCTGCGCTCCACTGCGGGGAGGGAGTGAATGACAAGGAAGAGCAGGGAAATCCATGGTGCTTTGGCTATAGTCTTGTAGCAGCAGTTACAGTCAGAGGTGGAGGTTGGAGGGAGCTAACCCCTGCCTGGCGATGGGGCTTGTGTTCCAGTGCTGTCTGGGGAGCACAACTTCGGACGCTGTCTCTTACCCATGCCTTGGCTTTGCTACAGCCTTCAGCCTCTTGTGTTGCATGGCCTGAGGAGCTGGTGGGATTTGTGTCAGTCGAGGTGAGAAAGGAGAGCATTTTAAGAAGTAATTTCCCACATAGGCAGGCTGACTTGGCCAAAGTTGAAATCTGCTCACTGCATGGTACGGTGCAGGGGACTGAGTTGCCTTAAAAACACTCTGTCCTCCCCAGAATAACCCCCACTGCTGATGGGCACCCTTGGGATGCTGGGCTGGGACTTGAGCCCAGTCAGTTGTGCTTTCCAGGGTGGCAAGGCTCACATGTGAGAGATTAATAGGCTCTTGTGTCTTCTGTCAGCTTTTTCCCCAACATAAGGCAGGGTATTTTGCCCTGTTCTAACTAATTCTATAGATGCTTGCATAGCTTTTTACTCTCTCCATTGCTTTGTTCGTTCCTGAGATGCTAAGATGCTCATTAGCATTGCTTTCCTTCACTGACACGTCTGAGCTCGGCGATTTCTGTAGGCATCTCGCCAGCCCCACCGTCAGAGACGAAACCCTCTGGGGAAGGAGCAGGCAGGCAGGAAGCCTCTCTTCAAGCTTGTCGTGCCATTTCTGCAGCCCCCGTCTCGCGGTTCGTGGTTCCTCGGGGCTGTGTGTGAGCAGTGTGTGATTTGCTGACAAGCTCTGGTCAATAGGTGAGGAGCTTGGATGCCCTTGCTGAGAGGCGCTGAAGAGAAACGGACACCCAGTGAGTGACTGTGCATGAAACCTAGCGCTTACCGAGGCTGGGGGGGGAACCAGATTACAGAAAGGACACGCAGAGTCTGTCCATGCTACTGCTCTTGAAGGCTAAAGTCTTCTGAAGGGCAGGGTATTAACCACAAGTTTAAAGCATGCACCCTGCTGCGTGCTGAAAGGCTGGAGCGGGAGCTGATGCTAATCTCACCGCTCCTCCTGCAAACCAATGGTACAAATCCCTGCAATTTTTAGTTGTTGCCTTTTTTTCTTTGTTTTTATTTTATTTAAAAGCCTCATCTCCTGAGCTGTGGGAGCATCTGGGCTCAAAATAAAACATGATGCGTAGTAATTCTCTGCTGGCAGCAGGAGCAAGAAGTCATCCTCGTGAGCTGCGCTGGGGCAGGGCACTGCGTAAATACAGGCCAGTCGGCATTGCTGGGAAGCATGAAACAGTGTGAGGGGCCAGTGTCTTTGTTTCTTTTAAATCTTGTGTCATTAATGGTCTTCTAACTGGGGAAGTGGAACGAGGTAGAGAAATCTGACGTGACAAACACCAGAGAGAAGCAACAAAGCCTTCGGGTCTCATGGTCACCTAAGCCTCTTGTAGGAGCTGGGCATGGCTTTCAAAGGGGTGTGAGGGATGTGTTCTGCAATGAAAGGAAAAAACACTTCCAAGCCTTCCCTCTAGTCATGGCTGAGAAAAGCTTTATCAAGATACACAATCTAAATATCAAACCAAGAAGTGCTTACTGCAGTTGAATATGCCTGCACATGAGTCCAAACCCAAATGAAGCCAATGAAATGACTCCCAAGCTTTTGTTGTCTGTGGGGGGTTTTTTCGTGCCTGACATTACATAGTAACTTCCCAAATTTTAGTGAATGAATTCCAGCATCTTCCTTTCCCCCAGCTGATTAGATTCGCTGCTGTAAGCTCCGCTGTTAGTGTTAAGTCTGCAGGCACCAGTATCTGCAAATTTATTGCCTCTCTATTTATTTGCAGGTAAAATATTCTCCGGTGATTCATCCCATAACTAGAGAAAGCTTTTCCAAATAAATTGCATTTTGCTTCCTAAAACTTAATTCTTTATTTCATAGTCCTATTGTTTGCTTAGTTTATGTTCTCCATCAAATGGCTTTCTGCAGGTTTCTTATATCCTTGAACTTTCCTGTCCTCCCATATAACTCCTACAGTTCCATCAGTGTGAGTGAGTGTGCTTTGCATCGCTTGTGCCCTCTCTGCTGGCTGGAACCCAACAAGGGGATTTGGCTTCTGCCCTACATATTCCATTTGTCAGAAAATACTAGTGGAAAGCCAACACTTCAGTAGTGCAAGTGGTACTGATATCTAAGCAGAACAGATAAAACTTCTTTTCTTATTAAACCCCCCACCAGCAGAACACCAAGTTGATGTGAATCAGCTTGATTCAGCTTGTTTGCAGTGTCTGGGAGATGCTGGAAAACAAGAGGTTTACTTCAGTTTAACAGTTCAGACAAAGTGGGTTTATTTCCATTAGTGTTATGAGTTCCAGTCACAGACCTCACGTTCGAAGGAGCTTCAAAGATAGAGTGAAAAAAGAGCTCTTGCTTCAGAAAGTTTAAATTTTCATCAGAAGACAAGAGGGTGCATAGATTATAATGCATGACAGAAACCATAAAGAATCATTGATCTGTGTCACCTCTGCAGTTTCACAGCTGTATTTTAAAGAAAACTTTAAATGGACACAGATATTTTTTGCTTGGAGATAGTGGCTTTTGGTTCTTTGCAATGTAAAACAGGCTCCTTTCCTTAGAAAAGTGGTAGATTACAAACAATCCCATGAATATTTGGGGGCATCTGAGGTTGAAAAAGAAATTCATTTATGATGGTTGCACTTAAATTTCCTCTAGTTATTAAGATGACCTCTTGAGGTCCTTTCCAAGCCCTACAGTTCTGTGAATCTGTGAATCTCTGTTGTAATATGCTTTATCAAATATCTATTTTATGTGATTGTAAATGGTCCTCCCAGTTCTGAGTATCAGCAAGTGATTTCTGATACTTATTTAGGAATAACCAGGCAAACCTGCCATTGAAGCATAACAGAAAGGCATTGGGGGTGGCCGTCCTGTGGTGGTCTCAGCTACACCCCTGCACAGCACTGGGAATAACTCCGGAGAGCTTGCTGCGTACTCAGGTGATGTTCTCCTCCCTCTGCCATGAGAAATAAATTGCTAGAACACTGTATAACATTCCTAACACCCTGTTGAAAAACAAAGCTCTGTATTCCCTGATAGTTCTTACTGCTTTGAACTTTAAAAGAGATGTAAGCAACTCCATTGCTGTGATAAATGGCCTCGTACTTAGTTTTATAAGGACTGAATTATTGGAGGAGAACAAAGTGGTGGGAGGATTCCAGCAGACCTTGTCCAGATGACGGCCCTTCGGTTTTGCTGTGTTATACAGCTCGTGGTGTGGGTGGGAACTGGAGAGCCTCTGTGTGGTCATGGAAAACTCAGGAAACACTGCATTTAATTTCTTTTTTTCTTCCCCAACCCCCTGACCTTGTAGTTACAAATTATGAGTTGAAACACTCTTGTTCTTTCAGAATGTGGAAAGAATATGTTTGGGGTTTTTTGTAGGGATTGTATAAAGATCTATGAAAATGTTCAAGAGTTCATTGCTCAGGTCTCATGAAAGGCTCAGTGCAGTGAAACCATGTTCATGCTTCATGTGTTTATTTGGCTTTCTGGGTTAGCATTAGTCCCATTAGCTCTGGTGAGGTTAGTGGGGAAGCAGATAGAGAATTGGCATCTCAACTGGAATCAAATGAATTTATGAATGTTCATAGTCTCAGCGCTGGGACTTGACTTTCATTTGTGCTGTGGCTTACTTGTACTATCCCATCTGTAAAGGGAAAAAAAAATCAAGAAAGGGAGCCTTAGACTGTACGTACAGTTCTTGGTGCTACCTGGTGCTGTGCCCTGGACACTGGAATTGAGTTGGAGTTGTCTGCTCATGTTTGAGGCAAGTTATACATTTTCAAAGTCATGACTCTGACAGGGAAAAAAAAAAGGAATCATTCCTGTGCTCAGAGCAGCCAATTCTGTCATTCTTCCTTCCATTCACTTAATGCTGCAAGATAAAAGTGTGCTCTTAACATCGGCATTAGCATACTCCTACATGCTCTTTCATCTCATACATAATCAATCTACTTAGCCACCAATAGCAGAAATGAAAAAGCAAAAGCTTTAACTTCCCTGAACAATAGCAACACACCAGCAGCAGCTATAATCAGATCATTGCAGTGATTTGTGCAAATAATGATACCCTCCACCTTGCCCAGAGCAAACTCCCTTAACTCGGAATCATGTTCTTCCTACTACACAAGAAGTAATTGAATGTCCAAATGTTTTGTCAGTGGTGTAGCTCTACAACTATAAAAAGACCAATTGTAAAGTGTTGTGAATTCTTCCACTACTGATGAATACTTCCACCAAACCTATAAGCAAAAGGAACCCAATGCAAAGAACTGAAAACTAAATATACATCTTAGTGCTGCAGGCTCTGGCTTCACAGAGATGAAAGGAGACTCGAGCAAAGTCGTACTTGTTGGCAGGATATCATAATGTGGAAGCGATGCTTCTGGGAGGACAGAACTGTTTTGAGACACTAGCCAACATTATGACATTTCCTTTTATCGAGAGCATCTGCTATCGAGGTGGTACCCAGCCTACGTTTGTGATTTCTGGGGGATTTGTAGTTGCTCAGCAGATTCTTAGGATCAAAGCCAAATTGTTCAAAATTTAGATCAAATAAGTTCGACTCCAAAGCTAAAATGTTGACAGTAATTTCTCAAGTGACACATTCGGTATTAGTATGCTTTCTGAAGGATGTAATGGCAGCAGGAGAAAAAGTGCTACGTGTGTTTTCATTGTTATTGGGGGTAAACCAGAGAGGGGGGAGTCCAAAGTCTCTTTTTTTTCTAACAAGAAATGGAGACTTAAATGAACAAAAGTGGTAGCTGTAGAAAGTTTTACAGCTTTTCATGTTAGTATTGTCATTTTGATGCCTAAGAAAATTGTGATGTTATTTATTCACAGTATTTATCTTCAAGCATTTGTGGTTTTTTACAAGACATCCCAATGGGGAGCTAATGCTCTTCTGAGGAGCAATTTAAAACCTTGAGAATAACTACAAAGTTGAACCCCGCAGCACGGCTGTGATGCTGTACTTGAGTGAAAATAGGATAAACTTCCGAAAATCACAGAATCACAAGGTTGGAAAAGACCTTTAAGATCATCAAGTCCAACCATTCACATCCTAAACTAAATCATATCCCTAAATACCTCATCCACCCTTTTTTTGAACACATCCAGGGAAGGTGACTCGACCACCTCCCTGGGCAGCCTGTTCCAGGCCCTCACAACTCTTTCAGTATAAAATTTTTTCCTAACATCCAATCTAAACCTGCCCTGGCACAGCTTCATGCCATTCCCCCCTGTCCTATCACCTGTCACCTGGCTGAAGAGACCATCACCTATCTCTCTATAACCTCCCTTCAGGTAGTTGTAGGTGGTGATAAGGTCTCTCCTCAGCCTCCTCTTCTCTAAGCTAAACAGCCCCAGCTCCCTCAGCTGCTCCTCATAGGATTTGCCCTCCAGCCCCTTCACCAGCCTGGTTGCCCTTCTCTGGACTCGCTTCAGGACCTCAATGTCCTTCTTGTGGTGAGGAGCCCAGAACTGGACACAGCACTCGAGGTGTGGCCTCACCAATGCCGAGTACAGGGGCACAATCACCTCCCTAGACCTACTGGCCACACTGTTTTTGATACAAGCCAAGATACCATTGGCCTTTTTGGCCGCCTGGGCACACTGCTGACTCATATTCAGTCTGCAGTCAACCAACACCCCCAGGTCCTTCTCTGCCTGACAGCTGTCCAGCCAGTCTCCCCCAAGCCTGTAGCGCTGCATGGGGTTATTATGTCCCATGTGCAGCACTCTACACTTGGCCTTGTTCAACTTCATCCCATTGGTCTCAGCCCATCGGTCCAGTCTGTTCAGATCCCTCTGAAGAGCCTCCCTACTCTCAGGCAGATCAACACTTCCTCCTACTTTAGTGTCATCTGCAAACTTAGTGAGGGAGCATTCAATCCCTTCATCCAGATCACTGATAAAGATATTGAACAAGACTGGACCCAGGACTGAGCCCTGGGGGACGCCACTCATGACCGGCCTCCAGCTGGATTTTGTTCCATTCACCACCACCCTTTGGGCATGGCCATCCAGCCAGTTTTTAACCCAGCTGAGTGTCCACCTGTCCAGGCCAGTGGCAGCCAGTTTCTCAATCAGAATGCTGTGAGAAATGGTGTCAAAGGCTTTACCAAAGTCCAGGTAGATCACATCCACAGCCTTCCCCTCGTCCATTAAGCGGGTCACCTTGTCATAGAAGGTGATCAGCTTAGTTTAGTGTGCATCTAGCTGGAAGTGCGTGCTTAACTGGCTTGTTTCCTGGGTAACTGAACCTGCCAGTCACAGCATCAAAACTGGGATGGGCACCCTGCCTGTCCCAAATGCAGCTTCTCTGGTCTCAGGGGATTAGAAAAAGTGTTTTGTGTTTTGAAGAGCTTCTGAGCTAATGTAGTCCTTACCTACACACATTGGCTTGCAGCTCTTCTTTCTCTAGGGAAATACATTCCTGCAAAGCTACATACAAGCATAGATACTCCAAGATCTGTTGAGGATAAAAAGATGCTGGGATGTCTGTGGTTCCAGGTGCAGAAGCTCTTTGCAGTGTAACAAGTAGCTGGGAAAAGGGGAAAACAGAAGGATGATGATAGCACCCTGCTATTCATCCATTATGTGTATCTTGTGAGACTGTCTCCAAGGAGGGTATAAGAACTGCAGGAAGGCCAAAGGACTGATTTGTTATTGCCCTTCTCGCACTGCCATCTGTCGCTTTCCTTTTACAGAATGAAAAGGAAGGATTCACAGTTATTTTTTCCCTCTAAGAACTGTACTACACCTACCACGAGCACGGTAATTCAAGTGCTCGAATACGCTACTCATATGAGGCAACGTTAGAGCCCTGTGCAAATAAAGTAGGCAGAGCTCTCTTCTGATTGAGATGCAGGGTGATGGTACTAGCAGGGCTTGTAACAGAATGGAAAATTAGGTAAGAACTAATAGACAGTTATTGAAACTTGTAATTCTTGGGACTGTCTCAAGGGTGCAATGATACATTGTGGCGTGAGCCACAGAGCATGTAGTGTTTTGCATACAGGGAAATTTAGCCCGTGTCTTAAGTATTGCTGATGCTGTCACATCTGCTATGTTTCTGATTGCTTTCTGGCATGGTGGGCCATCAACGTCCCTGCAATGCTCCTATTGACACTGGCACAGAAGTCATTTGGTGGTGGTGCTTATCTCCTTGGACAAGCGTCATGATTCCTAACAGCAAACAATCCTCTGTGGTGTAAATGTCTCTGCACTGGCCCTGTACACAAGCCACAGGTACAGCTTGTAATTGCAGAGAAGCCCTTTGGGAGTGATTTCATTTCAGTTATACTTGCCCTGGCCCTTAATTTTTCAAGGCAAATAAAGAACAAGGACTGGATTATATTTTACATTTAGTCTTTCTGCTTCTGTTTATCTAAATGTCATTAGAGGAAAGAACTTTATCTGATGCTGTTCTCCTGGTAGAAACAGCATGCTTTTGGCAGGCAGAGCTGCTCTGAGTGTCAGGACAAGCTGCAGGTGCTACCAGAAAATGTTTTCCTATGACTGATGGTGGGTATCAAGAGACTAAATGGGGGGAAATCCTTCCCGTTGTGCCTGTGATGAAGAGAATACTGCCAGGGCTAGGAGCCTGAAGGCAGAGAGTCCCACGGGTATTGCAAGCCCCCTCCTCAATTCAAAGAGTTAAACTGAGAGGGTATGCAAGTTAAATTCAGACTTAGATTTTCTCTGCAGGCTGCATCTTCCCCTTGCACAGGGACAGTCGCTTCCCCACACGGGAGCCACTTTCCTCCCGTGTGCTCTTTGCGCTGAAAATAAATGGTGTTTTCATGCCACAACGTGACCGTGTACAGGGCCGAATAACAAGGCTGACAAATAACACTGCTGAACGTATTCAAGTCCTGAACAAAGCCTCCCATGTTATCAAAGGGATAGAAAATTGGAAGGGAGATGTTTGGCTAGAAGGGGCGCTGATGCTGGGCAACCGCACACTGCTGCTTTGTCCTTACTAAGCAAAATGCTTTTTGTACAGCGGGAGCTTTGCCTCTGTAAAGACTCAGCATCCAGACAGCCTGGGCACGAGGGGAATCTATAAAAGCTGCAGATGCCTCTGGTCCCAGCACCCAAAGGCACAATAGTTGCTCCTGCCTGTTTTAATTTTGTTTATTAATAATTGAATAAGCTTTTATGGTAGCTCCAGGATACTGGAGCATTTCGAATCTCCCCATCGTGTGAAATGGCAAAGTTCTCTGAGCTGGGATTGAAACTGGTGTGGGTAGGGAGAGTGCAGCTGGTTTTGTACAGGTTATCCTGGTAGAGTCCAGCTGCATGTGGAAAGTCTGTGTCCAGGCTTCTTGAGGATACCTGGGGCTTTGAGACAGCTCAGTGTTTGCAAAGCAGGATGCGCTGTGTGCCTGGGCTGTGTTAGTGTATTTGCTTGTGGCAGAGGGATGGTGCAGGCTGTCCCCATGTCCTTCTGCATGGGCAGGACATGGGACAAGCACGTGAGACCGTCATCCTGGGAAGCCCTTGGTTCTGGTGCCTTTGGCAGAGGAGATTTTCAACATGATTTTACACTGTTCTTGTATCGATCTGTGCCGAACAGATGGATGTGAGAACAGAATTGATGGAAGGACAGAGACGTGGGTATGGCAGGAAAGGAATATTCCCCAAACTGCCCCATGCCTCACTGCAGCATGCAGGGTGAGAGCCGCCTCGCTGCTGGGAACCAGTGGCTTAAACTGTCTTCAGTGGGGATTAGGGGGCTAAAGCCTCTTAGGTTCAATGCTGGTGTGATGACAGCACCTGCAGCAGCTCAGCGATGAGTAATTATCAGCTGATCTGCCCATAACTTCTTTGCAACCCTTGTACCCTGAGTTTTGCATAATTTTTTTGTAACCAGATAATGAATTGTGTGCTGCAGAGTGGATTCTGATGCACCTGAAGGGTTTTAGCAGTTTGTGATGTCCTACAGCATTAAACCTTAGGAACAAATCAGTGCGTAACATAGATTTTAGTTTTATATCTTCCTTCCACACTTCAAGGGGTGAGTGGATCAACTGCTGTAAATCATTGTTTTAAGACTTCTCAAATGTATCTGTTTGCCAGCCTCCCCCCTCGGGAAGGGGGAAGATGGTTTCTTGCAAAATAGAGCTACTAGAAGATAAAGAAAATAGAAGTGATCTTCTCTGAAACTGTGAGACAGACTCACAGCATTAATGATGAGGTGGTTTCTCCTGAAGGCACCCTGCCTGGTAGCCCCTCTCCATCACGATATCTCCAGTCAAGTGTTGCCTGTGTTCTCCATCACAGAGTGGTTTTGGGGCGGAAGTTCCTATACCAATGATAACATCATTAATCTTCCTGATTTTAGGAAAAGTGGAGCAAAAAAAACCACCTTTGTGCAACAGCTCCAAACCGGTATCATTAATCAGTGATCATTTCAAGGTATTAATTAGAACACTGGGCTTTTTGCCTAGAAAACATACTTCAAGGCATTTTTTACACCAGTATAGTGAGTAGTCTCCATTAAAGGGCAATTAGCAGAGAGACAAAACCAGGGGAGTGCTCCATCTGATTCATCAACCCCATAAACAAGGTGATGCCACCATTTCTTCCTCCTTAGACAAAAAAAAAAATAGGGCTTATGAATATCTCTATTACCTGTATCATCTGTTACAGAAATCTGGAGATGCTGTACCTGTTGAAGTTCAGATCTCTTTGTCCCGTACTTCAGTTACACACAATAAAAAAAAGCCCTTTGTGGTGTTTATTCAGAGTTTCTCAAAACATTTTAATGATGCGAATAGAGGGAGGGTTTTAGGGAAAACGCAGAGTTCACAGTCAAACAATCCTCCTGAAGTCTCTTACATGCTATTAGAGGAGGACTGCTGTGCTTTTTAATTGCATTCACCATACTAACAAACCCAAATTTCTTTTAAAGTAAGTAGCAGCAGCACTTTTTGTCAGCCAAGCCTCCGCAGGCCATTTGAGATCCTTTGAATTCAATTATTTTCTTCTGGATTAGGAAGAACTAAAATCTAGTACTTCAGAAGTTGTTTCAAAAAGGTTGAGGGTTTTTTTTTGTGTGTTTGTGTAGCTGCTCAGACCTTCTGGATAAAAATATATGCTCCAGCTTAAAAAATAAATGATTAAAAAAAGGCAGAAACTTGAGAGATGGGGAAACACAGGGATGCTGCTGCTCAGCTCCTCGGGGTGGTGTCACTCCCATCCTGTTCATCCTCATCCTCCATGGACACCTCAGCACAGTGAGGCTGTGTCCCATGCTTTGCACAGCACTGGGTTGCAGATAAGTTTTATCCAATCTCTTTCACCAGAGTTTCAGGCAGCTGCAAAGGAATTCATCTGAGCCTAATGCTTCTCTGCTGCTCAGGTAACTTCACCCCAGAGACTCAGTGTGCTGTTAGCAGGCGCTGCAGTTGCAGGCACAGCAAAAAAAGCCAGAGAGAAGGGGGGGAGAAGCACGGGTTGTTTTTTGCCCACAGGAACCCCTGCACAGAAGCTACCTGATGGTAACATACATTAACCCCCCCATTATCTTTGATGAGAAGTGCCTGGTATCTTCAGCCTGGAGGAGGTTTCCCACTGAGGAAAAGCGGGGGCCAGGTCTGGAGTAGTGGGTGGAAGAGAGACTTCTCTATCAGCAGTGGGACTTACAGATACACCCCAGCAGCCAGTTTTCACATGTGGCAAATGATGTCTGCAAAGTGGACTCACATCCTTAGTTTGGTGATGTGTATGTAAAATACTTGTGACAGCAATGTAGGTTTGGTCTCAAGTGCTGGAGGCAGAGCAGTAGCCCAGGGGCAGCACATTGCATCCCTCTGCAGCTCTTTCATGAGCTGAAGAGGTATGGAGGGTCATGGTGCAGAGTCATAAGGGATCATTTTTCTGCTAGTAGGAAGATTTACTTCACACAAAATTCATCTGGATCTTCTCGTTATTAGAAAATGAATATAATGTTCAATATGAATCATCTTGGCCTGTTATCTGGCAGATGCCAATCATTTTTTTTTGTCCTCATTGGAAATGAAGTAGATGGGAAGCTGGTGCAGTGGTTACTTTCCTCTAAAAGAGGAAACATCTGGCTGTGTGGTCCAATTGCTGCCATCCCTGAGAAGAGCCTGGCTCTGGCCTCCTGACTCTCACCCTTTATGTATTTATAGACATTAATAAGGTCACCCCTCAATCTCCTCTTCTCCAGGCTAAAGAGGCCCAGCTCCCTCAGCCACTCCTCATAAGGAAGGTATTCCATTCCCTTCATCGCCTTGGTGGCCCTGCACTGGGCTCTTTCAAGGAGTTCTATGTCCTTCTTGAGCTGAGGGGCCCAGAACTGGAAACAGCATTCCAGGTGGGGTCTCATCCAAGTAAGACGGGGAGCATTGGTCTGTCCTTCCCAAACACAGACACATGTAGCCCCCACCCTGCGCTCTCATCTCCATCCATTTCACTGGATTGACGTGTTCCAGCCTCAACGCACAATACCAAGGGAGGGAAAGGCAGCTTCCCCCTGTGACAGAGTTTGACTCTGGATTGTCTTTGGTTGTTTGTATGTATCATCTCCTTGTCCTTCACTGTCGTCTTGCCCACCTCTGGGTCTGTTGTGTGGTGTATGCGGGTGAAGCAGAGAGGCAACATCTCACGGTGCTGTAGCTGATGAGCAAACACCTTCATCTGTCACTGTGTCATTTTGACAAAACACTAGAAGTCACATCAACATGCTTGCAGAGCCCAGCCTGGCTTTGCAGCACCTCGAAGTTCTTTGTAACCTCATGACTTCTCCTGTAAATGACTTGCTAAAATTAAAACAGGAAGATGCATTAGCATTTTAGAGGATTTTTCTTAATGTATCCTGGTTACCCTCATTATATTTGCTCAGTGTAATTAAGGATGTGATTATTCAGACAGTCCCACTGCAGATTTCTTCTTTTGCAGAATAAAATTGATGGAGAGCTTTCTTGTCTCCAGGAAAAAAATGGTTGGAATACAGCATGTCATATCGATTCCATAATGTGTGATTTGTCTCATAATCATTTTTTTTCCCCCTCCTGGTCCCCAGTATGTACTGTTGGGATCTGCTGTTATTAAGATTGGCTGTCTGTCATATAAGAGTTATTAAAGGGGAAAAAAAGTAATTTTCTGATCAGAGGATTAAATTTTAATGGAGAAAAGAGAATGAAGTCCTGGGTAACAATTTAGGGCCTTTTTGAAAAAACATCGTTCAGAAATAATAACATATAAATATATGGGCCATTTATCACACAGAGCAAGTTCACTGACCTTGCACTTGGCAGGAGGGAAGGGGGATTGCAGAGCCAGGAGCTCACCTGAACCTGAGGATCTCACAGTGAATTGACTCCTATCCCATACTGGAGATGTTTCTAGAACTGCATTTCAAATAAACGACAAGGTTTTATTCGGCTGTAACTCTCTGGATGCTTGATGGAAGGAAACCATAGTTACGAGTTCTGTAATGGGAGTCAGAGGTTTGACAAACATCAGGTTTATTTATAAAGAGTTGTCTTGGACAAAAACGATGGCTCCTGCTTGGAAAAGTGTCTTAAATGACCCCGATGTGTAGCAGCGAGTGATGCGCAGTGCAGCCTTGGCTGCAAGATTGCTCTCCCAATAGCGCTGCAGCAGCCGATGGATCACCAGCCAGGCTGCCTCGCTTCCCTGAAGAGCCTGGGGTTTGCTCTCTAATCTCATCCTGCAGGACTCTCTTCTAGATGCTTTTTTCTTTACAAAATAGATTAGTAAGTAGACAGCGAAGCAGCCTTTTGTGCATCCCTCCTATATTCAAAATACATTCACTGGGATTGGTCAGAATATTGAAGTTAAATCATCCCTGTGTGACCATTAAGATTACTGCTGCATTTGGGTGTTTTTTCTTGTTCTTCCCTTTCGATCCTTGCTAGAAGGGGTTTTTTTAAACCAAGATTTTGATATCTCTCTCAGGGGCCTGTAAAAAGCTGTAGATTACTAGCTGCCTGGATATGAAGGCTAAAGGTACAGAAGGATTGGCTTTTTAGGTGAACACAAATACCAGCCCTGTGTTATGCTCTTTGTAGGAGTTGTGTGCAATAGATAGACGCACAGAGAGGAGCTTGGTGCATCAGGAAGGCGGCAAGTAAAATGCAAATGAGTGGGGAGCAGTGGAAGTGAGATGCCATGGCATGGACTATGGAAATCACCCTGTCAGATCAAGAGGAGGATGAACCAGGCATGAGAAAGTAAAGTTTAGCCAGAGAGCAAACATACCAAGTGACAAGAAGGAGTTGCTTGGAAACACAAAGGAAAAACACTGGCAGCGAAGAGCGCAGACCCCTGATTCAGTGAGAGGCTTTTAAGGGTTTCCCTTTGCATGAGTAAGAGGGGAAGTTGTAAAGTGGTGGTGTAGGGGGCGTAAGTGGTGCTGTGAAACAATCCCTGTCTTAGATTGAGCAGGTATATGAAGTTATTTCTCTTGTTAGTGGTCTGTAGGGCTGATAGGAATCCTTTTCCCTACAAGATGCATCTTTGCCAACGGAAAGGTGATGTGTTTATAGCAGTGTACCTGGTGTGTGGGAATAAAGGGCTCGTGTAGGTACAGAGTCCGGATGAAAGTCAGGCATCCATCTGTTTGGCTCCACAGATTGCAGTATGCCCCCGGAACCAATGGGAATTCGAACACATTCCTGATGTACATGCGCTTAGCTAGGTTCCTAGGTGCTGTGTTGAACAGGATACAACTCCTGCTGAAATCTGGAATTTAGACGAGTTCCTTACCTTATCCAGTAATTCCTTTTAAAAAAAAAAAATCACAGTCCTCAGCCTGGTGGGTGTAGGCATGTGTGTGTCAGTGGGTACCAGTAGATGGAGAACCTTGAGTTTGAAAAGTGTGTTGCAGCATACACCTAATGAGAAGGCGCTCGAGGGAGCGATTAATAACTTTGATCAACAGCTTGGTGTTGTGCTTGCTGCATCTTTAGTTGGAGAAGGTAGAGGCTCTTGCTTGGCAGTACCTGACCTATCCTGTCCTTAGGCAGCTCTTCCAAGATACCTGCAGCTCTAAGAAACATAAAATTAAGTAAACTGGAGGCAAATGGAAGAACACAGTATAGTGTTACCTGTGCCATGTTACTGCTCACTGATACAACCCAGGAACCAGAGGAGCTTGGAGAACGATGTGCAAGTAGTTAATTCATTAAAATAATAATGTTGAAAAAAGGTTCTGAGGGAGAAAAAGCGAGAATACCTTTTTTTCCTCCTAACGAAGGGAGAGAGCTGCATGCTCACTCTTGAAATGTAGATCCTTCTATACTCTTGCTTACTGTGCAGGTGTTTTTCTGGAGAGTGTCCCTGGGCTGCAGAGAGACTCTTTGCTTCAGGTCTGTGCTGCTGCCTTCTGCAGGTTCTGAAAGACCTTTGTAGTTTTCTTGAGCATATAATATTAGAAGTTTTTATTACCAGAAACAGTATTTGGGAGTATCCAGCAAGTATGGATCTTTTTAAACAGCTTTTAAAATGGTATCTTTAATATTTCTACACCTGGTAATGAAATTCCTGATGGACTGAATCGCTTCAAAGCTCAAAGTGCGCTCTCACTGGATAGCCTGCCAATTTTGCTCAGAGGTGTTTCTAAATCCAGTGGCCTCCACAGTTCTTTGGTGATTATCTCCAGTAATATAAAACTTGTACAGAAAAATCTCTGTGCAGGTCATCAGCACAGCAACTTTTCATCTGTCAGCATTTAAACGGCTCAAAATTCTTGATCATTCTTAAAGGAAAGACTGGCCTGCTTTGCTTCACTGCCAGCTCGTGAGTTGGGGAGCTCTGTCAGTTCTGCCAGTAGTATTTACAAACCAAATCACAGCAATTTTAGCTACTATCAATCAACAGGTGATGGAAGAAGGATCATTGCACCTATTTCCTAAAAATTAAATAGGGCAATTAGAAGATTTACCTGATTTTCCCCTATCCTTGTACTTTCTGTAGGCTTAATACTGGCCTCTGGCCCTTCATGTTTAGCACACAGTATGAGCAGAGGCTTAGGAAAAAGTTAGGACCAGGCTATGGGACTTTCTGGTACGGTTTGATTTCTGTTTAGTGACATTATCTTTATGTTGTCACACCCCCCCACGTCACTGTACCGTGTGCTCTACAAACCCAAGTCGTCATCCTGTCCCAAAGGAGATGCCATCTAAATAGACAAAAGGGACAATGGATGAAAAGCTAGGACGTGGTTCTATCCATCTCAGGGCTAGGAGAGCTGATGCCTAAGGAGAATAAGGGCACTGTGTAGGTTTCGTAGCTAGTTTCACAATAGTGTAGTCAAACAAGCCTCAATTTAGGTCGACTCATCAGCTTCATGTGTGGACCTGGGCAAAATAAGAGGTCAAAAGACCTTGAAGCTTTCCCAGCTATGATGTTCCTTCACAGACTTTTATGTCTGGGCTGGGCATTTGCAAAATGAACTCAGGGCTGTGCAAGCCAGTGGAGCTCTGCCTTCAGTGACTGCCTTGATTGACTTGTAACTTGAGTACCAGTACAAGATTGCATTAGAACCAGTGCTGGGGGGTAGTGATCAAACCCAGATAAATGGTTTTATCTCTTAGGTTTTAGGTCTTAATCTCAAAAATGTCCTCCTCATCCCTGTGTGATAGCACACAGATTCCTGTTTATGGTCTTTTATTTGTATGTGATTCCTGGTGTCTTCCTAAACATTTGCTTGCCCGATCAAGATCACAGGAAACAGAAATTACCTAATTTAAACATTAACATTTGTAGGATATTATGCCTAAAATTGTTTATCTACTAAATCTTGTGTAAGGCAAAGTGTAGTTCCCACAGTCAGTAGGTTTCATGCTTTAGTATGTTCCAGCTGTGGGGTCTCTTCCACCGTGGGTGTCCTCTCTGGGTAAGGTAGTGTCTTTTGGTCTCATACATGTGCAGCAGATGCTCAATTCTGATCAGACCTAGGGAAGCACATCAGCCTGACCCACTTAAAATTGAGACAACTCCAAGATCGTAGAGGGGCATGCATTTACACCAGCCAAGAAACTGGCTCCTTGGTCAATCACAGTGTGGCTCAGCCTTCAGATAAGGGGAGCAATAGACAATTTTGCAGCCAAACTTCACTCTTGGTGGCTGAGAAAATGACTAAAATTGCCTATTGAAACGTTTGGTTGCCCACGTACATGTAGGACACATCATAGTTAGAAGGATGCTGGTTGCTCACCATGGGCTTGATTTAGAGTGGTGCTGTGCCCGTTGATGCCAGCTGTCTGTGGACAGCCTCAAACTGCCTTTCTGGAGGTCTTGCAGTATTACCAGTTGACATTCAGGCTGTGTGATTAGCCACCTCAATTACATGCTATTTTTTCCCCTGTTTTGTAATCAGGTTACTGTAATGTTAAAAAATAAACGCAGGAGCAGAACAACAATAAAGCTTTAATATGAAATGAGCAGAGAGAGGAGAGAACATCAGCAGGCAAGAGATTTCAAAGTATAAAAATGCTAAACTGATTTGTTTCTTCCCCCTGGCTGGAGCGTGGCGTTAACTCGTGCTCACAGATCATGAGTCCCACAGTGCAGCTCTCATGTGAACAGGGACCAAAACTGAAACTCCTAAACCAGGGAAAGAGAAGACTCTGGATTTCTATTTCAAACACACAGAAGGGGAAGTTTTTTCTTTGTTTGTTTTTTCTTTGTTTGTTTGTTTTTTCTTCCCTCAACATGTTGACATTTTTGCATGGACACATGCCTGGTTCATACAGAAGAGAGTCTCTTTTCAAAGTTTCACTTGATCAGCCTGCCCAGTGCCTGGTTGAGATGCTGCACAGTGCCTGCAAATTGCCACCACTGCCTGCACCCACCCTGCTTCACATGCATTCAGCATCCATCTCTACATTCCCTCACACTCACACGAACATCCTTGCAGGTGAATAAAAGTATTCCATGAAAACAAGCAAGTTATTCAATGGGATTGAACATTTGGCAGCGGTTAGTTGCTGCTCTTTCCTTCTGTGTAATCAATCTGTGTTGGCCAAGCAGGCTGATCCAGGTGAAGTTTCTCTGTTCTCAACATTGTAGCGACAGGAAAATGATCACTCTTGGCCCCAAAAGCTTGCAGGCTGGTGTAAGTGGACCTAAAACCACTTACTAAAGTATGGGTGACACTTTATTGCTCATAAATTGACAATCTCAGAGCAAAGATGCTGAGATAGTGGTTTTGGTGGGATTTTTATTGCCTCCCAAGGAATATGCTCTTTCCACCATGGGAATGAATGATGGTGCTGGCAAATTACTCCAATTTTTCATGGGTAAGCAGACACCTTCCTATTCAGCAATTCCAGAATTAACTGTGAGGTTATTTACAGTCTTTAAAACAATAAGCATATACCCAAAGAGAGAAGAACTGTCCATGTCCTGGTTAAGTACTGGCCTGTGCTTGTGGGCAGGTTTAACATCCTGCCTACTGCCCGTTCTCCAGTGCACACAGTAATATGACCCCTGAGATGCAGAACGTTTACATAGCTTAGGGAAGAGGGAGCAGCAGAGATTTGCTCTCCCAGGGCATTGAAGACCTTCCTTGGAATGCAGGAGTGTTGACTGAGCAGGATGAGGTGTGAATGAGCTCTCCTAGGAGTGAAGACCTCTGTAAACTTCCTGGACTACTGCAACATATGAAAAATGTTTCCCTTGCCTCCTGTGCTGTAACTTAGAATCATGTTCTGGCAGACACTCCAAGTGTTACTGATTTTCCACTTACTCAGTTCTCTCTGTGGCAAAAGTCAGAGTGAGAACATCCCCTTTCTTAGAATCACAGACTTGCTTAGGTTGGAAGGGACCTTAAAGAGCACCTAGTTCTACCCCCTGCCATGGGCAGGGACCACCCCCCCACCAGCCCAGGGTGCCCAAAGCCCCATCCAACCTGCCTTGAGCCCTGTCAGGGATCCAAGAGAAACTTTAGCTTCTCTAAGCAGCCTGTGCCAGGGCCTCACCACCCTCACAGTTAAGAACTGCTTCCCATTGTCTAATATAAATCTTCCCTCTTCAAGTTTAAAGCCACTTCCCCTTGTTCTGTCCCTTCCTGCCCTTAGCACCAGCTCCTCTCCAGCTTTCCTGGAGCCTCTTGAGGGACTGGAAGAGATTCTAGGGTCTCCTTGCAGCCTTCACTTCTCCAGGATGAACTAGCCCAGCTCTCCCGGCCTGTCTACAGATCAGGGGTGCTCCAGCCCTCGGATCATCTGTGTGGTCTCCTCTGGACTCACTCCAACAGCTCTGTGTCCTTCTTTTCCTGGGGACCCCCGAGCTGGATGCAACACTGGAGGGGGGTCTCCCCAGAGTGGAGCAGAACCCCCTCCCTCAGCCTGCTGGTCCTGCTGCTGGTGGTGCAGTCCAGGACATGGTTGGCTTTCTGGGCTGTGAGCGCACATTGCTGGTCATGTTGGGCTTCTCATCCACCAACATGCCCAAGTCCTTCTCAGGGCTGCTCCCCATCCATTCTCCCCTCATGCTGTATTCTTACAGTGCCAAATTAATCTTCGTAGCACAGGAGAACGTGATGTGATCTGTGCTACCAGGAGTGCAGGGGTAGGTGTTTGTACAGCCTTTGGCATTGCATGTTCATTCCACTGGTGGTCTGCAGAGAATGGGGGACAGCATTCAGTAAGATAGGCGTGAGTAGGCAGGAGGGCTACATAGGGAATGGGCCTTGATGGAAGCTCCCACCAAGGTTTGTGAGGGATCAGCACTGAATTGTGGATTTGAGTTCCCTCCTGTTGGTGTGAAGGAAGTTCTTCCACCTTTTTCTTAGGAAGAATGGTTCATGTGCGTTGTCAGGTACTGGTCATGTTATATTAACAATATGCCAAACATGGCTTATGCCAAGATTGCCTACAAAACTTTCTCCTGGGATGGACCTGTGGGGTTTTGTTTGTTTTAACAGACCTTTTACTCTATTTAAAGTTGTTCTCATATTCTTGCTAAAAAACCTTCATCGTAACTGATAAGGGTTGGGAATTGAAGAGGGCTGATGGATTACCAGAAAGATGCAACAAGAGGAGTTGGCAGGGGAGAAGCTAAGCCATTCTACAGGCAGTACAGGTTGGTGCCGTTGCAGGAGCTGAGGTTTCTCTTATCAAGCATTGCATTGCCTGTGTGTGTTATAGATTATTCTTCCACAGTCCTTCGCATTAGTTATCGCAGTCTCTCTCCGCAGGCAGTCTGGTTTACATTGGTTCAGTGCCCATCTAGTAGGGATTGGTTTCCAGAAGCAGAAGAAGGTAACAAACCCTTCAGAGTGGATCTTTCATTATAATCTCCTAATGAGATAATTTAACAGCATATTGATCCCCGATTGGTGGCTTGTTGTCGCCTATTGAATATGAAGCCCTGGAAGGCTGCAATTTACTTGGAGAATTCTTCAAATAGACTGTCATTTCTTTTCTGTTCTTGCTGACAAAATGAGATCAATAGAAATGTTTCTAATCTCTAGACTGGTGGCTGATAGTCCATCAGTCCTGGTTTTATTTTAAATTTATAGACAGTGGAATATAAGACTTGTAACTTCATAGCTGCTGTTGTAGGTTTCTCCTTTATTACTGAGGTCTTCTGATATTTAAATTGGAGGATGTTTTGAACCCTTTCCTTCAGAAGCATCTTTCCTGTGGTGGTGTGAGTGCTGGGCTGCTGTTGATAACCATATGCTAAACCCAATGCAGAGTTAATTTATTTAAAATGACATTTTAAGGAATAATTTGATTAGCATTGCTTCTAATGTGATGCAGTTCTATAGAATAAGTGATAATCTATCACCACTACTACAGATTTCAGGGATGTGGATACTTCTTATCTTCCAGGATTGAATTTAAGTTTGATTTAAAACATTGAAACCTTTTCCCAATTCCCCCTCCCTGCCCACAGAAGTCCAGTTTCTGTTTGTGTCATTGGAGCAGGATGGCAATAGGCAGAACTGTCAGGGAAGTCAGGGCTACTTTCACTTTCAGTATGTACAACAGAAGACATGAGAAGGTAGCATGTTGCTAACCATGAGAAGAATTTTTGCCTGGTTTTTGTCTCGATATATAAAATAACTTGATTTAAAGAAAAAACAAAACTAAAACCATTCTGTCCATAGAAATCATGTCTTTTCATTCCCTGGAGGACAGATGTTGTAGCATTGTGATCACAAATGGATCTTAATCCTAAATAGATGAGAGAGGAAAAGATATTTCATGCTTTTCTAAATAGCTGATTTTGATAAATAAGCATTTGTTCTCTCTGAAAGATTCAGCAATTTCTCTTCTATTTATTAAAAGGCTGAAAAAAATCACTTGTAAAAAGATCTCAAATTTTCCAACAAGTTCCTCTTGAAAAAATACCAGCAATGAAGTTTGAAAGTCTTAATGCTGTTCTAAAATTAAAACCATCAAATTATAAATATACTCATTAATGATATTTTATTACATTACAGAGAAGCAAAGAAGTAAGCCCCTTTTTTTGTTTCTCAGTGATGTTTTATTTCTACTCTTACCTGGAACATCTAATTTGGCTTTTGTTGGTTGTCAAGACAAGTTGTTTAGTTATGCAACATTTAATGTGGGAATCTAATAACTGGGGAATTTAACTAGAGATGGGTTTTGAGATGTTCTGGGTAACTGCTGCATCACAGTGACTGTTCAACCTTTCTCACTGCCAACAACGTTTCTTATATTCCCAGGGAATTGCTCCTAATTTCAAAACCCCAGCAATGCTCTGGAATTTCAGAGGGCCGTGTATCAACCCAGTACAGTGGTCTGTTGTGGTTGCTAGAAGATGATTATGGACAAGGAAATGATATGCAGTAATGACTTCATAGAAGAAAAGAGCCCAGCAGCCCTAGGCAGGAAGCAGCAAACCCTCTGGAGATCTTTAATACCTCTTGGCCTTCTGTAATGAAATTCACTTGTGTCAATAGCAGATAAATGCTCCACACGGAGCGGGGGATAATGCTGAGGAGATGGGTCTTTAAACCCAGCATGACACTGGAGACAGTTACTGGGCAGTTGTGATATTATTGGTAAATATTTGAGGAAGTGTATGAAATATGCTAATGTTATTTCACTTCTCATATATAATCCTTTTGTATATGAAAAGCAAAGTTACTGTCTTCCTGATCCCCGTAGTGTTGTGCAACATAAAAGGAGATAGCTGGCTGTTCAGCTAGAGGAAGGTTGCTAGCAGGGGTTTCATCCCACCACCAGAGCCAACCAAGGCGTCTTAGGAGAAATAAATATATGAATAATTAGCATGTCCTTATTTTGACTTGATGTAGGAATAAGTGCCAAACTCAAGACTTTCTACAAAGAGCAGTTTGCTATTTCCCAAATAAATCAGGTGCTTTAGCTGAAGGATCTTGGCTGGATACAGGCAAGTTCATGGGCAGACGAAAGCAAGGAAGTAGCCTAGCAGAAGTACGTTGTAATGACATTGGAGTTTTTGCATGAAGCTGGCTGGAGCCTCACGGTTACCTTTGTAACTGGGGCTTTGATTTAATGTTAATTTTAGAGAGGAGGAAAAAAAAAAGAAAAAAGAGGGGCTCTTGTCTTTCATTTGTGCCATGATCATATTCCCAAGCTGTTTCACATTGTCTCTATTCACGACAGCCTGGATTGTCCCTGGGGTGAGCCCGTGGAAGCCACCTGCATTACAGAATGAATGAATTGAGCTCAGGCAGTCTAATCTTTCTAATAACTTCTCTGTATCAGGGACAGGAGAATCTGTAAAGATATCGATCCAGCAGAACGGTACATTATTAACTTGCAATGATGGCCTTTGTGACTGACAAGATAGTTGTAATAAGCAAATAGTTATCAGTGATCAGCAGGATGAAGGAAAGAGACATCAGGACCAATGACTGTGGCCCAGCCAGGAAATGGGATTTCAGCCCCTATTCCCATAAGGTCCATTATGTGGTTGTGTCGCGTATTATGTACTGCGAACTCTGTGGCTTGAGCACAGGTAGTTGCTTTCTGTTCTGGAATACCTCTATGCAGTGATAAATGTAGATGGATAGCACATGCTTATCTACAACCGCTTTCCCTCGGTAACCGCTCCTATGCCGCTTATAGGATCTCTTTTTCCAGCTGATGTGGCCTTTTCTAATTCCTGGCTCAATTCTTGATTTATATCCTGTAATTTTTTTTTCTGAGAACACAAAAGAGTTGTTACCCCTTGAATCTGAGAACCGATTGCCTCCGGTTTCATATTTCCTTGGGGTGTTCTCTACCTTTGTTCATCGCAAAATGAGGAAAGAAAACGCAACAAAGATCTATTTGGAACAGCGTAAGGAACATTGTCCGCCTGACCCCCGTAAAGATGGCAATGTTTCAATCTGAAATGTATTGCAGACTATAAAAATTATGAACAGGTGAACTACGCCTGTAGTACTGTGTGCCGCCTGTGCATGCAGTAGTAAATGTTGACCTCCTTCCTTTATAAAGATAAGAATTTCAGCTATATTCACAGACAGCGAGGAATGATGTGCTCATAACCGCCTCCCTGTAATAGGGAGCATACAGTTCATGCTGAGCCCGCTGCAGCAGAGTCCTCTCCCTGTCGCTGATGCTATACCAGCACCATCCACCCTTTTTACACGTGTGAGCTGTGCAGGCGCCACAGAAATGGAAGTCAAACTTTGTGGGAACTAGTAATAAAGGGGAAATAAACCCAAGATGGTAGTTAATCATCCATTTATTCAACTGGGATAATTCCAGTAGCTGAAGATGAGATTTACAGCTGGTGTGTATTAAGAACCCCATTGTCTTCTGAGAGCATTTACACTGTGAAGCTCATCAAGGGAATTTAACTCTTACCTTAGCTGGCAGCTATACATCAGGAGCCCAGTTGCTGTTGTGTAACCTTACCTTAAAAAAGTCTTGGCTTTGATCTGAACAAAGGAAGATTCTCTGGGGGCAAACCTGGCTAAAAGGCAGAGAGGCTGTTCCCCAAAGCCTGGAAAAGCTGAGCTGAGTGACCTCCTGGGAAAGGAGCATGGAGCATGATGCTGTAGCCTGCCTGTTAGGAATTTACATAGATGGTGATGATTTCAATGGTATCAGAGGTTTGGTGAGAGCTTGCTAAATTAACAAATATTTATAACTTGCTTTCCCCACTGCTGCTAATTTTCCTGGTTATAAACACACAGGTATTAATAATTTTCTGCATCTGAGGATGGAATAATTAGTAACCTGAAGATAACTCAGAATCCAGGACCTGGTTCCCAGGCCAGCACAGCCAGCTGCCAGTGTGGGGGTGATTTATTCCTGCGAAGCAAAGCTGTGCCCACAGGCTGGCTGTGTTTGCAGTGACAGGGATACACCGACTGTACGGGGGCTCAACCCACGTCCTGCACACACTACTGCCCTTTTCTCATGTGTCCCATGTTGTCAGTCTTCCAAACAGTTATGAGTGATACTTGGAGGTGAGAATCACCCTGGTGTACGTGTTTAGCGATAAGATTAAGCTTGTCCTATTAGTCTTGTTATTTCAGTGCATTACTATACTGAGTAAGATAATTTTTCAAGCTGACTGAAAAATACTGAGTAAATCCCAGGCAAGGAGCAAGTGTGGGTGTACCAGAGCCTGACATTTTCTCCGGTCTCTGGCATTTTGTCCATTTCTATATATCATCGCCATGACTACAGTGGTAATGTCTAAGAGAACTCCAATGTAAATCTGACAGCACCTTCTTAGCAGCTCTTAAAATCATGTAATTAAGTAAGAAAAGGCTGCTGATTGAGGAGGTTAGAGCTGCCTCGCAGAAGATTACAGCACATTTCATGATTAACAATCAGAATATTCTTTTCCAAACCTCTACCTAATTTAGCAGACTAAGGTTTCAGCCAGGAATAAGGCTCTGTTCCACGAAGAGGAGGGAGAACAGTAATTTCCCACCATTTCCACTGCTTTCCTGGTGTTTACTCCAGTGTCAGTCTTCAGTTTAATTTTGCTCTCCCAGTTAACTGACTTAACGGGAGTACCTAAAAGGCAAAAAGGTCAACGCTGTTGATCATAGCACTGTAATTCACTTCAGTCTCTTGGTGGTTTATAATTAGGATGGAGAAATGGTATAAAAACAACTCATTTTAGTGACAAAAACTCTGCACCCATCAGTTAATGTGCCAAAATTAATCTTTTCTCTTTGCATCCCTAAAATTATAGGTTGATTTCAGAGAGAAACTTGTGTTTACTTACTGACAAACATATTTCTGTGCAACTGTATAGTTAAACTGTTCATGGGGAAGAAAATGAATTAATTAATGGCATCTAGGGATATTATTTAGAGTTTTGAATACAATATGTTGCTATTAGATGTGAAACATTTAAGGCGAGTTGGTGGTGATGAAAGGGGTCCTGATTGTTAAACTGTCCAGGGTGTGATGGGGTTTTCTTGTGAAATCTGCTGGTTTTGCAACTGCTCTGAGCCAGTGGAGAACAATGCTGGTAAAGCAATTCCATTTCTCTTCCCCTTCTGTACCTGCCCAGACATTTACAGATGGGAGCATCTAGGGAAATGTGGTGTGTGTAGACAAAGCAGGGTCTTCAGGAGGAATCTTTAATGTGACTTTGTGGCAGGGGTGAGTAAGGTCCTTAACCATGGCATAGTTTTGTGCCAGATACTTTTATCTTTGTTTCTGTCAGCTTTTGATGTATTGTTGTTCGTGTTGTCCTGGCTGTGTTCCCTGGGCTTTGTTGTCTTTTGTTAACTTGAGCCCACATCAACCTCTAGATTTTTCTGGCGAGTATTTAGCTTTTTCTCCATCACTTGGTAGAGTGCCCATACATTGTGAGTTACAGAAAGAGAATATTCCTGTTGGCTAATTCCTTTCTATACACCCTGACTACAAATATTCATTTGGCCTATATACACTATATAGAATGTGCTATGGATTGGAGAGAAGCTGGAAGTGTTCCATATAAGGTTTAAAAAATAAAAATACAGCTTTATATGTTCTAAAAATAATATTTCACAGAATAAGTTCAAGAGGAAAAGCCCTGAGAGAAAGGAGAGGCCACACGTACAGCCATGGGACTGGGATTTCTTGGCCCAAGATCCCTTGGCCAAATGGGTTTTGTGCACTGATGTCATCTTGTGCTTGTGATGACCACTTGCTGTTTCTTTTGGCTGTACCATACGTAGGGTTTGCAATATTTTAAGGGTTTTTGCTTTCACATGGCAGTTAATAATTGTGAATTGTCATAGAGAAACCCACCGTGCTTCCCCCCCGGCAGTACAGATTGACATTTAAGAGTCCTTTAGAAATGGAAAATGCACCATGTTAACATCTTTATACTCCCATTGCAAAATTCAGTGTGCTTTGTGGAGAGAATTAAAATTAAAAAATACATTCCTCATCCTAGAGGCCTGGTTGGAGCGTAAATGTTACTGACAAAGTCCTGTGCCTCCTATGCCTGCATATCCTGGTTGTGGAAAAGATGATGATGAATCTGACTTTGTCTTAAAAACTCTTGGGGAAGTGCTGGCATGGATATCATTATTAGCATATGTTAAACCAGAGCAAAAAAATATTCTTTACATAAGCAGCTGCCGCTGGAGCGATCAAATATCTCCATTGCTGCAGGTCAGAATGTGCAAATTAACAGGAATATTCAAGTATTAAACCACTCCCAGTGAAAGGCAAGAGGTTTACAGAAAACGTGGGCTCCATCATGTATCTATCCAGCAGCCTAGCTAAATGACAGGATGATATGCAGTCCGAAGGAACTATTGACTCCAAAAATAAGAACGTGAAGTAGGCATTTTAAATTCAAGTTTGCAATTAACTTTCCTGGAAATGATGTTATGGGATTTATATTACCAGAGGACTGTTGGGATGAAAAGCTGAAATGTTACTACTGAGCAGGTGTCATTCAGATACGTAGTTAATCTGGAGAGAAAAACACTTCGGTGTTGGGAATTTAGATGCTTGTAATAAACTAAAGGGGAAAAAAAAGCAAGGGTACATAGTACGTTACCTAACTCTGCATTGAGAAGGTGAGAGGAGCTGTTGTGTGTCATCAAGTTACAGCAAAAAAAGCAGAAGATTTTGCAGAGAGTTCCTTACTGTGAACAACCTCATACTTCTAACATAAAAATAGAGAGATGCAGATGTGGATGTAACTCAAAACGATGCATGTTCCTTTAGGGCAAGGATTTAGGTTCTTTTTGGGGAGAAAATCTCGATGTTTCTTTCTGCTGTGCAGGCTACTCCCTGCATCCAAAACTTTGTTCCCTTATCTGATACAGCCTTTAACTCCAGCATACACCGTTCCATCCCCTTTCACCCAGTGTACTCCATTGACTGGCACCATTCCATACTCGTCCTTTATCTTCCTCATTCAGAGGGCTACGTGTCAGGGAATCTGAAAACACCCCTCCTGTCCTACAAGGGGGAACTGAACCCTTGTATCTCTGCTGCTCTGGCTGCTGTCGGAGGAGGAAGGGCGGCAGATCAGAGCCACGCTGTGTGCAGAGAAGCCAGAGATGTGAATTCCGGGGTTGAGGAGCTGGTGTGGAGTTCCCTTTGCTTAACAACCAAAGGGAGGTGTGTGAGGTGTTCAATGAACTCTGCTGTTGAGTGATCTTTTCTCTGTAGCGTAGCCACGTATGTAGTCTAATGAACTGTGGCAAGGCTCTGGGAACACCTTACCTACTCAGCTGGGCGTTACGTGGCTGTTGAGGCCTGTGCTTGTGCAGCCAGGCCTTTTAGCAGAGTTTCCTGCCCTCTGTCCAGGCATACAGCCTGTGCTGCCAGGGGTTTGATCACTACCTTTCCAGGAGGGTTTCTTTCAAAGTGGAAGTTTGTGTGGCTGTACTGAAGACTGTTGGAATGGCCACAGTGGGTTTTATAAAGCAGATTGAATTGAGGGTCCACCCAGGATCATTTGAAGGCATGAAAATGGTTTAGAAATGGGTGATAGTTTAGTTACATGCAAAAAATGCTTTGCTTGCTCAGTGCCGTGATGTAAGTCGGCTCAGAAAAAGCAGTTGTAGCAACTTAACTGTATTCTTGCTTGTGGCATCTGCTCCCTATCTGAGTGTACGTTCCCTGAGGAGTGCTGGATTGGACTTCCCAGAATATGGGAAAAGCTCTATGCTTGCATGATTTTCCCATAACATTGACCCTATTTGCCTCCCCAAACCCAAATTGTTTTAGAACTCCAGCTTCATTTCAGCCTACTGAACATGTGTGAACCTTGATCGTTTCTCGCACTGTTTCTCTTTAATTGAGATTATCTCTGAGTTTAAAAATCTTGATGCTGCAATTTTCAATGCTGAACATATATATATATATTTCTTTCAGATGTGTTGAAATGTCATATTACACCAGTAGTAAATAGCTCTTTGCAGTTTTTAAACAAGATGTGAATTCTGACCCAGTTCTGCGGTACTTCTGTTTGGATTAGTCAGAATTATCCAACACAAATATATTCTGCCAGGAGGTTTTTGGTTGTCCTGTTCTACAGTTCTTTAAGTATAATTTTTCATTCATCTGAGTCCTGCTAGCCCTGCAGCGTCATCCTTGGATTTGTGCATCTCACGCAAGAGTATCAGGCTTTGAAGTATTTTTAGTTTCAGATGGGATGTCAGCCTGGCTGTCCTGCAGTTCCTGGCTCAGTTGGTGAGAAATGGGATTTCTGACCTATAGGTCTCTCAGAAGAGTAGCCCAGGGACTAGGGAGGGTGGGAATGTGATTTTTAAGCTACTTTCAGGCTCCCAGAACCACTTTCCTGAGTGGAACTTAAAATAGCCCTGAATATGATGGCTTCAATCCCCAACATGCTTCACCCTTCCTCTGTTCCATTCAAAACGCCCGTGAGGGGATGGTCACGGTCATCTCACCAGCTCCATACTGCTGTAGGATATCCTTTATGGCCAAGTGAATCCTGAGAACAAACCAAACCCTCATTCTAACAAATCCATTGAAATTTTGCTAGAAACCTGATCCAACGAATTGTCTTCCTCAGTCAACCAAGCCTAATCTGATACAATATTTTCAAGGTTCATATCTTAGTTATATTCCAAATTGTTTCTCAAAGTCCTTTCTTACTCACTGTTGCTACAGATAGTTACCTCTGAAATGTGGATGAAATAACTCTTCTGGAATAGATGTGTAACTTTAAACACGATACGCCCCTTTGACTCACATTTTTATGTAAAACAACTCACGGGGTATTCTTTGGGGATTTTAATTATTCCCAGGCAGTTTCCAGTGTGCTGAAAGTCTGCTTTAAGAGGTGTACCTGTGGGAGGAGTGTATGGAAATCCATGTTCCAGACAGAGCATATGGATTTGGGAGTTTGTGAGAACAAAACTAAAGCTTCTGATGTACAAAAATCCAGATATGTTCAAAGTTGAGTCAGAACTGAGAGCCAAGTGACGCTGTTGGGGATGCTCAGAGACTCTAAGCAATGCTCAGATTGATTTTTTTTTTTTCTTTTATAGCTGTGAATTTCCAAAATTTATTTAAGTTGATAGGAGATGTGTGGCATTTACAGTTTGAGGCATTGTTGATCTGTGAAAAAGTGATGTTCAGTAGCTCGTTACTCACCCAGAGGTAGCTAAAGTGTCTTTCTGGGTACAAATATCAGTCATCTGTATGTTTATGGGCAGTCTTTTCTGCTATGATGAAAGTTTACGACTGCAGACCTGATTGTACAGCTTCCAAGTAGATATAGTGTGTATATATATATATATATATCGTGGGTTTTTTTCCAGTACAGGAAGCCTCCCATTCATATACTTTCTGGAGAGAAAAAGAAAAATGTCTTTCAGTCTATGGCTGTGGGTTCTTGCCTGTTGGCTGAGTTGCTGTAGCTCTGGGCACACGTGCTCTGGGCTGCTCCTTTATCTGATCCCAATCTGATGCCATACGTTTAAGATGGCACGTAGCAAGTGAAGGAGGAAGCGTGTTCTGCAGTTTCTCAGTTGGTCCCAAGGATGGAAGTGTGGGGTTGCTCCTTTGAAAAAACAAAAAAACCCAAGTGGAGTTAGGGCTGGAATTGTTATCCCAGCCTCCAGTTTGCCAAGAGGTCAGTGCCAACAAGAAGACACGTGCCGTGTGGTTGTTGATGTACGTTAGTGATTACTTTGCATCTGTAGCTAAGTGGGAGTGATGTCTTCTGTGTCCCCAGGACTGTGGGGTGGAAACAGGTCGCCAGCTTCTTTGGACTTGCAAAACTGTGGGTAGTCAGGGTCTCACAACAAAAAAGCAGGACAAGGTGATGCTGGGGTCCCCCAAGTGCCCTTGCAGCCAGTGCCAGAGAGGATTTTCCTGTTTTAACTGATTTGGTGGCTTCCTGCTTCAGCTGAGGTCATCCCCATCATCTCTGTGAGGGCTTCCCGGACTCGTCCTGCATGTCTGCAGGGTGCCTGTGGGGTGGGAGTCCTGGGATGCCTGGCATGAGGGCATGGTCCAGACCTGGCTGGAGGCTGCAGTCACCACGAGCGCAGCCAGGGAGTGGTGAGTAGCTGGTTTGTGCAGGCTGAGACGGTTGAGAGAAGCATCAGTAGTGTTGGGATTGCTGAGTAAACGGAAACTCAGGCGCTGTAACACTCGCCTGTCACTGTACCAGCAGTTCCTGGTCGTACATAGTCATTTCTCATATTGGATTGATAAAATGTGTTTCCCCAAAAGCATTGCCTGTGAAAAATAATAGACAATTGCAAACGCTACACGATAGGAATGCTGCTATTCCCATAAGTGCCTTGTATCTGCTTCTCTAAGAGATGCAGCTGGTTGTCAGTTAGATACAACTTCATAGCAACATCTAAACTCCTAAATTGCTTACATGGTCTTTGCTACGATACAGGCGTAAAGATGAGGAATGAGTTAATCACAGAGTCGCTAATTTATGTTTAATCAGTAACATCCTTAATAAGTACGTGTTATCAAAGAGAAAAAAACAACATAAATTGCTGTGCTACACCCCATTACTACGTGCAGCAATCAGCATTCACATTGTTAGTAAAATAGATTGAAATTTTATTATCTTGTCCTGAAATAAGCTTGTATTCACCTCTGGCTGGAGTTATTTCTCTTGTCTCCGATTGATATGATAATGGAGGCTCTTTTCAAGGCCTCTGCATCGGGCTGTTATTTACCAGGAAGGTGAGTTTAATTGACACTTCCTTGATACTTGGACTTGCCTCATCCACGTGGTTTACATGTGAATTTTCAATTCAATTCCAGCCTTGGATGGGAACAACCACAAATCCAAATACCTTGCTGAAGCTGCACAAAATGAATTATGTGGATAACAATATTTCATGAGGCTCAGAACTCGGCTGTGTTTTGTCTGAAGCAGTGAAACTGTGTAAACGAATTGCTAAGTCACTGTAATATTAATGACTTGTGTCTCATCCTTTACAAGCAGGATGGGGCGGGGGGGGATGGACAGAGGAGAGAATTGGCTCTCACCTTGGTGGAATTTTGCTTTTATTTAAACCTACATACTAATATTTTTTAATATTTATAAGATATTAAGTCATTTAAAGTATTTTCTGACAAAGCTTTTTGTAAAATAGAATTCACTCAGCAGCCTGATGTCTGTCCTGTGCAGCGAGCAGCATGCTGCAATGAAGAGGAGTAACATGGGAAATATGGTTTCCTTTTTTGTTTCAAAGTCTTGTATCATCAATAATAATTTTATCCTGCTTTTTTTTCTCATCAGTCCTAAATTCAATAAGGCTATTTATGGGAGCCAGTCTGACCAGCACGTGATGCTGTATCAGACCAATTTCAGTTGTCTGAGCATCCCTTTTCCAAATGATTTCCTGGATTAACTGAAATTGTTTGGTTTGAGGTTTACAGAATGCAGCTTCACGTATTCCCTAGAGATTCTTATCAATATTTTCTTGATACTTCATAGCAATCTTTCTTCTCTAGATTCCCAGCCAGTGTTTTTAAGGGCTGTGTACAGTGGGGGCTGTGATGTAACAGTGACAGAGAGTTTTGAATGTATGATGCAAACTCTGGGCCTCCAGAAGAGATAAATGACATTCCTCATTAAAATGTTCAACACCAAGTCTTTTCAGCTCTTGCATTAGAAGCTTCCACTGGCAGGGCAGTGGGTTGCAGTGGTGTGAATGAAGATGTATCCAACCCAGTGTTGTTTCTGTCAGCTCACTTATCACGCAACCCTAGGGCACAGATGAGAGTATTCACATATGACGTGGGGGATGGCATTGAATCTGGAATTTGTGGTGGGAATCCTGCTGCCACCTGCTGTCAGACAAGGAGTCCGTTGTTTCTCCATGTGGCATAAGCAAAATTGTGATTCCGACCTATTTTTGAAAAGTTAAAACTTTCAATTTCCAAATTTTTACTTATGCCAAGCGTCAGATTTCAAACTCTTCACGTCTGGTCCCTTAAGAAGACATTAGTTTCATAATTTCTATTTCTAATTTGTTTTCTTATCATAACAGGTCTGTTGAACATCTGTTTGGCATTTCATTTTTAATATTTCCATAAAATGCAAGTGTGGGTAAATTGCAGGGTGTTATGTTGATGGCTTGTGTTTATTGAAGATGGGATTCAGGGAAGTGGAAGGCTCATCAGCAAGTGAATTTGAGTATATGATTTTGTATCCCAAAGCATTTAAACACGGACTTTAAAACAGACAGATGTTGATAGAGACAGAGCACTTGAAACATGACTCAGAAATGTTTCCATCTGCAGTTATGTGCTGGGCTGGAGCATCGGCAGAGCGAGCGCAGGAGCCTCTGTGGTAGGAGTATGAGCTGTTGCAATGAACAGTGTAGCATCAGGTTTTCAGAAGCCTGCAGTTGATACAGGAGCTAAAGGGTAATAACTCTGGTACCTTTTATTTCTGGTACCAAGTTAAAGGTTGAATAGGAATGTGTGCAGGTACAGCTGAGACACCTGAGTTGGCCAATACAGAGGGTGCTAATATAACTTCCAAGTTCCGCTTTCAAACGTGATCCCAATGGCTTTGCCTGTTCATAAAGGTCTTTATGAGAATTATATCATTATAGACTCACTTTCAAAACTCTCCTACACCTTGACTTGTTAATGCTGCTATAAAAGTTTGTCTGGGAGATGCAGGTTCCTTAATGGGCATGAACTGTAACAGGGAGAGCGCGCTCTGATGTTGTAAGAAGTTCTGCTACAGCTTCACTTTCATGTGGCTACAAACCATATCTTCCTAATCCAAACTACCAGACAGGAATGGTTTTGAGTCTAGGCCAAGTCTAGTTATATCAAAATTAGGACTCCTGGATCACGCTTCACTTGGTTTTGAAAATAGGTGATGTTCCTTGGACACGTCATTTTGAAATCATCACCTGAGGTCTGTGAATCTGCAGAAGAGCATAGGCCTGGGTTTCCTGGTGGTCCAGCACTAGTGGGACGCAAGGTCAAGTGGAGCTGGTCAGAACTTCTTTCCCTGCCTGCCCTTCTTTTGGAAAGCGAATGCTGCCCAAAGGGGACCAAAATGTTCCAATAAACTTTAGGTAGTTTTTGACACTGCTCTTTTTTTACTGTGAAAAGCTCCTCAGCATCCCTGGTGAAACCCATGTCCAGTTATCTGGCAGAAGAGGGGTGCTCAAAGCTTGGCAGCTCTAGAGCATTTCTAGAGAGGTGCACTGGTGGAAGTCCGTCAGGCTTGAGTCACATTTGGCCCACTGAAAGTGTCCTTCTTGATGTCTGTTTATAGTATTTCCATAAATCCTGTGAGACCTCTTGCCAGAACTGAGAGGCATTTCATCCCTCAGGCTGAAGGGTTTCCATCCCTGGCTGGGGCTGGTGCTCCTGACAGACACTGCCAGCAGAGAGCTCTGCTGGTGGGTCACCGTCCATCAGCAGGGCCCATGGGACACCTCTTGATGTGCTTCTCAGCAGCAGCCAGCAGCTGCCTGCCGAGTGGTTTGGGTTTTTTTTTCCCTTTGTTTGTTTGGTTATGATGCATTGGCAGCGTTTGGTCGAATTTCTTCCATCTAATATTGTTGTTAATCACTGTTTTCGGGATGACATCGCAGCTGTCCTGCCGTGCTGTTGTGGGTGCTGTGCTCCTGCTGGCGGCACTGACGGCACTGCTGCCAGCACTGTCTCTGCTAAGTGATGACACCAAGGGGCTCTTTCTTACTGCTTGGGTACCACTGCTCTAGAAGATAGAGCTAATTACAATTCGTTAATGCATTTAGTCCTACATTTTCACGTGATGAGGTATCTAAAGGTAGAAGTGGTGTATCAAACAAACGAAGGCTTGGCTGAGCCTGGTGGCTTGCTGTAGGCTTGCAATCTGTGTGGATCCCCACTGGGTGTGCAGGAGAAGTCTGAGCATCGCCAGCATTTCAGTTAGGTACAGCATTACTGCTAATGAACAGTTATCACTGTTAAATAGTCACCTGCTCGGGAACTGGGGCACCAAGTTTGTTCAGGATGCTGCAGGCTCACATCTCAGTGAGAGCAGTGTATGGTTCCTAGCGTCATCCTCGGCAGCAACACCAGATCCCCACACCAAACATCTGGCCTGGCACTCCACTGATGCTAAATAAGTTGGGTCCATCAGTCCCTGGTACATACTGTGTTTGGGCTGTAACGCATGTTTTGGTATGTTATTTGGCGACCTTATCACTGCCTAGAGTTACCTGAAAGGAGGGTGCAGAGAGGTGGGCAATGGTCTCTTCAGCCAGGGGACAGGAAATGGGACAAGGGGAAATGGCCTCAAGCTGCACCAGGGCAGGGTCAGATTAGATGTTAGGAGAAAAGTTCCCTGAAGGAGTTGTGGGGATGTGCAACAGGCTGCCCAGGGAGCAGATTGAGTCACTGCCCCTGGATGTGTTTAACAGACGGGTAGGTGAGGAGCGTAGAGATATGCTGTAGCATAGGATGGGAACAGTTGGACTTGATTTTAAAGGTCTTTTCCAACCTTGTGATTCTGTGGTATTCATGTGTTTCTGGTCAGATGGTGCCTAACGCCTGCCACTTGGCTTACTTTCATCTTTGAACGCTAATGCCCAGTATCAAGGAGCGCTTACTCTAGCTTCTTAGCCAAGAAATGGTACATAAATCCAGGGCATTAAAAGGGTGTGTGGTAACGAGAGAGATTCAGCATTGGCTGATCTGGGTCTGCACATGTGTCCCGCTCTGCCTGTAGCATCAGCAGGACATCAGCGTATCCCTGTTCTGGGGATTTTCAGCTGACATGAGCTGCAGGGTGCTGCAGGTCTGTACTGAATTTGTCTCATAGACAGTACAGGCCTGATCTGGAGCTCCTTGAAGCCACTGAAAAGACTGGCTTTGGCTCAAGCAGATTTGGATGAGACCCTGAAATCTGGAAGAGCTCAGTTCTTTGGAATAGTTACCCTAACAAGTGGAGCTGAAAAGAACGAATACTGCCAGCGTTATAGATGGAAAGTACTATTTAAACAGAGAAAGGATCTTCTTTCTCTTTGCCTTTTTCCCTCTGATTTCTGATGGTCACTATAGCAACAGGAACCAAAGAGATGAAGAACCGTGAAACATGCACTTCACTATGACAAGTTCAATTTACAGCCAGCTCAGCAATGTAACGAATCTGTGTCATTCTTAATGAGAATCTATGCAGCAGGTAACGAATGGATCAGCGTAGGATTGCGAGGTGCTATGAGGTAGGGAAACCTGAGGTTGACTGTATATATTAATGAGTCTTCCTCATTAAAGAGACCAGGATGAATCAAAACGTTATGATTAAGCCTGGACTTTTGTCAAAGCAGCACCTGTCTGCAAAGGATAATGTGAATTTTACATTTCATTTTGTTTAATTCACCTGGTTTTGACAAGTTGGAAGTCTTAGGGTACAACAGCAATCGGGATGCGGGGGACTGGGCTGCAGCAGGACTGCAGTGCAGCCTTGGCACGATCCTGGACTTGCACTCAGACAAGGATCCGTGAGAGTGGATCAGCAGCCCGGATCCCAGAGGGATGATGGTCATTTCTAAAAGCAGTTCATTTGTACAAACATCCAAACTGTAAAAGCATAGCTCAGAGGCATAGCTGGCTTCAGAGACTTCAGTTACAGTGTGTGCCCACGAGTGCTGGGGCAGCTGCAGGTCCCAGGGCTGGGAACACCATCTGAACTGTTGCTGATGGTTTGACCAGATGATCTCTGAGGTCTTTTCTAACCTTAAAGTTCCTATGATTCTATGAACTGCAGGATTAAGAGCTTGATCACGCTGAAAAACCTGGCTTAAACTTGACTTGTGTTTGCCAGGCTTTGATTTATTTTGCAGATTTAAATGGGAAGGTCTTTAGTGCAGCAGCTGTGTCTCACTTCAGTAGGTAAACTCTTGTTTTGGGACTTGGGCACAGGCCTGTGCCCAAGCAGTTTGTGAGCATCTAGGTGCCTTCCCACATTAGAACTGTGTTGTGTGACTGGCAGAAGGGCTGTCATGGGATTAGGGCTGCTGATGTGCAGCAACTATGGGAAGACATAAACTGGCATCAGAGAGTAGCTCTAGGAACATGCTGCATCCTCATCCCTTCACTGGTGACAGAAGGATGCGCAGGGAGTCCTGAGCATCTCCACCCAGGGCTCAGCCTGGAGCTCTCCTTCCACAGGGCCTGCAGGGACAGCTCTCCCACCTGTCACTCATAGGAGTATTTCTGCTCCCAGTAGTAGGAAGGATGGTCTGAGCAGGTCCATAAAAATTCTTAATGTGGGAAAAAAGAAGAAGAAAAAAATTGTTCCTTTTGAGTGAGAACTGCTCAGATTTAGGCTTTCTGTGTTGTCACGGTTTGATTCCATGTAATTTTCATTTAATGCTTTGTTTCTGATGGTGTCTATAAACTCTATATTCTGTTTTAGCATCCAGAATAGATAACAGCAAAGTAATTTCGGTTCTGTGGAAAGAGACTGCAGGCCAGTGAAAGGAAAAATAGCTCTTGCAGGGTACCTGCTAAAGGATCACAGCTCATGAGCTTTTAAAAATGCTGTGAAATAACATGCTTGCCTGGTTACCAAAGCTATTTGTGTTGAAATTGCTATTAAAATGTTGAGTTAAAATGTACATAAGCCTTTTTTTTCCTTTAATACTAAGCAAGCTGAAGTGATACAATTGGGATGATTTTTGTTTCCATTTTGCTAAACTGCTGAGGATATGGTGTTCACAGTGACAGGATATTTATTATTGTATTATTATGCACTGGGCGAAAAGGAGCTGGGAAGATATTGCTTTGTGCTGTGCCTGGAACACAGGCTGAAACACAAGATTGTATGGGATTTTTTGGGTCTATCCATCTTAGAGCATAGAGCTATCGTGGTAGGGAATGTTTCTGTTCAAAGAAAATCAGGCGTGTGGGTTGTGGTTGGAGAGAACCCCAGCCTGAGCATCGGATGCATACAGGTGCCTGTGCTGCATCCTCTCTGTGCCAAGACCGCTCACCCTGGAGGCTCTTATTACAGGAGGGGGTGTTTTAATTAATTACCTGCATTCCTGCACTCGGCCAAGCTGTCAGTCACAATGTATAGCCATTTCACCCAACTGCTGTGTGCTCATAAATGCATTTCCTGTGGCTTTGCGTTGCAGTGTGGGGGGGTGAGATCGTGTCCATTGCCCTCAGCCACCCAGGATCAGTTTCCACCAACAGTCGGTACCTGGAAAAGGTGCTGTGGATGTTCCTGTTCACGTGACATCGTTTTTTTGGGAGAGCTGTACATGGCTGTGGGTGCTGAGCTGGTCATCCCCCCTTTGGTCTCGGGGCTGTGGAAGAGTGTCTGTGTGTGCTGGTCTTTGCAGAGCGACTCAGAAGCGTTATGAAAGGTGGGCTTGAGCATGAAAAAGCCATCAGAATTGTTGGATGGAGGAAGAAAAGTGCAGCCTCAGATAGAAGATGAGCTGGTTAGTCCTGTGATGTATAAGGCTTAATTTCATACTGGTTACTGTATAAAAACCACCTCACCCAACACTCTTTTCTTCTTTTTATTTTCTTCTGTCTTTTTTTTCTCCCTCTCCTGCAAACACCTTGATTTTCACTCTGCTGATTAGGCCCTTCTGTGCATTTTTGACTATGCTCTCTCACATCTCTCCTGTCTGTCCAACCCCCTTTTTCTCTCTCTGTCTCCATGAACCCCCCATTGCAAATGCGAGCACTACAGATCAAGAGGACAATCAGCTGGAGAACAATATGACAGCAGGTGGGTATTACTCTCTCCCTTCAGCAGTGACTCAAATATGTGTCAGTCGCCAAACAAAAACCTCTTTCAGCTTAGAGGTGAAAGTAGATTGGTAAGTGGGGAAATCTGGAACAATAGATGGATTTAATAATTTTTTCCCCTCCACAAATCTGCATTTTTTTTTCTCTAATGCTGCTTTTATGCATCTGACTTCTAGCAGCTGTAACTTCTGTTCCTGGTGAATGTACCTGGATTTTGTTGATCTAGATCAAGTGCTGCTGTTGCAGTAATTACTGTAATGGAGCAATTGGATGCTGTACTGGGTTTTGCATGCAGTTAATATTACAGCTTCCAAGTAGGGCTGTACTTGTGCAGAGTCTGTATGGGGCAAGGAGTATAATCAGAAGGTAGAAGGGGATTCTGTCAGAGCAGGATTAGACCAAAAATGGTTTAAAAGCTTTGCCAGGAGAGCAAGTTGGCCTTCAAGCCATCGGTCTGTTGGACAAGAGGACCTGTGCAAACTAGGTCAGTGGAATCCCATGTGTGTCTCTCTCTTGCTGTTTCAGCACTGTCATAAACTTAACGTAACAAACACAAGACTCTCTCCTCTGGAGCTGTTGCTGCTCAGAAGATACACAGCGGTGTTGCTGTGCGTTTTGGGTTTGGTGTTGGATGAGGGAGGAGGCAATAGCATCCCAATGTCCCACTGCAACATCCAGTGCTGCTGTGTCTGTGCACGCTGGTCTCCTTTAGCTGGGCTTTGTAACAGGGCCTCTTCCTGCTTGTCTGTGGAAGTGGTACTGCTTTGCCAGGGTTCTGGTCTTGGCTTTCTGCTCATGTCTGCATGACCTGCCCTTTCCCTTCTGTTTGGGTGACAGTGACCCCTTCTCAGGAACGCCCACTGTGTCAACCTCCCCATCCCACTCAATGGAGCTGCCAAGGTGTTTCTCGCTCCGCTTCACCTTATCACCTCGTCTTTACTTACATTTTCCACTCCAGCACACTCAGACTCTTTATTCTCCCTTTCTTTTCTCTTCAAAACTCTTCTCTTTCCTATTTTACCCTTAGAATTTATCACATCTCCCGTCTCCCTTTTCTTCATCAGTGCTGCCGCTTTTCTTTCAAAGAAGACTTTGTACTTTGCTCAAAAATACTTTGCACTAGTAGTTTGATTTCCTTTTTCCTCTCTAGTCCATGCCCTGGTCAATATTTGTTGATTTTACCTTATCTAATGATCATTTGATGTACTTAAATAACCAGTGAAGCGTGGATTTGGAACCCATGCCTCCCCATTCCAGGGTGAGTGCTCTGAAGAGGGCCCAGACGATGAAGATAATAATAATAATAATAAAAACAAAAAAATCCCAGTGAATGGCACAGCAAATCTTCAGTTATCCGGTACAAAGCACAATATCTTCAGCACAGCCAGCTGGCTGGCAGCTAGGGCTGTCTTTAGGGAAACGTAAGGTATTTTGAGCCCAGCAGCAGAGAAGAGAGAACGGAGCCCAAATTGCCGGGCTATTAGATGAAGGCAGCTCCGCTGTCCTTTCTCGCCTCTGCAGTAACACACCACTGATCCCTCTCCCTCTAGTCATGTTTTAAAGAAAGGTCTTTGCTCCGCGATACGAGCAGTAGGCTCAGCCCTGTGTATCCTGGATGAAGCAGTTTGCTCTGTGCACTCCACATCCAACATCTAAACCCTTTTTCCCGCTCGGCATTTCCTCCGGGCTTAGCAGGCAGCTGCTACAGGTCACGTTTTTGGTTCCCAGCTCTCCCTGTACACGTCTGTGTATTCCCTTGGGTGAGCAGCTCGGAGCTGCAAGCTCCTGGGGAGTTCCTGTGTAGCTCAAACATGTCTTGTGCGATGCCTGGGGTGGCTGAGTCCATCCTGGATCCCATCCATGTGAGGGATGCTGGGCTAAGTTTGTGGTCTGGATTTGGGGGGAGGCTTAACCCTGCCTCAGAGCGTCATGGCTGTGGTTGATGATGTTCCTTACATTATAGCCAAGGTAATTGGCTGGGTGGCTCTTAACTTCTGGATCTTGGCCCAAAGCAACCAGCGCAGAAGCTTTCGGCTGCAGGGTTTGGGTGTTAGGGCAGGCAGGCGTGAGGAAAATCCACCTTCCACTATCCCCTGTCCTCTGCTCCTATCTTTGCTTGGTGTTTTCCCTTTGCTCCATTGTGATGCTCAGCCTAAAATAGCAGAAAAGCAATATAAACTGTCTTATTTGTCTTAGTCCAACAGTTCCAGCTTGTTCTGCCCTTAGATTCTCTGAGGACATGACAGCAAGTTTCTTCACAAGACTCTGGGGTTTTTTTTGGGTGAGCAGTATAAAGTTTTCTAATGTACATAAAACTTTTGGTTCCTCTCTGCACTCCCCAAACAGGTGATCCTGCAGCCCTCCAATCTTTCGCTTCTTCATGGGATATCATCTTATGCCTTTTCTATTTGAAGGATTTCTTAAAGCAAGCACTCCTTCTCTGCTGTACTTTCATCTCACCAAAAGCTTGCAGTGTGCCTCAGGCTCAGGACTTAGCATCCCTTGTTTTCCTGCAACACCTTTTTTTCTTCTGGATGAAAGCAGCTTTGTCTTTAAAAATGGAATAGGTAGTGAATTTGGTTTATTTTTGTTAGGAGAATTAAAAAATAATAATCCTAGCAGTAATCGAGCTGGTTCAGTGCAGCTGAGTTATGCTGAACGTCAACATTTTGGATTTTTGTCCCGTTTCAGGAAGGAAGAGTCCAAAAAGTCAAATTCTTATGGAATGAGAAAAGCTTTTGGAGTTTTGTTTATGATAAACACTTTGTTAATTACTTGTATGTTTTAGTTTCTTTGATTGTTTGTTTATGTAGGCAAGATGTGAACAAAACCCCACTGTTTTTTTGTTCTTGAGTTGGATTCTTCTGGTTGCATTTAGTTTTAGCAAGATACCTTATATCTTTTATAAATATATATATATGTATTTATATCTTGGTTTCTTTGGTGGTTCGTAACAGCTTTGTAGTATTTACCAACGCAAATTACTTTCTTACTAAAAACAGAACAAAGAGTTTGGGGTATCACACCTCAAGGTTTGCTTGCATTCTTTCTTCAATTGTCCCTGGCTTATACTGCACTAAAATACCAAATTCCAAATTAATAGGAGATGAAACTGGAGCAGTGTTACTGTCCCCATCTCTTCTACCAGGTCTGGAAATCCCAGGAAGCCTCCTAGAAATTAAAATAGAAAAATAATCCCAAGTAGTACCACTCATAAAAAATGAAATAAAAGCCTTCTTGACTTTTAACTTTATTTTTAACCTTCTGGAGCTGGAAGACTCCAGGGTGAACTAATTGTGATGCACCAATATTTAATGGGGTCCTACAGGAAACTGTAGAGGGGCTGGTCACCAGGGAGTGCAGGGACAGGACAAGGGGCAGTGGCTTCAAGCTGAACGAGAGCAGGGTTAGGTTAGAAGTTAGGAAGAAATTCTTTACTCTGAGGGTGGTGATGCTCTGGCACAGGGTGCCCAGAGAGGTGGTGGAAACCCCTGAATCCCTGAGGGTGTTCAAGGCCAGGTTGGATGGGGCTTAGGGCACCCTGGGCTAGTGAGGGTGTCCTATGGCTGGGGGTTGAAACCAGATGATCTTTGAGGTCCCTTCCAACCCAAAGCAGTCTGTGATTCTATTCTCTGCCCAAACTTGTCAAAAGCAGATAAATCTCTAACATTTTTTTGATGCCAAGTTTGATGAAGGAAGGTGCAGTCACAGCCCACATCCTCACCAACTCCTAAAAGTGTCACTGCACACTTCTGACCTCTTCTCCCACATTGCTGGGCTTTTTTCTTTTGTTCTTGTGGCTTTTTGTTTAGAGACCATGAAGCAGCATCTTTGCCCCATAAAGAACACGTAGAGAGGAGAGGCTGAGAATGAGCCAGGGAGCTATGAAGTGGAGTGGGAAAATGGTGAGGTTTGTTAATCACAAATAAAAGTACTTAGGAGTGCAGGAAGATAACTGTGTAAAATCAATCATTCCATCAACCAGACTACCATGTGCTTTAATGGCATTCATTCAGAGGCACTTAATAAACCCGTAAAATTAACAACTCAAATAATAAGGAAGTCAGCCTGAACGAGTGAGTTTTCAGAGGAACGTGGATGGCTGAAATGAGCTCAGCGCATCGTGTCGCAGCCACGAACAGCCCAGCCTAAGACATGTGATGCCTCTAGCCCTTGAGTTGCCGGGAACTGGTAGTTATACTGGTCTGGGCAGAGTTGGCAGACCACAGATGTAAATGTTTCCCAGCTCTTTAAGTGGTGTGACTTGTCGGGAAGGGCCCAATGGAAGGGCTGGAGATCCCTGGCACACTGAGAGTAAAGCTGAGAGGTGCAGAGCTGTGTCGCTGCAGCTGACAGGGCAGGTGTGGTCCCGGTCCTGTGTGGGAGCAGGACATGGGAAAAGGATGGAGAAGGACTCAGTGCAGGGTGGGAAAAGCAATAGGCACATAGGATCAGCCACATCAGCAGCTTCTCTGTGCTGCGTATCACGATGACAGTTAAAAACTGGCTCAGAAAGGGGCTCAGACTCAGAGGAGAGACAGTGATAACCTCCAGTGACTTCCCATCGGGGCAGGCAGCCCTGAAATGGGAAGTCTGAGCCATGCAGTACCTCACACCCCCTTAACGCCCATGTTCTGACTCATGTGATTCCATGAGGAGCGTGGTATTATTTTTAAGCATGTTTCTAACTCACAATAATACTCCTAAACCTGAACAAGGTGGTCTAAAGCCAGAAGGCAAATTTAAAGAAATTGAAACGCATTTAGCTAAAATCCTCATAATTTGGGGACTTCATTTGTTTATTTTTTTAAATATTTCTCTCAAGTATTTAATTTCACCCCTCAGTCTTTCCGCTGCCATCCCGTTCTACCCATGCAACATCCATTTGACTGTAATTATAGTTGTGTTGTTCAGCTTTCACACACCCCCTCAGACATTCTCTTGGCAAAGGGGAATTTTAAATATAAAGTAAGAGTTAATCAGCAGCCAGATTGAAGTATTGCAGAAAGATATCGAAACTGCTTGGTATTTGTAAGAGCTCTGGTGGTTGCTTTATGTGCCTTTTAAACCATGCTGTGCTTGATGACCTTGTAATGATGAAGTCTGAAGGGAAACAGAGACTGAATCATCACTTCTGAGACTGATGGTTTCAGTGGAGGCTGATGCTCTGAGCACGGTCACGGGAAAATAGCTATTGTTCAAAGGTCGGTATGTGGATTTGGCACGGGGCCCAGATACCTAAAAACATCTGCAAAGCTGCTGTGATCACTGCTGGTTGGTGGGATGCAGGGAGAGGTGGAGATCTGGGGACAGATGTGCTCCTTGGCAGGCGCTTTGCCCCTGCATGTCTGTGGTTCCCAGAGCCCTGCAATTCCCCGCCACGGCTCTGAGGCTCGCAACGATGCCCCGGGAGTGACATGTCATAAGCTGAGCAGAAATTGAAATCAGAGGGGATGGTGGTTGTGTCACAGCAGGAAGCCAGGGACCTGAGTCCCAAATCCTCATCGAGGTTGGGGCACCCAAGCCCAGCTGCTGTAGAGGTAGATTCCAGCTCTTCTGCGCTAGCGAAGCATGACCCCTGGATGCTCTGCCTGCAGTTTTCTCCTGAGCATGTGGCGTTTGGCGTTACAAATGTTGGAGGGTAAGGAGACACCAAGGTACAGCTTGGTGTCACAAAGCAGCCCTCGATTGTGGCAGCTTTATGCTGCCACGTGCTGCGCTCCCCAGCACCAAGAGAAACAGCTGCTTTACACTGGACCACAGGCGGCTGCCTCGACCTTTCCTGGCATCTTGTGCGTTCCTGGCATTTTTCAGCTCTCTCCCTTGAGCTGCCAGAACTGCCTGATGACATGCCACCACCTCCAAGCTCTCTGCCCCACAGATGAGTTGCCAGCCTCCCAGGTGCCTGGCTTGAAGGCTGCACTGTTCTTCCCGGTGCCAACTCCTCCATCCCATACTCCTGAAGTCCAAAACCCCTGCCACTTCCTAAAGCCCCATGCAGGGGAAGCTTTGCACGTGCTGAACCCTCTGTCTCTAAGCCTGGACTCCACATGAGCAGCAGGATGGGTGTTTAGGCAGGGGAACCAATTGCTGGTGTGGCAGGGCAGACCTGGCAGCATCCCAGGGAGAAAGCGAGGACAGGGAATTGGGAACAGAGTCCCCATGGCTCCAGCAATGTACCCAGCTGCTCTGATGGGCAGCTGCCTGCCAGTGCCTCCAGGAAAGCATCCAAGCCCCAGGCAGCCACCGGGAAGGGTGAAGATGCATCACCCTGAGGACTTGTCTGAGGAGCTGCTGGCTACTTTGTTCTTGAAATTAAACAGTCTGGGCTTTGTTTTTCAAAAGATAGCTGAAATATTTTGGATAGTTGCTTATATAATTAGCTTTTAGCTGCTCTGGATACTGTGGCTTAATTATTCTGGATTCCAGTGTTGAATAATTAGAGCTGTCTTGTTTACTAGCAAATTTTCTGTTTGTTGCTCCAGGGTAATTTGTTTTATATTAAATTAAGTACCCGGGGCAAGTAGCATCCAAGTGTCCCACATGCCAGAAAAGAATTGGTTTTGTTTGTTTTGCCTGTGGGCACTTTTGAGATATTTCCAGGACGGACACTGACTGTTTGTTGGTTTAAAACGCCTCTCTTTCCCAGAACAAAAGCTTTCTTCTATACTTGGAGCTACTTCCAAGCGGAAGCTTGACTTAAAAACTTTGGCTTTGCCCCTGTGCACTACTGGGATAACATGTGAGGAGATTCGCTTCTCCCTTGGGTCCTGTGTGGTCGGTGGTTCCATCAGTTCATTGGTTGACTGTTGCTTTGTGATCACTGTTGCAGCCACGGCAGCTCAGAAACACTTTGATGAGTTTTGTAGGGAAAATGGGGAAGGTAAAGGGAGGTCCAGGAGCCTTGAGAAGAGGAGGCTGAGGGGGGAGGCCTTATCACTGCCTACAGTTACCTGACAGGAGGGGGTAGAGAGGTGGGCGATGGTCTCTTCAGCCAGGTGACAGGAGATGGGACAAGGGGAAATGGCCTCAAGCTGTGCCAGGGCAGGGTCAGAGCAGATGTGAGAGAAAAGTTCTTCCCTGAAAGAGATGCAGGGTCTGGAACAGGCTGCCCAGGGAGGGGGCTGAGTCACCTTCCCTGGATGCGTTTAAATAAAGGGTAGATGAGGTACTTAGGGATATGGTTTAGTATAGGATGGGAATGGTTGGACTTGATGATCTTAAAGGTCTTTTCCAACCTTGTGATTCTGTGAAATCATTTTTTACAGAGGTTTTGGCTAGAGGCTCCTGCTCCTGCCCTGCGGCCCTTGGGGCCTGGTCTACACCTGCACTGTTGGGATGGTCTTGTATCAGTAATTGGCTGTAGGGAATGGACGAACTGGGGGCATGGGGATTTAGATATGTGGTAGAGCAATTCTGGCCCTGTGCCGTGGTAGGGCAAGTGGTTTTGTGGAGCTCTGCTTGTGCCTCCTCTTGAGGCTAGGGGTGAAAAACCTCCTGGCTGGGCGGGAGCTACCAGGCATTGTGCTCCTTCAGCCCCTTCCCATCCTCATGCAGAATTAGAGCAGTCATTAAAATGTGAAATTTTTTTTGGAGAACCAATCTTTTGTCACCCAGCCAGCTCTAACTATAGCTCTCTGTTGACAAAACCAGCACAAATACGTTTTATCAAGAACGTCTTTTATTTCTGATAAAGAGAAAAACAAAGAAAGAAAAGGAGTTGTCTTCAGAAGGGTTCATGTCCTTCATTTGTAAAGGTCTCTGCAGAAAACAGCATGAGAATAACGTGGTCACCTTTCTCTGCTTAGGTCAGAAGCTGGGGTTTTATGCCAGGTGGGAGAAATGAATCAAAGACATAATATTGACATAGTGGAATAGGAACAAAACCATGGCAATACCATGTAAGCCCTCCTTTCCCTCCCAGTGGCCAGCACCAGCTGCTTCTGAGAAAAACACAGGGGAATCTATAGCAGAGGGTTGGGTTTTTTTCTCCTCCCACATAGAAATCTGTCACCTATTTTTAATTTCTTTTAATCCTGTGCAATATCTATTTAGATGCCTGGGAAGGGGAGGAACGCGTGTCCTACGCTGGTAAGGCTTGGCAGGGAGTTCAGAGCTTTATAAGCACTGTGCTTGCTCAGTTATTTTTAGCACATTATTACCAGGCTGCTTTGGTTTATTTAATGCATGATATTGACTCCTTCCCCATCCAGCTGTGGAGCTGCTCTGAATGCTGACTGGGCTTGCTGGGGTTTGCTGGGGAGGAGCCACCTGCTCCAGGCTAAATGGCACGAGCATCACCGGTCCCTCCTCTGCCTTCCCCAAAGCCTGGTATTAGGCACAAGCAATGACTCTTCCTTGGTCTCTTGAAAGATTTTTCCCATTCTGGGGTATAACTCTCTAATTCCTGCATCCCACTGATGTAGCTGTTGGAGCTCCCAAGCCAAGTCCTGGAGAGTTACTGTGGTGTAATAACTGATTGCTGTGTCCTCTGCCTGTGACAAATCCAGGCTCATACCCCGGTGAAATACGTTTATGCTAACACATTTTTCTTAATTTGCATTGGGTTAAGAGTGTTGGTACAGGCAGCTTAGTGAAATCTTAATCATGTGTCTGAGCTCTAGCTGTACTGGTTGGGTAATTTACCGTGGCAGGTATTTGTTGCGTTTATGGTTTTCAGACAACTGATACTGTTCAGCTGGAAGATAAACATTTCAAAACCTCACAATGATTTAGGAGCCGTGGGCAAAATGTATGGAAGTTGGGTTTCTAGACTTGTTTAAAGATCTTGCTGCATATTTGTGTTTCTGAAATGTGGCAGTGGGCCCATTTTCATAGATAGTTAAATGCTGACAGGTGCACTCAAAAGAGAAATCCTGCTCAGTGACTATCTGCATCCTTAGGCTTCTAAATACTTTTCTATACCTGGTATTTAAAAGCTCAATTTTCCAGTCCAAATTGTTTGAAACAATTTAATGAGTTCACATTGCTTTTGACAACTTGGGATCTTCATTCCTACAGGTATTTCTGGAAAAAAGTTCAAATGTCATAATCATTATGGGAAGTCCCTAAGATTGAATTTATTTAAATAGGCCTTTTGAACACAGTTCCCCTCTCTGTAGCAGAGAAGTTTTTAAAAGTCCTGCTGCATAGTGTGATACTGATGAATAAAGAACACTTCTGCCACTGGTGTGGAAAAATGAGCAAGATCTCTTTTTCCCTAGAGGAAAATTGCTTGGGCAGACATGCATGAGCTTTGGTGCTCTCTTAGGACTCTCCAGTGCCAAGGGACCCATCATTGGAAAGTTGCTGTGGGATGAGGGTGATGCACGTGGGGTGCTCGTGGTGGAGAGCAATGCCCAGAGGTACCTGCATTGCCAAGGCTGGGCCCGCTCTTGCAAAGAGTTTTCTTTGCTTTTGGTGCCATGAGGAGGATTTCCCCAGAGAGAGGAACACACTGAAGTTGAAGAACGCTGTGTGACTTGGGTTGGAATGGTTTGTGTGTCTTTTCTGATACGTGGCATCGGGAGGGGGCTCTCTGACCGTGCTGTAAACTCCTGCACAGTTCTGTCTGTGAATTGCCATAGATTGTTACTAAGTAGAGAGAAATGTGACTTTTTTTATGGTTTATTTTTTAATCAACCCTGTGTTAAGCCTGTGCATGCATCTGTCATCAGAGACCCTCTAATGTCATTTCTTCTGCCAACCCAAAGATTGACTATACTGGGCTGGCAGTTCTCCAGCATTGCTTTTCCTTCTTGTCAGCCCTTTTCTTCTTTCTTTCTTTTTTTTTTTTTTCTTCTCTCCTTGCTCCTCTTTGGTGACAGTGTTTATCTGTTTAGCTTCTTTCATGCTAGACTCTTCCACACCAAAAACCCTGTGCAGGGACTTTGCTGCGCATGCTAAAGAGAGATAGCAAAGCATGCTTGAAAGTGGCTTTAAATACTCAAACACATGGGAGACATTAGCTAGCAAAGGAAACGTTTTACTGTAAAGTAATCCACACTTCAGTGCATTTATGGAAATAAATTTGACTGCAAGTTAGCCCTGAAAGGTATAAAAGCAGGCTGAGAGAAGGAAAACTGCATAAAATGGCTATTCCAGAGAGGGAAGAGGGCAAGTTAGCAGGACACGAGTACATGTGGCATGGATTTTGTGTTTTATTTCATATATTGGTGCCATTCATTCATATGTCAGGGTCCAGGCTTTTTTTTCCCCCCTTTATAACAGCTGTAGCAAGGTTTGGCCAGGTAGCCAGCCTGTCAGCTCTTCCTCGCTCCTGATGCCCCTTCCAGTAAGCTGAAGTCTGCTTGCACGTCCTGCGGTTCTACCTCTGTCCTGCTGTGCTGTTTTATGGCAAGCCTGGGCCTTGGACAAGATCTGGGTGGAGGACTTGTCTTTGCATAGGTCCTGGATGTGGGAGGCTTTTAGGGTCTGTTGAATCCGCAGGGCTGGAGAGCGTGTATCCGGCTTCCCTGCAGCACGAGTCGTGCTGCTGTGTCATGGCACAGGGTTTGCAGCCTCCATATCGTTGGCTGGAACAATAACTCCACGTCCTTGGCACACAGAGACCCCCTGATCGTGAGGACAGCAGCTAGAAATGATAATGATATGCCAAACGGATGCACCTTTCAGGGTTTGTGGATGAAATGTCCAAATACAGCTTGGACCCAAGTTTTGCTCCCTGCTGCAGACCAGGTAGCGAGCAGGCTAACAGCTTGAGCTGGGAAGATGCTGAGAGCTGTCAGCAAGCTGGTTTGTTCAGACAAAAAAAATCTGGCTTGGACGTTTGCCTCAGACCTTTCTGACTGTGCTTTATTCCACAGGGCAGCCTGTCCAGAGCTCTACGGATCCAGCACTGCCTGGGCTGGTTGAGGCTCAGTGTGAGCAGCTGTGGCTCTGCTGCCTTGACAGGGTTTGTGTTTTCCTCCGATCAGATGTGGCCCCCATCTCCCCCAGCTCCACGCTGTCCGAGGGCTGCAGGCAGGAGCTGTGCTGTTCAGATGAGACCAAGTTGTTTCTAGGAAAGGCTCTGTAATAAGTGCTAGCAGCTTTATTGGATGAAATTAAATGTATATCATCCTAAATGGTGACGGTTTGTAGATCTTTACTTTGGCACATTATGGAATTTATGGGGTGTAAAACAATTTCAGAATCGACTGTGGAGAGATGGGGAAAACGCTGTTGTACGTTTGGAGACGCAAAGCAGCGTGCCAGGGCTGTGCTGGGAGAGGGGCTGTCAGCTCCTTCCCCTGTGAGGGAACCAGCCCAGTTGTGGCACACAGAGATAGCCCCAGTGCTCTGCCAGCTCCTGAGTAGCAGCTTGGTCAGCGCCTGTGAATTACCCAGTGAATGATGCAGCTTTTAATTGGGTGTAGGTGCTTAATAGCCCTATATCGCTATGTAAATGTCATGTAAACAGAAACAAACTCCTATGATGGGAGGTAGCAGCTATGGTTAGATCAGTTTACATCAAAACAACTAATTGTTCGAGTGCTGGGTTAGTGAGTTCACACCCAGCTCTCAGGATGTGCACAGCTGGTGGGTTATGATATTTGCAGCTGTGGCAAAGAGCCGTGTCTGCTCGCAGGTCCTCCTTCCCCATCAAGTTCTCCTTCAGTGTTGGGGGTTAGTGCTTCTCCATTAGACACACACAGACCTATTCTGCATTCAGATGCAAGAAACTACCTGCAAGGAGGATGCAGTGAGATGAGGTGGTGTCTTCTCCCATTAACTAGCAGTAGGATGAGAGGAAATGGTCTCAAGTTGTGTCAGGGGAGGTTTAGATTGGATATTAGGAAAAATTTCTTCACTGAGTGATCAGTCATTGGACCAGGCTGCCCAGAGAGGTGGGGGAGTCACTGTCCCTGGAAGTGTTCAAAACAATGTGTGGATGTGGTACTGCAGGACATGGTTTAGTTGACATGGTGGTATTGGACAGATGGTTGGACTTGATGATCTCAGAGGTCTTTCCTAGCTTTACAGATGCTGTGATTCCATGAAAAGTCAAGTTTGCAGCCCTGGGGAGAGCTGGGTTGTTTCCTCTGTGCTGCAACTCCTTCAGAGGGCAGGGATGACTGGGGCATCCCAGGGCAAGGTGTGCTGGTGGGGCTGTGGCTGGGCCACCCTCGAACCATGTGTCAGGGCCTGGGCCAGCTGGCTGACAGGTCTAGTTTTAGCTCCATTCAGTCATCTCTTGCCTTTGGGGATTCCTTCCTGGCCTTGTCCTTGCCGTTTAGGGGAGAAAAACAGTTACAAACCAATGGAGGTGGCTTGAGTTCGGCCTTTGGGGGATGAGATCTCTGCTGCAGGTGCTCCCACCAGAAGGAATTTCTCTCTCACACTTGTTTTGGTTCAGTTGGTAAACCAGTGATTCCCTCTGGTGCTGTATGGGCGATCTTCTGTTAAGCACCAGGAGCTTTCCTTTTCCAAAACTGGCAATAAAATATCCAAAGTGTGGCAATTTCTGGAAAAATGGGAGTGTTCAATCCAGACAGTGAGACCCAGCAGCAGCATACTGAATGGTGGGCTGGTATTTTCTTGCAGATAAGGATATAGATAAGAAGAAAGATAAATTGATTCTCCTTAGTGTGCATGGCAGCAAAAATTCTTCCCTCTGAGAGACTTCCATACTCTCAGAGATGTGGAGATAAAAGAAGGCGTGCAAAATAGCTCAGTGGAGTCTGTCCTGCACCCCTTTCCCCAGCAGAGGGGAGCGGGTGCTGGTGGGGCAAGGAGGAAGGGTGAAACCAGTGGTGCCTACACAGCAGAATGGAAGATTCCCAAAACCTCCTCATGTGGGAATGCCCATGGGGTTGTGATGTGAACAGTTTGGCGTTAATAGAGAGTTCAAAGACAGTTGGTGGTAGAAAGAAACTTAAAATAGCCCGAACCGGTAAAATTAGCAACGGTAGAGGAAGCAGCAGAGATGTTAAAAGCAGGCACGGGGGAAGCAGGGACAATAAAACTCGGTAAACAAAATGCAGTGCTGTTCAGAAGGTGGTTAGGCTCTTGAGAGGTCTTTCCACTGTGGAAAGGCTCATTCTGCATCTGTTTGCACATTTAAAATAGCCCTGGGCAAGGTTCAGAGGAGGATTTAAACGTTACAGCTTAGTTGAGTGCAACACTTTAAGCCTCTGTAGAAAGCCCAGCCTCCCTTGAACCTGGGCCTGCTTCCTGGATGCGGTGGCTGTTTTCTTTAGATCTATTATGTTTAATTGTAACAAAGTGAGGGAACAGATCTCACGTTTTCCATGGCTGTGCCGTCTTCCACACCTAGCAAAAGAGAGTCTGGAAACATGGAAACACTGAGTTTATCCTTCAGCTTTACCTCGCCTTCAGCACAGCACCTGTGGGTGACAGCCGGCCTGGCAGGAGCTTTTCCTGCCTAAAATCACAGCTCAGAGATGTCTGTTCTCAGAGTGCTCCCTTACCACAGGCATTTCCCTTTGAGAAGCAGCTGAAAAACAGCATCTTTCAGCTTTTGGCAATAGGTCCCACGTGCAGATTTTTCAATGAGTAGAAATTCTTCTAGTAAAAAATTCTCTGAGAAATTAATTTGGTGTTAACTGTGGGTGAGTTTTATTATTTTTCTTACCCCCTTGGCGCTGTGTAAAGACAAGGATGCCACCTCAATGTGCAAATGAAAGTGCTTTTCATGTTATGTTTTTCATGGTGGGCTTTAGTTCTGGCTTCCTTTTCTAGAATGAATGCTCTCCCCTCTCCTCCGCCCCAGTTACCTGCTTTGTATTTGATTTCCCTGGGCCAGCTGCCCAAGCTGTGTCCCAGACCTCTCTACCCTCAGTCCTGCAGAGCAGAGGCTAAATCCCTGAAGTGTCCCATCCCCTCCACTGAGGAATCCTTGCAAGGAAAGTCTATATTTTCCCTGTCCATCCAATTACCTCTGTGAAGAAAATAGCTTTTTTTTTTTCCTAAAGTCTTTAAAATAAATTAGTGTAATACCTTGGTTTTGGGGTTTTTTAAGCTGTCAGCTTTAATATTTATGAAGAAACCTCAGAGCTTTTTCTTTTCCAACAAATTGTTCCATCGACAAACCAGCAGTTACAGCCCATAAAGAATTATTCTGCAAGAAATCGTGGACGTAGCCTCATTGCTTGACTGTAGGTGGTAAATACAGAGCTTAAGGTCTCAATTGTTTAAGTTTATTTGCATTGGACACACAACCATATAAATTTATATATATATTGGAGTTGCATTGGGGAGGCCTAACAAGGATTGCCATGCATTTCTGTACATGCTTGCAGCATGAGCTGGCTGTTCTTGGGGGCTGGATGGTGAGGTCAGTCCTCTCTTTGCCTTCATCCACCTTTAAGGTATTTACTTCATATAGACAACACATTGTAGAGCGTTAGCTCTGAACCAGCACTTCTCTGACTTCCTTCTGCTGCCTGGAGCTCCTTTTGAGGCTCCTCAAGCTTCTCCCTCCAAAGACCAGCACAAAGAGGACTTTTATGAGCCCCTGAGCACGTAGCCTTTGGTTCGAGGTGTGTGGCCATAAGGCCGTGGCTGTGGTTACCACTGCAGCTCCAGTCAGCAGATCATGTGCCTGAGTGTTTCCTTAAGAGCATCCTTCACTTCAGGTACAAAAGGCAGAATTTATTAATTAACAATTCCCTGTCAAGAGTAAGGGACCCCACTTCATGGTCTGAGGTGCAGTAAGAACAACTGAAGTCGAAGGGGTTTGATCCCTGTGGTGAACGTGGCTGAACCAGTCCAGGTTCCAGGTGGGTCCAGTGAACTTCACAGCAATCCTGCTGCTGTAAATGTCATATTGCCCACACTGAAAAATCCATAGTCGCTCACATTTACAATTTAATTGCTTGTTATTATTATGTTAAGAATTAGTTAAGTTGCTTGAGAATAATGTACCTAAATTGCATTACAAGCATGGTTTTGGCACTGACTCCAAGCTCTTTATTTATGGAGCTGAGTCCTTCCCTTGAATTTAATCACCTGTTTTCCTGAGCTGAGCAGAATCAGACCCCATATTTTCGTCGTGGGCTTCAAACCCGTGACATTTCTGTATGTGTGGCATGACAGCTGTCACTTTTACATTAATAACATAATCTATTGAGAGATTTGATATAAACACCATAATTGATGTGTTTATGACGAAGAATTGCGGCATTGGGTGCCGGAGGGTTTAGCTGTGTCTGAGCAGCAATTCTCTAACAGTCCCATTTATTTCTCCCACACTCCTGTTTACCTTGTTTACCCACATCCTGAAATGTCAGGAGCAGTACGCCTCGGCGCAGGCCGCTGTGCCTAACGAGATGAGGCTTAGCTAACATGAGTAAATAGCAGATTCCTGGATGGAGGGGAGGTCTGTGCTGATGCTGCTCTTTCGCTTCTGAATCGAGTGGTTTCGATGCTGGTTTTTGTGATGATGTGTCAAAGGATATTTCAATGCAGCTTTGGCTAAGGTGTAGCTGGCTGGTGTCTCAGCGTGGACCCTTGGAGTGACTTAGTGTGGTGGAGCTGCAGCATCCCAGTGAATTGTTGGTGGAATGGCAGGAAGGTGAGATCTATCCCCTTTTTAAGTGCTGTTGATGGTGGGAAATGGCGTCAGGAAGGAGAATGTTGCATCTGCTGCAGTTACAGCTCACATATGACCTGGATCTAGGCTCGGGCTCATTCTCCACCTCCTCATGTGCGGTCTCTATTAAACACAGGCAGGTCTGCAGGCCATCTCTCCAGAGCCTCCAGGTCCTGGGGAGGGGAAGGGAAGCCAGCCTGATGGGTAGCAGGGCAGAATGGGTGACCATGCGATGACTTAGGAAGTTGCTTCTGACCACTCCTTAGCAGAGAGTTACCACTTTGCAGTTGACTCAACGGTGTAAGTACTTGAGGGATGCGAGAGGCAGTGGCATTCTGGCAGAGCCTGATGAGGCAGCTGAGGAGATGTGCTTCTACACTTCATCCGGGTTTTTCATACGAAGTGGCAGTTCAAAAGCAATTAACATCCCTGCCAGAGCTTTGGCTGCAGTGGTGCAGAGGTGACAGGTCTGTTCTCCCTCCCTGCCCCACCAAGTGCTCACCAGGCTCGCAGGGAGGAACTGTGGCCTGCTGCCACCATCCTCAGCTAACTGGAGCCCAATTACAGGGTGCTCCTGCCGTGCCCCATCGTTGCATGGGCAGGTGTCGGGGATGTCCTCCTGTCCCTCCCTGGGAGTGGGAAAGTGGCCAAAAGGAGCAGAGAAATGTGTAGAGATATGACAGTACACGACTGCCCAAATGCGCCGGGCAGGCCAACTTCATTCGGATCTCCAAATCACGTGGGTCATTCCTGGCAGTCCCTCCAAACCGGTGTGTTTCCAAACAGGGGCTCACGGGTAGCGGTACCATCTGTTGGAAAGGGTCTTGGCTCTGTTTCCGTGCCCTAATGCCTAATTTGCACATGCAGAATAGTCATCTGGTGTCACATAAGTTACTGCAGGTGAGACTCTGCCTTTAGCTTTCTGAAAATGAAGCCACACATGGCTACGAGTGCTGATGGTTCTCCAAAAGACGTGCTTGCCCTGCCGTCTCGGTGCTGGGACCGGGGACTGCTCACCCCTCAAAGGGAGCGTTGCTCCTGCAGCCAGCCTGGCATTGCACAGCATCACTCCAGCACATGACCCCAAATGTGTGATTCTTGTCAAAAGCAATGTCAATCAAAATCACTGGCTTCTGCAGTATTGTGACACCTGCAGATCTATTTGGAAATAATCTACTGCCATGCAACTATAGGTTCCTAACTCAGAAGGGAGCAAAAGAAGGAACAGCAAATTGCCTTTGTGCTGGATTTAATATTTACATCTCCGACTTTGCCAAATAGGTTTGTTATTTATAGCAATAGCAGCAGTAATATTCATCAGTTGCTATGGACATCCTAAGCTCACCAAATACAACAGTGAGCCACAATCTGCACTGGAGTAATTTTAAAATGCTTTCATGCTGAGTGAAATAGTTTGTATTAAATTTGAGAGTAAAATGCTGGGTTTCTCTAGTGCCATTTCTGGGATTTTAGATATAAAAATGGAAATACTTTATTGGAAATTTAATGGAAAGAGCAGTGCTGTATACAAGAACCCTAAAGAACTTATTGTCACCAGGCAGCATTCAGGATCACGATTTACTGTGCTTAAGAAGCAGAATATATAATGAGAACATCCAGAATTCCATTAATAAGGTTATATTTTTGAAGGGCTGAAAAACTAGATGGGAAATAAAATTTTGTAGGTTAACTCTTAATGGAAGCACGTTTGGGGACCAGTTACTGCAGTGTTGGCATCTTTGAAGGGGTCGGTCAGCGCGCGTGATGTGGGAGAGCAGCCGTCATGGATGCAGAGCGCTGCTCCCATCTAATCCCCCTGTTCTGCATTTGGGGAAGCAATCCTCCTTCCTGAAATGCAAGATCTCCAAAATATTGCTAGGGATGCAAATTTTTTCTCTGTTGGGATAATTCAGGGAAAGAAAAGATAGAGTGATTATCCAAGACTTTACAGATGGAGCCTGTGAAAAGGGTTAATTGTGGGCGTGGAGGTCTCAGTAGATATTGGTTATCCATTAAACCTGGCCTTCCCCTTCCCCAGCCCCAAGAACAAATCCAGCAGTAAAAGAACAGCTGAGAGCTGTCAAGCTTTAATACCTATAGATAAGGTCATTCCTTAGGGGAGACTTGCTCAAATGCATAATAATATCACCAGGAACTGTAAAAGACACTGAGATATATTAGAAGATAAAGCAGACTGAAGTTCAAACACAGAGAAATCTGAGCTTTGTATGGTGAAAGGGAAAATATTTCCACAGATAAGTAGAGGCTCTTGAGTGAGGAACTGTTTGAAAGACCTGGGAGGCTGCTTAAACCTTTGAGGATGAGAGTTTGAAGGCTGATGTGGCACGGATGATGGAAGAGGAGGGTTGTGAGAAGGGTCCCGTTGAAGGTGGGAAATCACCCGTGGGAGTGGCTCTGGAGCTTTGCTCAGCTGCTGCAGAGGTCCTGGGGTCTGAAAGGGCAGGAAGGACCCCAGCATTGCCTTGGCCAAGCAGAGAGGCTGCAGGGAGCTGGGGGGAAGCTCCCTGAGAGTAACCCTAAGAAAAGTCTCCTTCTGTTAAACCACAGACTAGGTTGTGGTGTGGCAGGAGCTCTGAAGGACAAGGCTGTCTCTGGGATATTTCCCAAGGTAGTTTGCAATATGTTGTGCTGAAATTGAGGAAAGTTTGAACTGGATTGTGGATAAAAGTGTAACCTATTTTGAAGGGATTCTTCTACTTAGCCTTTTTGGATTAGCATTGTTACTGTGTTGTCACTTTGTGTCTTTAACTTCCTTTTATTTTGGTTGTTTTTTTTTAATGCAGCATCATGCTGTAAATCCCCTCAGCGGGACTGTGCTTTGGGGTGAGCCTGATCTGAAAGCTATGGCTAAGAAAGGCACGTGGTGTGATAACATGAGGGTACCTCCATCCCTGATGGGAAATGAGTCCAGTGCTCACTGGTTTTAGCCTTTCTTAAGCCCCTTTATCACTGTGTGTGTGTCTGAAGCAAGCTCTAGCACTGGGTTTTGGTATCACGTTAGCAGGTTCATCCTTTCTCGTGGCTCGTATCAGATCCCTTTAGCTCACAGACTTTTGCAAGGCTGTGTGTGCTCTTGAACGTGTTTTGTGTTTTATCTCGACCAAGAAACTGGATCTGGTAGTGGTGGGAACTGGGCTAAGCATCACCAGCCATGCTGGGAGCGTTTGCTGGCTGCTTGGGGGTGGTGGGTGGGAGAGCCAGAGGTTTGTAGTGAGGACATAAGTACCATTTTTGGGGGAGAATCCACTGATTTCTGTGAGAGCTGAAGGCTGCCAGAACCTCTTGGCACTGGGATCAGAGTGGGTTATGCTTTGGGGAAATTAACAGGAAGAATTCAGGGGTCAGTTCCACTGTGCTCAGCTCTGATGAGGCCACACCTTAAGTGTGCAGCTTTGGGTCCCTCACTGCAGGAAAGATGCTGAGATACTGGAGTGCATCCAGAGGAGGGTGATGAAGCTGTTGACGGGTCTGGAACATAAGTCTTGTGAGGAGCGGCTGAGGGAGCTGGGGCTTTTTAGACTTAAGAAAAGGAGGCTGAGGGGAGACCTCATCCCTCTCTACAGCTGCCTGCAAGGAGGTTGCAGAGATATCAGGGTTGGTCTCTTCTCTCAGGTGACAAGTGATAGGACAAGAGGGAATGGCTTGAAATTGCCCCAGGAGAGATTTAGGTCAGAGATCAGGAGGAATTTCTTTACCAAAAGGCTTGTCAGACCTTGGAACAGGCTGCCCAGGGAGGTCACCATCCCTGAAGGTGTTTAAAAGGCATGTAGATGAAGTGCTTAAGGACACGATCTAGAGGTGGACTAGGTGGGGTTAGGCTGTGGTTGGACTTGATGATCTTGAAGGTCTCTTCCAGCACAGGTGATTCTGTGATTCCGATGAAATATTGACACTTAGCCCAGTATCACAAAACCTTAACAGTTCTGTGGTTCAAGACACAAAAGCAATTAAGAGCTGACCTCAGTGAAAACGAGCTTTCTAAGAGTAATATTGCAAACACAGTTGCAGAGCAGGGAGCGTTCCAGCCCGTTAATAAAGCTCCTGGTACTGACTAAGCCCTGGCCTGGCCTTTGCCAGTTGCAGATTGCTCATATTCCTGTCTGAGCTCTTCCCTGCTGCCAAAACAGCCTAGGAGCCCATCCTTCCCTAATAGTTTTCTCTTTTCTTCATCTTTACCTGAACAGAAGCTTGACGGTTCTCAAATATACTGCAGGTATTTTATAGTTTTAGCATGTATTGTTGTACACAATGTGTAATTGTATTTACTGTTGGGCAATAAAGAAGTGGTAGGAATGAAACAGCCCACATTACCACTGTATTCTCTTCCTTTTCATACAGTGTGGTGCAGGAGAGATTACTTTCCTGAGATAAAATTGCGACATATGAAATCCCACACTGAGCAACCTCAATGCATTTTCCTTACAGGGAAAACAAATGGGAACAAGAAGGGGAACAAAACTCACCATGGCTTTTGTTGGGTTTGCTTTCTCTTGGTGTGTTTTACCTTCACAGAATTTTGCTGGGCAAAAAGGATGCACAAAGTGAAAATGGAGGGAGAAATTCTTAAAAATAATTATTTCCATGCCCTTAAAACCCATTATGGTTTCAGTCCCTGAAATACTGCTCCTCCTCCCTGAAGAGCGATGTGGCTAAATGAGGTACTGGGGATAGTTATAATCATCAGAGTTACAGCATTAGGGAATGAGGAGAAAACACAGTGGAAGTGATGCCTCCTTCACTGTGCTCACCACCGCTTGTGAGAGCGTCCTGCCCTCCTGGGTGTCCTCATGCAGCAGAGGAATCCAGCAGGACACACCTCCTTCATGCAGCCTAACCATCCCTGAAGGGAGCAGAGAAACAGGAGGAGAATCAACTTTTTCAAAGGGCAGACAATAGCAGGACAAGGGGGATGGATTGAAGCTAAAGGAGGGAAGGGCTAGATTAGGTATTAGGGGGAAGTTCTTTCCAGAGAGAGTGGTAAGGTGCTGGAACAGGCTGCCCAGAGAGGTGGTGGATGCCCCATCCCTGGGGGTGTTCAAGGCCAGGTTGGATGGGGCCCTGGGCAACCTTGTGTAGCTCTAGGCCTGGAGGTTGGTGGCCCTGCCTGTGGCAGGGGGTTGAAACTCTGTGATCCTCAGGGTCCCTTCCAACCCAGACCATTCTATGATTCCTGCCCTTGAAATGCTCCACAGCCCTTCTTCCCAAATCCAAGCACACTTTGTCTAGGCGAAGCACGCTTTTGGGGCCGGTTGTAACTCAGCTCGTTTCAAGTCTCCTGCAATATTTAGCAAAGCTTTCTGACAGGAAACCCCAGGTATGTGGAGTTTAGTAAAAATTGGTCCTGTATGAGCAGGGATGCTCTGACTCTAGAAAAACCTCTCTGGAAGCAGAGGAGTCTTCAGTGGGGTCTATGTGCATAGCCTAATGCAATAGCAAGGTTTCATATTCAGAAAGTTCAGCCCCAGCTATTGCAGAAAAGTTGGGGAATTACCATTTTCAGATAAGTCTTCTATCTAAATTGTACCTCTTGGTTGCTAATTTTACTAATTAAAAAAATCTGTCACCCATGTATAGCCTCAGACTGATGTAGAAGAGGAAGGTGACTGACTTGAATTTAGTGAGGAGCTGTACCTGAACCATGGCATCTCACCCAGATCGTTGGGCTGTAATTTATTGCTGTGTTAGGGCCAGAATATTCCAGCTCTGGAAATGTCTTCAGTGAGTAATGAGTGGGGTTGGAAAACCACAGATGGTCTTAGAGAAGTGTCCAGTGATGGCATTGCTGAGCCATAGGGTGCCAGTCTGCATTGTCCATAGGACAAGAGGTAATGGTGTTAAACTGAAGGAGGTTAGATTTGGACTAAATATAAGGACAAGCTTTTTCATGATGAGGGTAGTGAGGCACTGGAATGGGTTTTCCACAGAGGTGGTATAGATGCCCCATCCCTGGAAACATTCAAGGCAAGGTTGGATGGGGCTTTGAGCAACCTGATCTAGGTGAAGATGCTCCTGCTCGTAGCAGGGAGGGTGGACTAGGTGACCTTTAAATGTCCTGACTCAAACCATTCTGCAATTCTAATTCGTGTTTGCTTTGGAGCTTCAGACAGTGAGACCATAAAATGTACAAAGCAGTCTTTGCCCTGAGTGTTGCAGTTGGAGTATGATGTTTTTCATGGAAGCACAGGAGAGGGGCTGTCAGGAGATGAGCAGTGTAGGAGGTTTCAGCCATCCACAGGATTCCTCTGTAGGAGACGTGCCTTTGTGTGAAGGACAGTGCTGCTTTCCCTGCTCAGGAACGGGGCAGGGGCGTATGACAGCGGTCACCTGGGGCACTGGGCATCGTTGGCACTGTGGGGGAGAAGCCACCCTATCTCCCAGTGGGGATCTCCATACAGGACACCCACCGTTGCACCCTTATTGGCTTTAGGCAACGGGAAATCTGTGCTTTCCACTCTGTTTCAGCGTTTGAATGGGAAACAGCATTCCTTGTTCACTAATGTGCATCATCAGTCTTTCAAAGATGCTTGATTTCTGTTTGATTCTTAATTATTATAATAGTTAAGGCACTTAACATGCTTTAGTGATTTACTCCATTTAATTGGATGTAGTGATTAGAATATCTTTTATATTACCCTCACTGCGGTTTTAATTTAAGATTATAATCTCACAGTTCTTTTCAGCTCTTCTAGCTTTCATTTAGAGGCTGCTTTTTCTTTTCTGATTTCATTTTGTTTATCCCTTTTTCCTGCTGATTCAGTAAACATGCTGCTAGGATGATTTCTCAGGAAACCTGAGTGTGGTTATAAATCCTTTCATTTAGTGCAGACGCTAATGAATTAAAAAAAAAATATGAAAATGATTTTTTGAGACTGTACTCAGCCTCTGGAGTTGTCTGTTGCTTTTTGCAGTCATTTATTAGAATTAAAAAAAAAAGAAGAAATGATTCTGTTGATGAGGCCTAGAGGGAACACATGAAATAAGGATGTAAATAAGGAGCAAAATGACAGTGTGACATCGTCTTTGTGTGTGTCATGTCCCGCCTTGGTAGATGGGTGACATCTGGATTGAGATTTTAATCTTATTGACCCAGCATGTGAGAATTTGTTGTTACTACCTGGTGTAGGAGTTACTCCAGCGAAGGAGATTGAAGCTGTAGGTTCAGTCCCACTGCCCTGTGCTGGGGGTACCAGTGCAAACACCAGCCTTTGCAAGCCCTGGGGAGGAGGATGGAGAGAAGGTGCTGAGCACCATGTTGAGAAGTGTAGTTCTGTGTAATGTGAGGAACGAGCACGCACTTGAGCAGGGGAGCAGTGGTGGATCCGCCAAATTAGTTTGAAACATAGAAGTAGGGTCTTCTCTTTTCCTCTTGGTGATGCCCAAAATCACACCAATAGTGCAGCAGCTGATCACTGATGGGATACACAGTGCCTGTATTTTGTCTCTGCTGTAGTGCCCAGTCCTAAATGCCCTCTGTGAGCTATCGGTACCCCTAGCAGAGGGGTCTTACAGGCTTTTTGGTCCTAGGCCGTTTGGCCACCTGAAATACATGGAAGTAGGAAAGCACTTTGTCAGATTTCCCTTCTCTTCTCCAGCACCAGGAACGTGGTTTGCTTGGATTCTGGAAAAAAAACCCCTACCATTAAAAAAAAATAGAAATCCTTATCATGAAAAGGTAACATTGATCTTGTTCAAAGAGAATAAAGGATTCGGTCCCCAGCACGGTGGTGCTGCTGCTGCTGCCCAGAAGTGGCCACCCAGAAAAGGGAGACAGGGCTTGTCACCCCCCGGTGCCCCGACAGCCCCTGTGCCGGCAGTGCCCAGGGCTGGGGGCCAGCTCGAAACCAGGGGCGTTTCCTTTGTCTGTCCAAGAGAGCTAATTAGGTGGAAGCCATGGGTACACACAGGGCTTCAGAAGCAGCATTTGATGAATTAGTTATTTAGCCCATCTCACTGTGCTGTATCGCCTTCCCAGGCTGTGTAAAGGCACCTTCCGAGCCAGATCCCCCTGCCTTTAATCACTCTGAATTGAACTTGATTCTGGGAAGTGTCCCAGTGAAATCAATTAAGTTTTGGGCAGAGCAAAGAGCTGCTGAACATGACTACAGGCACCAGAGCCTGGCCCTGGGTGACCACGGCATCTGCTCTGACCACTCCAGAGCATCACAGTGCTCAGTGAGGAGACTGTTGCTGCGCTGATGGGAAGTAGTAAAATGGCTCCAGTGTTTGGAGCTGCCAAGTATCAGGCCTCTAGTACATGTCCTAAAGCAGTCAAACTGTTGTTAGGAGTGCAAAAATATTAACAAATCATCAGTTATTTAAACTGAATCATTTAGGGCTCATCTGGTTAATGAGGAAGAAAAAAACCTGAGCTGATCCCTTCTCTTCAGTTTTACAGGGACGTGTGAGATCAGCTGTTCGCAGGAAGCTATCAGTGTACATACCTCGTTAGCTCCCTTGTGTAAAATTCCTTATCTGAGTCTTATTAGTCTTCCATTAATTAAAGCTGCAGAATTCAGTGTTTTTCGTTAGCTGTTCTCTCAGCATGAAATTTGGCTAATTCTTCTACTATTGGAAACAAAGCTCAAAGATTGAAGTTTATTCTTATTGTGTTCTTTCAATTATTTATTTCATACTGCTGTCATGCATGGATGAATTCATATGATGCTCTGATGACCTTTAGAAATTCTTCTGATTAAATGCTGTTCTACTTCATTATGACATTTCTGTACTTGTACTACCAGATTTGATGTGTACAGCTTAATAACACAACCAGACATGAATGCTAATAACTTTACAATTCACTGCATTGCTTTTTTTTAATGTAGATGAATTTTAAAACAAGTTTCTCTTGCTGCAGGCTTACATGAATCATATAAATTAGAAGGTAACAAAAGAACATATTAGCATTTGTTAGCCCAGATGCACAAATTTTGTAGTAACCATTTTAATATGTGCTACAACTTTTCCAGCTTCAAGTTTAATATGTACTACAACTTTTCACCCTCGATTTTTCAACCGACATCATAATTGAATTGGTTTCCTTCTTGCCTAAGGATAATGATTTTACACTGATGGAATCGTTATTAGATTCTAAGGATTATACTGATGTTGCCTGTTTTACATAGAGCTAAAAAATACCAAAGTTATTCAACTGTAAAATACTTTTACACAAAGGCTACTGTAAGTCTGAGGACAGATTAACTAATTATTGTGTTTAGAGTTGTTGTTAATAGCCAGCATCCATAACTGGAGCAAACTTCTTGACACAGCTCTGCGCAGTGGGCGTAAGGCGCTCGTGACAACTCAGCCTCGTGGCGTGTCCTTGAAGCCTGGCAGGAGGTAGCTTGCTGGTGTGGAGCTGATGCTGGGAAAGCATGTGTTCATCGAGGCAGGAGATGGCTCCCTATGGATGCCCACAGAAATCACTCTCAAAGCTCCTCATCTCAACACAAACTCTGGTAGTGTGACGAGAGGCAGAGGGGAAAAAAAGAAGGCACTAACTAGGGAAGAAGTGTTGTTACTGGTGTAGGGATCTGGTCATCATTTTGGTTTGTGTTCAGAGATCTTCCCATGCTCCACTACCCCTCCCTAAGTGTAAACCCAGTGTTTTAACTGGTCCAGAACAGGTGAGAACTAGCTCACCAGCATCTGCCTCTTTCTGCCTGCACATCCAAGCATCCATCACTTCATTGTTCTTGGATGCGTGGGGAGAAGAAATAGTCTGGGTTAAGCAGAATTGATAAATTCCTGTTATTCTGAAAAACATCAACATTTCATGGGTAATTACACTTTAGGCTGCAGAAATAGCTGTTGAATTAATTGATTTTTCAGTTACTTCCTGTGTTGGTCAGAGCGGATGTGTCAAAATAACATCTTTGAAAGTCTCTGTGATAGAGGACATTTACGTGTATCTGTTGAGTAATCAGCAGTTAGAATATGATACAACTACTTATAACGTTTAATCAGACAAAAGAAGAAGAAAACCTTTGTTGCTGCCTTTAAATATATTAAACAGCATTGCAGTTTTTACTTATTGAGTATAGAAGTGTCTGGAACTGAAATTCAGCAAGTAATCTCTCTGGCTCTTTTAAAGCTGGAGGTTAACCTCAATTAAAAAAATGAAAATTAAAATCATGTTTCTTTAAGCACCCATTTAAAACAGTTTTAAATCATAGGTGAGAGACCAGTCAGCAGAACTCCAAGGAGCTGCTCTTCTGCGTGGCTTTAAAAAGGCTTCATGCTTCATTACTGTGGATGGATGTCACTCCTGAGGTCAGGAAACCTGATTGCTTCCCCATGCTTATGCTTCAGTCAGTTTTATTTACTACAGAAAGTGGGAGTAAGGAGCACCACAACTAAACTTGCAGTGACTCAACTAATAGTATACAGAGTGATCAATATATGAAATCAAATGCTATGTCTATGGTACATTAAGACATTATCAAACTACTGTGCTTCTTGGCTGCTTTAATATGCCTCGAGGTACAGCACGCCACCCAGGCTATGTGTGGTTCAATAGTTTCTTTAAGCTGAGATGTAAACATGTCTTCAAAAAAAACAAAAGCCAACCTGGAGCTAATAGAGCTGTGTTGAATTCATCTCAAATACACGTTGAATTTTCCTGACACCATTACCCTTTTCCTTGGAAACTTCAGAATGTTCTTGGCTAGTAATAAAAATGAGGAAGAAATGCTGTAGAAACGAACCAGGGAAACTCAGTAGCTCATCTACGCTCAACCTTTTGCTCCTGGTTCTGGGTGGCTGCAGCAATGGAGACAAAATCCCATCAAGGTTTCCTTTCAGTGTTGTCCAGTGCTTTCTGCTATTTCTGATACTCGAGTCTCTGCCTGTAACAACACAGCAAAGTAATTAACGTGGCTCTAGCAAAGTGAAATCAAGACAGGAGAAAAGATCTCTGAATTCCAACCCAGACTCTGCGATTCATTTATTGAACAACCTGTGCTGTTTCACCTATCTGCAGCTCATTCCCTGCCTTTAAAGTGAAGGCACTAAGCCTTATGCCCCTGCAGTGTCAGTCATGGCATGTGTTGACTTTTATTTATGGGGTGTTTTTTGGAATGCTCCAGAATGTTGCAATGAAGTATGGCTCTGCCAAGACATGAGAGGAGCGGGTGAGCTCATGTTGGGTGAAGGTGATGTGCTCGGGTGACCCAAGGAAAACGTGTCCTTGTGCCATGGGCAGAAAAGGTCCCTAGGAAATCATAGAACGGTCTGGGTTGGAAGGGACCCTGAGGATCACAGAGTTCCAACCCCCTGCCACAGGCAGGGCCACCAACCTCCAGGAGTGATCTAGAAAGGACTGCCCAGGGCCCCATCCAACCTGGCCTTGAACACTCCCAGGGATGGGGTGCCCACCACCTCTCTGGGCAGCCTGTTCCAGCACCTCACCACTCTCTCTGTAAAGAACAAATCCCAGACTACTTCGAGCCACTTGATGGTGTTGATATGGACCTGGTTCAGGTGGAGTGACACTGCAGTGCCAAGTGAGCTTCAGTAATGTGTGAATTAACCTGATATCTTTTAGTTCAAGATCTAAACCTGTGTCTGCATGGATGCTGGGTGCAGAGTGGGCAAGAGGGCATGGCTCCACAGCCCTGACATCTCTGCTGCTTGTATCAGCTTCGTGACTGCTGACAAACTTTGGGGTTTGTTGTTCCCAGAAGCTCAAATTCTTCTAAAAAATTGACCAGATTTCTGTAGATCTCTAGAGGAAGAGTAAAATCTGTTGTTGTTGCAGTAAAACCTCATTATAGTCTTGGTGTTACATTTCATAAGGGATCAGTTCATGAAGCATCTGTTATTGCTGTTGCAGAGAATGTGGAGAACAGAACTGTAGAGAAGCTTTAAGTTGAGTTTGGGGGATCGGGCGTAATTGGTAAGTTGCAGAAGTCTTGTTGTGTGCTGTAATTAGAGGGCTGCTGTCAGAAGCCAAGCAGGCATGAAAATGGACCTTTCTCAGCTGCTGTCCCCTCTGGTGGGTTCATCTTAATTTTCAACATTTGATGGAGAATTGCATTTTGAGATGGAAAAGGGAATGTCTTCTTTCAGTGAGACCTTGATGTCTCTTAGGGCTCTTCTGCTGGTATCCCTTCTGCATGGACATGGGAGGAGGAAAGGAGATTAACTGTATCACTTAATATGATCGCTTCATCTCCCAAATCATCATAAGGTCTCTCTAGGGCATGTGCTGGCAGTGGGGCAGGGCAGGCTGGGTAAGGGACTGTCCTCCCAGTTGTGCTGTACCCCTGAGTCACAAGATTTCTAGGAAGGGAGTGCTTGGCTGGTAGCTGTTAAGCTTCCATAATTTAAGGAAGCTTGGACCACAGGCTTGGAGACAACCTTGTCCTCGGCACGAGTTATCCCAAAGGTGAGAGGCAGCAGTATGGATAGAGATGCTCCTAAGGACACACATCACCATGTGGCAGAGCCAAGCTCAGGAGGGGTTCTGGCGTTGCTGTGGCTGTGGTGCAGGCACACGTTCGCTCTGCGGTAGTGGGCTGAGGTTCTGCAAGCAGTTGGGCTGCAGCAGGGCTGAGCTCAGTGCAGCTACAGAGTCCATTTCAGGGGCTGAGAGGAGCAGTGGTGTTCCAGCAGTTTCTCCATCCTACAGCTGTGTGCTTGGGGAGAGAGGGTGCCATCACTAGCCAAAGCTAATTTGGACCTGTGCAGAGCTGGCCCAGATTGCCCTCGTGGGAGGGACTACAGGATGGATAGATTCCACAGCTCTCTGCTCGCCAGGTCCAACCATGCCTCCAGTAATTCGGATGCATTCCAGTGGACTTGGTGTTCTCTCTAATTCCAAAGAATAGGAACAGGGATTGGCAGTTAGGAAGAAGACAGCTAGAAGAAAAGGTTTATTTTTCTGTTGTCTTCTTTCCAAACCACCCTTCATTGGGCGTGTGTGTTAATATTGACAAGCACAAGTTGTGTAATTTGCACATGCACATTAGGCCGAGATGGTGTGTTGGCTTTTAATGTTTAATGCACATAGTTTAGATGGGATGCATTAATCATACTCCTATTGCCTTTGTTATGTTAATGGGAGAAATAAGCTCCAGGTTTTTTGTATTTAAAAAAAAGAAAATGGGTTAGACTTTTTTTTTTAAGATGCATTATATATCAGCGGCTAATGAAGAGGAAATAATGATGACTCTGCACTGTAATATGTATTAGAACACTAATTAGACTATAGCAGAACTGCTTACAGATGTCTTTTAAACACCTGCTTGGTAATTCTCAGCCCTGTGCATTACTCCATTTCACAGTGCATGCGTGATGAGAAGACAGAGTTAAGACTGAAACGTGAAACACGGTGCCCATCAGCCTTAATATTTGCCTTTTATTCATCCAGCTTTACGTATGTTTGAGAAAAGGATAACGTGGATGGTCACTTCTGATGGCTGGGCTTTGTATTGCCAGTCACAGGTAGAGGGAGAGACAAATAATGTTGTCATCCAACTTCTCTGTGACCATACCTTTTGGTTTCAGGGCAAGAAGTTCCAATTCAGACTGTTGTCTTTCATGTATATTAGGCCAGGATGTTATGTATTGCATCTCCAGCACTTGCTTATTATTGATTTAGTTTTGAATGTCTGTTTTCCAGACCATTAAAAGCTGTGCATCTAGAAATAATGTTGGCCTTTGTTTTAAAGCTATGTTTTAAAGTCTCCTTCTTTTACAGTAATAGGAAACCACAAATATTTCTGCCCTACATCTTAACTTGCTTTTACATTTTTGTCCATTATGTAAATAATTGAATTATAAACAAAAATTACAAATGTGGACCCTCAGCCTAATAGCCTACATTGAGAATAATAAAAATTCCTAATTAGAAAAGCAACTCCCATAATTGTGATGGGCCAAGGCTTCATCTGCAGGCTTCAAACTTGCACTGAAATAACCAGATATTGCCAGTAACTTGTTCAGAAGAACACCAGGCCTAAGATAGCAAGTGCTTGCTTGGCGTTTTCATGCACAAAGCAGCTCTAAGCTGCTGCTGTATTTCAGCGCTCTGCAGTGGGACCTGCTGCTGTGAGAAGGCTCAGAGCTATGCACCTTTTGTACCCTCTGACTTTAACCTTCACGTCCGTGGCCATACGCCATCAGGAAGGCGGCTCGGGGGCCTGGCCACAGTTCCACACCTGGTTTCAGACTGAAGCCTGCCCTTGGGAAACCGTAGAATCACAGACTGGTCTGGGTTGGAAGGGTCCCCAAGGATTATAGAGTTCCAACCCCCCTGCCACAGGCAGGGCCACCAACCTCCAGGCCTGGATCTACACAAGGATGCCCAGGGCCCCATCCAACCTGGCCTTGAACACCTCCAGGGACAGGGCATCCACCCCCTCTCTGGGCAGCCTGTTCCAGCCCCTCACCACTCTCTCTATAAAAAAATTCCCCCTAATATCTAATCTAAACCTTCCCTCCTTCAATCCATCCCCCTTGTCCTGACATTGCCTACCCTTTGAAAAAGTTGATTCTCCTCCTGTTTCTCTGCTCCCTTCAGGGACTGGAAGGCTGCAATGAGGTCCCCCCACAGCCTCCTCATCTCCAAGCTGAACAAGCCCAGTGTTTATGTGGGACACCTTCACTTGTTTTCCCTGGAGCCTGTTGGCTAAGGTTGGGATGATCTCCACCATTCCAACAGCAGGGCAGCAGATACGGAGTTATTTTCAACCCCTAGCTTGGTGGGTCCTTTGTGAAGAACTACTGAATTTTGGTGGTTTCATTCCAATTGATAAACGATTGTTTAAACTGATGGTGTGAAATCACCATAGAAATCTAAGGATATGCATGTGTTTTAGCAGTCCCAGGCTAGTGTGCAGCAGTTTGGGAATCTTTTGTTAGCTTCTCTAATAGCTTAATCACTTCTGGTGAGGTTTTATTTGCTGGTTATACAGTGTTGAGCCTTATTGATGATGACTCCTCAGTATTCCCCAAACACCGAGTCTCTGTGGTGCTTCAGCTTCTTTCTTTCTCACTTTTCTTTCCAAAGGAACCCTTCCCTGACCATGCTGTTAACATGTTGGCAGATACGGAGCTGTTTTTGCCTGAAAGCCTGAGTGGACCCCAAACGAGTGAGCAAAAGGTGAGTGACTGAGTCAGAGCTGTTTTAATTATTTTCTTGTTTATCTTGACCGTGAAACTTTGGAACTGATGCACTAAATCCTGAGATAGCGACACATTTAAATGCAGCCTGACCACACTGCTCATAAAATAACACATTTAAAAGTAATATGCAGTATTTCCCCTTTATAGGTGTGCCAGAGAGAATTTTTTTCTCTATTTTTAAATTTTTGGCACTACCTGCAATTTTATATGACCTCATTTCAGGCGGTCATCGTAAGCTACAAATGTTTCCATCCTGTATGTAACATCAGTTTTACCTCACATATAGGGATGCTGGTGCTTTGTGTAACTTCTGCTCTGTATCCTAAATGTAGCAGTAAAGTTTGGGTGGTAACTTGATGCAATGTGCACAGGGAAGATACAGTTGGAAAGGAGAAGAGGCCCTTTTCCTCTTCCTCCCTCCTCAGTGTTGGTCTGATCCAACCCATGGCCCTGAGCTATATGGTGGATGTACAGTGGGACTGCTGGAGGCAGACTGATGGAAACGTTCAAGGTGCTTTGGGAGGACTCTGGTGCTGTGTGACACAGCAGACCTTGGCAGTGTGAAATATTGCCACCAATGGATGCCCTGGGACAGTGATACAGGAAGAAGTTGCCTTTTGGTAGGAGTTTTACAGGCAGAAAGCAACAGAAAACTTACGCCATGTGTAAGACAAGGGATTACCTAGAGAGAGACAAACAAGCTGCTAAAAATCCCCCAAAACACCAAGCAATTTTGTCATGTTCCTCGTCAGGATAAATAGTGTCTCGGCACACCAGGTGCCTCAGCACTGTCAGCGCTTGTGGAGGCAGCAGAGCAAAGCGTTAAATGCAAGGGAATCAGGAGGCCAGAACCTTGCAGAGCCCCAGGTGGATGTTCTGCCTTGCCAAGAGAGTCTGTTCACACACCAACACCGGCTGTGTCTGCCACTGCCCCAGCCCCAGGCTGTGGGACCCAAGGGTCGCTGCTCTTAGACCTACTCACCCTCCAGAGGAGCGCTGAACAGGCACCCCTGGGATTTCTGAGTAAGGCATCCTCAGCTTCAAAGCAGTGTGCTCAGGTTAGGTGCTTCCCTCCAGGTACGTGAGAAATCATCTCTCAGTGCTGTGAGAGGAAGGTGAAGGAGGGGAAGGAAGGCATCGTGGAAGAGGACTTTTTAAATCCCAATACGTGTAGTGTTGCTGGGAAGTCGGAGGGGTTTTTGGCTTCTGCTCTCAGTGTTGGTGTGTGTGTTGCTGATGGGGGGGATGTAAGATGAGCTGTCTCCATCTCCACCTGCTCCTTCCCTTGAAGCTTCAGGAGTTGTGCTCCACCTCCAGAGGAGATGGGACCATGTGCCATCTCCCAATGAGGAAGCAGTGTACTGGGGAGCTCAGTGGTGGTGATGACAAACTTGCAGTGCTCAACTCTTCATCAGGGTGTCATGGGAGGGTGAGGAGGAATGAGAAGCGGAGCTGAGCACCTGTGCCCTGCAGCCCTGGCTGGCCGGTGCGGTGAGGTGGCACTGCTGATGGTGTGGGAAGGAGATGGTGGGCGTCAGCCCTGCCTGCCCCTCCAGCCACACGGCACAGAGCTGATGGGCAGAATGCCATGTCAGGTAGGAAATCTTCAGCCTGATCAAAAAGAAGTTTGATTTCTGAAGATGAGAAAGGTTAAAATGGAGTTTAAATGTCTTGAACTCCCCTCAGGGCTGTGTTCTGTGCAAAGGACAGTGGGTTTTGCTCAGATCCTTTCTGCTCGCGCTGCATTTACATGCCTAAAAAGATTCAGCTGTCACAGCCCTGACAAGTGCTAAAAAGCTCTTGTTAAGGTCACCGGTATCAGAGAAGCGTCTCTCACACAACATCCCAGTGCATCGGGGCCACCGTCCCTGGGAACGGGGCCGATGTCAGACTCTGTGTGCTGCAGACGGGATTGTGACCCCGACGTCCCGGCACGGCTGAGCCGGCGCTGTTGTCGCTCCTGGTCCTGAGGAGCGCTGCCTAACGCTGCTCCAGCCACACACAGAACAGCCCTGAGCACGACCTTTGAGTTCAGGCTGAAGCAAAAAGATCTTCCTCTTGCTGAAGATCCACAGTTGCGTTCGTGTATCCGTGTGTTCGGGGAATAGACGTGGCTCCACATGCAAATGCAGGGCTTCCTCCTGCTTTTCACACCTCTCATTCCACACTGCTCCTGCTCCGTGCCCCGATGGTTCTGTGGAAGGAGCCTCTCCCAGGGAGCGCTTCCCACAGACCAAAATCCCACTGATTTGGTTAAAAAACCCGAATCCACCAACTCGAGAGTTTAATTTCTAAAATGTGTGATGCCCATCTGCAACCTGGCAATCAGCATATTCTGTGCTGCTGGGCTTTAGCAGACAGCCCCCTCACTCCCTCCAGTTTCTGTCCATATACTTTACTTCTTTGCCCTCTTTTAAAGTGAGAGGATCCTGAAGTCAAGAGCCAGGAGTCCTGTCCTGCTGTAGGTGTGCAGAGGAAGATTCTCCCTCTGTGAACGGTGATGCTCCAGCACCTTCTGGCATGTTCAGTTGTGCATCTGTTTTCTCTGTGCTGTATTCACGTAATGCAGGTGTTCTGCACACCTACTTAAGAAATAAATGTTCAAACACTATTTTTTCTTGCACAGCAACTGTCTGCAGGTCCCTTCCCTGGGGGCTGCCAGAGCAACAGGCCACCAGCATCCTGCTGGAACACTCCTTTGGCACTTGAGCCCCTTGGACATCATCCTCTTCTGTTTAAAACAACGTGCAGTGCATTACTGATGGGTGAAACATAGAAAAAGGTTTGACATTTCTCTAATACCTTACATTTTTATTCTCTTTTAATTTCATGTATTTCCCATTCTATGCTACTACCATATAATTCAACATTTTAAGTATATTGTTCCTCACAGTGTCTGTTTATATTTTTAAGCTTGTCTGGTTATTTTGACAACAAGAGACATCATAAATTATGTAAGCAATTTCTCTCCTTACAAGCTGGCCCCAGTCCTGTGCTGCCCCGATAAGAGCAGCGAGACAGAAGCTGCTTTAGTGACGGCAGGACTTGTGTGACTGCACTTCAGCTGCGCTGCGACCAGAGAGCAGAGCCTGTGGCATGTTGGAAATGGATTGAAAGGACGTAGAATAGGGAGGTAAAAACCCCAGATCTAAGCCTGGCTGTGGTCAGAGACTCCTCTGAGATTTGGGGAGTGAGATTGGTGGGAGTTTAGTCTTGGAGCCATGGATGTGTCCATGCCATGGGCTGTGTGTAATGGAGCCTAGTTAGTGCATCAATCCAGGGCTGGAAGTCAGGGTACCTTCGTCTCTAAAAGCATCTGAGCTGTGGAGCTGAAAGTCGAGGCAGCTGTGGGGAGTGTGAGAGATGGCTCCAAGCTATGAGGCTGCAGGAAAATCAGAGATAGTGGGTTAAAACCTGCTGGGCAGGAGAAGGACCTGAACCTGTCCCACACTTGCTTCCACATGCTCCAGTTAAGTAGGGAAGTGGCTCTGAGCAGCAGCATCTTGGTTCTTGCTTGAACTCAGAGGTGAGCCAGAGTCCTCCTCTTCCCTTCAAGGAAAGGGAAGTGCTGGGAAGTGATGCCCTGCTCCTTATCTCACTACCTGGGCTTTTATTGGACTCCACCATCACGTTCATATTCAGAGGTCAGGCTCCTCACCTTCCTCATATAAACAATCATTACGGACTAATTGATAATCTTGAGGCCTGGCAGCAGTAATCTGAGACAGCTGGCCTCTGCTGGGAAACCTCTGCCTCTGATAGCTCCAAAACATGACAGAAGTCTCATCTTTTCAAGAAAGCCTTTACCAGATGGGTCTAATTTGAAGCATGGCCTCTCTCGTTTCTTCCTAGAGGACAGCTAATTAGCTGCAGAACGGATAGCTCTGCTCCTCTGAGGGCAGGCAGAAGTGGGTGTTTGATATCCAAACATTTGTGGGTTTTGTTCCAGTGCATCAGTGAGGACAGATGATGAACTCATTAGAATATATATCAATAGGTGTATTGAACTTCCCATGACTCTGAATGTCCCAGAGCTGCCCAAAAAGGGGCCAGTTCCTGAGAAATGTGTTGCGAAAAAAGCCCTGTCCTTAATCTCATTTTTAGTATTGCTCAGCAATGGTCAACCCTAGGTCAATTTGTATTATTCCTCATCCTTCCTATGAGTAGGCTGCTGCCAAAATCTGTGGTCAGAGCTGAGGAGCACAAAGAACAGCTCAGAAGAGGCAGCTGAAATAAAGCTCTCATCGTGCTTCCCGGGATGCTGCCTGCATCAACCCGATTGTTTGTGGCAGTCATTTCCCAATCCATAGCCAGCTTCGTTTGAACCTTTGCCTTATTACCTGGGCTCTTCCCTGTCCTTGCTTTGCTGCTCAGAGGAGCCATCAGCCCTGGGCTGCTGTGGGATATTTTATTCTTTTTTTCCCTTTGTGCATCAAAACAGCTCCAAGAGTTTCTTCTCCTTCAGGCAGGAAACCCTGAAAACTTCTGGATTAGATGCACTACAAATGGGGCTGATTGCCAGCCTTATCTCTCTTCTCTTCCACGAGGTACAAAACACCTCTTCTCCTCCCCTCCCCAGCCTAACTAAACCCAGCCTATTTTTATATGCTTTTTACAAGACTGTCTACACGGCAGTGACGAGGAGTTGGAGCTTATCTTGTGTTATGTAAATATTTCTCTGCTTCTGGAATATACAGTTCTTCCTTCCCTTTGATCTAGCTTTCTTGTAGTCAGCTTAACCTTCAGAAAGACTCAAAAGAGATTCAGGGAGATTGCCAGTAGCATTCTTCCTGAGGACAATTGGAGAGAGAAAAGAAAACTCAAAATTACCGATATAAATAGCTCATTTAGAAATGGATGGCTAACTAAAGGGAAAGATTGTCTTTTGGTGTCTTTTTAAGCAATTTCTTGCTTTAAATAGCTGGGACCAAATGTAAAAATAGCATTTGCTGTGTTTGTGTAGCGTTATGAGATGAAAGCAGAGCTTTTCTAGCAGCATGGGAGGTGGCTGTGCCCCGTCCTGGCTGGATCACCAATTCCCATCCCCTGGGCTGTGGCAGAAGGACAGGGTACAGTCAGATGCAGGATGGCTGTGGGGCTGGATCTGTGCCCCCCCCGCCAGCACACACCCATCACTGGTGTCCGAGACAGCCCCTGGCAGCTGTAGCAGTCTGAGTATAGATGATTTTCTCAACAAACAGATGTTCCTGGTGGATTGCTTTTCTTAAAACATTAATTACACTTCTCATGAAGGATGCTGAGAGGTGAAGCAGCTCAGGTGGGGAGGAGGCAGCGAGAGACCCCAGGAGAAGCCGCAGTCTCCAGCGTATTTTGCTCATTAACCTCCTAACCAGAGGAGGCAGCTTGAAAACCTGCTGACACAGTTCGCCCACGAGCACTGAAAATGGGCCTTGACCCCCTTAATGCGTGGGGCAGAGCACCTTAGGGGGACAGGGTTTAGTGATGGACTTAGGTTAACAGTTGGACTTGATGATCTGAAAGGTCTTTTCCAACCTAAATGGTTCTGTAGGAGCGTATCTGTATGGTGGAGGAGCTGTGGGTAGTGCTGGGATTAGATGAGTTCGTTTGGTTTGTGGCCCAACTGTGCCCTTGCCAGTACCAACCCTGTGAAGGTGGGGTGGGAGCTCGGCTGTGCCCGTGGAGGCAGGAAGGGGTCGGTGTGGTTGGAGGGGATGGGGAGCAGCACCCATCGCACCGTTGTGGGGCTGCGCGCCGGTACAGCTTCCCTGCGCCCCAAGGAGGCAGTGAGGGGCTGCTGCAAGGTCCCCCCGGTGCAGAAGACCCCGTGTGCTCTGTGATTGTGCTGTGCCATGGGCTCGTCCTCTGCCCACCACGGCTGAAAATGCCAGAGTCTCGGACTCTGACCTTCCTCCAGCTCGTCAGTGTGTGCTGGTCTCTGGACTGGCTGTGTGGCAAACGGGACCTCACCTCTTCCAGCACCTACTTAATGAAGTATGTTCCGTTGTGTGAAGCCCTGCTGTGCTAAAACCCAAACAAGATAATCTAAGTTCTTTGGTGAAAATGGTCAATCTTGGGAATTAGTGGAAAATACCCTAAAATTGGGCTTGCATCGATAGAAAAATATTAATTGTAAATGACAGAGAGGGGACATTTTGCAGAGCTCAGAAATGAGAAGGATTCCAGGGGAAAATTAGGATTTTACAGGAATTATTTTTATCCTCCATGACACTGTGGCTCGAGTTTTAGTGGATTGCTTTGGGCTGTGCTGGCAGGGGAGTGAAGTGTCTTTCCAACAGAAAATTCTAGGACAGCTTCAGACTTCCTCAAGAAGTGGTTGATTCTGGCCTTTGCCTGTGTCACAGAGATTTATAATTGGTGCCAAGGCACCTCTACGTACAGGAGGACAGAAGCAAGCAGCCTGCAGTTAACAATGTTTAATTGCCAGTTAAAAATTGTTGTAGAGAAGCTGTAATAGTAGAGACTTTGGCAGGATTTGGGGTGAAAAGAGCGAGGCCAGGAGGTCTGGTTTAAGTTGTGCTTCTGTGACAGTGACCTGGACTGTTAGCACGATCTCCAGGCTGGAGAAAAGATACAAGGGGATTGATTGGGGGGGGGGGGGGGGGGGGGGGGGGGGTGTATACTTGTTTGCATGAGGGTTCATCAGGTACCTCTCTGAAAAAAGGGGACATGTGCTTTGAGAAACGAAAGGTGACTTGTGAGCAGAGTCAGGGGTGTGAAGGGGAGAAGGAACCGCTGCTACTCATGTCTTTGAGCATCCTCCTGAAGCCTTCTGGTAACTCTGGTCAGAGGTAAACTTTGGCTGAGCTTTGCTGTGCCGTGTTCCTCTCTCTGTTTCAAAGGGCTGATCCCTCAGGCTGCTGACCTGGGGTATGGGTTTGGTTAGCTTGGATCGGGCCGGGCACTGGGTGCTCTGGGTGCTTGACAGTAGGTAATTAACAGCACTTGAGTTTCCATGTTTCCAAGGCAACACAAACCCCAAGACATTGTTTTCCAGTACAGGAGCAGGAGCTTTTGGCTGCTGTGGAAGTGTTCCCCTCTGTCTGGTGTGAAGCTGATCTAAAGGTACCAGAGCCACATTTTCTGTCATTATAGTTGATTTACGCCCCATATCCGAGAAGTAATGATGATCAGATGCAGCTGATGGAATGATCTGTTCTCTGTGCAGAACTCATTCAATCAGCTGAGAGCTCTGCTGTTCACACAGATAATTAGTGTTGTGACAAGCGTAACTTTAAACACCTCAGTTTGGTGGCAATGTTAGGAAGTGTGACAAAAATTAAATTATTTGTCTGCTGTAACCAGGCCTTTCTTGGATTAATAATGAGAGATATGCTTGTTAAACACGTGTCCTTTTTGATAGACTCCTTTACAGGTCCTCAGCTGGGAAAATGATTTATTATTTGTATCATAAAGGGAATGAAAGAGAGGGCTTTCCCTTATTTTCTCTGCCTCGTTTCATTTTAGATCTTTAGCTGATGTAACAGGTCACAGCTTGAGTTCTGGCAGCAAATGGAAAGATCCCCTAAAATGAAATCACCAGGGACAGCCATCCCCATGAACACCTTTCCTGCCTGTCACTATTCCTTCTGGATTAATGGGCACAGGGAGCACGCTGAGGTGCTCAAATCTCAGAGGAGCATTCGCAGCACCTTCCCTGGAGGTGACAAGAAGTATCAATCATAGAATTCCAGACTGGTGTGGGTGGGAAGGGCCCTCCTGCCGTGGGCAGGGACCCCCCTCCCACCACTCCCTGTCCTTAGCTGACCTTGGGAAAGACTTCCAAGCTGAAGGTGTGAGGCACTAACAGCACCTCTGAGAACCAGCTCGCGCAGGGTGCAGGGAGCCTCCGCTTGCAGAGAGGCTTGGAGAAAGACAAATGTCTCTTCTCTTTTATGGGCTGTACATCCAGCTTCACAGCCAGATCCAAGCTGTAGGCATGCCAGGGAGGTGATGATGAACTGTGAACAGCCTTCATAGCAAAGCTCTTTTCCAAGAGGGGAAGACTGATGGCTAGAGCCGCAGTTAAGTGGTGCACCATCTCCCCCCCCATCACATTGCAGCTACGTATGCATCACATTTAAAGAAAAGCAGCACCTCTTTTTATCAAGCAGGCTGGATAAAACCAACAATAGCATACATTCAGTTCTAGCTCTGCTAAACACATCCTTCTTTATTGCTTTTCAGGAGTTCAAAGCATTAGCATAAAACAATTGAGGATGTTGTTTTTCCTAAGAGAGCGAGTGCCTGTTTACAAACTCATTTTATTTTCACAATATTCCATTGTTATTTATTTCAGACAGAAAGCTGCCAGATTAATGCACTCCCTCATGCAGGACAGCTTGCTTTATTGCCTGTTATTAAGACATAACATATATAACCTGACAGGCGCTGCCCACGTCTGCATTCCACCAGTGAAAGGCAAATTAAGTAGAAAATGGAGATCTCCAGTATGTCTTAGGGCTAAAGTGATATTAGTTTTTTAACTCATTTTGTATTCACAGAGGATCCTGCATGCACACAACGTACCTGATGGAGCGCACTGTCCGAAAAAAAAGGGGTTGTAAGTTCTTCTACTACCTACCTGAGAGATCCAGATGTTAGAGGCACTGGAGTCAAGTCCCCCTGACCGCAGGTGAGTGCACAGGGAGCTGGAGAAAGGTCCCTCCAGGGATTTTCCCTTCCCTGCATCCCCCTGCACCCCCCAGCTTCTGGCTGTGCTCTTGGGTAGCCTTTGGTGTTACTGAACACCTCTGGGGAATCCAGACACGTTTTTGAATAGGATAGTAAAACCTCTCCACTTTAGTGTATTCCTGAAAATTGACTCAAGCCTGGTTTTCTTTCTTGCTGGACATCAAATAATGGCAAGTGTAAGCGGTGAAGTGCTGGCTGGGTTTTGTGCCAGTACAAGTGGAAGGGCATAAACAAACAGCCCCCCACCATCCCCAGCACCAGTCCCATAGTGATATTCCCATTTTTCAGTAGCACTGATTTTTTTTCCTTGTCTTTGCTCCCCAGGACTGCCTGGCTAACCCTGGTTACTCACAGAACCTGCCCTGGAACAGCAAGAGGTAGGCTGGCTCAGGGACCTACCACGTTCTCTTGGTGGCTCTTCACCTTTTCCTCCTACACTTTCCCAATAACTTGTTTTTCTGTTCCTAACTCTCTCTGGGGAATCCAGTCCATTTTATTACTGCAAATAAACATTAACTGAATTAATACGAGATGAGGAACAAGGAGAGGTTAGTTTAAAGGAAGACTAACAGAGTATTGGGGGGGAATAGAGAGCAAGGGAGGTGTCAGTCTGCTGCTGGTCCTGACTCCTACGTGCTGGATTATCGTTACTAACCCTTACTGCAGCATCTCCACCAGCTCCCTACTACGCTTTGAAAGCTTTACCTAGAGAGCTCTGCTATGCCCGTGGAAGGTTTTAGAGCCAGGAAGTCTCTGGCCCACGGGAAGCTGCAGCATGTAAGGAAGAGGCGTCTGCAGGGGCGACCAGGCTGTGCAGTTCAGTGCTCAATAGGGAAACACTGAAGAAACTGTTAGAAAAAACAAACTCTGCTTCAGTAGGATTTTTTAAACCTTCTTTTTTTACATTTCAGAGGTGAGGAAACAGTGTAACTGGATAGATGGGGAACCAAACTGGGGGCTTTCTGTCTGTCGTGCTGCAAACCTGTGTGCAGAGGTAGAGCTCAGCAGCTCAAGCACCAGGTCAGGTCCCTGCCCCAAGTCTGACTCCTCCATGAGGTATTTATGTCCTTACTCTTCCCTCCTCCCCTGTTGTCTGTAGAAACAGGCCTGGGTCTATGGGTTGGGGATTTAGTTTTCAGCAGCGAAGGTGCTGTGAGGGAAATCACTCCTGTCCTACCAGGTACCAGAACTGCTGTGAAGAACAGAGACAAGGACTTCTGGGTATGGTAAATCCCCGTGCGTGGAAATAAAGAATGCAGGTGAGTAATACTGCTTCAAACTATCCAGTATCCCTCAATGTAATAAATATTTTATTAGAGTAATAGAAAATAATGCATACAGATAACCATAGGATACACACACAACTGGAAGTTTAAGGATCAATTTCAACCTTTTCAATATGAAACAAGGTACTGGGTACATATCTCATGGAGATATATAACTAGAAATTAAATAATACAATGTGATTGCATGAAAATGGCAACACAGGAACATGGACTAGAGTTCTGTGAAACAAGAATAGAAAGAGTCACCCTTTGTTGCATGGAACATAACTATATACTCACTAAGAACACCGGTTTTCCATCTCCCTCCCCCCCGCCCCCCCCATTTGCAAGTGTCTGAAAACATCACTGGTTAGCCACATTGAAAAGCAACTAGCCATTTATACCTATTTATGTACAGTATATACAGGTCTTGCTTACTTCAACAGCTGTCTTCATCTGGCTGTGACGCTAATGAGGTCATTAGCTATTTGAATGCATATCAAGGTAATGGTTTTTCCCTACAGTGCTCCCATAATTCCATTAATCCTGTTTCTCTCCCTTTCTATTTCCATGTTGTAAGAATACAAAGAGATCAAAACCCAACAACTACCGACCCTCTTCAAAAGGATCTGCTCTACATCCCATGGACACGTGCTCTACCGTGTACATGGGCAGCTCTCTCCAAGGTGTCTGAAAGGCCGTTCTGACTAAATTCACGACTCTGTAAGTCAAATGTACCAGGTTTAATGCATCATTAATATATTGCTATTAAAGAAAGCAGATATTCCTCTGGAATAACAAGCCTGGACTGTCATGGTCTAATTTATTTTTTATTAAAAACTAGAGTATTGCCATAAACTTACCAGAATTGTGTGACAGTGATGGGGTGCAGGAGAGTGCCAGAGCAGGTGGAAGAGTTTTGAATTGCGTAAAGAGCAGCAGGAAGGAGAGTTACCAAAGTAAGACTGAGTTAAGGATGAGTTTACAGCGTGGTGGACAAAAGAGCAGGATAATTTGGGGCTGCATATTTGGAGGCACCACATCACAAGGTAAGGAGGGGGTGGTAGTAGTGGTAATAGTAGTAGTAGTTATCCCTTTGTGTAAGGCCATGGTGCGACTGCTTTTCAGTAGTGCTGACAAGTGGGCACTTTTGTTAGGGAAACACACTGACAGGGGGGCAGAGAAGGGCAATAAAAATCATCCTGGAGGTGGGAGAACGTGGTTATGAGTAAAGAAAGATAAGGTGGGGATATGAGGTAATAACTTTGAAGTCTATTGATAGAGGGGAAGGTTAGGTGCTTGAAAAGGTACGTAAAGGTACGCTGCGAGAAAACAGCCGTCCTTGAACACAGCTGTGAAATCGTTTCTTAAGAGTAGTAGTAGTGGAAGCCCTGCCTTTGGGACACCCCAACGTGGACTGTGCAAAGCAAACGTCCATACTGGGACTCTTCTCTACCCTCCAGCTTTGATTTCTTACTAGTTTTAGAGTAACTTTTAAGATACTAAGAAAATCGATCCAAACCTACTGGAATATGAGGCTGTCTCAAGAACAGACGTCTGGTCAACGTGTTAACATCAGCTGGAAACACCATGTGTCTGATTTCATCTCTGGGATGTAGAACAACGTTAGTAACAATGCTGAATGTACCCAAACCACTTCAGCGTCACTGCAGAAATGGGAGCTTCTCACTGAGCCAAGCTCTTCCTCATACTGGGATCGCAGTGCCATTGCTTCCCCTCTCTCTTACACTGGATCTGAAATATGTAACATGTAAACTCCTTTGGTTCAAGTATTAAGGCATTTTGGATTCCTTTTTAAAGGATTTGTTAAACTTTATATGATATTTTTACTTCAACCTACATTGAAATATAAAGAATTTAAAAACACGTCAGGATAGAAGAAAAACATGCATTAACCACTGCAGTTGTGTTGGTTTTGTTTTTTTAAAAAAAGCACTTTCTGTAGTAACCAATTCGCTTTGTTTTTTCCCCAGCAAATGAGAATGTATCATCACAACACAGAATTAAGAGTCAACGAAAATATTGTTGGCAAGAAGCTGGATACACTGAAGACATTCAAGACTGACGGCCCGGAACCTCTTGCATCCATACCTGTGAGAAACAAAAAAAGGTCAGGATTAAATGACAGCCTAAGCGTCTGCTCCATCAAATGATTACCCTTCCTAGATGCTAAACAAGAACAATGATTTTAAATTTTTATTTCTGACAAGGAATTGAGATTTACAAAACTACACTCAGCATTTTACAACTTCAGAAGTAAGTGTGCTGCAAAACGCTGATGCTGGATGAATGGTCTTTTCTCCTTTTTTTCATTGTTACCCTGAAAGTAAAGTTAAAAAAAAGAAATCTAATGTTTTTAATACCAATTTACATGGTAATTTACCAGTTCAATAGAACGAAGTTTGTCATGAATAAGGCCATGAAGTCTGCTAATGGCTTTTCTTTTATTACTTATTACCACACAACATACAAGTATTAATTTGTTTCCCTCCCCATCAATAAGGACTCAGTTCCTGCTAAGACAGGACAAATGCTGGGTGGCAACAGCCAAGGTAGTAATGAATCCTTACACCACGGCCCCTCTAAAGGTTTGGGAATTGCTTGGGGACCCTGTGTAAGTGACAAAATAATAGTGATCCAGTGTCAACCTACTTGCTAGTCTGGGAATGACGATCCGCTCACTGCTAGTGCCATCTCCACCATCAGTTGTTGCTTTTACTTCTATGATGTAATCTTCATTAGACTGGAGCAGAAGTTCAGCAGTTGTCTTGTCCGTGCTGAGCACGTTGGCGTTGGGCTGACTGCTGGTCCTGTAGAAAACCTGCAAGACAAGGCAACAGCTATAGGGCATCGCTCCTTCCACGGGGACCTGCACAGTGATTTTGATTTGTGTTCCTAGAAAAAAGGCTTCATTCTTTAAATACATGTGATAAGAGGAAAGATCTGATTTTTGGTTAATATTATATGGCAAAATTACATTTGGAGAAAGAAAGTAACATCAATCAGGCTCTTTTCTTTCATCTCAAACAGCACAGTGTGTAGTAGTTACAAGTGAGTAATACATTCCATTGAGTTACCTTCACCATTATTGTTCCATATGGGATCCCACCATTTGGACTGTCATTATCTTAATCTACTGCTTAAGCCAGTAATACACAGTCTGGGAAAGAGAGAACTGCTCAATGTTACAGCCCATGTTGGAAGATGTTCTGCAAGGGCTGAGGGATTATTCCAGCAGGAAACTTAAATGCATTTGGTGTCCTATGTTGCAAAGAACTGGGGCTCCATCAGGACACCAGCTGCTCCACAGGGTCGGGCGAGAGGAGGGATTTAAAAGCAACATCAGTCTGTCTGGTGTCCTAAAGGCTTCACGAGCCTGAAGGGTCACTAGTGCCAGTGCAAAGCTGGCATGGAGAGGTGTGACCTGGGAGAGTTTAAAATACACATGGATGCAGGGCATTCACTTGGCAGCTTCTTGAATCTCACAGGCAGGTAAAAGAGTTTCCCAGGGCAAAAAAACCTTGGCAATGCCAACTCCCCCCAAATTAGGGCAATAATGATGAAATGGAAGGAACTGCAAGGCCACTGAAATTACACATGGGCTGCTGTCCTGGAGGCACAATCCCTGGAAAATAGCTCCCAGAGGGATGCAGACACACGGCATATGGCTCACTTCCACAGCGACCGCTGTGCTGGCATTTTCAGTGTCATTTGTTGGCTCTGCTCTTCCTGGCAAATCAAATTTTGTTAACCACCCTGCCCTCTCCTTTGATTAAAAACAACCCTGTAAATGCTTTAATTCAGTAAAATTAACCAGCCTTATCAAAATTCAGCTTATCCTTCTGTACTTACAATGTTTGTTATCCATAAGGGATGCGGTCAGAAACTCTACACTGTGTGTTTTGAGCTCAGGTACCACCTACAAAGCTAGGTTGTTTAGCTGAGCTGTAACCATGTATTTCTTGCCAATACAGCTCAACACTGCATCGTCCAATCTTCAGCATGCATCTTTTATGCAGGAATGTATCCTGTGGGACCCAGCTGTACGTAGCTGATCAAGACACCCTCAGGTAGGCTCTTAAATATTGTTAAGATACGTGCCACTTAAATACTTGTACATTTGTGTGTTGATGAGATTAGAGCAGATGTAGTGATGTAATTCAGACAATGAGCGTGTCCCATGGTAGGTAAGAAGAATGGGGTTTAAGAAGATCAGGATGATATACGTGGCCACCAATGGGAACGACCATATCAGCTAAATCCTGGATGATTTGGTTTCTTACAAAATGTTACAGATTTGGGTAAGCGTTACACATATTATACATGTTTGGGTCTCTGGGATCCCACGAGCTGGCAGCAATGCCTGCAGCTCCAGGCTTTGTCTGCATGAGGAGAAGGTGGCAGGGACCAGAGTTTGCAATGTTCTTAGATACCTATCATTTAAATTCATAACAAGGAGACACTACTCAAATGGTTTCAATGCATCCTCTGAACTTCCTGCCTTGCAAACAGAGAATAAAAAGCACAGTGTGCATTGCTCTCAGGTATCTGCCTGGTCTGTTTTCACTTACCTTGTAGCCAGTCACTTCGGACTCATTCTCCATAGCTCTCACTTCCTCCCAGCTAAGGACCACTCTGGAGTCAGTGACATTCCACATGACGTTTCCTGGTGGTTGGCTGGGTGCTTCAAATACACAACAAAAGCATGACTTTAATTTAATTGGCATTAGTGATCTATTCTACAGTAGGAAATAATAGTTCAGGTAATTGACTGTCATTACATGTCGGATGCAAAAGCAACTCAAATGCAGCCTCCTCGTTTGTACACTTTATGGTTCAGAGACTAAATTGGAAAAACAGAAGGAAGGAAAAATATAATGGCACTGAAATGTTATTTGGGAAGTTGCATTATCTGTTGATGGTCCTTCATTAAGTACAGGCAAAGACAAACGTATGTCTTGGGACATGGGTGATCAATTAGAATGAACTCTAATGAAGCCGATGATGGTAGCAGGCAATTCCTAGTTTTAGTGTATTGTCAAGAGTAAGGAAATACTTCACAGCAACACAGTATTGTTAGACATATTTAGTCTTGGTGAGTGGTCAAATCTACACACACTGTACTGATGTACTTCAACAGGTTTGTAACGTGAACATTTTGAGCAGGGTTTTGTTTTCTGTTGTTCTTTTAACTGGAGGCATCGTTTTGAAGCACGGTCTGAGCCACCTCAGTATCTGCTGTTGGAACAATAGTGGGGCCTCAGCCAAAGAAATCCAGTGGGGTTTTTGTTCATTAACAATCTGAGACTGTTACTTTCAAAAGCAGTGCTGTGCTTTTGGCTATGCCCTTTAACGTACCTTGAATCTGCCAAGCTTTCAGGGAAGGCAAAGGTAAGTACAAACCTCTTAAAAGGCTGGTTCCCCAAAAAATGGGTCACACAGTGACAACAATCGATGATTAAAATCTTTTCTAAATGTGTTAAGGAAAACAATTTACTGTTGCTGTCACCTAGTGGAGGCAGCTGCTGCCTGGGTGGACCACACCACGCTCTGATGCTGAAGGGTCCAGTGTGCGGCCACCCCTAAGGTGTGTGCTTAAGGGCTTTTGTGTTGGTTGGGGTTTTGTCAGGGTTCCCCCTGCCCCCCGCCCTTAAGTTTCAAGCACTTCCAGACAGGTAGCTCCCTACCTTCTTTCCATGAGCAGTCAGATCAAAACCTACCTCATTATACAAAGCAGACACAAAAATGCAAGAGCAAGACCTGGAAGAATTATTCTCAAGTCACACAAGCTACTCTCTGGTGAAGTTTTTTTGGCAGTATGTGCCTGGCTCTATGTACTACATGGGATTTAACCTGATGTGCTAATAGCCCCTTTCAGTAAATGTAAGAGGAGATTGTTTTACTCCTGAAAATTAAGTATTACAGCATACATGAATAGTTTTCATACTGAGATATTAAAGCTGAATTTCAAAAGAAATGAGTCATTCTTTTAAATCCACAACGAAATATTAATGTGACACCTGAAAAAACGAAGAGTAATTACATGTAAACCCCACAAGCCTCTATCTGTGACTTGACGTGTGCAAGCTGTTCAGAAAGCTCCAATTCACTTCATATACAAAAATCTCCAATAATCTTCCAAGTTCAGAACAGTTTAATTTGGATTAGGTCAGATCCTGAAACACTGCATCATGCAAGCACATGTCCAGTGCTAAATATCCCCAGAGATTTCTGTGAGACTCCTCAGATGCTTAAAGCTGGTCAGACATGACAGTATTTCTCTGAATTAGAGCTGATGGACAGAACATTTTGCTGTATTTTAAGACCTTCTAAATATGAAATAATTGTAACCTCTTGCCTTATAAACCTAGACAAGTCTTCCCTGGTGAGTGGCCACTTTTGTATAGAAGTATTCTATAAAACAAAACTCCATGTGCTATTTTGGGCTGAAGATTTGTTTAAAATATAAAAGCAAAAATGATGGTTCAAAGAGAAACACTGAACTTTGAGTCCTAAAATGTACTGCTGATTGAACACAAGTACTTGTGTGTTTTGATGCATTAACAGTTACTAAGCAGCAGCTTGTAGGGAAATGCTGTGTACAGAGAAATCAACCACAAATATTCCAGTTAAGGCAGAAAGGGGATTGATCAAAAATCACACATTGACTAAAAATTCCATTTCTACTGCAGCTGTACAGAGTTGTTTGTCTTAGTTAATTCAACTAGTAGTTAGCAAAATCCTGCAGACTGACAGTATGCTGTGCTACAGAGGTTTGTCTCTCTGTTCACCAGCAAGACACAAACCACAGTGTAACTCATCTTTCTTTTAATTATTCTGAGTAGCAGAGATCTTAACGAAGAGCCTGACCCAGGACCTGTTCAAATCAGTCCGATTCCAGCTCACACATCCCAAAGGCAGGTGGTCCCCAAAAAGGGACTGAAGAACCACCGAGCTGGCCAGACTGGCACAGCCTCTATGGAGCACAGAAATGATTAATTAGAGAAAACTCTTCATCACAGGTCAGATCCAGGCTAGAGGTATCAGCTAATTCACAGTAACTGTGCATACAATAGATGTAAACTCCAGCAAATCTGAGTTGGTTTAGTCCTCAGTGACAGAGTGTGACACTCTGCATATAATAATTTCTGTTAAACCAGGTTATTGCATAATACTCATGATGCAACATTCCTTTTGGTAGGACGTTAATGACTGTTCCAGGGAATCTGACCTTTCAGACAGATTTAATTGTACATTCTTGTGAGTTTGATAGAAACACTTTGAGATTGATGGCCCTGATTCAGAGTTGTAATACAATGCAAGAACATGCCACAAATATTTCCAGTTGTAGAAAAATTAGCGTGGCCTTTGACAATCTGTTCTCTGGCTTAATTTCTCCTTTTAATAGTAAAGTGGCCTCTTGTGTAATTTGTTCAAGGGGAAACAATGGACATGAAGGATTGTTTTGCATGAAATGTATGAGGATCACTGCATTTCGAAAGCCATGCCTTAGAGAACTTATAAATATGTTATAAAACCCTGAAAAATTCAACAAGTCTCTTTTTTTTTTTTCCTTCCAAAACCCAGAAATATTTCTTTTAAAATTCTTCCACTCACCAGAAGAATAATAAAGGTTCTGCAAAGAAATTATACATCTTACTTCAGCTCCACTGACACAGCTGACTTTTATTTACTCATCCTGCTGAAGTAGCAGAGGGTAGAAAATGGAAGATCTCTGCTCAATTTAATTGTGTAACTCCTCCAGTCTGTATGAAAATTCAGGTCATTTACACGTATTGTGATTCCCAGTAATGCACCTATTTTTCATTTGCCTGCAAGTGCTAACACACCATTATGTCTCTCCCCACTTTAAATTCAAGATACTTACGTGTCTTTTTTGTGGTAGCATTTACTGTGGCACTAAAGGGACCTGCTCCAGCACTGTTATAAGCACGGACAGCTGTGTAGTATGCTAAGTTGCTCTTCAAACCTGTTATTCTTATTGATGTCTCATTCCCTGCAGCTTTTACGCTGTTTGAAGATTCTTCTTTCCCACCATTATTCCAGTACCTAACCTAGTAGAGAGAAAACAAACCCATTTAAAATCTTGCATGGAACGGCCTGTTCACCCTCAGCATCGCATTTGACTCCTTGAAGTGTGGGGTTGGGTTTTTTTTTTTCCCTCCTCAGCTGAAAGAGATAGAAATACATTAAAGTTTCAAAAACATGTTTGTAATGTTGAAAAGAAAAAGGTATCCATCTGCTTTTTCCTGCTTGCCACTCTTCTTTAGTTAGAAAACTGAAATACTAGATTGTGCTTGAATTAAAAGATGACAAGAGGAAAACCATTACTTCATCTAAAAAGGAAACACATTACACTCAGAAAGCTGCCTTACAGAAGACTTTCTCTGGAAGTAAATATAGTTCTGAAAAAATACATCAGTTTGAAAATACCATTAGACAGACACATGACCAGCATAGCAAGCCCGACACAGATTTATTCTGTCTTCAAACACCCTTCTTCTGGGTATAGGTGGGGTTTGAAAAACGTGAGATACATGGTGATCTTCTAGACATTTGTGTTGCTGTCCTGCCACCTCCGTGACCCTTCACAACAGGGAGAGTGTATCATAAATGAGCTTACCTCGTAGCCCAGTAATCTTCCACTGCTCATCTTCCAGGGGATGGCTGCCCAGGAGACCTCGATGACTGAGGACGACAGACTGGTTGCAGATACCCCAGAGGGGGCTATGCTGGGCTCTGCATTGGGGAATCAATAAATGAGAGATCAGCAGCACTGGTGGCTGTGGAAATAAACGCGTCCGTATTCAAAGTGCTCTTGTTTCTAGGAACTGCTGCTAGATTTGCTGATGAAACATCTCGTGTTAAAGAGCTGGAGGTAACTCAGTCTGGAGCAAACTCAATCACATACCTTCTTCTGCTGAAAACACTGTGGTCACGGAGCTGAACGGCCCTTCTCCTTTATTGTTATAGACACCGACTTTGACTTCATAGGGCGAGAAGGGCAAGATGCTTTCGTTCCTGAAGACGTAGCGTGGGGTGTCAGGAGAGGTGACCACAGTCTGTATCCACGTTGTGGTGCCAAAGGGGCGGAAAGCAACAACATAGCCAAAGCCTTCTCCATTTTGTAATTCTTCAGGGATGGGCTATGAGGAAAGCAAGAGACAACACAAGATCCTCTGTGGGATGAAAGCACCAACAGACTAATGTACACGATTGGCACCAGGTTCTGCTACTGCATTAGGGATCATCCCATCAACACATTAACTCTGGCACAGTGGAGCAGAACAGGCTCCTCTGAACCTATTTTAACATTTGCACTTTGAGAACACCTTTCAGGTATGTTTCCTGTTCTCCAATAAGCATATTGTTGGAAGACATTCTTCAATAAGTAACTGGGGTACAATTTTTACTTCATGAAAAATTAACAACTGCTTAGCCAATTACCATGCCATCCACTACTATTATTATAGAGTGGCTTACACCTTCCTCTCACTAGGTAACCACACAGTAGTATATTACTAACAGCATGTAATCATTTCAAAGTAATTAAAAACAGGCTACGATGGCTTGCACACATGTCTGGAGTCAATGGGAAGAAAACAAGGACTGCAAAGCCGCACTGAAAAGTGTAATTCTTTGGCTCAACCTTTGAGCAATGCCCCCACCCTCCTGCCCTTTATTTAGCTTAACATTTGGTTGAGAACAGAAGCAACCTCAGCCAAACGAACTAATTTCCTACTGATTGCCAGCTAGCACAGTGCCACGTGGAAGCAGGGAGGCAAACGTGCGTAGCTCACAGTACAGCATGTTACTGATCACATATACATCCTAGATGAGAAGCTGCTGCAACCAGGGAAATTCATCTTTTAAGAAGAGTTTGAATGAAAACAATCATTCTCTGAAGAAAATTGCTTGCCAGAAAACTTACATCCCATGTTATGACCAGTTCAGACCTGCTGCCTCCTCCCCCACTGACTTCAGATGGGGGAATTTCAGGAACTGTGGAAAGGAAATGTGTAACTGTCCACACAGTGCAGATACAAGAGATGACATCATACAATGTTAACATCATGCTCTGAAGCTAACAAACCCGGCTGTGTTCGTAAGGATTTTGCAAATCAAGGTAAAATGGTTTTTGAGGCAGAGTAGGCAGCCCTGGAAATCCCAGCCCCATCATTCCACCCCACTGCTTTCCCTCACTGGGGCAGGCCGATGTTCTCTGAGCGCCTGAAGACCCTCACTAGCTCGCAGACTGAACCCCGATTGCTAATCCTCATGAAATTCTAAAAACTGGAGGCATGCTTGGCTTTTTTTGGTAGGGTTAACTCCTGCAGCAAGCAATGGCCCCATTCCAAGTAAAGTCCTGGGGTGTCAACTGATGTGTTCTTCTGAGCCACATGCTCCTTACATGGGAGGTTACACTGATGGAAGAACCCTGCCAGAATTAAGCTCTTTTCATCCAGCAATACCTTCAGACTCTGCAGCACTGCCTGAACTGACAGGCTTTAGCATACTAAGTACAGTTTAAAGGCGTTTAGATGTTACGCTTCTATGATGTTCAGCAGTGCAACACAAACTGTCCCGCAGCTACATGGAACAGCCATGAAATAACAAGTCACAGGCTTCTATGTTCACTGGCAATTCCAAGCTTGTCTGCAAAGAGCCAAGCTATGAACATTCCTATTTTGTTAATATTCAAGATTCTTGAATTAAAAACAAATAGAAGAACCCACTAACCTGCCTCTTCAGTTCTTACTTTTTCTGAGGGCAAACTGGGTTCTCCACCTCCTATTTTGTTACTGGCGACTACACGAAATTCATATTCAACCCAAGGATTTAGATCCACGACTGTGGTTGTGAATGTTTTTCCATCGATCACATCTGGAACTATTAAAAACAAAAGGAAATTAAGGCCACGGTGTCCCTGGTCATAAACCATCCCAACAGCACCTGTAGAAGAACTGTGCTTTACCTGTAGTAACTCGCTGCCAGCCAACGGAAAAAGGTGTCCTTGCTTGTACAGTGTAAGTGGTTACTGGGCTGTGATTATCTGTGCCTTCTTGCCAGGAGATCTGAGCTGTGGTATCAGTTATTTCGTCCACTTTCACGTGTTCAGGGGGCCCTGGAGAGCCTGTAATCAAGATTGAAAAATAGGCAGTGTTTTGTCAAGCCAGTGCCCTGGAAATCACTGCCACAGCAGCACAGATTCCCATTCTATCAGCTATGTGGGAGGAAGAGAATAATTGAGCTTGGAATAAGAACACTTGTACTTATTGTTTTACATTCACTACCCTTAAGCCTGATCATCTGTTTCTGAAATGCTCTGAACCTCAGCACTGACAGGTGTTTGGTTTCGGTGGGGTTTTGTGGCTTTTTGAGCCCCTGTGTTCAGCCTGAGCCCTGTATCTTTCTGATGTCTTTCCCTTTAGTCTTCGATGTCCTCTTTCAATCTGGAAATACATCTCTGTAGCCTGCCAATTTGTTATCTACAGCTGTTTTACTGTACGATGCTCTGCAGCAATTTCTCTGCACAACATCTGATCAGCACCCCGAGCAGCAATTCAGTCAGGCAAGCTTGCTGCTGCCTTCTGGAAAATCCTGATTCTGGGCAGCCTGGCAAAAAATGCTGGGTTTTTTTGTTGTTTTGGGGTTTTTTTGTTGGTCTCATCTGCACCAGCAAAGGGGGAAGTTGAAATAGCTCTCATTCCCTCTCATCAGTGACTTGAAGGACTGTCAGTGAGAAAAGAGGCAAAGCAAAGATTTACTATATCCTTTAGCTCTTAATTTACCCAGGAAAAATTAGGCTTCATCCAAAAATCGAGCTAGAATTCTCCCTAACTGCAAGGCAGACTCACATAGTTCACATCACAGGTGATCTGGGGTCTGGAAAGTACACCACCAGTTGTTTCTGTGATGTGCAATCCACAAAAAAAAATTAGAAAATATGATTCGTGGTAACTGAGGCTGAAACTTACCTCGTACGATGAGGTCCGCTGCAGACGCTACGCTATCCACTTCAGTCTTCACCATACAAACATACTTTCCACTGTGTTTCAGCTGGATGTTTCTAATCATTAAATCTCCTGATGCACTCTGTCAAAATACAAAGTTCTCATTAACGTGCTCTATGTGCTACCTCAGAGTTTAATATCATTAAGATTGTTATTTGTAAATTGAAAAGAAATCAACCAAAAATGTTAAAGGTAAAGTTGCTCCCAAACTGCACCCACAGACAGCCTGCAGGATACAAAGTTAGTGCCCATCACCTCCATAGTAATTAGCATCTTCCTAATAAACATGAGGCAGTGTCTCTCTTTTATGGGAGAAGTAAGCTACAACATGGTTAGCTCATACTGGGAACGAAGCTTTTGGCTCCTATTACGAACCATGAAGAAAGTCAGTGCTCTGTGACCCACCCTTTGTCTCAAAGCCCTAAGAAAGAGAAAAGCATAGTTTCAGTGGCCACTAACCAGTGGGACTTCTAGACAGGATGTTTATGTCTAGTTGTCACAGATTTTAAGGAGTGAATATGTGTAAACAGTGAGGTTGAATTTAGTCCATTCTACAGGTTACTGTGAGCAACATTTCACTTGACAGTTGGAACTTTTGGGCTGATGTCCCCATTTTGTTTTTCACTGAGTATTTAGTCTTTGATCACTGCTTTCCCATCAGCATCTCTCACATCACAGAATGTGGCTGACCTCCTGAATATCAAGGGAACCATACCTAGAAACTGAGTGATCACTGTAACACCGTATCATATTAGGGCTCCTAATACACTGTTCTGCTTTCCACATCACTTCATAGAGAATTCGGTACTAAACCTTTGACAGTGTCACTCCACAAAAATCCCCTTTCTGTCTCAGCTGCATTACTGCTTTAATCCAGTTCACATCATGTTTTTTTCAGGTGAAAGCTCTGTCAGCTTCCAATTTTTATTTAATTATTTTCCTGGAGAAGCAGCATTTCATTCGAGGACAGGCCCCTATTTTGTGGGTATTTTCAGCTACTCTGGCCACATGACTGATTCTTGAGTGCAGAATAGTTTGGGAGAAAGGGGAAGACATGATTCTGGAGTTTATTTCAGCCTTAGGAAAAAACAAAAAGCAAACCCACAACAAACTTTCTAACCATCTGATTGTTTTCCTTTGTTTCAGGCTCACTGCCATTAATTCAGCATTATGCTCTCCAACTTCTCTGCTCAACACAAGCTGAAGCCAATCCTGCCTGATTCCCTTTCACATGTGACCACAATATAACCACAGTGCCTGGGTGTCTCCAAGGATATAAGTGTTTGCAGGACAATTCAGCACTGATTCTGTGCCAAAGATACATTAGAAGTGGAGTGGAAGGCAATCCACGACCCACCTACTTGACTGGAAGCGGATATTTAGGGACTGACCAACAGCAGCAGCGCGTATGCACAAGCGAGTCATGCTGTGCGTCAAGCTGTGTGAGTAAACTCAATTTAGAACATCTCATCACTGTCAAGTAGAGTCATTTTACCTGAAATAAACCCCCCCCACCAAGTTTTAATTATTACGAGTGGGTATTTTGGGGGAAGAACCTCAAAGTACTGGGGAAAACAAGCAGCAGCAAAAGCTACAGCGTAGAAGACAGCCTCCTCTCCCACAGCTCTGCAACCATCAGCAGTACCCACATTCCTGCCTACCCAAATTACATCTGTGCCAGTGTGGGCAAGCCCAGGTGATGGTACGGTCACCTTCCTTTCCCCACGCTCCCCAGAATACAAATAAAGAGCAGTCCATGCAGTGTGAGCAGCTGCTGAAATCGCTTTTGCTTCTCCTGACTGCAGAATGACCTGGGCCACGGCTGGGCTCTATGAGCAGGTGACACCCCAGACAGCTTAGAGGCAATCTGTTCAAAATTTTGGAAGCTGCTTGGCTTGCCATACTCTGTATAAATCATCTGTCTAACCAAAAATAAAATAAAGAGCAGTAAGGCAGTGTTACGTGCTATATTTTTCTAACCATCTGGAAGGCCAGGTGGTGGTCCCATAACATTCCCACTAACTACTACATGTTGGAGACCTCAGGCATGCGTGACATGGACTTCCAAGGCATCACTACATAGAGATCTATCCTTTCAATAATTAGTTCTCTTTTGCCATGTTTATGGCCAAGAAACCTGAAGATGCTGTCACTTAATACACACTGCAACTGTCACAAGGCTGAGAACACATTGATGGTGCATTACTTACCCCGACCTGCACAGAAATCCAGCTGAAATTATTGCACTGAGTTTAACATGATACAAATCCCATAAAATATTTGTACAGGTCTTCTGGTAACCTCTGAATTTTTGTTGTAGCAAGCTTCGATCCCTCTTGATACACGTTAAGTTTTAAATAGAACCCCAACCCTAAATGTCTGTATCCCATCAAACTCTGGAATTCTGTCCCGTTTGACAACTTTCCAAGTAAAATGTTCTAAATTCGGAGTTCTGAGCCACCCAATACTAATACTCATCCTTCTTCTGCACTGACTGAGACTTTTTGGTGAAAAAAAAACCCCTACTTTTTGGTGCGTCTTCCTTCAGAGGAGAGGGGGGAAAAAAAAAAAAAGACACCTAAAGAAGGCTGTGATTTGGACTCGTGCCTCTGCTTGTTTTAGGAAAAAGCTGGATTGTTTCATGAGAAAAAAAACCCCTGCATTTCACAATCAGCTTATGAAGTGTTAATTGTGCCAGTGAAGCCGTGGGATGCAGGTTTGGGTATGTTTTTAACCTTTCCTTTCTAATATCAGTATTTGTAGGTACAACCAGAGTACAGCTGGGGGGAAATATTCCTGAATAAATAAAGTCCATGTAGCAATACTGGAAGGTAACGGGCTATGAAATCACAGCGTTCCCATTACAGCATGACAGATGGTCAGTTTATAATTCTCCAAACATTTCTGTGAGAATGTACATGATCTATGAATATCTCATGGCTCCTGCAAGGGAATCTCATCATCTCCACACGAACTTGTATTTAATCAATCGCAAACTGCAGAACAATCTGTGTATTTGGTGCCTCCTGATTAAATGCTGAATCTTTTGAGGTTTTATTTCTTTTTTTTACAGGAAAAAGGAAAAAAAATAGGCACTGACATTTCAGAATTGTGTCTAAGCCACAGCTACTCCTCCAGAGCAGAACTGGGAAGAATATGTGAAAGGAAACTTTCAGAGGCTTGTAATGGCCAGTTTCATGCTGATGCTCAGCTGTTGGCTTTGTCATCATGTGGCCTTGGCTTGCACCACAATGAGGCCTTTTGTAGTAATTGATTTAAGTCTCTTGATACATCCTTCATCTGTCTTACTGCTTCACTTTTCATGTTTTGATTAGAAGGTTGAATTCTGAAAGGCATCAGTGTCACCCCCACCCCCAGCAGCATCTCTGCATCCCGCATGGGAAATGTTTAATGAGATAGAATCACAGACTCACTTGGGTTGGAAGAGACCTTCAAGATCATTGAGCCCAACCATAGCCTAACTCTGCCTAGTCCACCTCTAGATCATGTCCTTAAGCACTTCATCTACTCTCCTTTTAAATCCCTCCAGGGATGGTGACTCCACCACCTCCCTGGGCAGCCTGTTCCAACACCTGACAGCCTTTTCAGTAAAGAAATTCCTCCTGATCTCTGACCTAAGTCCCCCCGGGGGAATTTGAAACCATTTCCTCTCATCCTGTCCCTTGTTACCTGAGAGAAGGGACAGACTGCACCCCACCTCTCTACACCCTCCTTGCAGGCAGCTGTAGAGAGCGAGAAGATCTCCCCTGAGCCTCCTTTTCTTAAGGTTAAAAACCCCAGCTCCCTCAGCCACTTCTCACAGGACTTGTGCTCCAGACCCTTCCCCAGCTTGGCTGCCCTTCGCTGGGCACACTCCAGCATCGGACATATGGCTTCTCACCCAGGGAGGCTCAGAATGCTCAGGGATACGGCAGGTATATGCATGCAGGAAAAATAAGGAAAGATGGGATGGTTTCATTCAGATTTAGGGTGAAGCTCACATCTACGTCAAGTTCCTTAATCTGTCTGTCACTGATCTCAGGAAGATTATGTTGGGCCAGATATAGAAAAAAAGAGATAGGAACTTGCAGTACTTCATGTCTGAAGGACAAGGTGTCTGTGCAACGGGCTTTGGATAGCAATTTTAGCTCAAGGAATGATTTCCCTCCAACACAGAAGAAAGCTCTACATGCTCAAGAAGAGAAGAAACACTTTTACTGTGTTGAAAAAAGAAATAAGTAACCCTGCCTGTGCAGCGTAAGGCACACGAAGAGAAGGTGTTTGCAACTCACCCCTCCAACCTTCTCAAAATGCGAAGCGTCCTTCTTGAAATCCGTGAGCGTCCCATTGAAGTACCAGGTGAAGCTGATGTCCAGGACAGGGTCGTGCTGGACCTGGCAGGGCAAGACCACACTTTCTCCGACAGCAACGTCCATGTTGGAAGGTGCCAAAGTAATCCTGGTTGGCTCTGTCGGGAGAAAAACATTGGTTACTGGGTGTACTGGGTGCCTGTGCTGCCGTGCTTGGCTTGCCACTAGTACTCCTCCTTGTTCTTCAAAGCTGATTAATGACAGTCACTTCCAATTATGCAACCAGACTACAAATGCTGCTGCCTGACCCCTCTTGCTGGAGCACCGTGCCCTTACACGTTTACCAGTGGGAGCTACTCGAAGCTGAATAGGTAAATTTTAACCCACGGCCATTGTACTTCAGAAAGCCAACTGCTCTGCAAGCTACAGCAGTGACATTGCCATTCTGTGTGTTTCCCAGCAATAACACTTGTGGTTTGGAGCAGAAAGCTGTAGTAGAAGCTACAGGGAGGATTAAGAGGTGGGAGTGAGAGGAGGAGCTAATAAAATCTGGAAGCTAGAGGAAATGAACATCAGGTAGAATGAATGCATTGGCTACTTGGGTCCATGCACCATATGGAACATAAACAGCATCGTTAGGAATAGCTGCTTGTTATCCAGAATCACATCAGTGGAGAAAAATTTCAAGTACTGTAAATACTGTAAAAATAAAATTTAATTGTAGAAATGCTTTGTATATAATTCTATTATTTGTTTATACGGAGGCATGGATCATTTTGGAGCACAGTCTGAGAATGTGAAGCCATTAATTCACTGAACAGAATAAATCTGTTTGGATCTATGAGATATATAGGGTATGTAATGCAGAGTATTAGACAATTCTGAGTTTGGAAAATTTTTCAGGTACTCCAGTCTTTAAAAAGGAACGTTGTGAGAAAAGACAGTCCCCAGCTAAGCTTCACAGACCACTTGTCCTTCGAAATCCAGCATCTCAGAGAGCAGGCAGTAATGGACGACTTAAGAGGAATGGGCAAGAACCCTTTTAACAGATATTATGTACACAATTGGTTATTTCACTGCCCATGGAGTCCCTGAATGCTCCTGGAGTGTCTACATCTTCCTTGATAAGCAAACAGCATAATGTTCCTTAGGGCTAAACAGATTTCAGACAGCAATATGAAATTACCTCAAATATTGTTTTCATTGCCATGCGTTGCCTTGGGGTTTTTTCTCAACAAATTAAAAACACCCCTGAACTTAAGAAAGCCAAATTACACTACTGAGCATTCAGGTAAGTGAGAGAAGGGAGGAAAGTGTTCAAAACTCCCTCACACCTGAGGAGTATCTCTGCCAAAGGCAGAAGATCCCTCTTTCCTCTCAGCTAAAAGAAAACAAAGTGAAACAAATATCCTTTTGTCTCTGTATATTGCTAAATATATATCTCCTCATCACTTCCACCACATTCAGTATTTTTTCAATAAGCAAACTCAGCCTCCACATCGCTGTGGACTGGTGTTGCAGAGTTTGCAATTCAATTTACACCACCTCACAGATAACCCCGTTCCACCTCACCTACCTGTAACTATTAAGTTTGTCGAGCCACTGGCTGTTCCAAACTGGTTTGTTGCCAGGCACGTGTAGCTTCCAGCATCAACTTTGGTCACATTGGCTATTCTTAGTCCTCCATCCTTTAATAACACGATTCTAAAACAGTACAAACAGGTTCAAAGGTTGCAGCGCTGGCTTGTAGGCAAAATGCTTTAACACTCTGTTACCTTAGATAATCAAACCACATCAATTACCAACCTGAAGTCTGATGGTTTTGTGTCCACAAGATGCCTCAGAAAGCCAGAATCAAAACTCACTCGCCTTGGTGACTATTAAGCAGGTATTCTTTATTGCAGCACTGGGCACACGGGATGAATCGCTCCTCCAAATGTGTGTGCCCATTAAAGCCAAGTTTCTCATATTTATACAGATTAACTATACATATTCATTATAATTTATGAGAAAAGGCAGGGCTATGCAAATTATTTCCAGGAAGTCATTTACATCAATTCCTCACAGATAGAGCATGCTCAGTGACACTTAGGGGGTCTTCTGTTGGTCGCCAGGGATGAAGGCTGGATGTCTTCCTCTCTCTCAGCACATGCTCTTTACAGTTTTCTCCAGTTACCAAAACACATTCCTGAGCTCAAAAACATATTCCTACACAAACTAGTTAGGAACCCCTTCTAACTGAAAGCAAGATATACTCTATCTCCTAATTGGTCGTTGGTCTCATTATTTATGACTCCCCTATCTTCACTAGCTTCAAGGCTGTTGCACTGTTATGGTTAAGTTTTGTAGCCGCTTTCACGAAACAGCCCACACAGTTACAGCCATATTCTACTGAAATCCAAACCAAATATAGTCTTAAAATACACAAATTAAAGTTATATTAATTGTCTCAAGCTACATCTATATCAATCTATTCAGCATTATTATATTTCACTGAATCACACACATGGACAATATACAACAAATCTGAACCCATCTGTGTATCACTCACCATTCTGGACAGCAGGAGAACCAGGGTTTAGGATGTGCATGTGTGCAGACGTGTGTCTGTGAGTGAGGGGAGCGATCTCACGTTACCTCCATCCTTTCCAGCTGCACAGACCAAACTCATTTTCAGCTGCATGATGTTGTTTCCCTCATGCAGGATGGCATTATTGGAAATGTCATTATTATGAGGAGGCAACAGGATTTGTGATAAACAACCTGCATTTCCAGGGTTCCCAGATCCAATCGGAACACCAACTGAAGTCAACAGCTCACTGGCACAACTGGCTCCAAAGCAGGACCCAGCCTGTGGGGGTGTAACCTCAGTCTTGCTCAGAAAGCACACAGCCTTCACGCTGTTGCAGACTCTGCCTCAGTTTATCACCTACGTTGAGCAGGAGTGACCTGCAGACACGGTGGAGGTTTGATCTGCAGAAGGGAAGGGAAGGAAATGCCCTCCACACCATGCAAACTGACCAGCAAGGGTCATGCCCAAGGGACAGACAGCATGGAACAAACCAGAAAGATGCTTAGAGGAGATGTGGATCAAAGGAGACCTGCTGTACTGATACAGGCAGAAGAGCACCAGCATCCCAACAGCAGAGATGACATCCTAGACAGCAGCACTGGGGGGATGTAAAGGTAAGGCCAATCTGAGTCCCTCTTCCCCTATTTCTAGTCCTCCCATCTGTCATGTCCTTTGAGGCAGGGCCTGCTACAAAGCTTCCCTGAGATAACCCAGAGCAGCTATAACTGACCGTATATAAAGATGTCCACAATAATTAATGAAAAAGCATTTCCCTGTCAAGGAAAATATTGTTGCTTCTTTTTTTTCCCCCAAGTCAGAAGAGCTTGAGAGCTTCTCAGATCCCACCAATGCATCTCCCAAGGCACCAAAGAGATCCCGTTGATGCTGGTCCATCGGTTCCCTACGCACCGCAGCCAGAAGGTGTTTTGGAGACACCCCAGACACCCACAGAATCAAGGAAGAGCAGAAACACCCCAGGGGAACCTCTAACCACATTAGTTGGAGTCTTACACAGTTGTCAGAGTCGGTATCAGCTGAGAAGGCAGCAAATGTCACAGAGCTCAACACTGCTATCTTCTCTTTCTCAGACAAGTCACAAGGATTTCTGCCTTCTCACTGCTTCTTTATTCACTGCAAAATTAATTAAATACACAACCTTGCTGCTCTTTTTATTTTTAATGTACTTGAGGCAAATTAGCATCAATGGATCTTCATTTGTCCCAACTTACATTCAGTTCTCTAAAATTAAATCTATGTAACAAAAAGTAGATGGAGAAGTCCACTGCGTTAGGTGGGAACTGGGATCCTTGCTTTTCTTCTCAAACCCTGTCCCAAGCATGGGACAAGCAGGCTGCTTGCCTACCAACCCAGACTCCTTGCTCTCCTAGTGTTCCCATGCTGTGTCCAACAGCTCAGGTGAGCAATTCTCCATGAGAAACCCTGGCAGCTGAGGAAGGACCACACAAACCTGAAACCGCTGCACAGGCTGCGGGGCAAGTCGGGTAAAGACTTTTTGGAGTGAAGCTCAGCACAGCTGAGAGACACCTGGTGACCGCATGACCTTTAGATTTAATTGCATTGCTGAAATAAAGGCTGGCCATAAAAAGGTGTATGCTTCAGTAAGCTGTGCTGTCATTATTTATTTATATTGATTTCTATGATAAATAATACAGTGTTACTGTGTTTTGTTGGTTGTGGGGTTTGGGGTGTTTAAGCAACACGCCTGAACCCGTTATTTCAGGAATAATTAAGCTGGTAAATGAGGGCAGCAGAGTGTAACTTGGGAGTCTGATGGGTTTGGTGATCTTACCTTCACCCTTAACTCCTCTAATCCCCCAACACCTTGCTCCTGAACCGCAGCAGGTGGTGGGATCCCATCACTGCTCTGCAGTTAGGCTGCAAGTTCACCCCAGGCTCAAGGCCGCAGCCTGTCCCCATTTAGATATTGGAAAGCAGGAGGCTGGGTTCCAAAACAGCTCTACAACAAAACATACTCCAGAATCAAGCACAGCTTTTCATTATCTTAATTATTCTGAATTGCATTTATATTTCCATAAAAAGGTGCTGCGACGCTCAATGCTGCAGCTGAAATCCGGTTCCTTTGGGCAAAGGCAACACAATAACACAGCCACCAGATGCAAATTCTAAGTGATAACAAGTCACCTTGTAAGAATGACAGGCAAAGACATCTGATGTGGGGGAGAAGAGAGTTATAAATAGGCAGTTTGATTGGGTCGCATCTGGAGGTGTCTATCCTTCAGCCTGGTACCGAGGTACCCGAGCCTTTGAGGCAGCGTTTCGGAAATAACTGTGAGAAGGAGCACGTGCTTCATCAGCATCAACACAACTGACCTCCCTGGGGATTATTAACTCATTCTGGAAAATTCCTACATAATATTTGGCTGCATTTTATGTTAGATGGAACATTTATAATTAATTAAATCTTACCATATGGTTTATAGGTATTTGAAATGTGTTACAGACATGATTAATACATTTTATAGGTAATTATAACGACATCAATAAAAGATGTTAAGAGATATCAATTATGGTTGTCAGGAAGCTACTGAGTTCTTGGACTTTCTAGCTATCTGTGTGTTTTGAAAAGCTTGTATTGCACCATGTACTTTGAGACAGTTTCCAGTAGAAAAAAAATGCAAACCCCAGTAAAACTCCAGCAGTGCTGCCAAAACCAGAGATCATCACAGGAAAAAAATGGGATCAGGGTATAAACCAGAAAATATCATTGTTTGATGACAACAAATCGCATTTTAGAGTGCTCTGAGCTACCTGCAAGTCTAGTTTGCCTAAAATAATCAAGCAATAGGCTTATTAAAACCAAGATATAATTAAGAATCCAGGGGTTTTTTTCAGAATTAAAACCCAAACCAAACAAATCTATTCCAGAAAGGTGTCACAATAAAACCCTCACCGCTGAATTAAAGAGAAATGCTTTAATTTCCCAATTACAAAATGGCAAATGCAGCACAGCCTACAAAAACACTGAACCCAGAAACAGCTCTACCCTCTCCTGATGAAACATTAGACAAACCAAAGCCTTCAGTATACTTAAAATTATTAGATGTTCATATGTCGGGGAAGACAGCAGGCCTGCTAGCAGCCTAGCTCTCCCAAGATTTAGGCCCTGACAATATTCTTCTGTTCCCAGGAGAGAGGAAAAGTTACTCATGCTGAGAGGATCCTAATAACCACATTCTCAAAACACAGCAGCCTTGTTGATAAGGGTACAGGCTGCCCCAAACCAAGAAGTAGTTATGGGAAGGTACTTGGGAGTAACAGAGCATGTTAAGAACCAGCCATAATAAGATGGTCAAACACAGCAGGTGTGGATACTTTTAGGCATTAAAGGTAAACTAACGATATTTAGCTATAAGATATGCTTATCAGAACTCGTTATAATCACTAACCAATCAATACGGTGTGAACAGTGTGTGTAACCAATTAGCAGTTTTTTAGCTTGCCACATTTGCAGTAAAAAAAGGTCTAGAATCTGTGTGATTGCACCTAATAAATGGCTTCACCTAAAATTCATCTCGAATTGCGTGTTGCGCTCTGCCGGCCGCCACATTCATACACTGTGGTAAAACAAATGTACCATGGCTGGCCTGCTGCCAGGGAGTGATCTGGGTCTCTAACACAAAAACCCAGCACGTCCTTTGGTATTCCCTCTATGTAAAAGAGAGAGTTTTTTCTGATGCATTTTGCTGAAGGCCACCGATTTTCAAAGTGAATTCCATTCTCAACACCCTGCACACCTTTGATGCACTGGTAAATGGCAGGAAAAGCAGAGAGAACTGGTGGGCCAACGCTTTGGCACATATCCAGCTGGAGAACTGGAGACTGATTTAGGACCTGTTTGGTCATCACATCAAAATAGCACTGGCAAAATCATCACCTCTCACTAACTCTTAAGCAAAATTATTGGAAACTAATCTTTAAGAAGATTCTTTTCTTCCAATAGCCAGAGGGTTTCTGCCTTGAGAGGCCCATGGAAGTAAAACTCTGCGGGTCTTCCTGTCCCACCCAAAGTAGGACAGTGTACATGTTCCAGACAGCTGAGGGACCTCAGTGGGTTACAGCCTCCGTCGATTCCACCCATTCTATCAAGCTTTATACACAACATACTAATTTGTTCTTATTTATCTTAAGTCATGTGACAATGGAGAAATCCAACTGTGGAATGAGCACATGTATTTCTCATACCGAGAAGTAATTTTACTGTGACAGGCCACACTGAATGTTCAAATTTTCAGATACCAACACAAGCATCATCTGGGACTAGAGGACAAGTGGTGTTCACTCCAGGATGCCAGTCTGAGATCTGTCAACTTCAGCATCTGTAGTGTAAGGCTGGAACCGGCTGCCTGGAGAGGTGGTGGGTGCCCTATCCCTGGGGATGTTCAAGGCCAGGTTGGATGGGGCCCTGGGCAACCTTGTGTAGCTCCAGGCCTGGAGGTTGGTGGCCCTGCCTGTGGCAGGGGGTTGGAACTCTGTGATCCTTGGGGTCCCTTCCAACCCAGACCATTCTATGATTCTATGATATTCAAGCTATTCTGCATTCACTGTCCCCACATCTACTTGCTCAGAGAACTGGGACAGTATTACATAGAGGTTCACATAGTTTTAGTTACTCTCCATAATCCTCCTGGATTAGTGTGTTGGTGCAGTACAAGCATATTAACATGACAAAGGGGGGCTCAGGATCCAAGACCATGAGGCTGCCACCTGAAGCTTGGTCATTAATGAAACTATTAATGAGGGCAAATTTGTTCATTTTCCTGTGACAATGCTCTATTACTAAAATAGCAGACATAATGTAAGTAATCACTGCCTTTTATATGTGTCAGATTATTCAGCAGAAAAGCCAACTACTTTAGATCCTCATTGATATGATAATCATCATAAACATACTGCTTTCCAGTTCATAACACTTCAGTACAAAGAAACAGTGGAAATGTGGGTCAAACCTGCCTTTTTATATAGCAATCAAATTCCAACTAAATAAAACCAGAGTAATTACCAGGAAAATCAGAAAAAGAAAAGAGAAAAGCTCCTACTGAAGTACTGGTAAGTAAATACATCACTTTCTGCATCACAGCATTCCATACTGCAATGCAAAATGAAATGCCAATAGTTAATTCCAACTGTAGGGGAGATAAAGCCAGTAACGGATGCTCCAACAATCACCCAACTTACTGGAATGCCGTTTAGTGCAGCTACAGGTTTGCAGCATCTTTCCATCTTTTTCTAGTCTTGGTAAGTCTAGAAATACCAAGTAACAAAGGTGGCTTCATTTACTGGTGAAACACTGCTCCATGTCATCTCAAAACCCCTTGCATGAATCTGTTTCCAGCCAGGTATTTGAGCCAGGAACACAGGACCCACCACAGTCAAACTCAGCGACTGTCCAGTATTAGGTACCAACTGAAACTCAAACACATATACAGCATGTAAAGAAATCTTTACAGGGGTTATCTAGGTAGCACCATGTTCTGGTATGTCTTTTCATTTGTTCAGCTAGCATCAAGAGTGTTAAACCTCAGTTAATCTTCCTTTTTTTTTGGAGGATAAAAGGAAAATAAAAGCTCATCCATCTGGAGATGGAGGTCTCTCAGGCCAGCTTCTCAACAGAGAGGGTGGTCCATGAAGGCAACTACAGTTTGCATCCTCTGCTCTCTCTCTCTGGAGACCCCGGCACCGGTAGATGTTTCAGATTTGTCTGGAGTAACCAAAACCCAGCTGTGGCTTAACAACTGCAGGTAATATACATTTTAGAGAAATTTTTCAAGGCCTTTTAATATGAGATGGTCATCAAAGAACAACCTCAGAGCAAGCTGGTCCCAGTGCGGAGGCACACACAATAACCACTGTATGGGGTGAAAACTGATGTGTGCCAGCTGCTATCCTAAGTGCCTGATCTGCCTGTCATTACAGACGAGAAAATTTTTGCTCATTCTTGATGATTTTGCTCACTACCTCACCCAAAATTCTTTATTTCAAAGGTCTAGAACTGCATTCTGATGAGAAACATTTCTTCCTTCAGTATCCAATTACCTTAATTCCAATCTTCCCTTTCCTGCTGCATGTTACATTCTACAGCGACCACTACACCTTCAATTCCCCCCCCTTCCACTGCTCATCACCTCTAGCTCTCTTCATTCAAGATACTCTATAAAAAAACCCATCACTTTACAAAACTAACAAGGAGAAAGATTGTATTCTTCAACGTTGAGCAATTTCTCAGTCCAGAGCCCATGAATCCAGTTTGAATTACATTTTCTTCCCTCCACAAGACATATCATGCGCAGCTCATTTAATTAAAATTTACTGAGTCATTATCCAAATCTTCTACATACTGAAAATGCAGCACCATTTAAAAATAAATTAAAAATACAACCAATGGTGCCATAAAAATGAAAGAAAATCTGTCAGGCTTTACTGAAGTAATGTGGTCAGTACCTCCAGCAAACCCTGTTTTCACTAAGAATACATCAAAGTAATGGAGTATTTGTGCTGTGCTTTTATCATTCAAATGGGAGTTCTCATAAAACATTATCGATTTGATCCACGTCGCTGCATCTTCTGTGACATTTCCACTTTTACAGCTGACATTAAGGACTCACTCTACCTTCCTGCTAAGCCATGTTTGGCCTCTAACCCTTCCAGAAAGCCTCTGCAGTTCAGGTACAGCCGACACTGCCATGGTCTAACCATGATATCTGTCAGAGTCCTGGTGGAGTGTCCACAGAAGAGGATACACTCCAACATTTGTGTACATTTACACAGAAAACAAAACATTACAGTGTCCCTGTTCTCTAACAACGCTGAGTACCTCCACTACACCACAAGCAGACCTACCTAAATCAACAAGAATACAGTTTTAGCTACTCAAAAGCAAATAGATTTGGGAAGCTGTGTGTATATATCCTCGAGGATATAACGCAAGAGCTGTTCCCTTGCAGGAACCGAGTGATGGAGATGAAGTAATTCACTGCACCCTCTGAAGATCCTGCTTGTTCTTCACAAGCATGTGACAATCTCAGTCTCTATCTCACGCCTGCTGTCTGTCTGTCTCTCCTAAAGAGTGCTCTCCGTGAGCCTGAACCCTTCTGAGCTCTAAACATGATGCAGCTCATTCTGACCCCCTGCCTCTCCCCATGAAAGAGCGTGCTGGACTGCTGCAGCCAGCATTGCCCCTTTTGAGAACTCATCCCTCCCCTTTTCTGCAGCTAAAAAGCCAAAAAAACACTGCCCCCCCCCCCATCGGACTTCTCCATTAGAAATGCAGTTAATGGTTGAAAAATGTAGTGCTAATTGGAAACCCTTTCCTGAATTGCAAGAATTGTAGAACTCCCAAGAAATTCATGAATTGCAATTATTCACAGCAGACAGTAATGAACTCCAGTGCTTGCTGCAAAGAATCGCACTTCTGCTGCTCTCTGAAGGCAAGCGTACTTCATTTAGATTAATTCAGGATTATGGGCTTGTTATTATGTTTCCTCTGTAAGCCATTTACAGTGTGCTGTCAGAAATGCAGTAGGAGACACGTTGGGCCATATTTTGGAAATACCTGTACTTTGCAGAACTAAAAGCCATCATTTATATTCATAAATCTAAGCAGGCAGCCTCAAGACACTCAGTACATTTCCAGACACTGAACATTACTTTCTTTAGCTTGTTGCCATCACCATGAATGAAACTGGTGGGTTCTGCTTTTGAAGGGCAACCCAAAGCCACCGTTAAGAGCAGATCTGATGCCTGTCCAGGCAGAGAGTTCACAAAGCAACGCAGAAGCAGTGGCTGGAGCGCTCCAACATGCGTGGAGCCTGTAATGTCCAGGCACGTCTAGCAGCTTTGAGTATCACCAATCAAACCTACAGAGGTTATCTGAAGGGTGATGACAGTCAGGTCCAATGTGAGGCAGGCAGGAACAGGAAGGATCCTACTCTTCCTTCCCGCCTTTTTATTTATGGAAACGGTGTGGGGACAAAAATCAAGGGACTTTCCTAGGAGGAGTTTATGGAGGCCTATGCGTTTATGTACCCACTGTACAGAAGTGACCAGAAAAATACAAACAAATCAGATTCATCACAGAATCACAGAATCGTAGGGGTTGGAAGGGACCTTGAGAGATCATCGGGTCCAACCCCCCTGCCAAAGCAGGTTCCCTAGGACAGGTCGCACAGGGCAGCGTCCAGATGAGTCTTGAATATCTCCAGAGAAGGAGACTCCACAACTCCCCTGGGCAGCCTGTCCCAGGGCTCGGTCACGCTTACTTACAAAGCAACAGGTTTCACAGGAGTCTGAGAGGTCCTTGAGGCTCAGTGTTACAGACTTATTGAGGTGACTACAAGCCGACAGGAGGTTTTCACAAAGAAAAACTGACCAACGTTATTTTGAACAAGACTTTTCTTGCTCGCAGGCATGAGCCAGCCAGTGAGCCTGTGGTACCATGTCAAGCACTCTAATGACAGATGCCTACCTAACCTTCTGCCAAATTGCCCCGTATGACAACAGCTAATACTTGAACACATGAAAACTACTGTGCTCTCTGCAAAGAAAGAGCCAGAGTTGCACAGATGACAGAGTGTCCAAACCTTTTGGGTACAAGGAGAGAGCTCCAGCCATACAATGGAGCAAATAATCACAACGTCTAGAAGTTTTGACTTCTCCAGTAGAATCTTCTGCATTTAGAAACTGCAAACCAAAACCATCACATGGTGTTTTACAGGAACAGGACTAGAATTTCACCCGGTTCACTAGTTTCCTGACAACAGGCTGGCCTTTATAAAACCTAACACAAAGACCTAGAGGAGCAGGCTTACACTCATGAAATCGTATCATATCCTCCTTCAAAAACAAAGCTTTGGTCTCTTCAGTCTCATGTCCAGTCTTCTGGACACTTCAGTGGTACCACTGTCCCCAAATTATCCTGGTAAGTAGAGGGTGACACCAGAGCATTGCAAGAACACTCAGAGCCATCCTGTCCTCACCACTCCCTGTCAAACCCTGTCTCTCTCTGAGCCTGCTGCTGTGAGTACAGTCTTGTCACCAACTCAGATGCTCCAGGAAGCAGCTGCAGAAAGGCTGACCTCAGGGCAAGCCACACTCCCAAGAGTTGTACAGCATGTGCTGAGTGTTGAAGTGCTGCAGCTGGAATATCCTAAGTACCCAACTGCCTCTTTCATGCTAAATCAGATACATAACTATCTTAATTACACCTTTCATCCAGTTTCTTTTTGGTCTGAGCAAATGCTGAAGTATAAACCAGAGAGCTCGGACAGGCAGGAGTCCCGATGTTGGGAGAGATGCAAAGCAAATGGTTGCTCCAGAGTACAGAGAGGTATCCCAGTGCACAGTTTGCTTGTACAATTTAATCAGCAGACTTGTGCAACTTTAGCTTATGACTAATTCAATAATTCGATACTGCTAATTCAATAGTTACTGCTGGAAAGGATGTTTATGCAGTGTTGGAAGTCAGCAGCTAGGGATATAGGTGAATGACAAACTCTCCACTGGTAATTACTAACACCACAGCACGTTCACACCATGTAAACACTAAAGAAACAGCATCACGTTATCACTGCTGGATAAAGCTCACTGCTTGGAAAGAACCTGAAAGTGTATTTTAATTTTCTTGTTTATATCTGCTATTCTGGACCTCCCAATTGCTTTTTCCCCCCTCTCTCTCTTGGCCACATTATGACCATGGCTGTAGCATTCCTCATCTGCCTCCTTGCCTGCATTTTCGGAGGAGTTTGTTCAAGACTTCTAGTGGTTTATAGGCTCTGCCTTTCAAGTTTTCTATCAGTACGTGGTTCTCTCTAAGTCAGGCCAAACCCTACATTCAACTCTAAATAAAACATCGCCTTTGACTTTACAAAAAGCACTCGATGCCCAGACACTGTAACAATTAAAAAACAACCACACAACGCCCCCAGCTAGACAGACTTCAGAGAGACTTTACAGCTATGTGGATCTACAGATGACACCACTGTGGAACAAGACACAAACAAGCTTTTTGTACGATTAAAATGAATAAACCAATGTAACTCAATACCTTTCATTTTCGTGTAGCTGCTCACCTCCCTTCTTCCAGGAGCACTTAGCCTTAGGGGAAGCTTTGGGTTTGCATTCAAAATCAACTGTGCTGCCTATCTGAACCTGGATCAGCTTCTTCATGGGATTCTTGGAGAAATCTGGAGCAGAAGCTGAAACAGAAGGGAGAGTAACAGTGGAATAAAGCACCTTTCTATTAATGGTACTACTATTTAGCACTTAACACACCGCTTCTGAGATTCCAAATACCATTAGAAAGATTAATTTGTTCAAATGGATCTTCTATGGGACAAGCAGACATTTCTCCTCCTTACCCTGGTACAAAAGCAGAGGCCTCAGTTGGGCCATGTACGTCACCCAGTGAAGCACGCACAGGTCACACCGACTTCACAGAGCTGAAGCTCACTGAACCCAGGCGGCGTTAAGCACACGTGGAACTTTGCACCCTGCTGACAGTGAACACACATGGCTCCCCTGAGCCCAGGGAGGGTGGTCAGCACCAGCAGCCTCATTAAAACTCAAGTGGCTGGTTGGCTTCTCATTTCGTGTGGGAACGCACGTCAGATCAGATGTGTTAGATGACCCAAAATCACAGCGTGGCTCATTCTGCACGGGTGCAGTTTGCATTAACAGTTAAGAAAAGGGACGGGGCTTCTGCCTCCCCCAACAGTGAAACATCAAAAGGAAGTTCAGCGCTTTAGGAGACCAAGGCTGAGGGACTGCAGTCTCACCTACATGAAGGAAATAACTCATGTCCCCAAACACAGAATCACAGAATGATGGGGGCTGGCAGGGACCTCCAACCTGAGGTTGAGAGAGATCATCCAACCTGAGCAGAGATCATCCAACCTGCTGCCAGAGCAGGGTCTCCCTGAACAGGCTGCACAGTGTCCAGGATCATGGAATTTGAATGTCTGCAGAGATGGAGACTCCCAAACCTCTCCATGCAGCTTGTCCCAGGGCTCTGCCACTCTCACAGTAAAGAAGTTCCCCCTCATGTTTCTCCACACTGCTCGTGGGAACAGTCTACTTTGGAGGGAGACATCCCGCAAACATCTAAGCACGTCAGGCAGTTGCAAGTTCAGCATTTTCCCCAAACAAGCAGCTGTCGCTATTTCAGACCCAGACACACACCCTTCCAACGACTAACTGACAATCCCTTGTCCCCTCGATCACAAAAGGCTGCACACAAGAGCAGCCTGTTGCTTTTAAATGACACGGGTCCCCTGGGAGCTGTGGAGCAGAAGGTGAGTGCAGCCCACTGGTGTGCTGAGCCAGAGCTGCCCAAGGACCACGCGAGTGGTTTTATACTTCAGGCCCGTGGCCAAGCCCCCATCTCTGCTCTTCCCCTAATTCATAATTTAGCTGTGTTCTGCTTTAAAGCCATGAATGACTGGACTGCAAATCCTCTGGAAGCAGATGAGACAACTCCTTGGCACTGCAGATGAAGATACTAGGTGGAAAAAATGTTTTATTTCTGTGTGAGTTAAATTTGAGATCGTGACAAGGCAGAACACGAGGAAGGTGGAGGGGGTGTGAAGAGGGAGGGTGAGGTTCGTGTTGGAGAGAAAAAGGAAAATCTTACCTACAACCCTGAGCTCTGCACTCGAATGGATGACACCATGTTTATTTTCAGCTATGCACTGGTATCTGCCAGAATCTGTCAGATTTAGGTTTGATATTGTAAGTGCACCGTTTTCAATTTGGATCCTTCCCTGAATATGAAGAAAAATACCTTTATTGGTGATATATTTCCTGTGAAAAATTTAAAATAAGTAAGAAATATGAACAGGACAGCATAAATACAATAAATGGGGTAAATGCAGCAGCATAAGTATGAGCACAGTTCTAAAATAAGTGGCATGAGGACATCCTGGTATGGCAACAGCTATCAAATACGGAGACTTAGCAACACAGCATATGAAATCAATTCTTCAAGCTCGCCCGGTTTCACAGAGGCTTTGCAATCTCAAATACCCTTGTATTTTCCCCAGAATCATGGACAAAACCAGACTAGGCTCCTCACGACATACCAGAGTATCCAAACTGTACAGATGGCACTGGCATTTTGTGCTATTTAGAGATTTCACACATGCCGTTTGCTAATGAGCTCTCTGTAATACTATGCAGAAAAAATTCCAACAGTCATTAAATGGAAGACACATATTTAAGTTCCTTAGAGACGACAAAGCGACTGAAGTACAGGGATCTTCCCACCTTGCTTATTCTTGGAAAGCTGTATGCATTACGGTAAGAAGTGACTAATTTGAAGGGTGGAGTGGTAGGAACTGGTGAGAAAAGGAATCAGTGAGAAAGACTAAACCAAAGGAGCTTCTTTGGTGAAAATCAGAGAACAATAATGAACTAAAGAACAAACTACACGCTCAAACACTTTCTGTTTTGGTGGGGTTTTTTTAACTGGCCTAAGGCAAGGTATTCACTCTCTGCTTGTACTTGGCCCCACTGCAGGGTGACTCCAGCTACCTACAGGCACCCAAAACCGCTCAGCTCAACTCCTTCCTTGAGAAGTCCCTTCCAGTTTATTGCAAGGTGCTCCATCATCAGCCAAAGGACAAAAGCAGTCCGGAAGAGGAACAAGCCTGAGTCTCTATCTCGGTCCTCTCTCTAGCATCCCAAGTTGCTCTTATTCCTCTTTCATAAAGATTTGTTATGGAGAAGGGGAGCTGAGCTGAACAACCCCAGCACGACGGTTCTGTGGAGGAGACCCATCATGCAGAAGGATTACTGTAGTAAAGGAGCTTGAGACAACTGATCACGATACACAGAGAACTCCTTGGTGCTGGCTTTTATACAGCCCTACAGTTTACAGCCTTTAAGTATTTTCAGAGGAAGTCAGGCTTATGCCCTTACACTGTGGCACAAGGCAGGACACCAACGCTCAAAGTGGAGAGATGGGAAAACTGAATGAGAGGAGGTATTTTTGTACTTACCAAAGTAAAAAAAGCACATTGCCTTAGTGACATTGTGTGATATGGTAACAATGCTCTTAAATCACAGAGATGAGATTTTGTACTCCCTCACTTAACCTGCCCACAAAACACTGCCATTCCTTTCAGTGAGCGTATAACTATAGCGCTCTGAATGGTAAGAAATGTTTTTCAATGCTTAGATCGTTTTTCATCGCCATCCAACTGAATTCACTTGAGCAGTTGCTCTTTCTTCTTCAATTGTGAATGCCAATACTGAGCACAACACAATGGCCAAGAACAAAACGCCCTCCTGCAATGGGCTGGTGCCCCCAGTTTATATTCCCCATTACCTGAAGTGAGCAGTTTTCCCAATGAAGCAGCAAGAATTAAAATCAATACAGGTATCGGATGCTTTTCTGCATTTCTGATCATGGAGACCAAGAGTCTCACCTTCTAAACACCACCTCATTCGCTGTCACCAAGTGTGTTACTTTCCATTAAATTACTTTAACAACCTCATTAAAACAAACACCTACATTGCAGGGCTGTATTTCACTCTGCATCAAGTAATGGTGTCCCACGAATTCTTAGGATTTCTGTCTTCCTTAAGAACTTTGAACATGTTTTCTTACTGTTTTTAATGAAATGCCAATGGCAGTATAAAAAAAAATTAAGTTCTCTATTCCTCATTTATGGTTGTTAATAGATAACTTTAATTAAATTCCTTCACCAGTCTCTCCTTATATACTTATTTATATGGTTCTATCACTGCTTTTAAATCTTTTTTTTTAAAAAAGATCGTATAAGTGTTTCTGGTATAGCAGCTTTTAAAGTTTCCATCTGGATGCTCCTGACAAATATATGAAACAGTATAAAATATTTCTCGTGACTAATTACACATATACTGTTCTGAACTGCTGCAGTTGTATAACTACTGTTAATTTTACATAAACTTCACGTTACCTCTACTGTCAGTTGGTCTCCGTTCCTTAGCCACCTATACGACGGTTTGGGCTTCCCACTTGCTCTGCAATCCCAGTTTAAGGTGTCCTCTACAGCAGCTTCAGTATCTTTTATCGTCTGGATCCAGTGAGGTTTTGCTACAGAAGAAATACACATCAGCATCGAAGACCCTAACAAGTTATTGCTCCTCATGAGAGTCAGAAGGGTTAATATGCACAGCACTCATTGCCTTTCTGCATGGACTGGTTTGTACCACCAGAGATTCTCACTGGTTCTGCTTCAAGTCACCTAATGAAAGAAATTACTCACTCTCCCTTTTACACATTTTTATTACCAGCAGTAAACCAAAGGAAAATTGATATTACAGATCTCTAAAGCTGAACTGGTGAAACCAAGATTAAAATCACTAATGATGAAAACAACACAACTCTAAGGTAAATCTAAGATAAAGAAATTAGTGGTGATGCTGGAATTAAATAATTCATGTAGCAATATCAAATTAATACTGAAGAGAATCCTTTAAATCCTACAATAAAATGTAATGGTATGTCAGCCTTTGTGCTAAATACCACTTGATTTGTTTTGTTTACTAATGCCAGTCAGTACTTAACTATATAAACACATGGATATATGAGACTGGTTTTGAAAGCACTGGTATTAGTGCAGCACTGGGGTGATGTGAGCCAGTATACAGCATTAAGAAAGTCTCTAAAAATCACTAACTTTTACAACATTAATGAATTAATATCACACATTCTGCAGAATTAGCTAAAATACAATTAAAACTGTAAACAGAGAGTAGAAAACATCTGCTACAGCTTTCATAGCTCACTTGGCAAACACACACTGCTGCATGAAAGACAGCGGTATAACCATTCAGTACTGTTTCACACCACAACTCCACGCTGTCTTGTAGCAAAATCATGTGTTTTCTTTGAATTTTGAATTTGAACTGGAAGGTTTATAATCTCGATATAAAAATATAAAATAAAATATAAAATACTTAACATCTCTTTTCTCCATAAACAATATCCAGAACTAGAACCAGCATTATTTTGTTGCTCTGGATATTTATTGCTTATGGAGAAAAGAGATAAAAATTAGGATGAAACTTGATTGCAAATATATAGCTAAAATTTTTCTGGAGTTAATCTGATTCCCTTAAAGATTTTCCTAAATTAATCAATTTGGAAACTCCTAAACCTCTTGTATCAAAACAACTAGGGAAAAGAAAAAAAAAAAAAGAGTCCCTGGTGATACAGGAAAATATTACTATTTAATAAGTTTTGGAAGCACAGAAGGTCAGATTAATTCCTGTTCAACTTCCTAATACAATGGAGTTACATCAGCAATTAATTCAGCCCAGGGAAATTAATGACTCCCCTGTGGCCACGAGGGAAGTCTGCTGCAGAGCCGGGAGCTGAACCTGTTCAATTGCCACAGGCACAAGACCAGCAGACCAACATTTGGATGAGGGTTGGTATTAATTTCATTTAAAAAAGATTCACTCCTCTCTAGCATACAAATTTTCCCTTCATCCCATCTTCTGCAATACAGCTATAAGATCTCGACATGATCCTGTACAGCACCATACTTTTACAATAACGAGGATTAACACTATTTATGCTTTATGTATACATAATTAGGATTAACTTCTTACAGAAGAACTTCCTAAAATGTATTCATTGAGGCATTAGCTTAGGAGGTTTTGGAATTCAATCAGTATTTGCCGACAGTGAGAGGCTCTGGTGTTTCTCATGCTTCACTCGTCCCTCGTACCTCATGGGGATTATTAACGCTTCTCACCGATTTAGGCACCATGTATTTTTTAACACTCTTTCTATCAAGGTTGCAGCTAAAAGACAGGATAACCTGACCTTTGTGTCAGACAAACGTGTTGTATTATCCAGAATAATTTGGGGGAAATCTTGAAAGTTAGTGTCACAACACTGGAGTCCAAGAAAGAGCCACTGCTTTATCACACACTGCCATTTGGCACATTTGCCCCACTTGTGTCAAGGGGATGAAAGCTCAGGGCTCCATGTCTGCATGCTTCCTGCACTTTGCATACCTAAATATTTATGCAACAAGCAACAGTGCTTGAATTATTGATGGATCCATACATGTGCAATATCTCACATCTGCTGCTTACCTCCACTTGAAAGCAGGTTAAATATAGCCTGTTTTCAAGCTCAATAGCTTTCCATTAATAAGAAATACATTGTCTACACCATAAATCTTAATTTTAGAACTCTTTATGTCAGAGAGTCTCCATGGGAGGGTTTCTCCATGGCAGATATGATAAACTGGGTCTTTTTGGACAGCGTGGGAGCAAGACAACCACTCAAACCAGAAACAATCAGAACAGAACTTCCTAAGCCACAATGTGTGAAGTGTATGGTGGTTGCTCTTTCGCAAGAGTGTTGATGGAGACTTCAGTGATTTTCTTGAGGAAGGCTCTTTTTCTTGTAAAATCACCAATGAAGGAATTCAGCAGAAAGAAAAATACCCTTTTCATACTGCCACGTCTTTAGAAGTAGCGGTAAAAGTATTAGAAACTCTCTGAAAAAGAACAATTTGGCTAACCAGTCCAAACCTGAAAAGGCAGTTAAACCGAGGTAATTCCAGCTGGGAATATTCCACTGACTACTCTAAATTTTGCTCAAGGTAAAAATGTCCACATTACAGCAGGTCAGAAGAGTGCAGACAAAAAGCTGATGCATCAGCAGATCTAAACATCCTCTCAAAAGATAAGGACATCTTTCCAAGGCCAGTGCTGCCCTTTTTACTGAGCTCTGCCTGACTACCTAAATGATTCTGTATATACAGCTTTATTCCTCTTCGTGTCTAGTCAGTTAGACAAATGATACCTGTTTAGGAGATCTGGTTCCACCCCCCGCATCTGTGCTCTCCTAGGAAGACTAATGACTTGGTAACAACGCCTCCTTCTCTCATGGAACTACTGCATTGGGTTGGTGCATAGCTTAGGTCTTCCTGAGGAGACACCACCTCCTTAAGGAAGGAGTAGGCAAATAGGCAACAGACGTTCATTGAGATAAAAGTACCGTGTCCTGTAAGTTGAGAGGTTGGAAGTTTTAATGGAGTTTATAGTGCAGGGTTTGAGACTGGGACAGGAATCCAAATTGTACGGTAATATTAAGAATTCTTAGGAACTTGCCATGCAATTTTCATCAAAGATTCATATCAAATTCCCTTAGGACAAAAATATATGTAGGTAACTGATTTTCTAAAGAAGGTTAGCTATCAGCCTCATGGTCAGTCACTTGGAAAAGCATTAGATTGTATTTTGTGGTTTTTCTTTTTTTTTTTAAATATTTCTTGCAATACGCATGGCCCTACAGGCAGAAAGTCATACAAGTGTGTAACTTCATAAAATTTATCCCAGTGAGAAAACTCAGTCATCTTTTTTTTGGTGGCTACAATCCCCTTTTTTCTTCCAGCTAACTAGTCCAGGCAGGTCTTCTTGAAAAAAAATAACTGTGCTTCATTACACTCTAGGACATCCCTGTAGGCTGTAAGGAAACCAAGAACCAGTTTTTGAGGTTTATAAGAAACCTTTTGCAACAAATGGTTGATGCAAATGAAGACCAAGTGCAATGAACGACTGTAACAAAGTTCTTGGGAGCAAGGACTGAAAACACAGACACTTTTCAGAAACTGCTCAGATCTTATTTGTAAATAACTTGTGGGGTACCACGCATGATGTATGTCATAATGTAGCTTTATGTATGAATTCCTTCAGAGTAGGTGACTCCAACAAAAATCTCCTTCTAATTCTGTGAGCCATAGGAGTAGCAGGAAGGAGAGGCAGAGCTTCTTGCCCATGACTTTTTACCTAGACACCACGCTCTCGAGAGAGTTCTGAGGTCTGCCATGCACCTGCTTGGAAGCAGAAGACTACAGGAAGCTCTTCCACAATGGTCTCTAAGTGGGGCTTCACATAAGAAGCAGTATGCTTATACAGATACCTTTACATTGACATTTACACTCTGTCAGGCTATGACACTCCTAACTGATGCCTGCAGCAGTGATGAACCTTGTTTTAACTCAAAACTCCAAGAGACTTTAAGCACAAGTAACTTTTTATTCTGATAAATCAATGGGGACTAGAGAAGCATCTACCACATCCTAAAGATGTCCATTATTTGACTTCCATTAAAAATAAAAACACTCTCAGGCAACAGGTAATTGCTGTATCACTGGGGAAAGTCTGGTGTGTAAAAACTGATGAACAATTTGTCTCCGTAGCAAGGCAATTAAATTATTAGCACCCACAATTAAACTCCAGGCTGATTGAACTCAGTGACACCTTGATATGATTCAGCCATTTATCGACTTGTAGTTAATGTTTTGCAGACATCTCCACACAAGACATAGTCAAGCTATCAGACACTGAGGCTCTTCCACATAGGTGAACAATGCCATTTCAGTGTAATTTGGTGGTACATCATTACCAAATAATTAACAACATATACAAGTATTTTTTGATACATACCAGCCTATGTATTACTAGGGGTTTTGCCACACTGCAGAGCAAAAGGAGAAGAGCAGCAGAACATTTTCTCTCCATTAAACATTTTACCTCGATACTGTCAAGGTGAGTTCCATTAAATCAGCACATCCTAATTAAGAATCTATTTTCTTCAATTATACTTCAATTGCTTTACGTATCTCTATCATGTTGCATGTTTAACTGTATCTTAAAATACAAAAATAGCATTGTTTTATCTCTTCCCATTTTCCCCTGCCATGAAATGTACCCATAGATTCTTTTTTCTTCTCTGATCTCTTTATGGAAAGACGAACAAATACATTAATAAAGTGAAAAGAAGTTATTTATATATTCAGGTTTTATATTAAAGCAAAGTTAGATAATCTCATCCTATTTTTAGCATGTTCTGAACCTCCCTGAGGAGAAAAGTGGCATTAAACAAATGTTGGAACTGTACAGAGGACAAAAAACTGAACACCTGATGCTGGGCTTGTCTTGATAAAATTCTTCATGAGAAAAAAGGAAGATTAATAGTCTGTTAGTAATGTTATGAAAGAACCCAAAATATCTGGTTTAGAGTATCTGCTTTAATTATGGACTTCAACTACAGTTTGAGAGTTATATTTAGAACCCACAATGGTATTAGAAAAAACAGACACTTTCTATCTTTCACGAAGAGAGTTACAGATGCACAGAGAATTTCTAAACCAAATCTACACGCATTCTTGAGAAAATTACTATGGAAATGATTAAAGTGGAGCCTATGTTCAAGTGCTTTGTGGTTTCAAGACCAATGTGCTGTTAGAAGAAGAGTCAGGATAGCACAGAAACCGTAACTGAGGTTTTTGTAAATCAAACCATTTATGCACTGAAAAAACCCAATTTTCAGAATTCAGATTTTACAGTTCCAGCTTACAGAACAAATCAGGAGAATAAGTGTTTCGCTTCATAGCAATGAAATGTTTCAAGCTTTTCTTTAGGAGTAGCTTTATCTTTCATTTACAAAGAATCTTTAAAATCTGCAAAGAAATGAAAACCTCCTGGTTTTCAGTTAAAAAAGAAACTTTTGTCTATTCTTTCCCCCCATCTCAAAGAGATTTCTTTTTCATATTACTTCACTAAGACAACTGGGAAAGTATTAACCCAAATCCTTCTGACATTCTTTATTGGGTAAGACACAAACGTCCTTTCTTCTTTTGAGGAGAGAAAAATGCATGTTTTCACTGTTGAAATAAAAAGGAATTTGTCCAGTTGCAATGAGCCTATTTTTCTATATGTGACTCGCAGACACATCTTACATTTGTACTAATAAAATGTTTTACCAGCAGCCCACATCCACTGACATTACCACACAGATTTGAATCATCTTTGCCAGAGCTGGCACGTTCTGGCAGATGGATGTTAAGTCCTCTGTATATTGCATTAATTTCCCCAGAATCCTCATCTGCTTTTAGAACAACTTCCTTAAATATCGATCTTTTATTGGAAGATGGAGTGGCATATGGTTTGATTTCTTTACCAGACGGGTTTCTGAGCTCTAGTATCAGATGCAGTGGCAAGCCATCAGAAGATTTACAGAACACTATTAGTCCACAAACAGAATGAAAATCCTTCAAATTATCAAAAAGTGTTAGAATGATGCTATCCTTAGCGCAGACTTGTTGGCATTCTATTTGCAACAACAAAGAGAGTAACAAAATAAGAAAGATTACTTAAATCTACTTAAATGGGTTTCATTAAGCAGAACAAATGAAATGAAACAGTTGGAGTGCCATTAATGCCATTACAGGTCTCATTATTCTTTTTAGACTAAACATCCATATTAGGGATGAATCTAATATGGGCAGACATTTATATTGGAATACGAACCCTATTTGAGGGATCAAATCCCTTTCTGGGTCTGTAATGAAAATGTTCACATGATTTACTCATCACAAAGCTGCAACTCGCTTTTATTGATTAGCAACAGCCTTTGTTTCAGTCCTGTATCCTCTAATGAGCAAAACCAGACTTGGGAACCAAGTCAAATATCTCAAGATTGCCCACTGTTGTAATTACCACACAAGAACTAATGAAGAAATCCGCTCCGTGTTCTCTGTCGTTTACACTGACGTTTCTTACAATATCCTGATTAAAAACTGCAGCAGGAATACTGAGCCAAACTGATACACAAACCACAAACTGTTTGAAAACTTTAAAGTAGCAAATAAACATAACTTTATAAAATGAAATGGGCAGTTACACATTTGGAGTGACAGATGACACTGGCAGGTGAAGCACCTTAAATATTTTGTCTTATGTTATTAGTAGGGTTTCTCAAAAAGTTCTGATTGCAACTGGTTTATGGAAAACTCAGGTTGCTCAAAGTCCCCTGTCCAACCTACCCTCAAACATTCCCAGTGATGGGGCATTAATTCAGTGGAACTATTCATCTGGAAGTGGAGGGGGAAAAAAGTCTCTTTTCCTTGAAGTCTCTTTCCCTTCCTCCTTATAAAACCTGTCGTGCCTGACCCGAAAGCCTTCACTGACTAAAATCCACCTTGCAGCACTCTCTGCGTTCTTCAGCAAACAGCAGCTTCCCATAGTTAACTGGAAGGAGCGTTTCCTTGAAATTACATAGGATCTCTGCTCCATCCTTTTTCATCTCTTTTCCCAAATACTCCTGCACGTGGAATAGCATTCCACAGCACAGTCTGAAACACCCTTCAAACTGCAATTTACCTAAAGAAAATTATATTTGCCGAGATCTGGCTTTAACAAAAATTGTCAATTACCACTTTGTTGCAAATCACTCTAGCTTTAAAATGCCACCAATGTGCTTTGCTGATACTCATTTCGCTCTACAGCCTTAACTGCACAAGAGACTCTCTCTGTTTCCAGCTATTAGATCTCACATTATTTCATTTCCTACGCTGGATTATATTCCCTCATTTATTTACTCATTTCAAAATAAAACTGGATGTTTTGAAAGCAAAGGACTGACAATATCCATCAGTAATCTTTTCCTAAAGCAAGATAAAATTTGTATTTCCTCTAAACATGAGGCCCAAATGATACCCAAATAAATCCAATTGACTGAAAATTTAAGGTTTCACCAATGGACCAAATAAGAAGCATTTAAAACCCAGTCTTTCTATGACAGAAAAATAAGCACAAGCTTATTTCTATACTTACTTTCTATGCTATGCTTAGCAAGCCTTTGGAGCCTGGACTTTTATTACAAGTGTTATACAAAACCCCGGTGCAGAAGTCCTCATTCTCTGCAAGCAGTTAAGATCCCAAGGATTTTTAAGTACAAATGCTTGGTAGTACTGCCAAAGCTATAAACCCCCAAGTCCCTTAGAGAGGTTTGTGTTTCACGTGGAAAGAAGGGTGGGTGAGAAGGAGAGAGGTAAGATTCCTACCATAGTAAGTGAGACGTCCTCTTGCAATGTTTTTGCCCCTTGAGTTTTCAGTAATACATTCATACAGTCCTGCGTCCTCCTGCTGGAAATTAGGTATTTCAATCATGCCATTGGCTTTCCTCAGCTTTATTTTACTTGGGAACGGCAGGCCATCAGTTCTCCTCCAGTTAATCTGAGGCACGGGGCTAAAAAAGAAAACAATGGGATTTTAAATGGCTTTAGTTAAAGATTGTCAAAATTACAACCTTAAACTAATAGATAACATATAATATAATATCTAATAAAGCTCAGATGTGACTAAAAGCTTGTGTTAGAAGTGATATTTGCGCAGGATATGACAGATGGTCAGACACTATGGCAACTCCTTTGCATGTACCGTTCTGCTTCGTGCGCTGTGACTCGTGGTATCAAATTTTTCATGAATATTGGTACAAGTTCTTGAAAATTCAGCACTGGCCTGCCCTGAAGACAGGTGAGATTTACCAGCGGTTCCCATGGCAGGAGAATGAAGGCAAGTCTTTTGACATTCCCATCCTACAACAGCCAATCATTCTCCGATTTGAAAACTTTCCACTCACCTAGCTGGGGAACCAGAGCGATAGCATCTGATTAAGTTATCAATCTGATGCTTAAAATTATGAACACATGACAAACCTGTCTGCAAATAAACTGCAAAGTGATAAGTAAATACATTTACAGAAACATAAACGCATTCGCAGATCATTTGTGAGAAAGAAAAGGTATCACTTGTGTGTGAAATATCATTCAGAAGAGGAATGCATTTAATCTTTATTTCAGCTATAAAAGAAGAATAATATTATGAAAGCATCAACTACATTCAACAGTAAAATTCAGACAAAACTCAACATCTGCACAGAGAAAGAGAAAGCAGAGCTAAGCCACAGGATATATGCAAAGCTGTAATGATCTCATGCAAAATAATTTGAAATGAAATGTAAATTCCTGTGTTGCAGACATACACAATGTAATTCTAAACAAAATAAAACAATTACACCAACACTCTTTGCCCACTTATTCCACAGCAATAGTGATGATCAAAGTGATAATCAAAGTAAGGTCTTTTCAAAAGACTGCCCCAACTCCACATCCCTTGTGCAGGTGAATCCTAACGCGCTTCAACCTTCAATGTGGGTGAACTCAAAAACTTACTTTCCTAGTGCAAAGCATTCCAGCCTCACAGTTGAGCCTTTGGCTGCAGGAAGCGTCTCTGGAAACTGAACTTCTATTTTGGGTTCATATTCTCCCATCACACCTATACGAGATAAGTGAAGAAAGTAATTTTAAATTCTTACAGCCTCTTTTCTCTCCTCAGCTTTACCATCACATTAGCTTCAGGTTTATTTCTCTCACACTCCGTTTTTAAGCACAGGGACCTGCCAGTGAAACCACCATCAGGCTTCGGAGAGGAACAGCAGCATACAACCCAAACCAGTTTATTTCCTTACAAAGGCATCAATATTCTGAGAATGCACAAAAGGTTACAGTGTTAAGAATCCAAGATATTCCCTGACGGCCCGATGTGTTATCTACTCACGGTGCGGAAGGGAAGTCATACCGTCTGTGCGCAGCACTAGTGGAGTCGGCGACCCCAGAACCTGGCTGTTGGTTGCAGCGCTGGTCACAACGCAGGTGTAATTTCCCACATCCGATGGCTCGACTTTGGCTATGTAGAGGTGACCTGTCTCTTGAGAGACAAATCGCCGACTGTCCTCTTGTACAAATGATGGATATTCATTGAAGATCCAAGCAAATGACAATTCTAGGCATAAACGAGCAAGAAGTGAAGGGGTTTGGTGGGATTTTTCCACTTTTTTTTCCCTACAAGGGACAGTTTATTACTGTATTTTACAATATTGTATTATATACGATACAATTTTACATAACAAACAGGACCAGAGCGCCAATGGTTGAGAAAAACAACTTTTTAAGAGTACCAGAAACTAGCAAAGCCAAAAAAGGCAAACCAAACCACTTTTTTCCACCAACACCCTATCTCTACTAGCAGAAGAAAAAGATGAAAGCAATTCGGTGTTTTATGCACGGAGATATATATATATATATATATATATATTAATCTGCTCTTTTAATTTTTTAAGAATATGCATAGAAATCAGAGCAGACAGCAAAACACGAGATGAAACTTTACTCCAACAAATCATTCACTGAGTAGTTACTTAACAAGTCAGCTAGATACTCAGCAGATACAAACAGCACATGAGTATGCAAGGAAAAGGAATGTTAGCTAAGCATGAATTACCAGTAGGGCTCACCACACAGCAAAAGTTCTTTTTCAGACAAAACTCCAGAAAAATTGCATTAAAAAAACCAAAATTGCCTGTGTTATATAGCCAAGCAGCCCTCGCTAGTAGTTATTATGGTCATTTTAAAGGATCATCCTTCCAAAGATAAATTGAGATCTGTAAAACTCTGCATTAGAATTTGTGGGGTTTTTCCTGAACACCACTGAGCTGTGTGTGTCCAATTTTAATTGGCAAAGGCTCCTTCCTATGTGAGGCCACATGCTCGTTTCCTTCATATCCTACAGAATCAAAGGAAATTAATTTTAATGGTTTCCCAGGCAAGAAATAATTTTTCACCTAAGTGCCGCTCAGCTGAAAGTTTATAGAAAGATTACAGCTCCTGCAAGTGCTAATTAAAGATGATTACAGCTTGATTGACCTGCCTTCATGTTAAAATACCTTGTAGCATTTACACTGCCCCTACAAAACGGAGATGATCCCTTTTTAACTTGAAAGCACATACATTTGGATGCCGCCATGAAACAGAGAGCAGGCATCCTCATAACCCACTGTCCGGATATGCACCCAGGAAAGTGCTAAGCTGACAGGCAATTCAACACAGGTAAGATTGTACAGATGAAAAAACATTCAATAAATGAAATTATTAAAATATTTATGGACTGGTTAATGCAAAAAAAGGGCATCAAATGAAATGGCTTATCATAATTGCATTACATTTTCTTCTACCAATATTTAAACTCCTTCCATTAACGTAATTTTGCAGGAGCAGGGTGTATAAACAATTAAGAGTCTCGGGGCTGTTCTCAAGAGTTAAACGTTTGGAGTATTTAGAAATATTTATTGTTGAAAACAGCCATCTACTCTTCCAGACTTGTAGTGCAACTCCTCAGGTGAGACAATGGCTTTCAATATAAGTTCCTGCCTATGCAACACAAGAGCTGTCATCAATTTAGGACAAGGAAGGCCAACAGGGACTTCCCGAGACAAGGCAGGGCAGTTAGCACAGTGGAGAGTAAAACCCTAGAATCTAGTTTGACCTCAGTAAGACTTTTGAGATGTGCTACAAGATTCTCAGACACGAGCCACAGACTATCCACACAGTCAAAAAGATATTCTGCTCAGCTTTTCTCCCACCTTCCAACACAAACACGAAGATGCAGGTGCCAAGGGTTTGCTGTTGAAATGAGAGGGCTTGTTGAATAAGTAGTGAGGAACAGGGCGGTGGCATCCGTGCACCATTCTGACTGGGATCTGGTACTATTCAACAGCTATCAGCCACTTCGAATAGAAAACATAAAATAAAAAATAACTTTAAAAAAAAGGAAAAAAAATAAGGAGTACACCTGAAGAATTTGAAGGTGACTACAATGTCTTTGAGAGCAAACACTGTATGCTCTTGCTAAACATTGAAGACCAGAAAATAAAGCATTCTTCCATGCCTACAGAGCAGCTGGATGAAGTGAATGAGCACAAAGTTATCAGGTATGGATTCAGGAACTGTAAGAAAAAAAAAAAATTACATTTTCAGCTCTACGTCAAACTCAGACATCCACAGAAGTGTGCAAAGCTAGGTTTTATTGTTTTTGCCACTGAGCTACTTGTTTTCTCCTTAGCTCAAAGTATTATTTTATTCCTAATAAAAAAAAAGGGAAAAAAGAGGGGAAAAAAAGAAAATAAAAGGAAAAAAACATTATTCAAAACACTGAAAGGGGATGGACAGATCTGGATACACAGTAGGAAAATAAGCAGCTTGATTCTGTTCCTATTATATTGGGTTAAGTCTAGAGTAAACTCATTGAAATCAGTCATTATGATTATGAAAGCCACACAAAGTGTATTCCAGTTTAATTGGATCCTTCAACAGCCTATGAATAAGCACTCCTGGAAACCTAATTTCCCATTCAACATACATTTTCATCGACTCCCTTAAAAAAGGAGCAGGGTGTTTCTTTACCAGTGCCCCACAGCCAATATCTCATTTTATATTTATTGTACTTTACAAAATTGTATTCTTATTTTCCTAAAAAAATCATATTAAACAACTTGTTCAGTGATTTATTATGTTTACACCATTCGCCTGAGCTGATCCTAGGGCACCTCCAGGGACATAAACTCACTCCCTTTCTGTCAATTACAAGTTTTCACTTGATTTTCTGTTATAAATGGAAGTAATATATCTCTCCTGGGCTTCCTCTGAGATCTAAGGCTTTGCTTTCCAAAGCATTTTTTCCTTAGTTGGTGACCATACATGGATAAGGTATTGGAAATTACAGTTATTACTCAATTTTTATTTGTTTACTATATCTTGGTTGGCTGCTTTTTATTTTGCATTATTTGGTTATTATTTACTGTGTGGTCTACAAGCCACAACACACTCAGCATGCTCGTGCTCTTCTACGTACTTCGAGCTCTTAAGTGTTCAATTATAAATTGGTTCTGAAGTTACCTGGTATTCGTCAACTTAAATTTTTACAAGATTCAACAATTAAATCAGCATGGCCTGTCAGGTTAACCATGGCCATTTCCTGCCATGAAAAAGCCTTAAAAAAATTGTATCTTTACTTTCAAAGTAAGAAAAAAAAACCAACAGAGTGTTGTTAAAGGAACAGAAAAGGGTAAACCCCACATACGTAGTTGTTACCTGGGTTCAAAATCAGACCTTCAGCTCATGTATGTGCTTTTGAAAAGTTTTCTTTTAATTATTTTAAACTAAATAAAGGGCAATCCTATTTCTTGCAAACAGAATTTAAGAGATAAGTGTGGTGATGGAAATCCAAAATTATAAATGAATTCAGGAAGTAGACAAAATTTGGGGGGAAAGGAAGAAAAACAAAACCCAAAACCAAGAGAGGGGCACATAGCCCTGTGACCAAAAAGAGAAGGACATTTCATAAAGTTTATTTTATACACTGAGGGCACACTTTCTGAAGGTCACCTCTTGCTCCTTTCCTTCTGGACCATCACTCCTAACATACCTGTTAATACATATTCGCTTAGCCCCATAATTCACACCTAAAAATAGCCAAAAATAAATGGTGTGAACAATATTGTTCAGATACTGATTTAAAACTTATGTTCAAAATTGGATTTCAATTAGTGAAGCAAGTGTTTCTGAAACTGATCCTGAAAAGAAATGAAAATACTTGATTTTGAGCGCATGAAGCTGAGTGAACAATAGAGGTTTTACGCTTGATTTTTAAAGAAAAGAAGTGGCACGTCAGTCACTGATACCCAAATCCCTATTACAGCTCTCCAATTCAGACTACACGATGTTCTGAAACAGAGGTACAATGGGAACCTGAAATATCCTGGTATTTTCTGTGTTTCTGAACTCTCCTGAAGCTGTAGGATAGTACGTGGCTTTCAAAAACCCCTTTGCAAGAAAGTAATCAGACAAAATTTAGCAATGACAGAAGCTGCAATTAAAGACATGGAAATTTGTAACAACCAGCTATTTTGAATTATCTACCTTAGAGTTAAGAGTAATGGAAAAGTAACACTGATTTTGAGAGGATAATGACAGATTCCATAATTAAGGAAGAAGCCAATTAGTTCATTTGGCCCAGTTTCAGCTCAAACTGTGATGGAACGACAGAAGACTGAGAGAAGCCTCTTGCTTTGCTGATACGTAGCACACACAGTAAGGAGCGAGGGCTCGCGGCCTAGCACGAAGCTATCAGGGATGGCATTGTGGGCCATCACGCACAGAAACAAGCTTGTCAGCAGTGTTGGGGGTGGCTCTGTCTGCATGGGAACGCCTGGGAAAGTGCAAACAAATAATTTAGAGGTAGGGGGTTAATCTGAGAGGGGTAAAGAGTATTAAACTCCCATGTGCACATGACCTGGTGCTCATGTACTCCAATGTGGGACCCCCTAACACACACGTAAACTGGGCGTTACGGTATCTATAGGTGCCACTGTCAAAAATGATACTGTTTTGACAATGAAAAAACTTTTTAGAATTTTACTGGAAATACATGGTACAGAATTTCAGGGGTTTATGGTATACTGCCAAGCACGCTGAATGACCAGAAACCGTTTTTTTCCACCAGGAAAAACAAAACAAAACTCAGGCTCAGTGTTTCCAAGGGGACCCTGATTTGTTTGCGTGCAAGTAGTTGTATCACTAATCATACTAGTGATTACTACCAAGTATTTAGCTGTTTACAAAACCTGCAGTCACATTCCAGAGCACAGTTGATCTATCAATTGTAGGTTATCAGCTTACTTTTTAATGTTTCCTATATAAAAATAATGACAATTACAAAATCAACCTCTACCTTAGGGCTTGAATTGTGGCCACCAAGAGTAAGGGGAGATGACGACTATCTACTTAAAATCATTGTAACCTTTTCCCAACTTGGTGGAAAGCGGCTGGAGATGTATAAATGCTTCTGAAATTGCCCAAAAAAACACTTGAGATTATTTTCAGCCAAAAGAGGAGAGTTATTTTCATTTATACAAAATGCAAATTGCACAATGGGAATCTGAGTCCAGCTACAAAGAGGGAAGAAGATATCCGAGAAACTCATTTTATTCTAGAGTATAATGGAAACACTCTGATTTGAAACTAATGTATACCATTAATCATTTTGGCATAAAAGGTGAATTATTTTGTAGATAAAATACAAAAGATCAATTTTCAGCATGCTGTGCAGGTAATTAGGCATGCAACTTCTGTGTATGGAATAACCCGAAACAATGAGAGCAGCACAAGAGACCTATGTAATAATATCTTGCCATTTCAATCGACACATGTAATGAGAATATTGAAATATTTTAGCTGAAATTGCGAGGCTCCCACTTCAGGCCAACACCTAATTCTCATTTTTGAATGGAATATGGTGAGTCTGCCACTTGTTTTGCGATTCTGAAACGAGCTATGTGCAAAGTATAGAAGATGCAATTCCTTACACACAGTTGCAGTGTAAGTTGTATTTTTCTCTAAGGCCACAGCCACAGATGGGCCCAGCAGTAACTGCACACACTCGCCTGTCACCTTTGCACAGTGGACATGGGTGACACCACACTGGTGATGTGGAACAGCTGAAGGTTTGGCTTTCTCCACACTCAACAACTTGGGGAGTTTTTCCTAAGTTTTTCAAAGCAGCATCAGAAGCAGAGCAGACCACTCCCATTAAACTGCAAGCATTTCGAAGCTCGGCCTTAGGAAGCAGAGATGTTCAAGACTGGCAGCGTTATTTCTTTATTAATACCAGAAGAAATGACGTTGAGTACATTTCCCAACAGCACACCCACTGGGAAAGCAGCCTGGCATCCCAGCTTTGCCTGGTGCCTGTCTTTTCCCCCCTTCCTTGACTGATGTGAGGTTCAACCATTAGCCAGTGTTAGGTTTCAAACCAAATGTGACCTTGTAATATAAAAGTGCTCCTTAACTGGCAGGTTAAGTGTTCCTTGGTGCTCCGAAGGAAATCCAGATGCTAATGGGAAAGTCTAACAAAATGCTTTTCTGCATTTGGGCTCCACTGCTGAATAAAAACCCAATTTCGTTTCCCCTGTAGCTGTGCAGGATGATGGATTAGTTTCTCTCCATCACATTTCTGAACTAATTGTTTCAGACTAGCTGTGTCATTCAAACTGTACTGGGTCCTATCAAATTGTTCGTACTCGGGAAGTATGCAGGAAAGTAAGAAACTGCTTTAGGAAGCAATATTTAAATACGTGCCCATTAGCCCTATCTATTTCAAATGACAAATTGTTCCTCTAATCACATCCCTAGAACTTTATGTTTAATTGCTCAGAGCATTTCTAAAAACTCTGTTGTGCTTTTTCAATACTTTAAAGTATTTTAAATCGCTTCCTACCCTATAATAATTTTGTGGATAAAAAGACGATGGCTTAGCTTATTGTTCAACTAAAACACATCTGCTTTCTTCTCAGTGTTAAATATTAGTGAGATAAACTAAGGGAAACTAATGGAAATGCCCAAGAGTACGTTTTCAAGGGAATGTACTAATGTTTATATGTGGAAATAGTAATTAATGATAAATTTCATTTGCTAGTCTTGCACTTATCAAGAATGTACTAGAATAAACCTCTTGTGAAAAACAGAGGTTACTTTCAGTACTCTAGTTACACTCTAGTATATGTACTAAAATCTTAGTGAATCCTTAGCCTAAACCAAGTGTTCTGCAGCCAGGAGGAGCTGATCCAACCTTATGTGAAATTCCTCCATGGGCTTTAGGACCTCATACCCCTTACTGTACAGACTGTAGGTTCTCACATGCTCTCCCACCCCTCTAATGAAACGAATAACATGGCTTTGAAATAATGAGATTTGAAAATACTGCTTTATTTTCTGATCTGTATGCTTGGGAATGCTACTTTAAAAAAAATAAGTCATATATATTTATATATTTGAAATTATTGAAGGCTAGAAATCTTTGCTTAAAAATGAAGTGATAAAAAGCTGCAATATACCCATATTACTTTTGCAATGGGTATTCAAGACATAGCAGAAAATTTACGAGAGCTAATATTACTGATCATAGATGTTTGCAGGCTTTATGCTCTGCTGGGTACCTGACTACGAGGCTATCCTTCACCATCTAGATACATCTCTCAAACTCAGACTTACAAAGGAGATAGAAGGCCAAATAGATAAGAAATAAACCAGAAATACTGACGTGTTGATGTGTTCAGTGACACTGATGTGCATAATAAAACACTGAGAGAGTGCTGGAAGACTTCAGAGTGATCCTTGCTTGTGCAGTTTGCCCTTTCCCAAACTGGAATTACCCAGCTTTAAGTTTCTTAAGCCAGTTATACACCTCAGTGATAGCTTAAAACTGTGCTGTCCAGCAGCTGCACAGGCTGCACAGATACATAACAAAGGTTTATACTAATTTTGTCCTGGTTTACTTCAACCTGAAACACAGGCTTATGAAAAGCACTTTAGAAAGACAACACTTGATGAAGTGCAGAACACAGAGGGTGTCTCTGTGGTGCTGGTTTGTTACTGGTGGTGAAAAATAATGCTCTGACTGACAGAAATCACTGTAAAATCCAGCTGTGAACATCTATTACTGTCCCTCATACAGACAAATGGAAGTGTCTCTCAGGTACCGTTTGACTTCAAACTGTCAGCTGAAATTTGTGCAGATGATGATGGTGATGACACCAGCAGGACTATCACAAAATATGTTTTTAAATAAAAAAACCATTTCTCCTTGGCAGATTGGGAACAGCTCGAGAACACTATAGAACCCTTTTTAAGGCCACTGTTGTTACAATATTCAACACACTGTTCTTCTTAGACTGCATTTCGTGCAGGCACCTCATAACGTGCCTGCCACAAGCACTATCTGTCCTTCGGGCCCAGATGGGTGTCAGCCACAATCTGCAACAAAAGCAAGAAGTAGGTGCAAACCCAGGATGCTTTCCACCTCCCAAAAGCACACTGGTGGACAGGAGAATGGAAACTGTATTCCAGAGTTCTATCAGTTTGCTTTTGGTTTGCTTTAAGGGTATGAAATATTCCCAAAGCCAAGTAAAAAAATCAAATCAATTTACAGTTCCCCAGAAAAACAGCATGCTGATATTCAAGAGCTGTGGGGAAAAGAAATAGTCAAAGCACCAAGATATTTCTGGCATTTGAGGTCCTTTCCATGCCATGTTACTCAGGAAGCACAGTCTTGCTGGAACCTGCAGCTCTCCAAATGGCAATACAAGAGACATGAGCAAAAATTTGCAAGTCTAAATACTAATTTGCAGCAGACATTAGATTATTCACTGAATTATTTGTCATACCAAGCACTGAGCAATAAAATTCGGATGTATTTTTCCATATCTAATATAATTTCAAATCAGCATGTCACAACTTTAAAATAATAAACTATAAGCTAGATTGATCCCTATCCTTCAACTACGGTCTCATTTATTAAGTCTACATTTATCTGGGCATGGTAACAATAGGAAGGACATATTCTTCCTGCTTTATATATGCAGAAATAGCCTTGCCATACTGCGTGAAAGGGGAACATGTATCACACAAGGCTAATAATGAATATACGTAGAATTTCCTAGCAATTTCCAAGCAACAGCTTGTCGGCTCCACAACACTCTTGCCACTTACTCAAGTTCTCAGGGTTATGGTTATATTCCACATAGTTACAAGATAACAGGGAGTATATCCAGTAACACCTAGGTTTTTCCAGGTGAGCCTTAACTCCTTTAGAAGTCTGAAAAAACAAACAAATTTTCACATAAAAGGACTATGCCTCAGCTTCTCCTCTCACCAAGAACAGAATATACCTCAGAAATTAGGAACATTTCCTAAAAACCCTAAAATCAGCGCCAGATTAGTAGAACCAAGTGTGATAAATACATATAAATCATGGCATCTAGAAAACAGAAATAGTATCTCAAGACAAACTACATAACAAGGAAGATACACATACAGTAGTAACAGTAGGTAAAACCCTGATAGAACTCATGGATTTGCTTTACCCAAGGCTCTGTCACGCCTTAGATACTGATTTTGGAATAAAATCAATAGTAGGGAAAAAATCATTTTTAGATCTCCATATGTCTAGTCTTTTCTGTTCTTGGCAGAAAGGGGAAAATATGAGTGTTTTTTAACCAGCTGCATGTTAAGCATGTCCAACATCAAGTTTTGTATGTTGAGACATTTGCTATATTGACAGTTCTTTAAAACCAAAGACATAACCGTAACAGTGTTAAAAGTCAAAATAGCTGTAGTGTGTTCATGGTTATAACAACTGGAAGAGATAGCAGGAGAACCACATAAATCAATTTGGGATGTCATTTTGTCTTTTGAGAAAGTGAGGGAGATGATTTACTGACTTGTGGAAAGAACAGGATATTTTAACAGGTTCCTTGTAACAGAATTACAGTTACATGCAAAGTATGGCCATGAAGAAAAGTGACAGATGATCACCTTAATTATAAAAAAAATAAATATCACTGCTAATGCAGCTTACATTCACTGACATAAAAGACAGCTGGATTAGTAAAATATTTGGGGGAAGCCAAATAATGACTGACAAAGCCAGTCATTCACTGACTCTCCCATTCAGTAAACCTCAAACACAACTGGAAAAAAGAGAGAGAATGCCAAAAAAGGGAAAATGCACTAACTCTTAATTTATAATATTAGAGTGTTTCATGAGAGAAATACAAAACTATCTGTGCACTCTCAACTGGAAACACTGAGCGCTGTGTTCCTCTCCCCGTACCCCAACAGCCATCGCCAACACAAAGCTAAACACAAGCTCTGCATATGACCCAGTGCATGCTGAAGTTAAACAGAGTCCCATTGTTGGTGTTCGGGGTAGATGCCCAGACTCAGATGTAACTGGAACTGCAAACTTCAAAAGGACAAAAGTACTGTGAAGTGCATGAATAATTCCCTCCCCACTGAATGGGGATATTCATATTCCTTATGTAAATATCTGTGGTGAAGATAAGCAAAGAAAAAAACATGACAAATTACAGAAGGTAAGCAATTTCCTTTTTCCATACCATGAACTGGTATTTCTTTTGGGATGAATATTGGTTTCTATTATAACTGGAATGCTGTATACAGAGGAATAATCGCTATTTAATCAAGTCTCTTCTCGAAGGCTCCTTACAGAGAATATAAGAAATAAAGTGTAAATCCCCATCAAGCTAGTAAGAACTTTGAAATTGCACAACACGGTAGAACACAAAAGAACAGTATTTTGAGGGCCAGAGGGGAAGAGAAAACAAGGTAGCTGAGGTTTTTAGAATTAGTGTTGTCTGAAATTATTTCACAGCTGCAACAAATTCAGAAGCAAAAGAGACGCAAAAATAAAACCAAACCCAACATCAGATCAGTGATCTGGAAAGGGCTGAACAGCCCTCGAGCCCTCAGGCCAGGTCAGCTGTTCTGAAATCATCCCTGCTACTCCTAACAAACTACTTCTGTTAAATGCATGGATATTTTATTTAAGACTTACTGACCTGCATCCAGGTCTAGAGGCACTGTATGCTTGATATCCATGCTAAAGGTTTGTTTTAGCGAGGAAAGCTGAGGAAGGATTTTTTTTCCACCTTGCTCCATGTCATCTGAAAGCTTTAATGGTTAATGCTCCAACTCTCAGACAAACCCAAGGATTTTAAGTAACGCTGGTACCAAATCACAACTCCATTTGATAATTCAGGGAGCTCTCAGCTCTCTCTTTTTTACTGGAATAACACAATTAGTGTGGGACGTGTCGATCATATCCCATCTGCTGACTGCGAAAGGAATTCTCACCTCTTCCACGTGTTGATCTGAACCACCGTTTTAGCAATATGAGCATGTTTTGTATCACCTCCTGTTCAACACCTCAAACCTCAACATTGCAAGACTCAACGCAGAGCTGCCATCAGTTTGGCGACTCTGGCTGTACACCCCCCCTGCACAGGATGTGAGCTTAAGAATGGCTGGGGTAATTCAGACCTTGGAGTGCGTACAGAAGCAAAATTTAATCATTTTAATTCTTATAGATAGCTGGGAGAATGACCTATTTTCTCAGCAGCTGAAAAGACAAAGCTGATGTAAGGCTATAAAGATGATTTAAGAGCACGTATCAGTTTAGAGAGAGAAAAAATTCTGCAAACTCAGACAGTTGTAAAATTGCGACTTTATGGCTGTGTCTGCTTGGACTCTGCCAAATTTAAGAGGCCACAATACCTATAATATTGCATTCAGTGTTGAGCTTATATTACCTTGTCTTCGCAATCAAATCTCATGTTTAACACCACAGCCCTTCAATAACGAGGCTCCATATCAATTAAGAACAAATAAACCTAGTTACTTTCAAATATTACTTACTTGAGGCTCAATAACAATTAGTCAAAGCCTGAAGATGCAGAATGAACGATAAAACGTACTCCCAACTTTTGGCCCACCAAGAATCCTTATATCCAGTTTTCTGGCCATCTCAAGGCAGCAGCGTTTTAAATTATACCACCATCATTACATTACACTATTAAATGTCTGGGTTGCAAGAAAACAGGCAGACACTAGCATAATTAAAGACAACAATCTACTCTGCAATTGTCTAGTCACAGAGAAAACTAGATTCATCGAGGCTCATCGGCAATTGTGAAATCGGGCAGAATTTAACTCCAGAAGATACTCAATTAATTACTGGAAATATAATAAAAATCAGACACGTTAAGTGCACAGAAATTACTAGGAACTAGAAAGGCATCTCAAGATGAAAGTAAATCCTCTTAAGTACTTCCCTCCCCCTCTTTTGGTTTTGTATTGTCTATTTCTCTGTATTGACTTCAGAAGCCACATTTCATTCTTGCTCCCTGTGAGGGATCTCTCTCTTCTGCATCCCTGGGGAGCTATTCCATTTGTGAACCAGCTCCAGCCCAATCCATGAAGCCTGTAAGGTCCCTTACCTCCGGTCCGGGGGGGTGGTCCGCAGAGCAGCACAACTCCCTGCCCCTCTCGTACAGACACTGCGCTTCTCATCTTCATCCTGGAGTTTTCAGGATCTGCTGTTGAAAGAAAGGTGAGCTGGGTATTAGGAAAGACTAAATACACATGAGTTTCAAGTTCTGAAATCCTGGCAAGAATTCTTAACAAGACCCAAATTCAGCAACTTCATCAACAGCTGCAGATGGAAGCTGCATCAGTCTGTCCACTATGAAGGAGGATGACAGGATATGGACTCAAGTGAACTAAATTTACAAGGACACAATCAAACAGAACCTATGGCCAATTTTGTTCTTATGCTAGGCTTTTGTTACCCTCATTTTTATAAGCAAAAGCGAGTCAGAAGCATAACTCAAAAATAGGTCCTTAAGCCACCATTTCTTCTGCAATGAAGGCTCGGATGAAAATGGCACAGAGATCCAACTGAGCTCATCTAACCAACCAAAAAATAATGCTAACGCCCCAGCTATTCAGAAAATGAGCATTTCTCTTTTCAAGCAGACAAGAAGCCCCTTGACCATCTCTGTGCAGCAGACTCCTTCCAAGCCTCACTAAGCTCTGGTGAAGGCAAAGTCTTTGCACCTCGGTGTCCTGACCCAGCGCCAGGCTCTGTCAAGCTTTGGGTCTCCTGTGGTGTTTTTAGATTGTATGACAAGGGAACCAAACACTACTGAGTATGTGTAAACACCAGACTGCAGAGCAGTATTTAATAAATTTAGATTCACTTCCCCTCTAACTGGTGACAAGATCCAAGAAAGAGGAGCCTCGTTAGATCCCTGAATTAAGCTAGATGTAACAGCCAACACAAAGTAAGACTGAGGTACTACACTAAGATAGATTTTTCCATTAATAAACCATGTATTTTTCCACAATAAACCCCAAAAGACAACGATTTTTAAGCAAGCTGGGTTTTATGACCTTGAAAGGGACACTGACACACATAGTCTTTAAAATAAAGCTATCTTTATAAGCCAGCATAACAGCAGTGAGTTGACCAACAGGAGCAATTTCCCAAAACACAGAGTTTTTTTAAATATTGAAAAGCAGTATCTGCTGCAGTCAGAACACTGGGCAGGAGTGATTAGAATGTCAGTGCTTCATTTAAAAAAAATACATTTATTGCCTCAGTAAGATACTGTCCTATTATTCTTTGTTACTGCACCTAAAGCTCATAGGAGGGTTTCTCAAGAAGTGTTTCCATGCAGGTAGATGTCAAGGTCTTCATTTTCACCCACGCGGTAAGTTTGAGTCCTTCAGAGAAGACACACGCTACTCAACACTAGATTGAAAACAGCTATGCAATTTGGACTTTAAAGTTTGCAGAAAACAAAAACTATTTTACACATAAATTAGACCAAATTTTGCCCTCTTACATGACAGCCATTATGAGTCAAATCTCACACAGTATCTATCGCTTCAGTAATTAAGACAAACTGGCTTATTCAGTGCTTTGCTAAGGACATACACTTGTTTATCACAAATATAGACCTTTGGAGACTTGTCTTTGTGCTGTGAGCCACAGCACAGGAGCAGGACAGGACTGGGCACCTCGGGAAGGGACACTCCAAGGCATCAGCAAAGGCACATCCTCATTATCCTGCAGGTACCCAGCGTGGATCCACCACTGCTCTGCGGTTTGATCAGTTGTGATGGAGTAGTACTACAGGAGTTGTTAATCACTGATTGCAGATGAAGACTGCTGTCACAGGGGAACAGGATTTTGGAAACAAGCAGCACGCAGAAACCATCAGAAAACGAAGAATATGAGCCACACTACAATGAAAGAATAATTTCTCGCTAATTAGCAGGAAGCTCTCCATCCTACCTTCTAGGGTGGTTTAAGCACCAGACTAATCACACAGCTGCAGAAATATCATCACTTAATTCATTTATATACTTGTGCATTCTCTCTACACATTGTCTGGTGCCACTTTGAACGTAATTAAAAATCTCCATGCCAAACAGCAGCAGAGCATCAGCCAATGCACCCCACTCCTCTGACCCTGGAAGGTACTCCCTGCTTCTACAGGAGCTTCTCAGCTCCTTTTCTACTGTCTCAGTAGCACATTCAGAGTATTAAAGGTCAAAGCCAGTCCTGTTTGGTGGAGTATCAGGACAGATTGGCTTGGGGTTGGGTTTGTTGTTTGGTTTTGTGGGGCTCTGGGGGTTTTTTGTTGCCTTTATTTTATTTTTGAAATATATATAAAGCAAATATCCCCAGAGCAACAACACTAGGGAGAAGCTCTGTATCTCCTAACAAAACTTGCTATTACATGAAATCACTGGGAAGGAACATTAAGTTCTCAGAAAACTGACAGAGTAAATAAAATACTGTAAAAGGTGGGCAAATAATGGAAAAGATTGTTTACTTTTACAGATCGATTTATATCTCTGAAATCAGAGGCTCTTATCCTGCTGAAATGTCTTAATAGATAAAATATAACTGGAAACAAAGAAGGAAGATAAGAACAGGACAGAAGATGGTTTTCAGAAGCAATGAGTCAGAAAGGGACTCGCTTTTCAGCGCCCCACGGGATGACAATATTCCATTATTTTGTGTGGAAGAAAAGGGCAGAAATATATATGAAGAATTTCTGCATTTCATCTATTGATCTACAGAGCCTCTTATTCATCATCACATTTTTCAGTCTTTATCTACTTCCTCAAACTGGTCACCAATATAAAGTGTTTTAATTAGTTTCTCTTGCCTATGTCTTTTTCCTTCTTACTTCCCTTTATTACACCCCATTTTTATCTCCTTCCATCCGAAATGGGACCATTCCAGTAAGAAATGAGCAACTTTACTGCTTAACTCTACCAGGCAAAATGTCTAATCATAACACTGAAAATATTTTGGTAAAAATGTTACAAAAACCTGATGGGGGGGGGGGAACCAGACTTGAAACTAATCTAGTACTGTGTAATTTGCCAATTAAACGTTTTTATTGCCTGTTTACAGCTTGCCATCTAGAAGAAACTCTGAAGTTAGCAACTGAGACTTTTCTGCCTCCTGTAACATTTTCTTCTCCCTTCCCCTGCTAATACATATATTTACCTCATCTTTTAGTAGCGAGTACATCAAGTTACACCAACTGAAATACACATGCCACTGCAATAAAACGGAGTAAGAAAATGTAATTCAGCTTTATTGAAAAGTCTTTTTATTCTGCCCAAAAAGGAGAACAACAAAACACTGTGTTCTCACACACACGAACAGCCAGGATATGAAAACTGCATATTCCACTGGACTCTCTCCTTCTGTTTAAGTTAAAATTTAAGTCTGGAGCACACTGCTAAGAAAGATTTTGAAATATGGACTGATGGTAACATGGGCATTACACCCTGTAACAGAGGCTTTATGCATCTGGCACAGAAGCATTTTGAAGTTCATGTGATGCCTATGACAATTAAAAGACAGATTTCTGATTTAATGAGGGGAAGAGAACATGTGACCTTAAGCACCTGTATAAGGTAAACCAGACCCTATTCTCACCTGATATCAACACCTGATCTCCAGCTGCAGAGCATGTGGCATGGACTGCATTCGTTGCATGCACCCTCTAAAACGCTTCTCCTTTCTATGATTCTATGATTCTGTCATCCTGTGCAACCAAGAAAGGTAAACAAAGAGACTGCACAAGACCAGACCAACTATTCCACGCATGTTTTGTTAAAACACAGAACTCCATGTTTAAAAAAAAAACTCTCTGGATTTTTCCTGACTAAGCTGCTTCAGACACATCACTCCTAACTTGCTGCAGCACTAGAGTTGTACCACATTGTGCCACGACACCCGGGTGATGGATCACCCCAGTCACACGGATCTGTACACAGGATTTCCATGAGATTAGTAGAGGCTGCCAGAAATTATACCAACTTCGTGCACAGGACACTACCAACTTCGTGCACAGGACACTACCAACTTCGTGCACAGGACACTACCAACTTCGTGCACAGGACACTACCAACTTCGTGCACAGGACACTACCAACTTCGTGCACAGGACACTACCAACTTCGTGCACAGGACACTTTCAGTGCCAGAAGAGGAGTGGGATGCAGTATCCAGATCGATCTCCACGTCCAGTGAAACCAAGCATCTTACTACACTAACAACAATTGATATTTATTGTCAACACACATTTATTATCAAGCCTACTGTTTTGATAACAGCAGAACAAGGGTTCACACTCTACAAACATAATTGTCCCTTAAAAGCCACAAAAATATTTATTCTATTACTTCATTAGTCTCATTATTATTCAGAGCAGCAGAACTTAATATGCTTTATGTGTAATTCTGTACTGGTGGGATGTTCAAGTATCTAAATGAGTCAGACAACCAAATCTTAACTGTTTTCTTCAATAGGTAATTCTGAAGTGGGGACTTTGTTCCAATGTCAGCACATAATGAAGTACTAATTCACAAGCTGTTTGCCCTGTAAAAGTCACATTATTAAAAAGAAACAAAATACCAGTCTCTCAGCTCTTAAGAAGAAACCAAACCAAAACAAAACAGGCTTGGTGTGTTGCAATAGCTATGTTGGTAATGGCAACATCTGGAGAAAACAGCAAGGCAAATTTGTTTCTACAAAAAAAGCCAAAGCTCTTCACCACCACCTAAATCGCCCACATGAATCGACAAACCTTCTTCCCCACCACTCCAGACTACACCAAGGCACATCCACGTCCACGTATTTATACTTCTTCAGACGGATACCAGAAGCTAAATGCACACTTGCTGTAACTTTAAGCCTCTCAAGCATACCTGTATCCACAACAGGATGGCCCAGACACATGGGCTGTTAACACACTGCCTGTAGACAGGCAGCGCTTGGTAAAAGCACATGGAGCGAGGCAGACTTTCTGCCACCTTCCCTGGACTTTGGATGAAGCCTGGGAGGGAGGTGAGACCAAGAAGTATCTCCATCACCATCAATTATTGTGGGAGGTAGACAGGAGAGGGGAGAAAGTTATTAACAGTTCATAAGTGAACATTACTCAAGTGCGCAAAAAGTCAGGGTGATTTGTCATTCCAGAAGATATTCACCAGCTACCACGGAACCATCTCCACAGCTTCACATGTGTCAGGCTGGTGTTACAGGGCAACCACATGATTTCACAGCAGCCTCTCCAGAACACCATGACACACCGCTGAACCGTGGCAGTACAGTACGACATTTATCTGTGCGAAGGTAACGGTACTGCAGGTTGCACACACACACACACACACACACACACACACACACACGAGTCACTTTAGCCCCCTGGTTTGATGAGAGAGGAGCTGCTCCGTGCTGGTGGTGTACTGCTGCCCCCAGCCCAGCAGCACTGCTCTTCCAGGCTGGGATCCAGCATGACGTTAGCCTCATTCAGCAAAGTCCATCCAAATCTGTATCTCGCATCCACAGAAACACTGCAAACAAAACACAGCAAGCATCTACACAGAGCAAGCAGCTGAGGGAAGAGACCCTGCAGATCGTCCCCACTGCATGAAGAGCAGAAGACTTAATGATCGCATCATGCGAGGACCAACAGCCTCCCAGAGCCAGTTGTGGTGAGCAGCATCAACCAGCAGCACCAAAAACTTGCTTACACAACTCTCCCCTTATATCACTCAGGGTGCAGCAAAAAAACCCCAAACAAACAGGAAAGTATTGAACACTCTCATGCCAACTAAAGGAGAATCATTTAGAAGTCATACAACAAAGTCTGTGTTACCTAAACACAAACAGGAGAAGTGAAGAAGTTGGCATGGATGTATCAGAGTGCAGTGAACGTAGGATGCAGGCAGGGAAAGATGCAGGAGAGTCTGCAGTGAGAAAGAGGGACAGAGAGAGATGAGATGCTTTTGTGGGCTGTGAGGAACAGAAGGGAGAGACCAGAGACAGCAGAATTAAAAAGCAGCACAGCAACATTAATAGCATAGAAGTTAAGCCAACATCTGATGAGCAGGGATTTTTTTAAATTTAAAAAAAAAAAAAAAAGCTTTGCATTGGTAAAAATACACTAAGAGAACTGAAAAAATAGCATGGTAAGGGAAATGCATGTTTTGAAGGAGAGACATTCTCCAATAAATATTTCAAGAAATATGCCTTCCATAAATTCGTATTATCTGGGCATTATCACTGAACTCAAGGCAAACACAGCACCGAACAAAGCAATTCAAGTTAATTTAAGAACAGTCTCAGGAGGGGAGGATGTTTCCTCAAGGAAATTATCCCTCAGCCAAGTTCTCAGATGCAACAAAGATTTCGTATACCCCCAGCTTTTCAAAACCAAACCCAAGACCATGCTAGAGATCCATAAAGCATCCTCACCCCTAACCACTCATGACCACCGAACAGGTCTAGTGGTGAAGACAGTCCTGTTTCGGTGAACAGATGCTTTGCCAGATCTAGGTCTGGTTTCCTGAAGGTTGATTTGTTTACTTATTAAGTAGCAGCAGGGGAGTTTCCTCAATAAATACAGAAAGCCTTGAAAACCATCCTACAACAGCTCATTTTTGAAGCACTGGGATCATGCTGACAACATTGGGATTTTTTTTCCCTGCCACCAACTTCACTCCATCTTCCCCAAGACAGCCACCTTCCTTAAAGCAATGGATGCCTCCTCCCACGAACAGCACAGAATATAACTGGGCTGTCACCAGGAAGCATCGCCAGGATACGGGTAACCAAACTCTGTCATCCTGCCCATCTCACTTGGTACAGAGCACCTGGCAAAGAGCCCCAGTGCTTTGATGAGGGCCATGTGGACTATAACAGATGTAACGATGACAAATAACAGATCTAGCAGATGAGTAAATGTCCTGTCAGCAGATGTCTTCACACAGCTGCCGCTTCACACATAAAAATACACTGACTTGTTAGTCAGCATAAAGCCCAATATTCAGAGGACTTAAAAAATATTTGCAGTTCTCACCAAAACATGTGTCCTACCTGCATTAAGCAGACTAATATGAAACGCAGAAGTTTGTGTAGAGCTGTGGACATCCTAAGGAATGCCGTTAACTCCAACCCAGCTGATGAACACCAGGGTCCCTGGAGGAAAGCACACCATCACCTTCACAGAGCAGACCTCTCTGAAGACATGGCTCCGCAGCCAGCAGGCATGGGTGATGAAACACTGCACCTCCCCATCCACAAACTACAATCCCAGAGCCATTCGCCCAGAAGAAGAGAGCAAACCTTAACCCCTGACCTACCCTGCCAAAAATGCCCAGGCCATCATCCTCTCCAGAATCAGGTGGGTATTCTCTCTGGCTCCAGCTGCTGTTGGGTAGTAGTAGCTTGACAAGCTGGGGATCCTGAGGAGCTGACACTAAGGGGTTTTTATTTTAATAATTCTCCAATATACTTTTCTCCAGCCTAAAACCAGATGGGTCTGTCAGGTACATTGCACCTCAACTTTAGTTTAATAAAGCAAACTCTTTAATAAGAGAAATAGAGGGTAACTTAGGGATGATGGCTTTCTGCATAAGTGATTTCAGTAACCTACCTGAAGCGAGCCATACAGGGGATAGAGTGCGAGCATAGGAAATAATACTGCATCAGGAACAGTATTTACAGAGAAATTCAGAGGAAATTAAAACTTAATTTTATTATGGGAGCTATCAATAGACAAAAATGCAGAGGCAGAAATAAAAGCAATAAATTTGCACAGTAGCACATTTGCCTGGTTCATGTGGAGGAAGAACAGCTCATTTACTGCATTAACTATTCACATAATTTTAAGAAAGAGGTAAGTGAATTTTCACATCTGACAAATAAACCAACTCAGACTTGGTATCCCAAGTTCAGCACTTGGCACTGCCTATAATTGCCTCTGTGATTTTAAAATCTAGCATTTCCAAAACAAGGGACACAAGCCACACTTCCTTGGGTGCTCCACTACATCTGCAGCAGTATCTAGTGGAGCAGAAAGATTTTGCCACAGCATAAAACAGATATCTGGAAAATTGCTGCAAACATTTATAACTATAAATCTCATAGGTTACTAGCTAGGATTAGACTACATTAACAGGCTCAGGAGGACAGGATAGATAAGAAAAATGATGTATTTCTATCCAGGCACCATACAGCAACACTAAAGTTGTAGTTTAATGGATGTTCAGGAGCACATCAAAGCAAACCTGAATATATTTTGTCTGTTTCCTTTACAGTAGCCAAAAGTGGCTCAAGCAGATGGTCTGCAGTTACTTTCTTACAGACTTCAGGGAACAGGGATGCAGTGAAATACATTTCTTGCCACGACGGCGCTTGCAGCTGACAAGCAAAACTGCTATTTTCTACTGCAGAGAAGGTAGAGAATAAAAGAAAAACCATATCATTTGGATGCTGACAGCAGAGATGTTTAAAACAATTTTAAAAAATCACCAGGTTCACATAAAAATGAAAAAAATGAAAAAATCTAACTCGATCTCCAGGAGACAGGACATTGTGTGGCCCAAGTGGCAGAATCATTTCTTGAATGCTGAAGATGAAAGCCAAACAATGAAACGTTTCTCATGAAGCAGTGCATGGGTTTGAGGTACAAGTTCTTAAAATCATTTAATGGAAAGCTAAAAAGCATGAGACAACCTAATCCAGCATTCTTGTGTTAACATATTCCTCCATAGTCTCTAACAAAATCAAGAGAACATACTGAGGTTGCCAACTCTGTTATTTGGAGTTATAAAGTGCCAGAATTAAGAGGCGGGTCCCCCTTCTCAAAAGCTTCCCCTTCAGTCTACAGTTTGCCTAGCACCAGGTCCCTCAACTCTTACCGACACTCAGCTGCAGCATGGCCCTCAACCTCTCTTCACATCCCTTTATTTAGTCCTATAAAACACATTCTGCCCATCCCTTACTCCTTAATTACAATAGTCTTTGTAATCAATTAAGTTCTTCCCCCCTTTCCTTTTAATCAAGAGGTATTTCACAGGTCTTGCTGCAGGGACTGAACTCAAGACCAACTATCTCACCTCAACAGCAAGGCTAGAGCTCGTTTGGTGAGCATTACTGAGGAAGATCAATGAACAGCCAGCATGGTGAGCAATCAAGAGTTTGGGCATGCATGCCCTTGGCAAGTCTTCATGTGTAGGAAAGACCCAGAGGAGGACTTTGTTGGGGTTTTGCATGGCAAAACCATAACAACTTCCACGTTTACACCTAAGGTAGGGATAACAGAAGATGCTGTAGTGAAGCTTCAGGGAACAGAGTTTGGCGGAGCTGTTCCTTAAAAAAAGCCAAAAGCTAAGAGTCAACTCAACCAAAACGGCATAAAAGCCATCTCAAGGTCATCTGGCCTCATCATGGAGTGGCTCAGTATGGGGAGCTGATGTTCGTATCAGTTTCCTGATACTGGAACAGCCAGTTTCTTGTCTTTCCTGGAAACCTCTCCTTCCTCAGGCACTGCTGAGTGTACTTAGTTTTCTGAGTGTTCACTGAAAGGCACCAAATTATTCTGCACCTACAGCAAGTTGCAGCAGGGACTGAGCACATGGCAGCCCCTGCTGAGCACAGCTCCGCACTCTTGGTGGGATGTCTGAGGAACTTGACGAGCAGAGATCCTCGCAGATGCTCCAACACACACAGCACAATATTGCAGACACTGATCTACACTGAAATATGTTTTCACCACAGAAAAACTTCCTTATGCTTGTACCCTCCATCAACAGCAGTCAGTAGAAGTTGTTCAAGCCAAACAAAGGTGTACAGCAACACCACCACGACCTGCAAGGCTCAGCAGCACACTGCCTGTTCGCCTGCTGACTGCCTCCTCACAAGGGTTTCTCCTGGTATCAGTTCCTTGGTTGGAGAAACCCATAGGGTGGAGCCAGATAAAACTGCATGGAGCTCAGAAATGGCAGCAGGTTACCACGTGCTGGATAAGGTTTAATATGAGGGTTACAGAGAAAAACTGTATTGCAATATCCAGGGGATCAAAACAGATCACCTGACAGTTCCTTCTGATCTTTCATCTTCAAAAGACACGAATAACCTTAGCATAACTTACTTTCTCAAAACTGAAATATTGTAAACACTGCCTCTTATCCTGCTGAAGGGCTGCTCTGCTCCTGCCATCTACATACACACTTACCAGCCTGGCTGGAACCACAGACAAGTCCAATCACTGCAATTTAGCCAAAATTTAATTTGTTCTGTCTGCTGCATCTACGTCTGCCCCTCATATACTCTGTAAAAACGAGGATGGCCTTTTAGTACACATGCTGGGGCTTCAGTCTGGTTACAAAATCTCTCTTCCAATATTAATCACTGTCCTGACCCAGATATAATAGAGAAATACACTTAAAAAATGAAGCCATATAATCCCCACATGGATAACAAATCCCATGTTTTGGTTTATAGAAGCAGGAACAATAATCACAGAATCACAGAATTATCAAGGTTGGAAAAGACCTAGAAGATCATCCAGTCCAACCATTCACCTATTACTACTAGCTCCCACTAAACCATATCCCTCAATACAACATCCAGTCTTTCCTTGAACACCCCCAGGGTTGGTGACTCCACCACCTACCTGGGCAGTGCATTCCAGTGCCTGACTACCCTTTCTGAGAAGTAGTGCTTCCTAATGTCGAGCCTGAATCTCCCCTGGCGCAGCTTGCTACCATTCCCTCTAGTTCTGTCACTGCCTACACGGGAGAAGAGGCCGACCCCCAGCTCACTACAACCTCCCTTCAGGAAGTTATAGAGAGCTATAAGGTCTCCCCTAAGCCTCCTCTTCTCCAGGCTGAACAATCCCAGCTTCCTCAGACGCTCCTCGTAAGGCCTGTGTTCCAGACCCCTCACCAGCTTAGTAGCCCTCCTCTGAACGCGTTCCAGAGCCTCAATGTCTTTCCTGTAGTGAGGGGCCCAAAACTGAACACAGTACTCGAGATGCGGCCTCACAAGTGCTGAGTACAGGGGGACAATTACCTCCCTGCTCCTACTAGTAACACTATTTTTGATGCAAGCCAGGATGCCGTTGGCCTTCTTGGCCACCCGCGCACACTGTCGGCTCATGTTCAGCCGTGCATCAATCAGTACCCCCAGGTCCATTTCCTCCACACAGTCCTCCAGCCACTCCGCCCCAAGCCTATAGCGCTGCCTGGGGTTGTTGTGGCCAAAGTGCAGGACTCGGCATTTGCTCTTGTTGAACCTCATGCCACTGGCTTCAGTCCAGCTCTCCAGCCTGTCCAGATCCCTCTGTAGGGCCTCGCTACCCCCAGGCAGATCCACACTCCCAGCCAATTTAGTGTCATCTGCAAACTTACTGAGGGTGCACTCAATGCCCTCATCTAGGTCATCAATAAAGATATTGAAGAGGACAGGCCCCAGCACCGACCCCTGGGGAACACCACTCGTGACCGGTCGCCAGCTGGATTTAACTCCATTTACTACCACTCTCTGAGCCCGGCCCTCCAGCCAGCTCCTTACCCAGCCGAGGGTGTACCCATCCAAGCCACGGGCTGCCAGCTTCTGCAGGAGAATACTGTGGGAGACAGTGTCAAAGGCTTTGCTGAAGTCTAGGTAGACCACATCAACAGCCTTTCCCTCATCCAGCAGATGGGTCACTAGATCATAGAAGGAGATCAGGTTGGTCAAACAGGACCTGCCCTTCATGAACCCATGCTGGCTAGGCCTGATCCCCCGGCCATCCCGCACATACCGCATGATCTCCCTCAAGACTATCTGTTCCATAACCTTCCCTGGAACCGAGGTCAGGCTAACAGGCCTGTAGTTCCCCGGATCCTCCTTACAACCTTTCTTGTAAATGGGAGTCACATTGGCAAGCCTCCAGTCTTCTGGGACCTCACCAGTCAGCAAGGAGGACTGATAGATAATGGAAAGCGGCTCGGCTACCACCTCTGCCAGTTCCCTCAGCACTCTCGGGTGGATCTCATCCGGCCCCATGGACTTGTGGCAGTCCAGTTGGAGTAGGAAGTCTCTGACTGTTTCTTCCAGAATCACAGGGGAGTTAGCATGCTCCCCAGCTGAGACTACCAGGTCAGAGAGAGGGGTACCCTGAGGATCTGTTTGACCTTTAAAGACAGACGTAAAGAAGGCATTCAGAACCTCCGCCTTTTCCTTATCCTCAGTGATCACATTCCCAGCCTCATCCAGTAAAGAGTGGATATTCTCCTTTGTCCTCCTCTTACTGTTAATGTACTTATAAAAGAGTTTATTATTCTTTTTCACCCCAGCGGCCAGGTTAAATTCAAGCTGGGCTTTTGCCTTTCTGATTTCACCTCTACACATCCTGACAACTTCCTTGAATTCATTCTCAGTTACCCGTCCCTCCTTCCACAGGCGGTAGATTCTCTTTTTCTCACGGAGCCTCAAGAGTAACTCCCTATTCATCCACGCTGGTCTTCTTCCCCGCCGGCTCATTTTGCGGCTCAGGGGGACCGCCTGCTCCTGCGCCCTTAAGACTTCCTTCTTGAAGAGCAACCAGCTCTCTTGTACCCCTTTGTTCGCTAAGACTGAATGCCAAGGGACTCCCCCTACCAGTCTCTTGAACAAATCAAAGTCTGCCCTCTGAAAGTCCAAGGTAGCAGTTTTACTATTCCCCCTCCAAGCTCCACCATGAATTGAGAAATGTATCATTTCATGGTCACTCTGTCCAAGGCAGCCCCCAACCTTCACATCTCCTACCAGACCTTCCCTGTTCACGAACAGCAGGTCTAGCGGGGCAGTTCCTCTTGTGGGCTCTCTGACCAGCTGCATCAGGAATGCATCCTCTGTGCACTCCAAAAACCTCCTAGACTGCTTCTTCTGTGCTGTGCTGTACTCCCAGCATATGTCAGGGAAGTTGAAGTCCCCCATGAGCACAAGGGCTGATGACCGTGCAGCTCATGCCAGCTGCTTGTAGAACACCTCATCTGTCTCTTCATCCTGGTTTGGCGGTCTATAACAGACGCCCACCAGGATGTCTGCCTTGTCAGCCCTTCCTCTGATCTTTACCCATAGGGATTCAATGTTATCATCCCTAGTCACAATCTCAGTGGCAGAAAAGGATTCCCTAACGTATAGAGCCACACCACCACCCCTCCTTCCTTGCCTGTCTCTCCTGAAGAGTTTGTAGCCATCCATTGCAGCACTCCAGTCATGGGAGCAATCCCACCATGTTTCTGTTATGGCAACCAGGTCATAGTTTGCCTGCCGCATTATGGCTTCCAACTCTTCTTGCTTGTTGCCCATGCTGCGTGCGTTAGTGTAGACGCACCTCAGCTGAGCCCCTTGCCTCTCTCCTAATCCCAATACCACTTCCCCAGGCCGATCTCTAGCAGACCTGGCTTTATCCCCTTCCCCCTTCCTATCTAGTTTAAAGCCCTTTCTACAAGTCCTGCCAGCTCCTGGGCAAGTATCCATTTCCCTTTCGGAGACAGGCAATTCCCATCAGCTGCCCTCAGGCCAGGTGCCGAGTAGACCGCCCCGTGATCAAAGAATCCAAAATTTTTGTGTTTGCACCAGCCTCTCAGCCATGCATTTATAAGATGGCCTTTTCTGCTTATCTCAGTGTTTGCCCCTGCCACCAAAGGAGTACTGGCAAACACAACTTGTATGCCCGCTCCATCGACTAACTTCCCCAGCCTCCTAAAATCATTTTTTATAATCCTCAGGCTTCTATCAGCAAACCCATCACTGCCAGTCTGAACTACCAATAAATAATCATTACGTAATTAAACAGGAGACAAACGGAGAGATGATAGAAGTGCATTTGGCCTTGCTCAGAATGACCTGGTACCTGATACTGCGCTGTCTGGAAGAACAGCAGCCCCTTGCAAGCAGGACGATGTATAAATTGAAGGCATTATGCAAAGTGCTGACCTGCAGTAAGAATGGACTCCAGCTCTATCTATTTGGACACCTTACATCATGGCAAGCCAACGCAGTGCTGGGTACGGGGTGGACAAATACCACAGGGTGCCTAAAGGCAGCTGCAATGCACAACAGTCCTTATCCAGCTTCTGTACAGACATCATCTTCTCATGGACATTGGGATAGGAGGAATGGATTTCACCCATACCACAGAGTCAGTAAATAGGATCAGTACATTTTTTTCAGTAAAAAATGAAAAAACCAAGATCATAATTCCACTGAATCAGCATCAGAAAAGCCAGGAGAGAGAAAAAAAAGTCAGAACTGGCATATAGAGGGGATGTAGTTACTTTTAAATGGAAGCAAACAAAGGAGTCATGCATACAGATGAAAAGGTAAATAAGAGTAGCATACATTAAGAGCTGAAGTCATACAATAGTAAGGAGAAAAATGCTAGATTTTGTTAGCTGAACATTCAATTAAAATATTCTGAAAATAGTACAGAATAGAACCAGAAAGGGACACGAATTCAGAAATCAGAGGTTTGAAAACATCTGAATGCAAAGGAGTGTGAACAACCAACAAGGAAACACAAAACACAACTGTTAATATCAGATTATTAGCAATTAAAAGCATCCTACCAGACACTTCTTTGGCACTCAGGGAGTGAGTGATGAAGCTTACTGGCAAATTGTGAACAGGAGTTCAGAGAGCAGATGAGAAGCTGTCGCAGTGCAGAATCACCTCTAAACCAAGTAACCCAATAAATCACTGACTCATTTGATTGTTTAACTTCATTACTGGGTAAAATACTATTACATACAGTAGAAGCAATCAATATAAAAGCACCAGGACAATACAAATCATTAGATATTGCAATGCTGGTAAGTTCATAAGCAGAAACTACTCTCGATGACATGACAGCTGCCGTGGGTTTGAATAGATGTCCTCAGACACCAGTTTCAGCCCATCACCTACCAGCTCTCTTTCTCTTCATCTGCAAGACCAGAAAGCTATCCACAGTCTCTGAAAAGTACTAATACAATGCAAATGTTAATATGAAGCTGGGGGGTAAGGTGTGTGTCTGGGGTTTTTTTTTTTTGAAATGGCATCACTTGTCAACAAGAAACATCTACAGGGAAAACACTGGTTACACTTCAGTCTTAAATTATTCCAATACAACATTAGTATTTAAACGTGGTTTGGCTGATTTGGGGTAAAGAGGTTTTGACTTACTTATTTCCAAGTGATATTGGGGGGGGGGGGAAATCTGTGTAACATTTTAGTAAAAAGCTATAAAAATAGAAGTGCTAAGGAAACAAATGAAGGCATTTGAAATTCAAGTGGTAAAAATGCCTTCCAGCTAACTGGTGAGTTCATCCTTCCAGTTTGCTCCATCCTCCAAGAGCCAGTGCAAACAGATTATCCAGGCCACTTTGTTCTTTGCTCTTCTTGCAGCAAGAGAGTGAAAAAAAGAAAACGCAGGGATCGTTTGAGCACATTAACCTCCTTGGAAGAGAAGGGAACAAGACAAGATCTTTAGAGAATTGCATTCTGTCTGCCTCCACAGTAATGGCATTACACTTGAATGAAAGCAAAATTATGTGGAAGACTGTTAGTTTACTGAAGGGTCAAAGAGATGACAGCTGTGGCAGGCGGCAGTAAACCTTTAATATGCCATGATGTACCGATGTGCACATCCTTCAGCGGACGAATAAATGTGGCTGAACAAGGGATTACACCTGAACAAGCAACTGCATAGATTAATACATTCAGCATCAGAACATTCAACAAGAGAAGCTGTGGGAGTGGAGAAAAAACAACTGTCCAGAAATACTGATGCGTGCTTCTGCTACTCTGTTTCTATCAGCAAACACAAACCCGCTGCTACTGAAGACAGTTTAATAGATTGAGACATGTACATAAGGAGAAAAACCCCAAAACACAGCGGGACCTCAAATCTTTTTGTTGGTATCTTTGCAGAATCGTTAAGTGACAGATGCTCCATGTGCAGATTGATCTCTAGCCTAAGCCAAATTGCTCCGTGTAGAGTGATGTAATCCTCACAAGTATATCGTTAACTGCGATTTAATAAAAAGCCACGGGCTGAAAAAATACAGTTTCATAAAAAAGAAAGAAGATCTCTCACTGCACAAGGCTGAGAGAGGTAATAACAAGAAAATAAAAACCAGGTACTGCATCTCTCCTCCTAAGTAGTGAGGATTTCCTTGGTTATTCAATGAGAGTCCCCACAATTCACAGCCTGTGCCTTGTCACCGCTTGCTACCACGTTCTGCTAGGAACACTGAGTAAATACATTATCGATACAAAAATAAAGAGGGAAGTAGTGTGGTGTAACAGCAGTACTTCAGCAAATGCCATCACTTTGGTGTTAAGATACCACCTTTGCTTAGAAGTTGCTATACCCACAGCAAGCAGCAGGCAGCTCAGCACCGAATCGGAGCCCTGAAAAAGTACATTTAAAGCAAGGAGACATTTAAACAGTTATTCTCAATCCCTCCTAAATCTGACATTTGTTGTGGTGCAGCCCTGGGTTACTTACAGTGAAGACTTACTATGTATTTATACATTCGTTAAGTCATTTGGTGGATCACAAAGGGAACTACCAGTTATATACACCTTTTAGCAACACCATTTCTCCTACTCCAGACCTTGTTGCTGTGAAACGCATGCAGAATTGCTACTATAAGTAGCAATTTCATTTTGAAATTTCATTTTGAGAAGGCTCCAAATCCAGTAGTTTTATTACCCATGAAGGGGAGGCACGACACAGATAAACATATCTGTGTTGACTGAAACATTTTTTATGTTTGATTTTGTAAGTTGTAAAACTACAGATGAAAGATCAAAGCATTAAATTCCTACTGAACATTCCTATCAACTTCAATGAGCTTTAGATCAGGCCCTTAATGTGGTATTAATGTAATGTAAATGTTTTTAAGTATTATCTTAATATTATCTGCAGTAAGCTAAATGGGCTAACAAGACCTCATTAGGGTAACTCCAACAAAACAAGGGTTGAAATTATTTCCCTTAGCGATGACTTGCTTTGATTTTTCAGTGAATATAGGCTCTCTTTTCACAAAGAAGGCATGTTCCAGAGGTTTAGGAACAGTCCTGAACAGCAAAAGTCCTACGAATAGTCATCGGTCATCTAAATAAGGAAATAATTCACATCAGGTTTTTGCAGATAATGCGAAACATTCTTGTTTGGAGCTTTATATGAGAGAAAGGGGAAATGCCCCATTTGTTAGTTAGTTATAAAAATTCATTTAAGAAACCCTACAGATTTTTTTATTCATAAAAAGCTACAGATTTCAGAATTCAGGCATTAAGTTCAAATAACTAAAAACACAATGGATGGTTTCATCTTTACTTACATGTTGTGATTGAAAGAACACTTTTAGGTTTTAAATGCCTTAAAAAAAAAAGAAAACAAACAAGAAAGAATATGGAAGACATAAAATTAACGTTTAAGTTAAAACCAACTATGGCAAACATGTAGATAGCTATTAGAGAAATGAACAAGGGGGATTCTGAGTATCAAACCAGAGTGGGCTAACAGAGAGACAGTCCACTCCTCGCCCACAGGCAGTAAGTGCACTTGGAACGTATGTGGAGAGCTTGGGAGCAGGGCTGTGTGCCCCAGGACTCCAGCAATAATTAAGAAGAGCTGGTAGACAATCAGGTACGTGCAAAACTGCACTCTTGCCAGATCTTTATTTCTTAGTGGCAGTAGTAACTGCAGCGCAGCCAGGTCGCATCTCCAGTTCACAGCAAGCTCCATCAGGAGCAAGGTAGCAGACAATTAAGTGTCTCCATTAGAGCTATGGAGGGAAAATTTTGGTTCAGATCAATTTACATAACTATCTTCCACTGCACTTCAGTTCAGACACTTATTATATTAAGCAGGCGCAATCAAATGAAATATTTAATATGAGAGAAAGATATACAGAGATGGAGCAACAGCTGCTTTTTTCAGCCTCATTTGATGCCTTAAAATTGCAAGCAGATGCAGCTAGCAGAGGATGTGAACCTGTTCTGCACTCAAACTCGGGCTCACCCAAGTGATACAGAGGATCCAAGGATGCTCACGGGTCTGGGTGTTTCCAGCTGCGTGCTGCTGGCCACGGACAGACAGGCAGACACAAAGCACCCAGCTCCACCTCTGTGTGTACCCCACTCTCTCTGAAGAGATTCCAAGTTACATGAGGAGCAAAAACACAAGTCATCTTCACTGAAAGCAACACTTCGGTTACACAAGCTATAAAGGTCATTACGTCTGTATTTTTGGATGGCCACGGAGGTTGGCTTTCAGATTATTTGAAAGAGTTTTGCCCAGACAGCCTACTAAAACTGGGAAAATTTTAGTCCTCATAAAAAAGCCACACTAAAAATGATGCAATAAGCAAGCTATGGGGGAAAGTTAAGTTTGTCTGTTGGCTTTTTTTAATCCATCCAAAATATTCTTTCCTTATTTTCTATACCAGGATGTCTCTGCTCTGTCTCCTCACCATACTCTTCTCCTCCACAAGCTATTCATACACAAGCTCTGGAAGATAGCAAGAGTCAAGCAGATCCATATTAAAAAAAATTCAGGTTACTATGGGAATAAAATGACAAAAACTTAATCCAACTTAGAAAGCATGAGAGCTAGAGAAAACTCAAATGGAATTGAAAGAGTCACCCCAACCACTAAGGTTATTATCAGCAACGACTGTTTTTTCTCCCTCATTTACTCTACGTTTTCACTTAATTTCATTTTCCTCTTCAGATACTATTTATGGAATGCAATAATTCAAGTTAGGAACCAAAAAAACTTTTAAGAAGTTGCTCCAATATGATGCTAACTATTATCACTCACTTGGAAACTCTTGTAAAAGCTGAAATATGCCCACTCTGCACCCACACTATCAATGTAGATCCAGAGTCTGACGTGAACCTTCAGGCTTTTTATATAAAATGTAAATTTAAAAAAAAAAAATAGAGCCGTATAATTTTCTTTCTTTAGGCCTATGGCCTGCAGTGAAGTTTTGCATAGGCTATTAAGTAAATCCAGGTTTAGGTTTTTTTCCACAGCCACAATCAAAGTCAATCTTACAAATTTTGAAGTCAGAGAGAACTGTCACACCACCTCCTCACCCCAAAAAGTCAAGGCACCATTAATATCTCAAAAAACACCATCTCTTATCAGAGCTTGCTGGAATCGCTTCCCAGCTAGCAGAAAACATCACAGGAAGAAATGAATCTGTCCCATTTATAAGCTGTTGATACAGGATAAATGTTTCTTCACATTCTGAAAAACGTAAGGGAAAATGTATTTCCTCCCATGACACATCCCCATCGCTGCCTCGACTCATTAAACACCATGCCACATGATCTCCCCCACACAGTATACCTTAAAAATGAGAAATGTGATGAAACCTTAAAAGACGCAATTCAAAAAACCTGAGGGATGATCCCCAGCAATGTAAAGACCAGACAGCAACCTGGAATGAACTAGCTCAGAAATGTCTTGAGCATATGGTAGGGCTTTAAAGGACTGGTTCCTACTTGCACTTGAGCTCTTCCAAACTATGCGAAGCTCTCCTAAAAGTGACCAAGGAGAAGATTTGAAGCTCCTTGAAGGTGTCATTGCAAGATTCATGTTTGGGTACCTTCCCATCAGTGTGAATCAAAGCACTAAGGCTAGTGGTGCCACAAGTCACCTGTTCACTATCATTCCATCTGCCATTCAGCTGTTCCCCAAGAGCATCACCTCTCTCTGCCACCTCTGAAGTATGGGAGAATCCTTAACCAAATCCAACATTGAGCTATTTGGGGATTTTCTATATTGCTTTCAGAGTTATAAATAGATGCATGAGAAACCAGGATAAAATATACACTAATTACCCTTGACTATGCAAATTAAGCTGTTTTTAATTCAGGTTTAAAGCATTTTGAAGTTATCATTGCACAACAACTGCCAAAGGCAAATGAACACCAGATTTTTTTCCTCTGCGGTCCTTTGCCTCTCGCTGCCCAAAGATGCACTGAGTTATCTGTCAAAGGATGCACCTTGTGTGCAAGGCATGACTCGCGCTTCACTGGGGACACGGTGGCATTTCAAGCCTCTCCAGTCTGCGATGGTAGAAGAATGCCACAGGAGTTGTGAAATTCTCTGCTCCTTTAAAATAAGCTCCTGACACACTCCACTGCCCCTGCTAAACAAAAGTGATGCTAATCCAGCGATTCCTCACACTTGGTGCTTCTTCACACAAGGACACTCAGGAGATGGAAACAAGCCCCACGGTGCATATGGAACAAGGCAGAACGTCTCTGTGTTGTGACTCTCTTCACATACACCCTTACAAGGGCCATTATACTTTTTCCCAGTAATCTGAATGGGAACTGCCAATTCACCTTCACAAGGTCACAGCCATCACCAACCAAACCCAGGTCTCCTTAAAATCCACAGACATTAGGTTACTCCACGTTTCTCATTCTGCATCACCGGGAAGCATGCAGTTGGATTCAGGATACAGTTTCTTACTGCATATCATTGCTTAAAGGTAACCCACATCTCCCTTCCGTCACTACAGCTTTCTCTGCTCCTCTGTTGGATTAACATGAGGAAAAACTTTTTCACCATGAGAATGGCTGAGCCCTGGGACAGGCTACCCAGAGAGGCTGACGAGTCTCCATCCCTGGAGACATTGAAACCTGCCTGGATGCTGTCGTCTGTGACTTAACCTAGGTGGTTCTGCTCTGGGCAGGGAGGTTGGACTGAATGATCTTTGGAGGTCCCTTGCAACCCCTAACACTCTGTGATTAAAATACTACTACCAGTTCAAATAAAAGTGTTTTCTACCTCCAAATGTTTCTCCACCGAGTTCTCGGCTCCTGACCCTCGACTATGCAAAAGGACAACCAAGCACACACACACATTCACCTGTGTGTCATCTGCTTTCTCTTCCAAGAGAGCAAGAAGCACTTGTCTAGAAGGAGGTCTGCTTCCCTGCCAAAAGGCATCTGCTTGAAATGCTTTTGACTTTGTAACAAAACTCCTAAAAAGTCAACAAGAAAGTTGTAGCTATTTCGTTCCACCCAAGAAGGGAAAAACATCATGCTACATTAAACAGCTATATTTTAATATTCTGTTTATAGTTATGGAAATTCAGTTCATTTTAGCATCAATAAGTTCTGATTGTGCTAATCAGACAAGAATATAAATGAGCTTTTATTTGCTCAGGTTTTCAAACACGTATAGTAATATGGTTGAGGTTAAGCTTTTGCCTTCCAACCTTGTCATATTTTTTACTGAAAACCAAGTGTGAAAATTATGTTCTGATCCCTGATAAACACTGATCCCTGAAATCTCATCACTGATGCAAACACCCTGTATTGACAAAGTTAAAGGCTAATATTATACCATTTGGTATTAAACAGGAAACGGAAAGGTTAATTATGGTAAAAATCAAGCTTTTGTCCAAGAGGTTAGCAGCAAGCACATTTAATATCACCAAAAAATGAGGAAAATACAAAGCATTAGTTCTGAACATGATCATTAAGAACAGCAACGACATCAGAACAGTTTTGTCAGGAAGGCTTTTTTTAAATACAAAATGAGGTGTTTCTTCTCAGTTCTGTTGTTTTTCTTAACATCTGCCAAATTATTCAACTGCACTGTACCTTCCCTGTTTTTCAACTGTCATTCACAACCACTTTAATACCTTTTTCCCCCCGTCCGTCGTCCCCCCCCCCAGTGTCCTGAGCTTCCCAAGCAAGGGACTGATACAGCTCACCTTCCACACAACAAACCTCTCCCCAGGTCCTTTTCCCCTTTAGTCTCTCCTCAATGTCTTCTACCCTTCTACCTGCAGAGAAAAGGATTTCCCCTTGCCTGCCTTGGTATGCATGACACGCCTGCAGACCCCCAGCCTTCATAAAGCAATGAGCACCATTAGATCTCTTCTGTGGGCAAGAAACAGAAGATTAAAGGTAGTAACCAAAACCCCAGGAATTAACACTCTAGATGAGATGACTCACCCATCTTGGTCATCATTTATTTAGTCGTTGACAACAGCCAGCAACAGATAGGTAATTTAATCAAGGATGATGGCTCAGCAGCAAGGCCAGGATCCTTACATCTAGTTTGCTATCCAGAGGCAGAAGCAGCATTAGGATGGCTATTGAACAGGATGGCTATTCTGGTAATGAGTAAAAGCTTAATCTTCATTTCATTACACCAACCAGCAGAAGAACTGCAGAACAGCCAAGCTCTAAGCTTTTATCTCTTCAGCCGGGACAGCCTGACAAGTAAAGAATCAGTTTAACAGCTGCTGCTGGAGGACAGGGAAGAAGGGAGAAGCTCCTGCTTTAAGAGAGAAGACAGAGGGATCCCAGCTTGCCAAAAGCAGGTGACAGGCTCCCCTAAAGGCAGCTCCCAGTGTCACCTCACACTACTCTGAGATGGGGCCAGGAGGGCAGATATTGGGGTGGAAGCCAGCTGTCCCATGACAACTTCCAAGACCTCGCTGCTTCTGAAACTCAGAGTTGCCCGTGTTGGGCCATGCTAGCTGAAAACTCCTATGTGGAGAGGCTCCTGTCCAACCCTCACCACATGGCAAGCATGCTACAGGCTAAGGGAAGGCCATTTATCTTCAAAAGCTCCTTTGGCCAAGGTGTACGAGACAGGGGGCTGAAGTCATACAGCAAGTAAGTAGCCAAATACCAAATACTGGGCCCTGTTCTATTTACCAAGAAACTCAGTAAATTAAAAAAAGCTCCATAACTTTTTACAAAAAATATACAGGAACTATGTGCTACACCATACTGCGCTTTAAATTGCATGAGACAGAAGTGTATAAATACAGATGTACAGCCTTCATGCTCAGTAATATCTGCAATAACAACATGCTATTGCAGGATAAAGCAACTGAAAATTTCTCCTTGATAATTCATATAAAAAATTAGAATTGCCACCAGCCAAAATTTCTCCATTTAAACGTCATAAAATCTGTGATGAATTTAAGTAATGAAGATAAAGAGAGCATTTGTCTTGTTGAAATGAAGCATTGATTGTCTGGAGGTGAGGATTCAGCCTTAAGGCTAGACGGTATCTGCAGCAAGTGGCAGCTGTTTTTCAAGAGGCTTTCGTCAGCTTGGAAGACTAAGCAAAACCCAAGGAGACTCTTCAGAGGTATTTAAGGTCTCTTTTCAAAAAGAGCTTTAATATCACAGTATTTTTCACACTTAAGAGTTGTAACAGGTAGGAGTATGCCTTCTATCGAAATACAGACTCCTGTAAATTCACTGAACTTGGAGAAAGCCTGTTAAGTCAACAACAGTCTTTACATGACTTGGACCACCTACCCCCCACCCCCAATGATAAAAATACAGGGGCTCCTGATGAAGGAGACTGTACTTATCCCCTCACTTAATTCCAAGTGAGCAGATTAGCATCGTTCTCTGTTGCTGCTCACCTTCTTATTCCAATATTGACAGAGAATTAACAAGCCTTCAAAAGCCTTGACAAGAGCGTGCTGCATTGCTAGGCTGGGCACAGAAAAGCTCACAATGCTGAGGCACGAGTGTGCAAAAAGACTACAGTCGTAGTAAAAGCAGCAGGAAAGCAGAGGCAAGATTTATGCTGGTTCATAGCAAGAGGTGAAACTGGGTCTCCAGTAAGCTACCACCATCTGTCAGCTTACAGGCAAAAGATGCCTGCAGCAGGGCAAATTTCTTCCCTCCCAGAGCTTAAATATCAGTCTGTTTGCTGCATCCTTCGTTCACTATAATATAGGAATAGTTAGGTTTGATAGTATGTTGTGTTTAAGTGCAAAGAGATCTCTACAATAGGTGTCTCTCCAGACCTACAGCAGCAATTTTGTTTTCTGCTAGCAGATCTGCATAAAGCAGCCATGACATCAAACCATCCACGGAAAAGCAGAACTCTTAAGACTGGGTCCTCATTTTCTAACTAATTCAATAAGCCAACCAAATTTTCTATCAGAGTAATGAATCCTGTTAGCAATACACAAGCAATCCAAACTAAACAATTCTGACAGTCTCTATTGGCATAGACGCACTTTAACATCACGAATGCACATGTATAATGTGCCAAAAGGATATTACTATTAATATTCAAACCCGTTATGCATTAAGATACAGGTTGCCTCTATCTGAACACTGTACCTCTTAATGAAAACTCAATTTTAAACAAGAGCACTGACATAGTAGTAAGTGATGATAGCGTTTTTCCTACAAATGGATTCTCACCCATACAGGAACTCCTCACCAAAGACTAAATCAAACTTACTGCAAGTTTCTATGAGCTGTACCTGTTCTGCAAAGGGGAAAGTACTGCTGGTATTCTGCCAAGGGCCAAGATGCCCTCCCTAAGAGTTACACATTTACAGCTGCAAACATACTCCTGCACAGCATTAGTTTCAATCTAAGAATTCACCAGATAATGTAGGAAATAACTGGTGTGTTGTTATGTCAACAACCCGGTGTTTGGTACCAACACCATGTTTGGTACACCCCTTGTTTTCACAAAAACCTGAAGCCAAAAGACAGCAGTATATTACTGTGCCTTCAAAGCAGTAGGGATTTCACACAAATTCAGGTGTGTCTCCAAACGTACTGGATGCTGGACTGAAGAGGACTATTGCTGACTCACTGCTCTTAGAGGATCCTGATATTTGGGATCTGGGGCAAGTGCAATGGTATCACACTGTTTTCAGTAGGAGCCCTTTTTTGCCCCTCCAAATCAATAGCGGGCAGAAGACTCGGGGTCAAAATGGGGACTTGACTGAGACCCTTTGCAGATGCCCAAGCAAGTCAATTCCCACCACCTCATAAAAACATATTCCAGATGGGGAACGTCAAGGTTTTCCTCTTAAGAGGGTATTTCTACCTTCCTCATGGCATGATTTAATTGCAGCAGTAAATCAATAAGAAGATGGAAGATTTTATTTTCCAAAGAGTATGAAAATAAAAGTAAGAATCATACCTTTCAATTTCATAAGTCTCCTAAACTTAACACTAATAAAAAGGAGAGCTGTGGATCTGACACATGACATTGCTGAGCCTGAGGGTTAACAGAGCTGCAAAATGAAAAAATGGAAATGAAAACAATGAAAACACACAAATTGTCATAAAGAAATAGGTATAAAGGTGATCTAATTTTAAACTCAAATGGACTATTACAGAAGGCAAACTTTCCTGTTGGCAAATGTCCTGCTGTAGCCAAGCTTCAATGTCCAAATACTTTCTGCATGTTGCAGTAATTGATTTTTATTTTCAGCCAAGGCTTGTAATGGCTGGAATGAAAAATTAATTTGATGATAATTTTTTTTGTTTCGCTCTGTTTAGATAAGGTGCAGTCAAGACAGCACATCCTACCACTGTCTGTGGTGGCTACAAGTTAGAAGCTTAGCAGAGAAAGTCAGACCAAGTGGATTCTACAGGTCTTGCCCTGGACACGCTGTGTGAAACGTGCCCTTTCATCTCCCAAAGAACAAAGATTTTATACATTTACACACACAGTTCTCTGCATTTCACTTCTTTGAACTTTCTCTTTAATCACAGCTTTCTTCCCCCTTCAAACATCTTTCAAAAGTTGCTATGTTTGTTTTTTTCCTCAGGAGAAACTTTAAAATGATACCTTTCCAGGGCGAACAGAGCAGTCAGTTTGAGCAGTACAAGACAGCTGGAAACAGGAGAAAATTATGAGAAAGCAAAAGAAATGAATGTCTGTGCTGCTGTGAAAGGCTGGGTGAGGACTGACCGGCGCTGGGGCCAGCTGGGGCTGGTGGAGATGATGCTCCCCACCGAGCTCCTCCTCTTCTCCAGCCCAGCGCTGCAAGAGACTGCAGCAGAAAAATGAAGCCAAAAATTAGCAGGAGTGGTACAAAAAGCCAGCTGTCATGCAGACTGCAGAGAGGCAGCTTACACACTCATGTGACGGGCGTTTACCTTCTTTATATTAGCTGTTCACTGTATTCACCAGTCACTGCAACAGCAGCTCATCAGTCTGATCTTCCCGCATCCAGGAAATGAAGGAACTGCTACCCAGTGCAGTAAGGGAATCAGCCAGGTCACTGGGGAGCAGGAAGTCCTAACACTTGGAATTGATTAATGGCTTCACCACAGATCATCACTATTTTGCATTTCAACTGTTGATGGGGTTTTGCATATTTTATTAATTTTTACCTTTGAAGTTTGTCTTCAGAGTAATACAAATACAGTATTTTTTCTCACTTGTTTGAAACCCCATACATATATATATATAATGCTAAGTAATCACCTTTTGCTCCCCAAGGTAAGTGGACAAGAAGACAGAAGGATCATTAGTCATATAAACACACATCAACAAACAAAAACCCTAAGGTCTTCCCCCCCCCCCCCCGCCTTAGATACTCTCACATCCCTACTTTGATGAACTGTAGGGATTCACATAGGATAATCAGAGAGCAATTCAGTGTAGGACACTGCAATAAGGGAAATAGTTTGAAATATATTATCTCCATGGACAGAGAACATCAAGGCTTGTAAAACAAGATCATCTCCATTTCCATAGTTATGATGTTATCTATCTTTACTTATAGGTTAAAAGTCATATTCTCAAAACTTTAACAACTTTTTTTTACATTTACAGTGTGCTCTTACTAAATTCTGTTTTGAAATAAATTCAGCTACAGGATTCCCAAGTGGATTTTGGAAGCGTGCTGTCCCAAAGGTCCCCTAGTAATATTCAAGCAATTTAAGCAAACATGTAACATTAAACACATACCCAGTCTCCAAAAGCAGAAGATCTGTATGTCAGGATTGAGACTTTTGGTGGAGTTTCAAGTGAGACAGGTTAGGAAGCTGAAAATGTTCAATTTGGGCATGTCAGTAAAATCCATCTGGTTCAAACTCTTGTGTCTGCAAGTGCTGACTAACTCCCAGCAACCTTCTCAATGATGGCAATATAGCAACATTAAGTCAGGGCTAGATATCAATTATGGGTGCTCAAGGCTTCCAAGAAGTCCCGCTCTATCAAACCATCTGGCTTTTGGCAATGTGAAAAATAGTATTTTGCTGGTTCTCCAATCTACCAACTCCCCACGGTGACTAAACTGACATTTGGGACATACCCTAACTGAAGGGAGATGAACTGAAAGATGCAAAGGACTAGCAGGAGGAACATGGAAAGATGAGTCCTATACAAGACCAGAATAATTTGTGCTTCAAAATACTAGCAACATTATCCTTGCTACTGCAATGGTCATTGGAAGTTGGGGCTTTTTTTACTACTAGTTAGGTGAATAACAAACATTTGTCTATTAGCAAATTCAGTGACAGTCAATGCCATCTTCACTACTGAAAATCATTGAACACTGAGTTATGTGAATTGATGAGTTTCAACAAACATCCCTTCCATACTGTGGCTCTTTCTGCAGTCATATTTGCATAGAACCACACATTTATTCCTAGATTTCTCCCCCCAGTAGTCATTTGGTAGACCTGGTGCTAATACAGTTTAGCCTAAGAAACCTTCCCATTCATCCCAAATCCTTAAGGCGGCCCTCCTTTCTAAGGCAGTAAAACAAAAACTTGCTTTCATCTAAGTTGCTTTTAAATTTGATCCAAAAGAACTGAAATGACATGAAATAGATGTGTAAGAACAATTAAGGGACAAAAAAGTCCTTCAAAAAATGGATGAAAAGAGTCTTTTGTCCTTGTAGGAGGAGGTTATATACTGAACCACATGAACCACTCCCAAGGTCAAAGGGATCTAAGTGAAGCTCTCTCTGAGTGAGGGTGTCACACTAACAAGTTCTACAGATGTGGCAGCTCATGCTGCACATTTGTTTGCAAATGTCCAACCAGCAATGTGTCCACCTTTTTCCATGTCACCACTCCTAAGACATCAGCAGTGCCTGGGAGAGGCCTCTGCTGTGGAAGGGGCAGTCTGCCCTGCTGGGTCTGAATGTTACCTCAGGAGTTACCACAAAGGGCTTTTCTATTAGAAAAGGGCATAGTTGATGCACCAAGTCAGATCTGCATGTTCTGCCATTTAAAGATACAACTTCAGTAAAGATGAAGATACTGTCTTTTTGCAAAAGAGCATTTAGTGGATGTTATCTATGAATGAAATACTGAGATTTTTTTAGCCTTCCCCTCTCACAGCACTTGTATCTCAAATATCTGTCATGTTTCAAAGAGTAAGTATTAAAATCACACAAACGTAACTAAAAACTACATCAAGATAGTAATTAGTCCTTATCTTCCTTAACTGTCAAGCAAAAACCTTACAGAAATTTTTAACAGTCTAAAAGCCAAGCTTTTTTTTTTAGCATCAATACTCACCTAACAGCAACAGAACCAAAAACATAATGAAATCATTCTACTATAAACAACACGTATAATGCCAATCATTAATGGCAGTGATTTACTGCAGGAAAAGTATTCATACATTTTATTTACATATGGCAATGTAAATGTAACAAAAGCAACATCCAGCAAGATTAAACTTTGGAAACAAAATAACCTATAGGTAGCTAATCCGTTCCAATGTTTGGATTTTACCTGGTTTCTGCTTGGTTGGTGTTTTTCCCCCCACAGCATCCAACATCACATCAACTGATCACTTAAAAAAAAATATAAAGTAATGGTTTGGCTTATTCTATGTTTCAATTAAACAATCTATCTTCTTTGAGTAACAGCTATACTGAACAGTCAGCAGAAAGCCAAAGTTAATATGTGAAAGACTCAGAAGTACACACATACATTCTGCAACAACAAATTCTTTTGCTGACATTCATAATGTCAAATTTTGCCAATTCAGATGCAGCAGTGGCTAATTGGCCTTGTAAGTAATTCCCCAGTGATGACTGAGAAGTGGCAGCAGACATTACAGAGAGTGGACTTACATTCTTCAAGTCATTTTATGACTACAAGCCCATTTGCAATCTCATGCCCTTCCCTCACTTCTGGGATTTTCATGGGCTCAAAGGGAGTCCCGTCTATTGCACGACTTATACCATGACAGCAACACAAGGCAGACTGACACAGGGAAAGCACAGACACAACAGCAAGACAGTATCTACTCAAAAGCAGCATTAGAAAGGTGACACTGCTCTCAGCACTTTTAAAAGGGGAGAAAAGCGAAGCCCCTCTATTTTAACCAATAATTCTGTGCAAGTCTTCTGTGATTGTTTCAGTGTCAGAAATGCCCAAGACCTCTTTCAGAAAGCAATCCACAAAGTAGTCCTGCAGGAGAAAATTTATATCTTTAAGTCCCTTGCTATTTTCTTTTTCTGTAGAAAAACGTTTGGATTTGAGAGACCATAATAGCACCTTTCACTTTACAGGCTGGTTTAACACCATGGCTTCCCTGTCTTCAATGTTTCTGACTGAAGCAACAGCAAATCCTGGCCTTCCGAGTCCTCATGCAACGCTAAATCCATACACCTTTACTCAGGTTTCTGTGCTCCTCATGCAGGAATTCTCTTCCCAAGGGCAGCCAGAACATCAGCCCAAAGCAAGGCAGGAGGAAGAGCTGCACAGCACAGGCTCAGTGATCAGTAAGTGATCACAGCCGGGTGATTATTTACTTGATTTATGTGTTTCAATTAAGAATATGCATATACATTGCCCTCCTTCCCAAAGGAGTTCAGGCTGCTCAGAAGAGGATGAGCGTAGGTAATTTGGGTACTACCAGCTGCATCTGCTTTTTGCAAGCCTGATGCCAATGTACAAAGTCACCAAGAGCCAAGCCCCGAGGACAGAAATGGGGCCTCTCCTCCTCATACATACTTGGATTGACACGGGATGCTCAAACAAAGCAGAAGGCATGGGCATGACTAGGGATGCTCAAGCAGAAGGCATGGAGAGATGACTGAGAAAAGCAAGGCAGCTCTGCTGTTGATATTAGCACTGACCTCAGTAAGGAAAAGAAAAACCACTGATAAGAGCTCAGTGGCAGGAGAGAGAGAGAGACCTGAAAAGCAGCACAAGTTCCAAACACTGAGAATTGTCTGGCACAGTAGGAAAAGCAAACCTCTGAACTGCTGAATCGGTGCAGTGATAACACAGCGCTGCACCTCATGAATAAACCCATTCTAAAGTACACAAAGTTTTGACAAAAGCTGCAGCAATCATCCCCAGTTACAGCAAGAATTTAAACTTTGCAGTCTAAGAAAACCAGGTACGCAGCTATCAAATCAGCATACCCACAATACACGAGTTACTAACAACATCCTTAATGTATTCAAATACCTTCTGCTTGCTTTGAAAGCACAGCCCTGTGTATTAACTTTGGAGGAAAAAAGGCTATTTTAACTCATTCCCTGTTAATATTTTGTATTATTTAAGATACATACTGCACACTTGGTTTCTAACCTCTACAAGACATTTGCATTTCAAAGACTCGGTGGCTCTATTCCTCGAGTGCAGTTCAGCTCTGGAACCTAGGGATTTATGTGTAGCTCTGAACTGGAAGTAAGAGATTATTCTATGTTGTTACCTCCAAGGCAGCCAACAAACGATAGCAGGAACAGCTGTTTCCACAGCAGCAGCATCTTCAGTCACCTCAACTGAGTAATTCTAGTTGTCGCAGATGAACTGGATGTCTAGTCTTGCAGGTGGCAAGGTTTAACCTGTTAAAAGAACAAACAGAAATGTGAATCCCATGATGATCCCTAAGAACTGGCATCCTTGTTAATGGGCTTTTTAATAAACACAAAGTTGAGTGATCTTCTACATTACTCTTTATTCCTACGCCTTAACCTGTATAGACAGGGTATATAGATGTATATGATGTATTAGAAGTTATGGAAGCCAACTGGAGCAGAGCTGCCATGTAGGTTCATTTCGCAGTTCCTATTTCCCACCAGTCTCCAGCATTCATTTATTTGTAAGAAACACTGATTTTAAAGTAAGAGAGAGCACATGAGGCATAATCTTACACAAAATACAGTCATTTAATGCATTCATTACAAGAACAGCTTGCATTGCACTTGCCTTGTATACACTGTGCTAGCAACAATCTGAACATGTGCAATAACTGATTTAATTAAAGCCACGTCTAACGCGTTCCTTGTTGTTGTTGTTGTTTTCCGTACCAGATCTGTACTCAACATGCGTAACAGTACTGCAGAAGCCTGAAGAGGAAGATCAAGCAACCAAAAACACCCCAGCACACACACCAAACACCACATGCACATCACACTTGAGTGCATCAGGAGTAACTAATTTGCTAGCTTCCATTTCTGCCTTTCTTACTGGCTAGCTGACAGTCACTTTTACCAAAGTCTACTAGCCTGGGTATAACATTGTTGTTTTGATTTTTTTCCTAAAAAAGCTTAACAGTAAATGTTCTGAAGATGTATGACATCTGTGGCCATTATATTCTGTCTGTGTCACTTGCATAGCATCCCCTTTCTTCAGAAGGCTGCCAGCTGAGCAAAATTTGAGGTTCTGCAATACAGAGGACACAGCAAGTGTTCCTCCAGATTAGTCATCTGATCAATGCACAGAAATATTAAGGTCAAGAAACCTACTGTTAATTCTTAAGAGCCAAATCTGAGATGCCTGAACTTGATTTTTCCACAGGAACTGTATTTCATGTTACAGTTGAAAGTTTTCAATACTTCTGTAAATTGGCTGCCTTAACTTGAAGCTAAGCACCACAATAAAATAGACCACGCACTCTCATACACCCCCCATCCCGTGACTCGCTGAGACAATCTCAGCTCCCCAGAAAAGCATCACGTGGCCCTTTGCCACAAGAACCTTATCTCCTCACATCCTGCATCCCAGCTCATGCCGGGTATGCCGGTAGCTGCCACAGCAAGGGATGCGGTGCCGACAGCAGCATCCTCTCCTCCTCGCTGTCAGAGGCACTGCCTGCTGGGTTTTCATGTATTTCTAAAAAAAGAATATAAGCAAACTCGCATTTCTATCAAGTATTAGGTATTGATCACTCAAGCAGGTACCGTAAAACTGGTACTAGAGGGAAGCTTAGTACCCTAAAAAAGGGGGAAACATTCCACCCTCAGGCATCTCTCTGAACCAGACAGTGTGAGGAACCACACTCAGTTCTATCAGACTAAAATCTGAACAAGTTTATCACATGCAACTCCAATTTTATTAGTTTCCAAAAGCAGTCACATAAGCATGGTAAATTCTGGTTAAGTTTCATGTGCAAAAAAGCCACCAGCAGTGCTTTGTCAACATTGCTCTTCCTTTCCTGGAGCCAAAAAGAAAAGGTGGAAGTCAGATGCACATACAGAGGAGGGTCACTTAGAGGAAGTTAAAACCTGTTTTGCATCACTCCTGCAGTTCAAGAAGCTTGTTAGTTTGAGGGTTTTTTAATTAAAAAATAAAATGAAATAAAATACAAACACCGAAAGGAGGACCAGCTGCTCCTACACCATCAGAAGCCATGGCTGCACCAGCACTACATCAGCATCTTGAAACCCCCTCAGTTTTAGGCTGCAATCGGAAATCTCATCACCATTCTAGCCCATGGAAATTAAGTGATTTTATAGCTGCAACGCTTGCCCTGAGAAGTGAGGATAGCCGGAAGGCGAGAGGGGAGGAGGTGGAGCAGCAACACTAAAGTAGGTCACTTGATGTCAGCTTTCTTGCAGTCTTACAAGGAAGAGGGGGGAAGAAAAAAAAAGAGATAGAAAAGTGAAATTAATTTGATTTTGTTCTTTAAGTGCTCTGGGCAAAGCAGAGCATAATAGATCCATTTCAGGCCAGAAAAAAAGTACTTTGGTAGAAGCTAAAAAAAAAATTAGAAAGTTTTATATGTGGCCATGAAGTCATAAAAATACATCCCAACCCCTGTCTGCACTATATTTCAATAAATTTTAATATCTAAAAGAAAGAATGGTAGTTACCAGCCAGCTAACCTTGTAAGATTTAAATTAAACACTTCATTTTCACTCCATTCCTGAAGATTTTGCTAATCTAGGATCTATTCCTGAATACCCTAAAATTCATTTTTAAAACATGACACTTTGTAGTGTTCAAATTCATAGCTTTAAGCCAGATAAACCTATCTTAATCCTCAGTAACAGGTCAATTCTTCACAAGGGAAGATGCAAATTCAGATTTGCACCCATTTAACACCCAGCAGAAACTGAAGTAGCGAACTCCTGAAATTTCTCCTCAGTTCAGTGTTGGGCAACAGCCTTCCTATTAAAGAAAGGAAGGTAACAGGAGGTCTTCTCCACTGACGCCATCCCAGCATGCTACTGAGGCCATCTCTGCCAATCTGCAGGATGCTGTTAGGCTGTTCATAGACCCTCAGTGAGTATTTGTCACCAGAGTAAGCTTGTTGCTTTGAAATTGCTCCAAAATCCAAGTACTGAGCTCAGCTCTACCATGAGCTTTTCCAAAAAAAGGTTATTGCATTCATTTAAAAAGAAATAGGATCCTCATCAGAGGTTATGGACCACAATCTGCCCTGTCAGAAAGGCAGTAACATGCATCCCAATCACCTAGCACATGGAAACAATCTGCATGAAAGCTATTCACTGCCAGTGCAGGGATGCAAAATCAGACGACAGTGCTGAGCATCTCTGTCACCTTCAGAGCTCCAAGATCACCCATGGGCAGAAAGAGGTGAGGAACAGTACAAACTCATTGCAATTCGACTATAACGTTTTGAATAGGGCACATCTTACAAACATAATGTAATATTCATAGCCAAGAACAGTTCTACCTCCCCCTCGCTTTGTAGGGGAAAAGGCCAGATCCACAACACCATTTTGGTGCTTCTGGAAATAAATGGACTTAAATTACCTCCACAAAAGTTCAGCACTTGGTATGTAAAGACCTGAAAGAATTAAGACAAGCAGCACCTGCTGTGGTTGGAAAAGACAGTAAAGAAACAGAGAGTCCTACCCACAGAAGAGGTAAAAGGAAATATAAATAGATTTTTAAAATTAGCTTCCTCCTGAAACCAGAGCACTATCTAATAGAAGCTGAAGATATTTCCAACCAGTCAGAAAGCAAAGCTGTGAAGTGGCACAAACACCAGGAAAAAAAAAGATTTATTTTCTCCATTACACATTTCTTTGAGTTTCAGAGATAAGTAAGTTCTCACAAATTCCTCTGAGAAGTCTGTTGAAGACAACCACAGGATAGCAAGAACAACAAAAAAACCCACCAGCCAAGCAAATTACCTAGGATGAAAGCACACACGTATAAGAAAAATTCAACTTTCCTCCTTCAAAATTAGCTTTCCAAACCCTATGTACTTTCAGATCATATAATATTTCAAGTGATGGACAAGAAAATCTGAAAGAAATAGAAAGTTTGGGGAAGGTTCAAGAGTCAGTAATTTTATTCGGTGACCTTAATTTTTACTACCCAGAGTCAAGTGTAAAAAGCAGTAGTTCCCCAAAGGTGAAATTTTTATTTCTATGTATAAAAACAGAACTTGTCAGATCTGGCTGACAAGTTCAAGTTAAACTTTGAGTATGAGCTGGAGGAATTTGTAATGTTACTGGGTGTAAATTAATCAGAAATTCCTGGAACTCAGGAGAGCTACAGAGTTCTAGAACTTATTTTTCTCTATGGATTGCAAATCACACAACAGAAAATGAAGCGATGTACTGACACTAGAGGTCAGCATATCTTTGCAAAGGGAAAGAATTATTACAGTCTCCTCTTGGTAAATTATGGGATTAACACTACACTTAATAACAAAAATCATCTCCACGGGGTACCATAAAAACAAGACGCACTGATTAGTGTGGAATATGCCTCAGTAATTTCAAGCAGCCAATTTCTATTTTGGGGAGGGGGGATAAATTGGAAAATATCCATTTCTCATTTCCCTCCAAATGAAATTACTAGCTGTAGAAAATTACCCAATCTGCTTTGTTGCAACGTGGAATACCTACGTAATTATCTTCCACCTCACCAAACCAAGCCTCTGTCTTTTCTAGTCCGTATTCCAAGACTGACAGGAGCCAGTGCCATGAGGAAAACACCTGGCAGAGGTGGTAGCCGAGCCGCTTTCCATTATCTATCAGTCCTCCTTGCTGACTGGTGAGGTCCCAGAAGACTGGAGGCTTGCCAATGTGACTCCCATTTACAAGAAAGGTTGTAAGGAGGATCCGGGGAACTACAGGCCTGTTAGCCTGACCTCGGTTCCAGGGAAGGTTATGGAACAGATAGTCTTGAGGGAGATCATGCGGTATGTGCGGGATGGCCGGGGGATCAGGCCTAGCCAGCATGGGTTCATGAAGGGCAGGTCCTGTTTGACCAACCTGATCTCCTTCTATGATCTAGTGACCCATCTGCTGGATGAGGGAAAGGCTGTTGATGTGGTCTACCTAGACTTCAGCAAAGCCTTTGACACTGTCTCCTACAGTATTCTCCTGCAGAAGCTGGCAGCCCGTGGCTTGGATGGGTACACCCTCGGCTGGGTAAGGAGCTGGCTGGAGGGCCGGGCTCAGAGAGTGGTAGTAAATGGAGTTAAATCCAGCTGGCGACCGGTCACGAGTGGTGTTCCCCAGGGGTCGGTGCTGGGGCCTGTCCTCTTCAATATCTTTATTGATGACCTAGATGAGGGCATTGAGTGCACCCTCAGTAAGTTTGCAGATGACACTAAATTGGCTGGGAGTGTGGATCTGCCTGGGGGTAGCGAGGCCCTACAGAGGGATCTGGACAGGCTGGAGAGCTGGGCTGAAGCCAATGGCATGAGGTTCAACAAGAGCAAATGCAGAGTCCTGCACTTTGGCCACAACAACACCAGGCAGCGCTATAGGCTTGGGGCGGAGTGGCTGGAGGACTGTGTGGAGGAGATGGACCTGGGGGTACTGATTGATGCACGGCTGAACATGAGCCGACAGTGTGCGCGGGTGGCCAAGAAGGCCAACGGCATCCTGGCTTGCATCAAAAATAGTGTTACTAGTAGGAGCAGGGAGGTAATTGTCCCCCTGTACTCAGCACTTGTGAGGCCGCATCTCGAGTACTGTGTTCAGTTTTGGGCCCCTCACTACAGGAAAGACATTGAGGCTCTGGAACGCGTTCAGAGGAGGGCTACTAAGCTGGTGAGGGGTCTGGAACACAGGCCTTACGAGGAGCGTCTGAGGAAGCTGGGATTGTTCAGCCTGGAGAAGAGGAGGCTTAGGGGAGACCTTACAGCTCTCTATAACTTCCTGAAGGGAGGTTGTAGTGAGCTGGGGGTCGGCCTCTTCTCCCGTGTAGGCAGTGACAGAACTAGAGGGAATGGTAGCAAGCTGCGCCAGGGGAGATTCAGGCTCGACATTAGGAAGCACTACTTCTCAGAAAGGGTAGTCAGGCACTGGAATGCACTGCCCAGGGAGGTGGTGGAGTCACCAACCCTGGGGGTGTTCAAGGAAAGACTGGATGTTGTATTGAGGGATATGGTTTAGTGGGAGCTAGTAGTAATAGGTGAATGGTTGGACTGGATGATCTTCTAGGTCTTTTCCAACCTTGATAATTCTGTGATTCTGTGATTCTGGCTTTGGAAAAGAAAGCGTGTAGTTACCTCACTCAGAAAAACCAACCTAAAAACATCTTTCAAAGACACTACAACCAAAAGGTTTTGAAAATGCAGAAGAAATACAATAAGCCCACTATAGATATACAATGTTTGCCCATCATTTATCAAGTTGGTCTTTCTGCAATACTCATTAGTCTCTAGGCTGTGCTCTGATACTGAGACAGCACCATTCACTGGGACCCATCTCTGCTGAGCTGGAGTCAAGTCAAAAGCACTAAAGATGAATGGAAATACCAAAGCAAGGCCAGAGCTATCCAATGCCAGAAGTCACCAGAGGGTGGGGGGTTTTAAAAAATTTTCATTAAAAAAAGAAGTCAAATGTCTATCTGCTACTTCTTCCACTGACACAGCCATGGTGCCAGCTCAAGGTGAGTACATCTTTCCTTTGAAAGTTCTCAGAAGGGCTTTCTGTGACTTACAGGAAATAAATTAATTCAACTCTGACATCACCCGACAGGCAGAACTAGAGATTAAGGTGTTGGAGTAACTTAGTGCTAGAGATTGGAAAAGTTTAGGAAAAACAAAATGCAGAGGAAATACTGAGTATTAGACAGTCAGCACTGGCAACACACTTCCAAAAGAAATGAAAATTAATCTCCTACACCTGAAAGACTATGAATAAAGAATTGGCCAGCACAACAAAGACTGGAGTTAAAAACCCTGTTAAGCAATGCTGGGGCTTTTTCCAAAGAAAAGTTTAAAATGGTGCTCCAAGGAAAATTGTGGTTGCTCAGACTCCTTTGGGGTCTCATTAGATCTTTGTTCCACAGCCACATGGTAGTACCACTCATTAGCAAGCAGCCTTTGCAGGTAGTGGTTGCAAGGCTGCCTGTGGCTCTTCCTCAGCCTTCCTTATCCCTACAGGGATATCAACAAGAGACAAATCATCCTGATCAAGTTGGGCTGCAAGCACAAAAAAAAGGAGGAAGAAAGTTTTCAGAGAATCTTTACCATTGCCAAACACTAAGTAGGATTAAAGTCATCTCCAGTGTGTCATTAGCAGAAGCTTAGTTAAAGCATCATTTTAAACAAAATTAATTTACAAAAGCTTCAGATAGAACCACCAGCAACCGTTCTGGGGAGAGTTTTATTGCAACTCCTCTCATCTCACTGCATTTATTGACTCTCTCAGCCATGGTCCCCTGCTTCACCTGCCCATCCATCCTTTGCACTTGATCTAAATCCCTCCGGCACATGGACCACGCGGGTGGTTCTGGTTCACAGAGCATCTTCCCTAGCCCTGTACTTATTTTAGTCCCTGCTTTTCCCACCAGAGCAAAGAACATTTGCAGTAATTGAATGCCCTCTCTCCCTGTATACTAATCTCTCTATAAACAGTGTCAAAGAGCATCTCTACCTCATACCTCTTATTCGTCACGACATTGATCCTCCGAGTATACCAACAGGTTTACTGAACTCAGTACCTGCAGTTCTTCTGTTTAAGAGCTATAACTGCTGAAGAAAGCTGTAACTCACCTGAGCCTTGCACCGCAGGGAGTTATTCTGTGCCAACAAAAGCAGTGAAGTTGCAAAAATAATTACAGAATGACATTTATCCTGAAGTTCTCAGGAATCCTACTTTATTTTAAGACCATCACCTTTCACAACCCTACACATCAACAGTTCGAGAGCCTCTTTAAATCTAGCCAGAGGTCTTGACTTTGTACCACCCGTGGAGACAGGCCACCTCAGTCAATTTTGGGACGCCCAGGGGAACACTTCACTAGAGAGCCAGCTTTGCATTTTTCCCTAAGTTTGCAAGGAATGTTTATCAGAAACTTTTACTCTTTCAATTTAATCAATTACACAATACAATTTTAAATAAGTCTATTAATCAATAGTAACTCTACAGCCAACATACACAGAAGATACTCATGATACTTAATGCCATTAAAAACTAACATACATCTTTTCTGGTGTTGATACAGTCAGACACTGATAGTGGGTTAATTTTTCAATTTCAAAATATAGATATCAAAAAAAAGATAATGGCATTGCTCTTTTCTACATTACTTCAGGAAACATCCACACATTGTAAACATGAACATTTATGAGACAAAGCAGATAGGGATAAGAAGTCACTCTTGAGACTTTAAAGCTTAACTCCATACTGCTGCTCCTGTCCAGCCATTTGTGGTTTGCTCTTAGCAGTTTATCAGAAACAAACAAAAATATTTCGTGTTTTCTTTAAAAAATATTTTGAAGAGTTTTACTAACATAAGCTGCTAGTATCAAAACAAACAAAACCTATACTCATAGAAAAAAGAATTAGAAGCACCTCTTAGCCAAAACACCTGCTATTACAGTGTCACATGCAGAGGCATCAGCCAAGATGTTTGCTCTCAACTGGCACAAGCACAGTCCCGATAAGGACAGAAGAGCAGGTTCTGTCCTTGCTGCCACAGTGCAGACCCTGAAGGCCTTTTTGTGCTCTAGGTATCATCATGCTCCAGGCCAGTTTCCAAGGAAGAATCTTACCTTTAGTGCCAAGAATTATACTGCGAAATCATACTGGTGAAAAAAGCAGTATACCAAAGCTTTCAGGCTCCAAGTCCTTGGTAAAAATTCTTTACCTCATCAGGAATCTTGTTCTATTTAGAACAAAGAACAGTGAAATTCCCTAGAAGTGCTACTGTAAATATTTTTCTTTTCGTCTTCACCAATCCTCACCAAAAGCTAACTTCTGCTGCTAGTTCAAACACCTCCATTTATTACCCCTCCACAGACACATTCATCCATAGTTTGGTAGATTATTTGATACCTCTCCAACCCATGCTATCCAACATCAGGGCCCAGCCTCTTGTATTTCAAACCCCTGTGATTACCCTCAAACTGCAGTGCCTCCTTGATGACACGGCCTGAGCTGTGCCCATTAATCCCTCTCTTTTTCTTGGAGCAACAATACTTCAACCAACCAACTCCAAAAAGCTTTCTCTTCCCCAGACAAGCGACCTAGCATGAATAAAGTATTTCCTTGTTATTTTCAGGCCCCAACTCCTGTAATTTGTATGCCTGAGGCTTTCCCCCTTTAACTTTCCAATTTCAGGTGCCCTTTTGGTAACACACATGGGTCACCACCTTCAACCAGGAGCTCCAAGGCACTTCTTCCAGAGGTCAGAAATTCTTTGAACACAGATGACAAAATTCTACAAATCACTTCAAAATCATCTCAGGCTCTAGAATTATGACAAATAAATCAAAGCTTTTGGAAAAAAATCATGTATGAACTTGCACAAACTACACCTTGTGTAGCTGCAGTGGGGAAAGGAAGGGACTTGCCACCTGATTTCTGTTTCCACAGCCTGGGTGACCACGGTGTCTAAGTTTGCACTACCAGCTCTCCAGGGTTGCTGGAGAACGTGCTGACCAGTAACAGGGAGCCCCGGGATAGCAAGGGATGCAGCTGATAAGCCAATACTTTATCTCTGAAAAGCCAACTGACTACTGGCAGTTACTTTTATTAGCCATTCCTCACTCCCAGGTAAAGAGACTTTACATCAGCATACAAGTGGTCTCTGGTGAGATACAGGTAATACCTCCCAAACACCCCTGGTTCCATCTCCTACAACACATCATTTCAAGAGCTTCTTTTACCCTGCATGGTTGCCCAAATACAGCCCATCACTTTGCACTGCATGCATAATTCCACTTGGATGTTCCCTGTCCAGAAAAAAGTCTCTCTGTACATCTCACCCAATCCCAGCCAGCACTAACATCCACTTTCCCTGGGGCACAACTGCTGAACTCCAGCTCCCAGGGTTATCCACACCCATTTGTCAGCAGTTGCCTCTTCATCAGAGTTTTCAAGACTGCTGAATTCCCAGGAACCCCACTGCCCACAGCAACACCATCCAATTCAAATACCATTTTTAAAATGGAATGTGCCATTCTCCTTCCTATTTCTCCCATACAGAAGTGCAGCAATGACATAAAATCAGGGGATAGGACAAGATTCATCTTTTAAATCCCAGAGGGTCTTCAAATCCTGGAGATTTGAACTCAAGCAGTTCAAGTTACCCAAACTATGGCAACTAGGGAGCCAAGTGGAGCTATAGAGCAGTAACAGACTGCCTTAAAGCATATGCAAAATCAAAACTAAGCTGCCCAACACAAAGCCCAAGGATTCCCTAACCATCATGCCAACATAGAAAGATTAAATAAATTAAACAACAGAACACAAGTCTGACCATAATCAGATCATTAAATACCAACAGAAGCAGCAGCAGCAGCATCAATACACTTTTAAAAAGCACTGACAGGAAGCACGTAACACTCACAGAATCACTCCCAACACCAGACTGTACCAAAACTTCTAGCAACAGGTCCCTGTGTTTAACTGCTCCTGGGAGAGAAGTTGCTTTGTTTTACAAAGCTCCCTGCTACCAATACTGCTGCTCTTCATCCCAAAAGTCCTCATCGGCAGGTATGCTTCAGCCTTTTGGTCTCCTCTAGCAAGACACACCAGTACAGAAACTCAGCATGTCTGTGCCTATCCTGTTACATCTTTCCTTCAATGGAGAATTTGAACTGCAACATGTAAGAAAATAAACTATCCAGTGTCTAACAACTTCATATCTGACAAATTAAACAGTTGCTACACTTTGTGCTTGAAAAAAAAAAAAACTTATGGATTTTGTAGGTTAAACAGCAAAGCATGTTGCTAGCTATTGATATGTACACACACACACACACTTACAGCTAGTTATATATAAGAAGGAATATATATAACAACCTAATGATGTACACTATGCAGGCAACTGCAGAAAAATGCCTTCTCACCCTCTCCTTCCTCTCTCTACAAGTTTCATATTAATGCTCAAGTACCTACAAGAAAATTTATTCATCTTTAATGGCATTTTTGTCATACACGTAACTCAATAAAGACAAGAAATCCCCAAGGCATGGCCACAGCTTTAGTTACTTCAAACAGCCAACCAAAACCTGCATTTTCCAGAAAATACAGTTATTTCTTTGTTTCCAGTGAAAAAGGAGGGGGGAAAAAAATAGCAGATTTGAGAGCTGAGGCTCTTCAGTGCCTGACCTCCACCTGCACCTCTCCAGTCTGGATGTCACCATGGACCTTGTGGCTTCCCACAACAGCTTGGACTCAACTTTGCTTTTAAATGGAAGAAGCCTCCAAGACTTTTAAAAGCTTTTAAAAGACATTTTAATAGAGACTGCTCTGAAGAAAGGGCAGCCTTTCCCCATTACATTTCAGGGGGTCTGATGGCCAGGTCTTCAGAGATGGGGGGGTTTTATAACCATTAATTCAGCTTTCTATGTAACTTGGCCAGGAGTCATTACAAAGGATAGTACATCACAAACCGGAACAAGGAACTGCATTACATGACTCTGGAGGCCAGTGACTGTCCCACACACAGGTCCTCTGGCACATCTGTATGCTAGAACACAGATGTGAATTTAACACTTTACTATGACACTATACAATTGCTTCTTGACTGACACCAAGGAGAGAAACTCCCTAGACAAAACTTGACATAAAATTGATGGTGAGACACATTGCCCCACGTGAGCAGTGATGCAAATTTTTTCTCCACAAGCCTCTTTTCTCCCTCCAAGCAGAAGCCAAGAAGAGATAACCTAAAGGCAAACTGACTGAGACAGACCCTGCACGCTTGTCTGCTGTCCCACAGCCAGCCACACGAGGAAGAAACCTGCAGGTGAACACAGAATCTTTTGTGGTTTCTTCTTCAGCCCTTAGACATCTCCAGCCATTGTCATGGAAGGCAGGGGTGACCTGTCAGACGTACCACTGAGCCGGCAGTAAATCCTGGGTTTTTAGGATCAGCACATATCTCTGAGTACAACAGCCTTTAAACCGATACACACACACTGAATTGATTTTACTGCAAGCTCCACTCAGTGTGTAGACCTGGAGCAGCTCGGGTAGGGAAGCCAACAGCAGCAGGTTTCTCTGGAGAGTCTGAAGCCCAACACATCCTCCACCTCCCATCCAGTGATGAAGAAGCTAGGCCTAACAGGGAGCTAAGCTAAGCTCAGCTCCTCCACGCAGAGCACTCCACGTCACAGCAACATCTCCCAGAGAGTAACTCTCATCTAAACTGTCTTATGTGGTTGAAGATAATGGGCAAAGGTGGCCCATGGGGAATCCACCATTCCAGCCCTAAGCCAAGACCTCACCCAGTGAGCGGAAGGACCAACACTATTTCCCCACATGCTCCAGCCACAACACTCACTCACAGTCCGACACACAGTGAGTTAAGGAGATGTGTCTGTTTAATTGTAAAAGAGAAATTCATTCCCCAGTAAGACCAAGAGGGCAAAATGGCAGAAATACTTCAAGTACATAGGTAAACAAAGGGGGAGGAAAAAACAGGGTAAAAAAATGTGAAATTTACATTTTATATACACTCTTAAGAGCCTTTTCTTATTCTTTTGAAATATCTATATCCCAGGAATGGAGAAGCTAGATAGAAGAATTCACCAATTTTAGCAAGGAACTGAGCTTCAGGAGATACAGCCACAGGTACCCTTAATCTATCCTGTCTGTGATTATCTCACTTGAAGTCACATGCAAGAAAATAATCCCCTGCAGCATAGAGCAGTGATGTGAAAGGAAAGAAAAGCTCAAAGTCACAGCTGAATGGTTATAGCTGAACCCATTTCCGTACTTTTTTCCCCCCTTACCCGAGACCAAGGCAGCTTAATCTGCATTGATGTCTGTGAAGTTTCACTTTAAAAGTTCCTCAGCCCGAGAGACTTTCCTCTCTTCTGAATAGAAATATAATGCTCAAAAATACTTTTATGCAAAGGTTGTGTTTCTGTAAAGAAACTGTGAGATATTCCTGGAAGCCTGAATACTGCATTGCAGCCAGATTTCGAACTAGTAGCAGAGATATTAAGCCCAAAGTGAGATTATAACAGAAAAACCACTTAAACTGAAATAGCGAGCAGAATAATACCCACTGGAGAGTATGATAAAGCTGTTACAGATGTTCAGTTGATTAGTATGGCTGATTAGCTTCCACAGGACAGTGCACTGGAACAGAACCGAACCGTTTTATGCTTACTAAAAAAAAATACCATGTTCTGTAGTTTTAATAAAGTATGACTTATTTTACTGACACGCTTGCCCACTTCTTCCCACTCCCTGCTCTCTGTTTTGCCCCACACGGCCCTGCTCCCCATCACCAGTACCAGTTTGGATACATGCTTGCCTCACTAACTCACCACGGGAAGAGGACTGTACCCAGACCCCTGTGATGGAAAGTAGAAGGAAATAAGGAAAAAACATAATGAACAGTGAGGTAACATCAGATAATTATAATCTCTAAATTACGCAAAACTGAGATTATTATTTGGGTATCCCTGTTATTCCTATCTCCAGGCAGGAAACTAAGTCCTCAGCATAGGACCATAATTTGAAAAAGCAGAACACTACAGGTTTTCTTTCAATTGTGTTTTCTTCACCAACACTAAGGAGGAACGTTAGGGTCTACCTCAAGATTATTGCAAGCAGAGTAACTACAAATGATCTACAGTTACAAAAAGCAATAAAGAATAAGCACCAGACTTGTTAACCCAAAACAACTCATGAAACACCCTTTTTATCCTTCCCTTGTAACTACACCTGGCTTTCAGGATTAAAAACCCAAACCCACAAAAAAAGGCAAAACCAGGCTTGACAAAAAGTGGTTTTTAAATTACTTAGCAAGATGTCTTTAAATATCAGTACAAGGTTAGATGTGATAAGGACTACATTGGCTTTGCTGGATAAGTTTGACAGCTTTGGTTTTAAAAAAAAAAAAAAAAAAAAAATCTCAAAACAAGCCCAAAAAACTGGAAGGAGCAGAAAGCTACACTGAGATAACATTCAGTGGTGATGAACCCAGGAATATCTAAAGCACTGAAAAATCAATTTCTTGACTTAGGAACTAAATTCAAATAAGGAAATCTCTGTCGGACAGAGGTTTGAAAACCACTGAAGGAAAAGATGGGACAGGAGGTTAATTGGTGTATAAAGCATTCAGAGCACCCTGATACAAAGCATCCTGGCAGGAAAACAAACCTGCGGGAGAGTCATAAAGAGAGCACGTGGGGTTTGCATCAGGGAAGGGGATGTAGAAATAAATCTAAATTTAACTTTGAGGTTTGGGAGTTTTATATAATAATATAGTTCTGAACTCATTCATGGTACCAAAGCCACTTTGAAATACAGCTTCAGAAAACCTACACCCAGAGAGCTCTGCCAACCAAAAAAGCTCTGCTTCCCAAATATTTGCCCTTTTCTTCAAAGAAAAATTCTTTCCACCCTGACAAACAGGGAAGTTGCAACAAGCCCCAGACCCCAGAATACAATGTTTTTCTTCTGGATCTCCAAGGTTCACTTCATGTCTTAATGCACTTGGCATCACTCTCCCCATGAATCGTGTACTGCAGACCAAGAGAAAACACCTTTCCAGAAATGACCTCAAACTAAATTCCTAATTCTTTTAGAACCAATAAACTCACTGAACCAGAGAGCTCAGTCCTTCTGCAGCGGTCTACAAGCAGCACAGCTGTTTTACTCCCTGTAGGAAGAGGCACTACCACCTTTTATTTAAAGCACTGAGTGGGAACCGTTTATGTAGTTTAACATACCCATGTTTTGAGTCAGGAAAGGGAAGAAGAGGCCAGAAGACAACCAGACACCCTTTACAAACAGCCACACTACAATCTGTAACCAAATTTGTATTATCCTGTGCTGTCACCAGAGAAGCAAAAGTCCTATCTCACACTTCTTTCCTAATCCACTAAGACCTAGGGGAGCATCCCTTAGTGCTTTCCAAATGTTCCTACAGAAATCAGTGCCTTCTGCATTATACTTTTCTGGAGTTACTGTCATCAAGGAGAAAGCTTCTCCATGAAGAATGAGACACACGTACCCAACCCATGTATGAGTTCTTACCCTTCCTCTCAGAGAGATGTTATTCTAAGCTGAATATGAAATCAGAATTGTCAGACCTGTGACTCATGGCATGGAAGGCACTACAATCAACTAAAATATTTGAGATACCTCTGCATCCTTCATTGTAGAGGACACAGAAATAGAAAATCCTCATGTGTGCTGAAGCAGACCCTTAAACAACTGGCTTTAAATGGTATCATTAAAGCAAAAACACAACTTACAAGCTCATCGATGAAAAGCCCTGTGCAAGAGTACCTGCAGCTATATTTACAATGCACATGTTTCTAAGTCATCAAAAGTAATTTTAATTCTTCAAAAGCTTTTGGAGGATTTTTTTTTTTTACTAATGACCTTTAAATTCCCCTGACCAAACACAGCAAATCCCTAAAGTGGGATCTTTCAAAGCTTAAAGGGAGGTTTCAAGGCTTCTTTCACATTCCTATAGTATTCATTTGATCTACATATATTTGGCATAGTGGAGAGGAAACTTTGTCAATTAATGATAAAGCCTTGCTGGGATTTTGTTTACAGAAGTACCAACTCCTTTTCGTTAGGAAAGTCTATGGTATGTAAAATACATCCCAGTGAAACAAAGCAGGGTTGTACTTTGTAGAAGTCCTCCACACAATGCAGAGAAAACTTGTGGAATTTATCAGAATAATGCATCACTCAGGAGGATTCAGGAAGGAGCCAGATAAACAAACACGACTAACAAGCGTGCCCAGAATTATAGCTGCCTGCATCTGTAAATAGAGGCTGGAGCCAGAGCTGCAGGACACGGCTTGTCAGGAGGAACCAGCTCCAAGAAGCAGCAATTGCAGAGACCAGACCTCATCAGGCTGGGGATACCATCCTCCAAGGTAACTGGCCTGGCCCTTGGTGTGGAACATCCACCCAAATACTGGCTGGGACTTTGTATGGTAACTCTGGGACTTCAACAGGAGCCACCTGCTGCCATCGCTTACAAGACGACTGGGGAGAAACTGGTTGTTTCTGCTGCCAAAGCAGAACCTGGCCTGGTTAGGGGAAAAGAGAAAAACACACTTGCTCTTTTCTAGTCTCCAGTTCATAAGAGTAACACAACATATTTCTGCAAATCCATGATGGGCTAAATTTAAACATACAGAAATGTGTGCTACATCCCTGCCACACTGATATTCCTTCTGTGCAAATAAAAAAAGAAGAAAAAGCAGTGTTCTGCTGCAATACCAGTTTGTATCTTAAACAGCTTCTTTCCACACATGCCATTTGGCTACTTCGCATAACTATGTAATGCTGCTTCCCAGGGGGGTGGCAAGATATATGTTCCTGGGTGAATTAGGCTTACTGGTCTAGTCACAGAGTCTTTCCAGAATGAAAAAAGTGGGAATCCTTAGAAATTTAGAGTTTGAAGAAATGTAAATTAGAATTGCAGACAGCTAGCTGTCTGCAGTGGTTATTCCCCAACTAATGCACTTTAATTTTTTTCTGAAAATACTGTGGAAATGTTGATTCTTCCCTCCCTGCTGTAAGGAGCCAAAGGCTGGGAGAAGATTCCTTTTGTTACAGTGTTGTAAAGGGTCATAAGGATAAAGGAGATTATTTTTCTTCTGCTTATTTTGATAAGATACCTGCAGAGAAAAAATGTTATTTTTATCTTTCCAGATGATGCTGTATCCATCAACTACAAATTCCAAGTCAGGTTCTCTTAAAAATGTCACCGTAGACTGCTGTCTGCTAGAAAAAAGACCATCCTTGGATACCAAAGGGAAAGTCGCCTGTAAGCTGAGATTTGTATGTTTGAGACTTACATTCTTTCCAAGCTCCAGTGCAAAAACTGTCCAGCTGCTCTGTGAAGCTACTGAGGTTCCCAGAAAAGCAGCAGATAGTGGATGAGGAGTTAAGGGGACTGACAGACCAGACTGGACCTTGTGCCAACTCTGCATTAAGCAATCAAGAGCCCATCTCAAAACAAGCAGACTGGAGAAAACTTCAGTTCTAATCTCACCAAACCTTGCTACTGGTTTCTATCATATATTTTACCAATTCCTGTTCTTTTGGGGTAACGTACAGGCATGAGTAGTTACCTATGCCAGTTACTGGAATCTGTAACTTTAGGATGTTCAGATGCTGCAGGAAGAGATTGTATGTTAAAATAGCTCAATCGCAGGAACCACGAGGTGGTGGAGCCTTGCAACTTCCTTAAGCTGCTTAGCTTCAGATAAGGAGCTTACGCAACTTTTGTAACTCTGAAGTACATTCAGCAAGTGGTATCAAAACAGTTTTCAAGTTATGTTTGAGAGAGATGCTTCTTGAGTACCGTCATTCTGCCCTCTTACCAATGAGAAGCAAAAATAACCCCAAGCCCACCCAAAAAAACACCCATGCCCTAAATTTGGTACAGTTTAGTAGGAGATAAGTGTCATACTTGTGTCCCTTGATGTCTCCCTCAGATGACATGGGACATCCATACTGCAAGGCCAGCTATTAAGCTCTGGCCATAGGAGCAAGAGATTGTTTCACAGTTTCTAAGCAGAGCTGCCTACAGAGAAGCTGCTTTGCAGTCATCTGGAAATACTTGTCGAAACAAGCATAAATACCACAGTTATTCTAGTCAGGAGACAGACAGACGATGAGTTGTTAGGATTTTTCATCTAAAAATAGACCAATCAACCCACAATGGAGCTAGTCAAGAATATTCTTGGGATGGGCTAGAAACAAGGTCAAAACCTCAAAGTCTTATAACAGTCTTGATTGAATTGTATCAAAGCTGGGACCTGAATGAATAACGAACACAAAGGAGACGCTATGCTCCTTTTGGAAGTTATTGAAGAAAACATGAGAAGTGAAAGAAGTCCACGATCCTCTTTTGTATGCCAGTGCCTTATGGAGAGGCATCAAGTGCCAGCATCATCCCTTCCAGAGGAGAAGGCCAGGTCAGGGCACAGCACTGACCACAGCAGAGGTGCAAGGGCTGGTTCTCAAGAGACGTTAGGACCACTCACCTCTCCACCCAGGGGCTCCTGGGGGCTCTGCTTTTGAAGATGATGGCACGTTTCTTCTTTCAGCTGTTTGGAGAGGGGCAGATGTGCAGAAGGGCTTTCTGGTCTACAAATGCACCTGATGAAATACCACAACTTTCTAGTGCCTGGATTTTAGGGTGCAAACCACAGTTACATGGCAAGGAAGAACTGACTACAAAACCAAATGCCAAGCTATACCCACAATCTTTTGTTATTCTCCAAAGGAGAGAAGGGGAAGAAACCCTACTTGTTCCTCACGTATGGTTAGAAATAGCACTACTTCTGTTTGCATTTTAAGCTTAGCAAGGAAAAAGAATGCTCGAATAGATTAAAATACAGCTCGTAAAGCTGTAGAAACACAGCTCTTTACCAGAGCCATACAGATTTTTATCTTCCTTAGCAATATAGCAGCAAAGATAGTCAACAGGAGATTCAAAACCCAGTAGTTACAACAATTAGAGTGAGAAATGGATAAACTGCAAGATCTATAAACAGATTAAGCAAAACACATAAAAGGAAAACCACTGTATATATGCAACTGCTTCAGTAATTGTATTTGATTCCACAAATTGTTTGCCAGTTCTCTGCAAGGCTTCATCGCCTTTCCCACTCTTAACTTCAGAAGGCTTTTTAGAACAGGAAAGATGTGAGACAAGGACCAAGAGAAATAGCACTGGGTGGGAAGGCAGAGCCTCAAGAGCAGTGGCAAGAAGAAAATAACTACTGTTACATTAATTTAGCTACTTCTGGGACAAGAACTTGTGCTTAGTCAAGAACAGGAAATAGACAAAGGAATACATGTCCAAGAATGGGAGATGTGTTACACATGTGTGACTGCTGCCCTTTATCCTGTCAAGAAGAAAAAGACATTTAAGTGCTCTTCCAACAGCAGCTGGGTGATGACAGAGCTCACCAGGGCTGTGTACAGCAGCACCAGGCTCCAGCACGGGTCTATGCACAGGTCCAGATCAAGGTCCACCCGACCCAACCCCAACCATAAGGTCTTTAATCCACAACAACAAAAGATGTGTTTTTCTCTGGTGGAAGAAGCTCAGTACACAAATACCAGCTTTTCATACACTACTACTGATGGGCACACAAACCTAATGAGAATCTAGAACATCTCTGCAGAATCAATAAATCTTTAACCAGAGGAAGCCTGCATTGCTAAAAATGTACAGGTAAATGCTCAAACAGATGCTAGGGACTGCACAGTTGGAGACCTCCCATGAAGGACAACAAACCTTAGGAGCTCGAGTTCTGTTCTTTTCCCAAAAAAGAGACTTTCTCACTTCAAAATTCAAGGCTTCAGTTACACAGATGCTTTTACAGCAGCAATGCTGACTTAACCTGTGCCTTCGCCTACTTAGTCACTCCTTAGGCGATGCCAGCACAGCCATTCATCAGACCTGCAAAGAACAGAGTCAAAGAGCTGACGCAGGCTAAAGTAAAGGGTTATTAAGGGGATAGGTGACTTGATCCTCTGTCTGTCGCCCTTAACTCAAGGATTACAGCTCAGTAACAACTAAATCAGTTACATATCTCTAAGTTTCTACTCATTATGCCAAAAATCTTTCAAACCTAGAAGGGATTAAACAATTTAAGAGGCCTTTATTCTTAACTCTATTTCCATTCTGGCTGTTAATCTTCCTGTTCTGCAAGCTTTAGCTTTGCTTTTTACCCTGTAAATCAACAGGTGAACCTAAAGGAGACTTAAAAACTTAAGTCTTGTGCATCGTTTGCAAGTACCAAAAACTCTGAAGACTCCAGCAAACTTATTTTCCACTGCAGCCTCAACTTAGGGGTTTTTTCTGTAAAACTCACCCCTTTTTACTGTAACAGCATCATCTGCAACCTTAGCATCCTGACCTTAGCACCCTGCTTAAGGATTTACTGGAAAAAGAGGCAAGAAAAGCCCTAAAGATAAAATATGAGAGCCAGAAACTGATCCATTAAAACCCCAATATGCCTCATGGCTGATAAACGTAAAACCCCTCCCTGTTAGTTTAGTTTGTCTGGTTTAAATGAGGTTACAGAAGAGGTAACCAAGTCAATTCACTTCAAGTGGAGGATCAAATGCTTCACCATTTTAATGTTCTCAGGCCTTAGAAAAAAGACCCAAAACAACAGAATAGGTAATAAAGAAGAATCCTAGCAGATGGTTCAGCAGAGAGGCTCAGCATCGTGTCATACCAATCCCTTGGAGGAGACCCAAGAGTCTCTCTGGCCATCCTCTTCGGCTCCTACGCCATCCAGCGGGAAGTAGGATGGGATGTCATGCCTGGGTACTAGACAAGTTCATGGGAAAGAGGGCAGAAGAGAGCCAGCACTAAAATGAAGAGCTGCCGTGGTCCCTGTTCTACCTACAGATGCCAACTCATAACCATGAGACAATTAACATATTTCCCCCCCACACTCACATGTTCTCCTGGGAGGCAGGATGGGTGGCAAGTCGCAGTGAACCTCAGGAATTGACAACACCCCTGGTTACACCACTGATCATCACACCTTCCTTCCCCTCTCCATGTCTCCTCATCTGCAGGGATGAAACAACCACCTGAACAGCTCTTCCCAAAGTTTGAGAGTTACATGCAAGTTCTTTTAAAAAGGCTTAAAAATTCGTTAAGTCATCACTGTAGGAGACTTGAATGTGTTTGAAGTAATCTGCCATAAGTGGCATTACACAGACCACAAGATAAACATTTACCAACCCTACCCAGCCAATCTGCACATTGCCAATGTTTTTGCATATTTCAGTACTCAACATTTTAAAGGGATTCAAAATATTTAGCTCTTCATATTTGCTCATCTGCAACATCTTTTAAGCATTCACAAACACCGCAGCATGGATTTCTCCCCATTTCCACTCACTGGTACTCACTCCTGCTCCAGTAGCTATGCTCAACTTAATACTTGGGATCTCATTTTTAAAGGAGCAGCAAATATTACTCTGATCATACCCCACATTAGACCAGTAGGGTATGATCCCTATGATCCCTCCCCATTCAACACCTGTATCTACCTGAAGAGTCCCTGAACATCCCAAAATATATGACTGCTCACCTTTAACTTTTCATGTTTTCCAACTACACAAAATTACATAAACTAAAAAAGTGTTGGCTACAGAAGAAAACTCGAGGAAGGACACAATCATGCACACAGATAATACTCCACATGAGTTTTAGCACACCTTCCATAAAATTTAACCTCTTATCTGAGTTAATCCACCCATTAGTCACTAAGGCAAGTTTTTCTGCTCATGCATGGTAGAAAAAAACATGACAAAAAGCAAGTTAGGAGTCCATCTTAACTCAGCTGTTGATGCCCTTTCCTCTGCTGGAAGTTGACCACCACACTGTTAACAGGGGGGCTTCCACTTAGCTTTCTGGAGGTATTGCTCAGCAACATTTGCCACGGATTTAAACCACTACACACGGTGTCCAGCTCACAAGATTCAGGCATGGGAACGTATGTTTGAGAAAGTTAATTTGATATTCATATTCACCAGCTGGTTTGATCTGAGGGCTTAGGGAAAGCCCCGATTCCCTCTGTCTTGTGGCTTCGGCTTCATCAGAAAGACAGTTACAGGAAAGCACTTAAAACCCCTGAATAAGTTACAGCCATTGCTCTTCCCAAGCTGCTGTGCTAATAGATGATGCAAGGCACATATTTACACACACCCTCATATAAAAGAGAGGGGAGAAAAGCTACAAAAGCCATCCCTTCCACCTAGACCACCCAAAGCAGACCCTCCTTTTTATACATGCATCTGCACAGCCAAAAAACACGCTCAGTGTATTTAGTCAACACAAGCAAGAGTTAGGACAGATGGAAAGGAAAGAGCTGGAGCCAGCACGACCGTGTAACGAATGTCAATTCACATACAAAAACATTAGGGCTTCTCCTAAAAGGCCAGATGCAGACCTGAATGGTCCAGAAGCCAGCCAGCACCAGTGCTCAAAACTTGGCCATGCCTTTTAATAACTCTAGGGCAATATATACTTAAATCCCAAGGTTAAAAGAAAAAATTAACTAATATCATTAATAATTTCACTGTATGGACCAATGAAGTGAACCTGAATTCAGCACAAACCCCCATGACAGAGAATTACTACTGTTTAATAGTGTCACACATTTTTCAAGGACAAGTATTCTAGTAACATGCCCTTGTAATTCAGAACAGGAACAGTGGCCCTCCAGTTATTCAGGCTTATACTCCATTGTAAAAGATACATAAATATATTTTAAAAGCACAACCAAAAAACCCTAAGTCATAAAGATTAAAAGGCTGACTCCAGCATGAACTCAGCTCTGCTCCTTCCTTCCTATCTCAATTCCACACAAGCAGACTGGAGCATGTGGCTGGAAATAGGGCATCCCACCATGACACTGGAGTGGCAACAGGTTCCTTCTACATCCTTCAAGATGTTGAGGGCAGTCAGAGGGTCGCCATGAAGGTTAGCCTTCACTGGAACAGTCTCCTCCTGTGACTGTGCCCTTGATTCACCCTTCTCATCAACGATGGCTGGCAGGAAGAGAAGAAAAAGAACATCCACTTTTCCTTCTAATACATTTCTAGTTTCTCTGCAACTATCAATCATCTCCTTAAGCATTCAACAGGACCAAGTTTTAGAGGAGATGGGATGGAGAAAGATGGAGGGAAGGACTTTATAGCCAAAGAACTGTGGAGCAAAGTCCTGTTCCACCATCTCAATAATGCTAATAGATAACACAGTGCTGACCTCTTTAAATGAAGCTGTTTCAAGAAAGTCCTACTTTCTGCTAGGGAAGCAACAGCAAGAAACTACAGTGTGATTTAGTTGCTTCCTAGCAAGAGAGAAGTGGTCTCATCACAGCCCCGAGGTCCTGCCCCACCTGTAGAAGTGAGGTTTCCTCCAGGCATCCCTGCCAAGCACCTTCTCTGGTGCTTGAATTATGTCACACACCAGAAAAATCCTCCTCACCAGCAAATCATAAGCTTCAGAACAGAAACATACAGCCAAGGCAGGGATTGTCTCCAACAGGAGTGAGGGAAGAGCCTTACATAACTGTGGAAGGTCTAGAAAATCCCACTTTCAAACCTCCAGTATTTCAATAACATGCAATAATAACCTATATAATCATTATCCTACACTACTCATACCCTTACATTTATAAATCCTGCTGTTTTAAAACTAGATATCAATTGCAGCAATTATTCAGAATCATTAAAACACACCTGCTAGTCTGTCGAACAGCATCATTTCCTGCAACTAAATATTACCTGCAGACAGAAAACTCAACAGAATAACTGGAAAGACAGACCTATTTTTCCTTAACACTTTGGAAAGGCTGAGTTAATGTTCACTGCTATTTTCCACAGCATTTGGAAGCTCAGATTTTAAATACTATTGGGAAGAACATAAAGGGTCTTCTACTGATCTTAATAACAGAAGGGAGAGATTCAGAGAGTATGCAGATACACGACTTTCAATCACTGCACTGGTTTTCTTTAGAGCATTTGTTTTTAAAAGGTGTGATAAACATTCCACTATTGTTACTTAACCACCTAGCCATGTTCCTACAGCCCAACACTTGAGTGGGAATGAGGTGCTGGTGGTCAAGCAGTGACCTAGCAGAAATTTTATCAATCGATGCTCTGCTTTACGAATTACCCTAGTAAAATGTACATGCATATACAGCCTTTTCTTTTTATTGTCATTTACAACCTACATCAGCACGCTTGGCTGAGACATTAAATAACCCAGGCTGCTGAAGAGAGCTTTCCTCCCACTCGTAACCTCAGCTTTGCACACATGGCTCATACTACACTTGTAGCAGCAAGCACCAGAGAACAGTTACCATTCAACTGAAAAGTCATCATGGCAAATGCTGACATTTTTTAGTCAGGATAATAAAAAGCTAGATGTAATCCTGCAGATGGATGTTCTACCAACACACAGTCCCACCATCCAGGCACACATTACTGCCCTGCACCTACAGCATCAGGACCACCAAGGGTTACTACCTGCTCAAGCATCTAATGACCATCAAGCAGATTGTCTGTGTCCATCCCCCCTGCCTCAGCCAGGACACCAGTGAGTGGTAGGGTGGTGGCAAAAAAGACCCAGTTTTCATGGGTTTATAAACAGACAAACCTCAACCAGCAGGACACACAGCCAGGTGATTACAGTAAGCCTTTAGAAGCCAGAAGGAAGATCAAACTACACATTTACATTCAGGAAAAGTAAACAATGGTTTCCACATAAATCAAACGAGCCTGATTTCCCAGTTCCTCCACACAAAAATATCTCCACAACAACATGCCATTACAATAGGGTGTTTTCATTTCACACATTTTTACTGAGAATGCGAAGAGCCACCGACTTCAACAAATGGAGCATCTTCAAGTGCAGAGATGCACGGTTCTTCCATCAATGAACTGTGAAAATCAGTATGCTTGCAAGCTACACAAAATTTATCATTTACTGACCCGCTCTGGATTGGATTAGACAGGATTGCTCCTTATGTAGTCAAGTAGCGCAATATGCTGAAAATGATTGTCCTGACCTCAGTACAAGTACAAGGGACACCGGCCACGCTTTATATTAAGTCAGATTGTGGAAAACCAGTTGATTTTCCCCCACCAATTTACTCCAAAGAGAAGTGAACAGCTACAAACAGCTGTAATTTATTCTATTTTAAATTTCATAAGAGACCTAAATATGTTGAGTGATAATACTCTTCAGAACTGTCAAGGCCTATTGAACTGAAACATACTCCCCAAATTACACACACGGCACCGTGATTTCAGCGGTGCTGCAGAAATAGTGCCTGGAGTTCGGTTTGGTTTTCTTCTTTTAACAATGAGGCTGTATGAAAACATTGGGAGCAGCAAGAAAAGCATTTTTAAAAGCAATTAGTGCAAGGCAGCCCACTACTGCTTGGATTAAAGTGTAAACAGCAAAGTGATCTGGATTTAACCATACATTTTCAGTAAAGCTCAAACTACTGTTTTAAAACGACAATAAAATTCAAGGTTTCTCACTTCTCCCTTGTAACTGAATGTACAAACATGTCTTTCCTCGTTGAGCCATCTCAAACCCAAAGAACCAGCACACAGGAACAGATCTGTAGGAGACCTGCCCATACGTGAAGCCTCTGGTACTTCTTGTGCTGTGCCCACCACATCTCACCCCAGCAGATCAGGGCTCACAATTTCCCTCGCTACAAAAGTGACCTCCTATGGTAAAAATAAATGCTTTACGCAGTTTTCATAGAATCACAGAATCTCCTGAGTTGGAAGGGACCCATAAGGACCATCGAGTCCAACTCCTGGATCCACACAGGACCAGACAAGTCAGGGCACAGGACTGAGTGCATCGTCCAGATACTTCTTGCCCTCAGCCCAGCTCGGCGCTGTGACCGCTTCCCTGGGGAGCCTGGGCCAATACCTGACCCCCCTCTCTGCACAGAACCTCTTCCTAACACCAAGCCTAAACCTCCCCTGGTGCAGCTTCATGCCGTTCCCTTGAGTTTGATCCCTGGTCCCCAAAGAGAGATCGGCACCTGCCCCTTCGCTCCCCCTTGCCAGGAAGCCACAGACCACCACCAGCTCTCCCTTCAATCTCCTCTTCTCCAAGCTGAAAAAACCCAGGGCCTTCAGCCTCTCCTCGTAAGACTTCTCCTCCAGATCCTTCCCCCTTCTTGTTGCCCTCCTCTGGACACTCTCCAATAGTTTTGTGTCCCTCTTGTACTGTGGCACCCAAAACTGCCTCCAGGACTCGAGGTGAGGCCTCCCCAGCGCAGTGCAGAAGAGGACAATCCCCTCCCTGAACCGGCTGGCAGTGCCTGATGCACCCCAGGGTGTGGTTGGCCCTCCTGGCTGCCTGAACACACTCCTGGCTCACAGGTAACTTGCTGTCAACCACGACCCCTAAATCCCTCTCAGCACTGCTGGCCTCCAGCACCTGATCCCCCAGTCTGGATATGCAGCCAGAGTTGCCCCTTCCCAGGTGCAGAATCCAGCACTTACCCTTGTTAAACTTCAGCTGTGTGTGATTGCCCAGCTGTCTGACCTGTCCAGGTCCCCATAAGGCTTCTCCACCCCCAATGGAATCAGTCACAGCTCCTCCCAATCTGCTGTCACCTGCAGATCTACCCAAGACACCCTCTAGTCCTGTACCCAAGTCATTTAGGAAAATGTAATTTGTAACAGCTGGACCAGATTAATCACCCTGGCCTCTCCCTGCAAATAAAGCCCTAGCAGAAAACCAGAGACACCTGCCACCACCAGACACACCTGGGCATGGAGGTGCAGCACTGCTGTCCCGTTTCACCCCAGCTCTCAGTACTGGGCAGCACACAGAATCACAGAATTGTAGGGGTTGGAAGGGACCTCAAGAGATCATCGGGTCCAACCCCCCACCAAAGCAGGCTCCCTAGCACATACTGCACAGACAGGCGTCCAGACGAGTCTTGAATATCTCCAGAGAAGGAGACTCCACCACCTCCCTGGGCAGCCTGTCCCAGGGCTCTGTCACCCTCACTGTGTAAAAGTTCTTCCGCATGTTGGTGCGGAACTTCCTGTGCTCCAGTTTACGGCCATTGCCCCTTGTCCTGTCTCCACAGACTACTGAAAAGGGGTTGGCCAATTCCCCCTGCATCCCATACTTAAGATATTTATAAACATTAATTAGGTCCCCCCTCAGTCTTCTTTTCTCCAGGCTGAACAGCCCCAGCTCACTCAGCCTTTCCTCATACTGGAGCTGTTTCAGGCCCTTAATCATCTTCATAGCCCTGAGATGCCAGGAAGTTGGTGGTACAGTCTTGGAACCCAATTTCACTTGCCCAAAGGTTTTATAAGTTCCTTCATGCTCACACTGACTAACCCCTTGTCATCATATGTGCTTTCCACCTTGAACCATGGAAATTCAATACACAGCTGAAGGAACAAACCTTTACATGAAAGCAACTTCCACAGTATCTTTGCACTGGAGCTTTGCCCACCTGGACACACACGTCTGAAGCCGTATCAGCATTGCACAGCAAACGAGGGACTGTTTTGAAGTGGGTTTTGTTTGTCTCTGGCCTTTTTTGTTTGGGTTTTTTGGAGCGCTTTTTCCTTTTTTTGGTCAATGTTTAGCTTCCAGACACAAGAAATAAAGCAGGTAACAGCTGAGGGGGGAAAAAAAAAAGACAGCTCAGCCACATGTTAAACTTGAAAAACACACTCTTCATAACCACAAATGTCAGTCTGACTGTTTGGAATTGGTCTCTCTGATGACAAATTGCTTATTTCCAATGTCTAATGGAAACAAAAAAAAAGAAAGAAAAAAGCCAGAAGTCTAACCTACTGCTGTGAGCAAACCAGCTCTAAGAAACACTTGCCTGAGTTGGGTGCACTGAGGTGCAGGTTAGCAGCATCACTCTCTTAGGGGGTGAGGGGAAAAAAAAAAAAAAAAAAAAAAAAAAAAAAAAAAGAGGTATATTCTTCTATTTCTCAGCCCCCAGTAACTGCTGATCCCAGGCAACCTCCCAGCCAAGCCTGCTCCTCTCTGGTTTCCTCTCCCTATGACCTGAAGCACTTGCTCCAAAGCCTGTCATAGCCCACATCACCACATCTTGTTTTCTGAGGGTTCACCACACTGGCAGCTCTGCAGTACAGGTTTTAAATGCTTCATGATTTACAAACACAGACAAGGTTTTCCCTGTGTGAAATTAGGATTAACAAAATACTAAACCACACATCCTGGTTCCAAAAACTGTCTGTTCTCACTAGGTCAGATTCTCCAGGGGGGCACAAGTGGGCTGCAGATGAGACTTCTCAGGGCTGAGCAGAGCTTCAGCAGCTCCAACCACTGTTGTGTTCAGCTGGAAACGTGGCCAGTCAATTCTTCTTTATATTGATCAACAAATGATATGTTTTTACAAGAGGAGAAATACAGAAAAGTTATAGTTTGGGAAAAAAACCAAAAACCCCACATCAGCAAAGTGAAAGTATCGTTGATTTTAAAGAATAATATTAAACCTCACTGCATCTCAAAAGTGAGACTTCAAGACAATAAAACTAACTGTTCTTCCAAATAAAGCCAATGCAATACACATGGTGAGCTGTGTTTTAATTCACCTTTTCTCAGTCCAAATTTCCACATGCATATTTTAGCCTGACACACAAAAAATGAGCAAGTATCTGCATTATTTCATCAGCTGCTCACACCACCTTCTCTCTTCATTCAGCCAAGCACGAGATTGAGAATCCCTAAAATCACTCTGAACTCCTGCCACTTCCCTCTGTTCTGTATTAGCTCTTCTTTTCTTTGTATTAGCATTGGGGGGGGTGTCGGGGTGGTGGAAGCAACAAACAGAAGCGTCAAAGCAACCTATATATAATAAATTTAAGTTGACTGCAGTCAAAGCTTCACGCACACAACCACACACACTTATAATATACAAACAGTACCCTCCTGATACTCTTTCCTTTAAGAGGCCATCAACTTGAATCTGGTTTTCATCAGTCTCAGCGGCCATGAGAGCAATGTGGCCTTTGTAGCACTGGATCAGTACCTGCAACAGGGAAGTAGTACTCAGTTTATGCAAACCTGCAGCCTTTACCCTAATCCTCTCCTATGGTGAGGCCAATTACAAGGTATCACTGATGTCTAAGGCATTCTCCTACTCCACATGCCATAAAAAATGTTAATACCCGAAACTACACAGAGAAGTTTGGGCTATGACACCAAAAAGCTTCACTAAATCAAAGGTGGAGATGTTAGCACCAAAGAAGACCGCAGTTCCATCAACTTCATGTTTCTGCATTTTAATTGTTTTTAATTTGGATAACCATGGATTGATCTTTCCCTGTTTTGACAAATAGAGGGCTGCAAAAAGAGAGATGCTGAGCTAAAATAAACAAACCAAAACAAAGGACCTGGGAAAGGACTTACGGTCACTGCAGGCATGTTTTGTTAGGGACACAGCAGCAACAGAGCAGTCATTCCAGAGTGGGAGCACCACAGCCAGTTTTCTGCTCCTCCACCTCTAAAGGCAGTTTCTGTGGCACATGCAGTCTTGAGCAAACAAAACAGTTTCTAAACTTCTTTAAACAAAAGTTGATTTTAAAGTATCTTGCCATTTAATCCATCTGAATCCATGAGTAACCCACGTACAGCAGGCGCTTAAGCGGTCCCCTGAGTAAATCATTTCCCATCACTTGTGATTTTAGTGGTGCTTAACTTTAATGCATGCATCCAGCTCAGGTGACTAGAATCTAGCACTCACTAGTTTTCAAATACAAACTAGCAGGTTGCCCATTTGCTACCTAAACAAGACAGACTCAGCTACCAAACTCAGCACCAAGAAGGATGAAAAATAACCCACATGAGAAGTAACTTCACAGATGAACAGACTTCCTGCATTTTCTAGTAAATCAAGACCCATCTTGTAATTATTTCTCAAGCCATCAAAGTATTCTTTATACTCAGAAGGGATACTCATCACTATACACTTCTTCCCCCTCTGTGTAGGCTCGCTGGCTGCTCAGACAGCAGCACCACACCACCGTGCCTCTCATCCTTCCAAACGCATGAAAAATCTCATTTGCAGATTGCAGTCAATCTGTGCCTTCCAGTATTCAAGAAAACCCCGATAATCACTTGCATTCATACAAAACCATTGGTTTATGTCCCTTGTAAGAATCTCTCTTCCAGGAAGGAAGGAAGGAAGAAGATTGAGCCTATTTGCAGAAACTTCCCATTACAGCAGCACAAGAACATTAAGATGTGGTACAAAGTGAAAGACGGTGAGACTTGCTTGAAAAAACCCAACCCAAACCCGAACCACCCAAACTATCCCCTACACAAGTGGCTGGAAAGCTTTATCTGTAGGGGGAACTCCAGCACAAACATTTTAGAAAGGTAAAATGAACATACAGCATCGCTGCACAGCTACAGTGACTCGCTCTTAGGAACTTACAGAGGTCATCCTGGTAGGTTTGTAACTCATGCAGCCATCAATCCCTGAGCCCAGGGATATCCAAAGCATGCAGCGACCCGCACACACACATTAATTGCTGGGCAAGACCCTCCCGAAGGTGACCAGCATCCCAGCTGAACGCCTGCCAGAGCTACAGGAGCTGTGCAGGGCCAGAGCTCGCCTCAGCTCCAAACCCCACTGGTGCGCTCAAAAAATCTGCTAGTATTGCTTTCCTTAAGATAAAGGGTACCAAGCCACAGATTAATTCACCAACCCCTACCTGACATCCTATTCATTACACCACAGCCTGTACAACCCACTTTAGGAAAATCCCGCAGCAAACGCCAGTGCCAACCTGCAGATCCTCTGCTCCAGCAGTGCAGACCCGAGTGCGAGTTGGCACCTCCTACTGCTTTACACAGGGAGAAAATTCCCACTGCGAGGCAACACTGAGCCTTACACACAGAGTACAAATAGTATAAAGCCTGCCGGAGCCCTGAGGAGCAAGGGAAGTGCCTGGGTGGCAGGACAGAGAGCTCCCAGCACAGGGGAGAATCACAGGGCATCAACATGCCTTTAAATCCCAGTCCTACCATCAAGTCGGTAGCATTCTTGGTAAGAATTACACACCTCCGCGTTTTCCTCAAATGTTTCCACAGATTCACATGCCAGATTATTATGGAAAGTCTCTTGCTTAATAATTAACTTTCTGGAATAATTCCACATGGAGTAGCAATGCACTTGCAACGCTTAATAGTTAGTTCAGCATTGCCATTATTAATTTTAATAATTTGTTCCCATCTTCCCATATACATTAATAAAGGATGTGAGAGGACAAACTTGGCACGCAGCTGAAGCTACAGTTCAAGTTTCTCTTGCAAGATACAGCAGCAGTCAGGAGTTTGGAGAGTTTGCTTGCCCTTCATAAGGTCTTGATTTTTATACTTCTGTGCTCGCAAGAGAAACACCAACATTATTTCCCCTTATGTAAAACAAGCGCTTTGAGGACAGCTAGAAATCAGTATGCTAGGGATTTTGTCAATGTCATCAGTAAGGTAATCATGACTACCCAGTTAGCACCCAAGGCTATTGCTGGATCATTTCACATCAGAAACGAACTGATCTCCCTCTCTCTCCCCGACGCATACAACAAAATGGTGCTTGGATTTAGGTTAATCACAGCCAGGCACCACGTTTAACTGGCAACAAGGTCACACAGCGATCCTGGGGACACCAGCAGCTCATACCCACTAAGGTATGAATCAGAAATAAAATAAAAAAGTTCTGAAAGAGAGGAGGACAAAAAAAAAATCACTAGTTAGAGAGCATAGAGCAGAGCAAGCAAAGCCTGCAGAGAGGCTATTGCAGAGCCACAGGCACAGGGAGAGCAGAGCCATGTTACCGACTACACCGAGCAAGAGACACCACAGAAACTTCGTCTCTAGCTCCATTTTTTCCCCTACGTCTGATGGAAAAGTTCCCTTTTTGTCAGAATTCAGTGGAAACCGAACGGTCCCGGACAGCACGTGGGATGGGCAAGGCATTTATTCGAGGGGAGAAGGAAAACGCTTTTCAAGAAGCCTTTGCTGAAGCGGGTTTTTGTTTTAAAACCAACGTGCAAGCATTCCCCCTGACACCGGGAAGACAAGAAAAAGCTCAAACACTCACGTTTCTTGAATCCGAGACAATTATTAATACCCAATTAAAAGCAAAGCCAGAGCAGCACAGCTTTACAACTTGAGTAACTCCAGACTCACTTAAAACAATTTCGGGAAGGGGGGGGAAATAAACATAAAGCCCGCAAACACTCCGATTTCCCGCAGTTTTTGCGCGCCCCGGTCACGCCGAGCAGCAGCCGGCAGCAGCGCCCGGCCCTGCGGGAGCGCCCCGCAGCCCTGGGCGCTTCCCATCCCCGAGAGAGCAGCTCGGGAGACGGGGACGTTCGGCGGAGCGTTTGTAACCGAGGGGGGAGACGCGTTAGCCGCGGAACGAAGAGAGAGAGGCTCCTCACTAACGCAATTAGCGGAAATCAATCGGGCGGAGAGCAGCGGTGCGTTGGCACCGGCGCTGCAGAAGAAGCACGTACCGAGCGCCCGTCCTGCGCCTCACCTGGGGGAGCCTGAGCTTCTGCGCTGGGCTGGAGGCGCGTTCAGCGAGGCAGCACGCCAGCCCCCGCATCTCCACCTAAAAGCGGGCAGGAACCCTTCTCCGCGGCGCTCAGAAATTCCCCCGCCAGCTGCGCGCCCCCAAGGGCCGATCCCAGCCCGGTGCGGCTTCCCCCGCGCTCGCTGCCGGCGGTGCCCGAAGACCGGCCCCACGCACGGAAGCGGCCGTGGTTCCTTCCCCCCTCACCTTCCTCCCCTTCCCCGCAGGGCGCGGCGACCCAAGAGGCGACAGCGGCACGGGAGGGCAGCCGGGCACGCGTGGGCAGCGCGGCGGAAAGCCCTCCGCACCACCGCTCTCTGCAGCCGCGACCCCGGGCGCAGCCGCCGCCGGGCACCCAGCCCAACTTTGTTCTCCGAAGTTGCCCACCTTTAGCGTCTCCTCTCTGGCCGCCGCGCCTCACCACAGCCTTTCCCGCGGAGCCGCCCGCCGTAATCCTGCGGCTCCAGCGGCGCCCGGCGCCTCTTCTGGAGCGGCGAGCGCCGCGCTTCGGGCGGCGGGGAGGGGCGGCACGGCCCGGCCTCCCGCCCACCCTCTCCCTCACCGCCCAGAGGCCGCGCCGAGCCGAGCCGAGCCGAGCCCAGCCCAGCCCAGCCCAGCCCAGCCCAGCCCAGCTCCCCTCCGCTCAGCCCCACCTGCCCACCGGGCCGGTCCCGCGGGGGCTGGCGGCGCCACGGAGAAAAGCGGGAAGGCGGCGGCTTCCCCGAAAGCCCGGAAAAGCTCCGCTAGAATTTACCCCGGTGGCGGCGTGAAGTCGCCGGGCTACCTGTGGCGGGAGGGGGAGAAGAGGGTAAAACGTGCTCCTGCAGCCGGGGGCGCCGAACCGGGCTGGGCGGGCTGGTATGGACGAAGAAAATTGTTAAGAGCTCAAATAAAACCTCCATCTGAATTTTTGGGCTGGAAGCCCGGGACAAGAGTCAGGTTCGCGTAGATCTCTGTGCAGGAGCCGGATGGAGGTTTTATTGAATCTGGCTCCCGCTGATCGAGGTGGTGTAGCTGTGAGGGCTGAGCAGGATTCCTGTAAGTCCCTTTTTTAGCAGGTTATATAACAAATAGTAGTAATAAGTTTCTTGAAACCTTTCTGTTATCATTCAGGGTCCCAAAGCACTGCAAAACACACATTGCAGTGAAGTACACATTAGCTGCTCTGCCTCACCAGTTACCCAAGGGACGGATTTGGCTTCATGGCCACAGGGAAGCTGCTGGTGGCAGGAGAAGGGAAGGCCTCAGTGACTGGCCTCAGCTGCACAGGGGGCTCTGGACAGGGCCTGTGAGGCATTGCTCTCAGGGCCTTGGGGAGAAGCACGAGAAGAAATCAGTTTGCTTCTTCAACGAGTAAGATTTAAGTTGCTGCTCACCTCTGTTTCCCTTTCTGTCAGGTTTTTGTGGTGAAATACTTAAATGCGTTGGCTGGAAGATGGTGGCATCTCCTCCGGGGACGAGCAGAAACTAGACACAGCATCGGTTGACCCAGACTTAGAGTAGGAGCCCTGACCTGAAGAGATTGTCTTTACTTTTCTCTGTGTGTGCGAGTCTGTAATTAAGGAACATCCAGCACTGCAACATAATGAAATGTGGCACTGGTCTGAGGAAGGGATGTCAAAAAATAAATTATCTCAGAAAAACAAGATGCATTTTTAATTGGCAGAGCGCAATCACATAGGACTCATAGAGATGATAGAATAACTGTGACTTAACGAGTTGCCGTTGATGAGCAGAGCACTGAGATTCATACTAATAGGTTCAGCTCAGCTTTGGCAGGGAGCAGGAACGTGCATTCAGCCTCTTACTGTAGAGTATGTACTGCAGTATGGTGACTCCATCACATTTCTGAAACTCCACTTTGGGCTTTTTCCTGGAAGATAATACTAACTTTTTGTTACCACTACACAGAGTCTTACTATAGGACGAGGGTCAAGCCTTAGTTTTCCAACAAGCACAGGTAGGAACACAGTGGCTGTGGACACCTCTGCGGAGCATTGATTGCACATGGACCCAGGAGCAAAGCCTGAAATGCAGATTTGGCTGCCTCAGAGGTCTGCCGTTCACGTATTCACTACACCCCATTCACTTGGGCTTATGAGAGCTGACAAGGTCACGGACCTGTGGCATAGTTCTCCACTTGGAAATATTAGCTTTAGCTGTGCAAGACCAGCATGAGAAAGATAGCCTGTATTTTTATGCTTGAGTGGTGACAGGAGCTGTTAAAATTTTGAAAATGCATTCTGCAGTTTGCCTTCTCTGATGTCCTTTGTCACCTCTACCCCAGCCCCACATTTCTACTACTTTGGCCAACTAACACATTTTTTTCAGTTTCAGTTAAGTCAAGGACTTCAAATTCCTATCACAGGAATCGAATTTCACCATGTAAAAAGATGCTGCTTTATTTTTTTAGGTTTGTCAGAGAGGCACTGTATGAGATTGTAAGGTCAAAAAGATGACTCTAATCTTTGAAATGACAAGTAAAAGGGGACAAAAAGCACTCTTTCCCTCACTTACAGCAGCCCCCGCATGTAGGAATAGTGGCTTTGTAAGTGTTGTTCCTGTATTCATTTCAGAAAACACAACAAATGTGCAGTACCACCATATACTTAAGGAAGATGATCACTTTGTAGATGGTAAATTCTCTGAGGCTAGATGGCATGTTTCCACGCAGTTCCTGGTCCTATGATGCCCTTCTGCCATCTGGGGCTTCTGGACCTGCTTTAATATACAGGTTCAATAATAACAACTTAATTGCAAGTCTCACACTACCTCCAACTTAATGATTTTTTTCATTTCTACTTGTCATTCAAACATCACTGTCTGCACATCTCAGAAATTATATAAGAACAAGGATATTTCTACTCTTATGTTGTCTAATTAATACTTCTTGAGGATTAAAGCGGGAAAAAAACCCACTTTAATTTATGAGCATGGGTGTAAGAAGGTAAACGAATACGATATTTGAACTTCCCAATTAATATATAGTTTGGTTGTAAGACCCAACTTAACGCTGTCCATCTCAATGATGCAGAACTAAACAGTCAGCTGAGTACTCTCTCCCATTGACTACATACCCCACCACTCTCTGCCAACTGCCTTAGGTGCAGTGTCTACTTCTGAGTAGTATTTCTCTTGCTGTGTTCATGTTTCCAGCACATGGATTGCCCCTATAACTGTTTGGTGCACAGTTGTTGTCACTGCTTTGACAAATCTTGGGGTTTTTTTGAATTTTACATGGGAATTCAGCCACCAGCAACCAGGAGACTCCGATCGGCCATAATTTCCCCCAGAAGAATCAATCATTGCTTGTCTCATAGATCCTTTAGCTTTTCAAGAGTTTCTCTTACCAATGGCAGAAATACCAACTCACCTCAAGCTTAGTTGAACTTGTTCTGCAGAAGAGCTCTAGTACATTATCAAAATGGAATATAGTCAATGGGACTTGATGGAACATTAGTCCTGTCCCACCACTGGCAATCACTGCCATCAGTTCCTTTGAAGGCAGATAAATCAATAATTTAATCTGCAGTCTTCAACTCTACTGGACATTAGAATATTAAAAGTTAAAAAAAAAAAATTAACATTTAGTTTTCTGTTTTGCTATGTCTAAGGATTACAGCAGCCCACCTTTCCTTACCACTTCAAGTCATAGTAATGTCAGTGATGGAAGTATATGGACAAAATACATGATACGTTGGGTACAGCTGAATGAATAGAACAGGTACTTTTTTCAGTAATACTTCCTGGAATCTTATTTAAAGATGCATTTAATATAAATATAATCTAATTTTTAAGAAGTCCTTCGCTTCTTAAGCCAACATTGATATCAGCATATCCGAGGCCTTGATCTGCAGGCACAGTTAATAGACTACACATTTCTTTGAAGACCTAGGCCAGCTGTAGTAGCTAGATGGTATTTTGACTGTGTGTATCCCAAGACAGGATGCCAGTTCTTCAAAGCATGGGGAGACTCCCCGTTGTGGTGGTGTTGGGATAACCACATGGGACACCACCATCAGACGTGCTCTTCATGCCCATGGCCATCTGTATTTTGTCACCATTTTGTATAATCCCACTCTCCACAGGCCCAGGAGGCATTGCATTAAAAAGGATAGTGTTTTCTGAAGCATCCAGCAATGGTCTAGTCCAATTTCACTGAAGTCAGTGGTAGCACCTCTTTTGGTATCAAATATGATCGATTAAATCGCCAGCATCCTACAATTTCCATTTCACTGTCTCCATGAGCTCCTGCTCGTGCTAATAAATGGAGAGCATAGCTGGTGTTTGGAGCAGCGGGAGGGAAGGGCTGGGAATGGGAGGCTATCAGAAACCCTGTCTGTATTAAGGAAATTAATTATGTGACTGGATTAAACCGCAGCACTGAAAGCCCCACTCTGCCCTGACACAGCCTGTATGCATTAAGGGTTTACGCCGGTGTAATAACCTCAGCGGTGTTATATGGATGCAGATTTCCTTAATGCAGGCAGGACCTGGATCAGACCACAGCGACTAACACAAAACTGATAAAAGAAAGTGAATTATGTGCAATCGTACTGGAGAGTGTGGTGCAGAAAGAAAATGATAATAGGAAGGTTAAGTGCCCAGTGAGTGCAAGCTGATATACAATATCTTGAAATCACAGAGAGAGAAAATTAAAATGGTGAAATTATTTCACATATAGGTAGATGGAGGCATAAAAGCAATCTATGAACTATGGGAGGGAGGACAGAGCGAGAGTGTGGTGTTTCCAGATACACAGCCTTTCGCCTACCAGAAATTAGTAAGTGATTGAAAGCTAATTCCAATAAACAGGCAATTTTAGTTTTGTTTTTATTTTGGCTTTTTGTTGGCTCTGCTTTTGTGTGTCATTGAAATATTTGTGTATTAATAGATACTCATTTTAATAGCATTACAGTAATCTGAACATCTGCAGCTGCTAGGCATTAAAATACGATTACTTCCCTATATATCAAGTTATTTTCACAGTCCTTCTGCCTGATTTTGTCATATCTATTAAAATGCAATGGGTCGGTTCTTATCGTTACCTATTAACTGGCAACCTTGAACCAAAGTGTTAAGCAGAAACAAGCCTGATGCCTGGAGGCCTGGCTAGCAATTCAGCAGAAGGCAAAGATGTTTTAAGGCTGTCCTAAAAGCTAAATGACAGGCTCTGTAACTGTCCTAATTAAATAGCATTAAATACAAAATTATATTCCCTCCACCCCTGCCATCCTTCGTTCAAACAAATTGCCTGATCTACTGTCCCACAGGTTACTAAGTATAGAACTTTTTCTAGATTAGGGTTTTTATGTCTACCAAGAATTCAGCTTAGTTTATTAGCGAAATGGGATACGTTATTTGGAGTACCAAGGAGCTCTCCCACAGCACGAGGGGTCTCTCAGGAAGAGAAATTACTCCCCTCCTTGGGCTCAAGCTGACTTCTGAAGGGGTGAACACCCAGACAATAAGTGCATCTGTGACCATGAGTTTGCTGTTAAGGGCAAGAAGACAGAAACTGGGGCGTAGGCAGGTGTTGCCAGTAAAGATGTGGTTAGTAAATTTTTTGACCAGCAAAGAAATATTCCTTAAAAGCACTCTGAAATGTCATTACTGTCACTACTGTGCTGGAGGAGTGGAGGAAAGAGCAGGCTACTCCTCCTTCCCTTCCTCATAGCGTGACAGTGATTTGTTGTTCTACTCAAAAGAACTTGGAAAAAATCTGTACTTTAACCTTTTTTTCCTGTAATGGTACAATATTTGCTTCCAAATGTGATGCTGGAGTTCAGGCATCTCCAAAGCTTTCAGTTCTAGCTGGAAACTTCATGGCAGTCATGACACACAAATATTAGGAACTGTCTTTATCACATCAGGCCTCACCTAGTATTTCTTAGGCAGCATCCTTCGTGCACCCATGGAGTGGTGCTCCAGCAGCATAGTTCTCTATGTAAAGCTTTAAAAATCACCTGGCATTTTAAATTTTAATATGATGAAGTAGGTTCAGGTTTTAATATCTTGCCATTTCAGTCATGAGCGAGCTCAGGCATCCCAAATGTGTCTGGGGAAAAAGAAAAGGTAAATGTATTTAATCCTAAACTTTGCCAGCAGGATCAGATGCAGCCAGATAAAACCATGAGCATAAATAACACTGACCTACGAAGAAACAAAATGAAAAACACTATACCTGAAAGATAAACAAGACAAAAAAGTGCCCCAAGAGCTTCAATTTGGTGAGGAGTTTCAACCAGTATTTATGCTTATCTCTATGAAAAAATAGGCTTTAATTCCTGTCTAGGTTAAAAATACTTTCCTAAATCAAGTGCTAATAATTCTCAAATCTATAAATACCCTGATGGGGAAACTCTGCATCGGTAACGAATACAAATGACCCTGTGCAAAGGCACTTTGAACAGAAACAATAAGGAAAATAGTATGTCACTGACCTCCAACCAGAATGCTGTTGCGTCTCAGCATGGGGGCTGTTGTGGGCCTTAACATACTGAAAGCAAACGTTGACATCTTTAGAGAATTCTAAAGTGAAAACGAACCATAAAATAAAAAAGAACATTAAAGTTGACAAGAATTTTGCCTCCCCCTCCAAACTGTGGGAATTACATTGGAAATCCTTAAGGATGGCATTGCCATCCAACTAACACTCCTCCAAAACCAAATGGCAGCTACACCCTTTAATCACCACACAGTTATACATAAATATATATATATATATTTATTTTCCCAACTTTTCCATTGCTTTACCTTCAACACCTTATGATTTCATGAGTTTCTGGTGAATACTTTGATAGGGTGAATGTTACGGAATAGTAACAAGGGCTGTAGATGGGATGGAAGCCATTGTGTCTGTTTAAGGAGAGTGTTCTGCCACTCCTGTGGGGCACGTGGGATTTTGTGGCATGAATCCACTGGAATAATTCTCAGGAAATAGGACAAGATCCTCTCAGTAAGGAGGGAGCTGCTTTCAGATACAAGGAGACCATTCCCATAGTGCACAACTCTCTGAATAAAGCTGTTTCTTGACTGTTCCTTCATCTTCCCAGCTGGTCCCTGGTTCCCAGGGTCTGTAAGGAGCTGGTACAGGAAGATGCTCTTTCGATCCTGGGGAGCTGGAGGACTCTGACTACCCCGCAGCTTAAGCCAGTCACTGTACTGATAAAAAGTGTTTCCAGGAGGGAAGAGGAGCCCAGGCATCTGTTTCTTACTGTTTTCAAGCTAACATTTGGAAAGTCATTGTAGCTCTCTAAAAACATCTGAAGACTGAGGGAATTTTGAGATGTTAGAACTCACATTTATTAGGGATGCTGCTGCTAACTCAAACTTAGCCTGCTGCTCAATTAGATGCGCAGGACATTGTAAGAATAACTGCATGCACTAGGAAATCCACCCTTTATCTGCAGCACATCAGCTGCAGAAAATGAGTGACAAGACAAAAGGAACCGTTTTTAAATTGCGAAGGGAAAAGGTTGACAAACTCCAGACTTACTTGGAAAAGTTTTCACAGTCCCTGCTAAGGCTAGCTCCTTCCTAGGGGATGCATTCATTACTCGCCCTCCATCTACATGTTATCCTCATTATCCCTTCTTAGCTCACCACGGAGGAAGGGTCTCTGGCTCAGTTCCTGGCATCATGCCTGGCATCCACCCTTAGGATGGTTTGGTGGGGGTCTTGGTGCTTTTTTAGCTCTGTTGATCGTTCTTCTGACCTTATCACAAACAATGATTCTATTCATGCCTGGCAGTTTCCAGAGTTCTTCAATATTTTTGTCAAAGTTTTTTTGACAGCAGTGTGCTGGTTGGCTGGAAGATAACATCTCTAACTTCAGGGTTAGAATAAATCCAATATTAGGTTTTCTACTCACTGAAATCTTGCACACTGCTATCTTCAAAAATTTACAGATATTGGTCAGAAAGTGGAAGAAAATAAGTTGCTGTTTTTTCAGCACTTTGTTAAACTTTGGCCTACTCTTTCTGTTAATTAATTTTTCCTTTACAATTTCAGGCAAGCTATTAATCTATTCAATTGAGGATTTTTCAAAGCCTTTGCAGAAATAAATATTGGAATGGAACTACCATAAGATATGCATGAAAACTAGAACTGCTGTTTTGTCATTTTCAGGCACATGGTTTTATACCGTGTCCTCTCTCTTTCCCGTTGCATCCATGTCAGATGGAATAATACAATGAAAAATTACCCCAAGATTTGCTTTCCCACTCCAGAGGTGTTTTTTTTTACATACAGTTTACCTAGTTTATATGTAAAATGTGAATAAAAAAATCCCAAACCTTCCAATCCTTATTATTTAAAAGCAGCTAATTAATGTGGGGTGGGTTTTTTTTGTTTTTAATTAATACTGGGTTTATTCTAATCATGTCCTACCACCTCTTTATCTATCTTTTTCCCCCCTTAATCCCACGACACTGCTTTCTGGGCACGAACTCTACAGAAACACTCAAAAACTCTTGCAGCTCAGGAATGCAAGGTCATTTGAGTAGCCTTCCCTTGGCTATTAGCAGCTCCTGGATACCGCTGTCAAACTCCACGACACGTTCATTATTGGAAATAGATGTCTGTAATTTTTTCCTATGAATTTTTAAATCGCCTTTACTGTGACATGCTGCGTGTGAAATGAATGTGATTTAAACTGTTGTGCCCTCTACTGGCATGAAGGAAATAATGGGGAAAAAAAGGGGAAAACCCTTGTTTGCACGAGGAGTATCAAAACAGAGCACCAAAAGCAAATTTTTGTTGTTTGCTTTGGGTTTTTTGTTGTTGGTTTGTTGCATGGTTTGTGGTTTTTTTGTAGTATGCTTTAGTGACATTCGAAGGCTAGGTTATATACACTAAATCTTGGCACATTGATTGCTTAAAGATTTATTTTTTTTAACAAAAAGGACCATTTACACAATAAAGACAGTATAAAACGGCCTTGCCATAGATGAACATGATGACAGAGATGGAATTTTAGCACAGTAAAGAATAACTTTATTTTTCTGAGGCTTTTAAGGAGCTACACTGTCAACTAGAGAGTATGAGAACAAAGCTGTATGACAAAATCCCTCACAAAGTTCATAGAAACTTTGGAGCGTTCAACTATTTAAAAGGAAGCCTGTAGGAGTTGATGCATAATGTGAAGTAGAATATAGAATTTCATATAATACAGGAGAATTAAGACCTCACGCTCTGCTGAAATGCTCCTAGCCAATCCTTCACCTTCCATTAAAAAGAAAGCTTATAATTTTTTGTCCTATCCCCCACTATTGAAGTTGTCAACTGGCATTACACTTGAATAACAAAGAAACAAAAACATACCCTTTGGTAAGAAACTTGCATACTGCAACTTCCCAGCGTGGGCAGGATTAGTCACGGATGCTAATTGAAATACTAATTGACATATTTATACCATCATATAAAATCCATTCAACACAGAGGCAATAATGTTCTTATCTCAAATAGCTGTAGCATCCATGTGGAGAGCAGCGACAGACTGGAAGTCAGCTCCACACTTTTCTTTTAGCCCAGGAGGAACATTTCATGTTCCTAATTTTTCACCTTTTATAAAATGTGGTAGCTACAGACTACAGATTAAATGGATATCAGACTACATTGATCAGAGAAGAAGAAAAAATAATTACCTTCCAGGAAAACTTAATAATCAGCAGACGAAGAGGCCAACACACTCTTGCCCCTTCCTTTGGCTCTGGCGTTGTCCCTCTGTAGTGGAAAGGGAGTTTATTTACCAGCGGAAACAAAATCATTAATCACAGAATTAAGTTATAATGTACCCTGTAACTGGCTTTATTTGTAAGTAACTGGATCTGGAAGTGAGGTAGGTACAAATAGCAAAGGGTCAGCCTTTCAGAAATCTCAGTCCACTATTAAGTGCTTCATTGCCAGAGAAAACTACACTGCCAAAATAAGCTGTAATTGTATGTGAGAGCAGAGGACAGGCTCTTGTGCTTACAGCACAATTCTGTCTGCCAGCTTCCCTGTGCAAAACTGTGTTATAATAAAAGTAAATATCAGCATCTCAGACATGACTATTGCTTTGAATTGCTGTGTGTTTCAAACATGTTCACATTTGTTGCGAAATCTTTCTTTTTCTAGACCAAAAAATCCCCATCCTTTAATATTCCAGGTTAAAAAAACCTGCGGCATATCTTTGCTGAGTCAGTGGAAACCAGAATATTTTTTTATGTATCATGATTATTTCAGAGGCAAAACTTCTTTACCTTTCATGGAGTTCAAATGTGCTCGAAGTGAAACGTATGGGTGGGAAAAGCAGAGGAGAGTGGCCCAGAGAGGAAAGCAGGAGGACTAGGCAGAAGGAAACACAATCAAAGAGGTGGAGAAAGGGATTTTAAATGGTGGGGGGGAAAAGGGAAAATGACGACATGCCACTGGGACCCCCAGAGCTTATGCACAATGAGTAGTAATGCACCCAGCCCCTGTGAACCACAAGGGAAGAGAAGTTTCCTTTCCCATTTCACTGAAATCAAACATTTCCTGTGGCCAGAATTCATGCAGTTGAAATGAAGAAAAAGCACATCTGAGGGGGAAGAAAAACCAGCCTGGCCAAACCTCGTTCATGCCCTAAGAGGTAGAGAGAGACCTGCTGGTCTCTGCATCCCCTTGGCGCAGTAAGTTAACCACAACGTGCTACTCCGCCAGCTTGACCACAGAACCATCTAACTTCCATGAACAGACTCACCCTATGAAATGACTATGAAACAACTCCCTTTTTCTTACCTTCTTCGTAATATACCTGTGATTTTATCTTGCGCTGTGGTGAAGCAGTAATTACACCACCAGACACATCAATGTGGGCAGTGCTGGGCTGTGACAGAGGTGCTGGGTCAGGTCCTCAGAGCGCACACCCTCAAGGAAGCTCTCAGATGAACCTAAAACCTACAATCAAACCCAGACCACCCTTTTTGTGACCAACCAAAACCCACCAGGTGACCCTAGAAAGCACCGTTGTCATTACCTGGGCAGACTGTTGCATTGACCCAGTGCCTTAGGTGAGCTTCAGAGTACTTGGGGCACCTTACTCACAGCATCTTCCAGCACGTTGTAATCTATGACAGGTAAAACTTAATCTCTCAACAAGCCATTTCAGCTACTTAGCTGTCTGCTGCTTGCTTTCTCCCTCTTTTGTCTGGTTCTTGTTTTATAACTTTTTCCCTCTCCATTGCTGCAGTTTTGCTTGTTAGGGGAACTTTGCAGAGTGAAAGATAAACAGATCAGTGTTTGATGTTGTGCTTTCTGTTTAGAAGTTTGTTTTCCTTTCTTCTTCCATTGCATCAATATTAACATGTTGATTCATAAGCAAAATAAATAAAGTCTATAAATACATTTGTTCTTTTTTTAAATCGCGGAACCTCAAAGTTGTGGTTCCCACAGCAACTGCACATACATTAAAGGCAGGGATATTACCACCCAAGGCAGCAATCAAATATGCATGAGGGAGTTGCATCACTGGCACTCAGAGGACAGTGCAAGTTCAAAAGCCACAAACCACCTCTGTTCTGTCCATGTCCATTTGTTGAGAAGAAAAGGTCCAGAGACATCAGTCCGTATGGGCACAGTGGAACTGGACCATGCCACGTGCTTACAGGAGAATAGAGGCTGGTACCTTGACTGTGAACCAGCCAGCTGTACAGATATGAAGTTGCTCCAGAACTAAAGATGCTCTGGATAAAATAATTACTGTTAATTAGCTGAAATCCACAGCCAGAAGGTGTCATAACAACCAAAGCATTATGAACAGAAATCATTGTTCACTGTCCTGATGGTTCTCAAATGCTACGAATTAATTTCTCACAGTTTGATTGAAGAGGAACGAAGAGCATGCCGAACACTGTTGGAGAAGCTCGTGCCATTATTTGCTGCATCTTTTATAATCCATGAAATTATTTCATTGAATAAAAGGATGCTCAGCATCCTGGTTTCTGTATCTCCCCCAACTACTGTCTAATCACAGTTACTTTTCTAGGTCACAAATTTGGCATCTCAGCACCTAACCATCCCCAGCACTGTCAGCTGGGATCGAAGTTCACACCATTGACTGCTCCCTTATAGTTGACGTTCTCTTCGCTGTGCCTTGCAATTTTGATCTGAAGGTTTCAAATAGCATACGAATAGTGAATCCAGACTTAAAAATTCAACAGTATAGATTATTTTATTTTCCATGGTCTGTTATCACATGTGGGAGAAACTGTAGGCATCAGATTTCAGTGATAAAAAGAGCATGCCATCAAGTGACTAAAGGTCTTGGTGCTATTCATCTCCTATAATCTAGTAATTAAAGGGAATTCCAGAATTTGAAAAGAAGAGCCATTAGCATGTTTAACTATAAGCTGCTGGATATTTTGTTGAAAGAAACGTCAAGATGGGACTTTAAACACTTTTAAGCATATCTAGCTCTGGTATCCTCTTGAACAGGCCTGGTTAAAGAGCAATTTCTTTGTGATTTCATTGAAAATTTTGGAAGTGAAAATTAAGACATCATATATACACAGAATTTTAGCCAATTTCATATATTTTGCTACTTGAATGACTTTTGGATTTGGCTGTTCACTTCCTGTAGTCAACAAACATCGATCTCTAAATCTGAAAAAAATGTTTGGGGTTTTTAATTTTAAAATTAAGAAATAAAGTAAGGGAATAAATAAATTCAGGGTGGGCTGAGAATTAAGGACTATTAGTTTTTCTGCTTGCTGTGAATAATGTGCATTTTCTATTTTTCCTTTGTGTCAATTTTGAAATAAAAATCAAGAAGGTTTCAGAAATAACCTTTGTTTTTGAGACTTGCAGCAATGTGGGGGTTTTTTGTGTTCAGTTGAGATATGGAGAATGGCTCTGAAAAACAAAGGGCTACACAGAAATCACTATTACAAATTCCCCATGTACACACACAAGCACGTTTTTTCCTCACAAACAGCAAGAGAGAAGGGCATGGACAATAATTCAGTATCTCTCTCTACACCTTCATGGCTGATTTTTCAAATTATTGGTGTTTAGGCACTATGTGTGCACTCACAGACCATCTCAACTGCAGTATTCCTACTCTAGCAGTATTTCTCCAGAACACAAACTGGAGAGAGAATTTATGATCCAAAGGAGAGAGCTATCTTGAATTGTCGCCTTGAACTTGCACATAAGAATGGGGCTTGATTTATCAACCGTAGTCCTTATATTTAGCATCAACATGTGTGAAGTTTTGTGAGGAGCCTGTAGTCTGTTTCTGTAGAGAATGTGTCAGATTTGTTTTGTTGGAAGTAAGAGTGATTAGCATGAATTTACCTTAACAACAGGAACAAAATTTGAAAGTAATTGTATCAAAGCATCATCATTTCTGTTGAGCGAGTTTTAGCTGCACTGTGAAATATGCCTCTTAAAGCACTTTTTTTTTTATTATTTCTGAAAAGCAGCAGGTATTGCCAGCTAGATAATTTTTCAAAAATGTTCCAGGATTTCTTACGGATATTAATTTCTGCTTAAGCCTCTCCAAACTTTGGCAGAAAGACAAGTTTCATTTTTCTTTAACAAGTCCTTTAGTTGTGCAGATGTTGTAGCCAGATTGGCAATAAATTTTGCTGTAAGAGTTACCTCAACTTAGGGAAAGATGCTGTTATTTAATACTCCGAGTCTGTGTCACCTTTTGAACCTTAATTTGTAGGTGATGTGTTTTATAGTTGGCATTCCTTCCAAGTCTGCAAAAGCGATTAGGTTATTATGTTCTCTACCAGTGCAAGTCTGATTATTGTTCTAAATAAGCGTCTTCAAACATATGAACGTTAAACATCGTGTAAAGTAAAAAGACCATTCTGTGTCCCATTTCCAAAGGGATGGATACGTTCTGATTACACCTCTAATTTCCATCAATCTATTTTTGCCTCTCCTTTATTGGCTTGATTAAAAGCCTACAGAAACAAGTGGAAAATGAAAACTCTCATTGACTTAAGTGGCTTTGAAGCAGTTCTCAAATAGTTACTTCACATTTGTTCCTTATTACACTTGAGAAAACTGTATTTTTTTTCCCGCTTTCCATTTTGCCTTGTCATTGGTATTTTGCCTAAAGATCCTGAATCTATTTTTACACTTTCATAACCTCGAGCATCTGCACTAGTAACAGCCCGTGAACTGCAACAGTTCATTTTCAGTTCAGCAAGAGACCTTCTGACTTCTCAAAATATGTTTGATATTCCTTTGAAGTGGAGTGTGGCCTTTACCCTGGGCAGCACACGTGCCTCTCTCAAGTCAGGTTTGGGTCTTGGGAGTGATGCTCATGAGTTTTCTTTTTTTTTTTCTCCTCCACCCCTTCATCAGATCATCCAGGTCAGCGATTTTCAGCGTCTCTTCCACTGTTGGGGGTTCGTGCATGATTTCTTAAAACAGCAATGAAAACCAAACCTGCTCCCAGTTCATCAACAATCACTACACAGGGCTCTGCACCCTCAGTGGGCTGGATTCAGGAGACCCCCCAAAGTGCTACCCTGGCTGTGGTATTCCTGCCTGACTCCACAGGACTCCTTCCTCCAGCCTTGGCATCTGCTGTAGGCTGATGAAGTGAGGATGTTTAAGCTGCCAGCCTTGGCAGCTGTCTTCTGTAATTCAAAGGCAGACTTTGAATTTGGGGTTTCAGGTATTTGACCAGCAGCAATATAAAATGACAAGCGATGGGTATAATTGCATTGTAACCCTCATGACAGCTAACATTTTCAAAGAGCACGTCAGAGCCTTTACATCTGAAAGAACTGGTTGCAAATCACACTTCGTTTTAACAGCTGGGTTTGCTGGAGCAGCCAGACTTACCGTGATCTCAGGGAGTGTTGTTTTACTTCAGCACCTTGGAAAGAACAGAATCTGTCCCAAACATAGAAAAATAACATTCTTTCTGCAGACAAGGAGGACATTTGCATTCCAAACTCATGCCTTTCTGCTAGAGTAAATCCCTGTGGGGTTTTCTGTTGTATGAATGATGCAGAATGAGAACCACGTTGGAGACGCATCAGTCCAGTTACACATAACCAGATCACAGAATCACAGAATCACAGAATTATCAAGGTTGGAAAAGACCTAGAAGATCATCCAGTCCAACCATTCACCTATTACTACTAGCTCCCACTAAACCATATCCCTCAATACAACATCCAGTCTTTCCTTGAACACCCCCAGGGTTGGTGACTCCACCACCTCCCTGGGCAGTGCATTCCAGTGCCTGACTACCCTTTCTGAGAAGTAGTGCTTCCTAATGTCGAGCCTGAATCTCCCCTGGCGCAGCTTGCTACCATTCCCTCTAGTTCTGTCACTGCCTACACGGGAGAAGAGGCCGACCCCCAGCTCACTACAACCTCCCTTCAGGAAGTTATAGAGAGCTGTAAGGTCTCCCCTAAGCCTCCTCTTCTCCAGGCTGAACAATCCCAGCTTCCTCAGACGCTCCTCGTAAGGCCTGTGTTCCAGACCCCTCACCAGCTTAGTAGCCCTCCTCTGAACGCGTTCCAGAGCCTCAATGTCTTTCCTGTAGTGAGGGGCCCAAAACTGAACACAGTACTCGAGATGCGGCCTCACAAGTGCTGAGTACAGGGGGACAATTACCTCCCTGCTCCTACTAGTAACACTATTTTTGATGCAAGCCAGGATGCCGTTGGCCTTCTTGGCCACCCGCGCACACTGTCGGCTCATGTTCAGCCGTGCATCAATCAGTACCCCCAGGTCCATTTCCTCCACACAGTCCTCCAGCCACTCCGCCCCAAGCCTATAGCGCTGCCTGGGGTTGTTGTGGCCAAAGTGCAGGACTCGGCATTTGCTCTTGTTGAACCTCATGCCATTGGCTTCAGCCCAGCTCTCCAGCCTGTCCAGATCCCTCTGTAGGGCCTCGCTACCCCCAGGCAGATCCACACTCCCAGCCAATTTAGTGTCATCTGCAAACTTACTGAGGGTGCACTCAATGCCCTCATCTAGGTCATCAATAAAGATATTACACTGCCACGCAGTCCCAGACTGGCCAACCCTAGGAGAGCTTTCCAGGCCTCTGGTGGTTGCTCTGCTGTGGTGGGCACCTCATTTGTCTGGGTAAGTCAAACAAGGTCCTTTTCCTTGCCCCTGCTCAGGCTTGGACGTGCAGCAGCAGCTCAGGTTGGTGCTGCCCAGCTTCTCCACAGAGGAGGACCCCACAGTGGGCGGTCATTAGGTACTAGCATTTATCCATTCTGTGGCATCTCCTTACTGCCCCTCTGATCCTTTATCCATTCTGTGGCATCTCCTTGCTGCCCCTCCGATCCTCCCTGCCAGGTTGGTGTGCATCCCAGGTGACTCTATGATCCCAGGGCATCATGGTCAGTTGAAATGCAGCCAAAGTGGGTGGTGGATTCTCCCTGAAAGACAGGTGGATCCGGCGTTCAGGTTGAGACTGAAAATTCTTGGGAAGAACATGGGTAAGAGTGAACTTAGAAGTTTATATTCAGCTATTGCTATCAAAGTTAGCAGCAAAACTTGCTCGGGGGGAAGAGTACACACTGATAAGTGTGTAAACGAACAAACTTGCAACCCTTAGAAATTGTGAGAAGAAGAGAGCTGGAGTGCTGCTGCAGTCCCCAGCCAACCCACACTTTTCTGAGGCTCAGAAAATAGCGGTGGTTTGCCTTAAACACTTGTTTGTTCTGGCAGGGGGTTAGGGAAGCTTCCATGCAGATTCCGAATCAGCCACACTATCTGTCCTTGCAAATTTTAGGAAATCCTCTTAGGAAACCAAGCTCAGAGAGAAATAGCTAAAGGTTCCTTATGTGGCAGAGATCTTTCTGTTGCACTGCAGCAGAGTGGTTTGCACTCGGTGGAACTAAATTAATAAACATTTTTTTTGATGGCTTGAAGTTACGGCTGCTATATTCTGGAGTAGACAGATAATTGGAGTGGTCAGAACTGTATCTGCAGCTCTGTGAAATTCATGTGATAATTTTGGACCAGAAATCACTGAAATTTAAGAGAAAAAGCATGAGCATATGCGTGCTGTGTCTTCCTGAGTTCTACCGAGGTCTCCAGGGAATCAGATTGTGAGTTAATAAACTGTTAATTAAAATTTGCATGACAAGAAAAAAAAATTAATTCATTAACTAGGTCTATTGACAGCTTCCCTGATAAGGTAAACACCAGTCTATAATCATTAACAGTATCATGCAGAAATCTGCATGGGTTTGCTTATACGGCTTCTAATAGAGCCATTGGAAAGGAATTACAAGTGGAGGCAAAAAGGACGTAGATCTCTCACGTCACTCTTTATACTCTTGGTTTGTATTTTGATTCCTTTTGCAGTGAAGGTTCTAAGAGTTATGGCTGTCTGAGGGTCAACAAATTTCAGAAGGAACTGGCCCTCTCCATTGGCATGGAAAAATCCCAGAGCCTTGAGCTCTGAAATCTGTGACACCCATACAGAAAGGTGTCCTTTGCTGTGATTTATTCTGACAGTTACATTATTGGGTGCATGTTAACCAGGACAAATAGCTGTATAGGAGAGGAGTACAAGGAGCTCTGAATTGCACTTTTAGAAACTTTTCTCTGTATGTTATGCTGGTAACAGAGAACAGGGAATGGATTTTCAGAGGGTAAGATCTCATCAGCAAACCTGTTTCAATCACTCTGTAAATAAGTGGACTGTACCAAAAGCCCACTGCCAAACCTTCACACCAGGCTGTTCCACTGAGCTCCTAAAACCTTTCACTGCATCATATATTTGAGTGGACAGAGAGCAGAAATGGCAGATATTACTGTGGTGACACTGTAGTCTCTTCTTTCTCCCCACCTTACCCTTCAAGGCCGCTGTGCGATCTGGCATGCCACAATACATTGCTTTGTATCTCCTCTTGTAAGAAATGTCCCTTTATGTCAATTTTGGTTTGCAGACTCACAGCCATAGAGCAATTCCTCTCACCCAGAGAAGCAGCAGAGACTGTGAGGCTGTTGGCACATCTCCAATACCATTGTTAACAATTATGACACGACTGTCAAACCTTATTATCAGCTTTTAGGAATCTCTGTGAGATCCTGTAAGCACAGCTGTTTGGCTTTTCTCAGAACCACTACTCTTAGAAGGCACAAGAGAAAGGGAATGTGCTCTCCCTTTTGGAGGAATCATTGAGCACTTGCACAAAGCCACGGCAATCAGGTTTTTTGGGGGTCCACTCTACCTCTGGTTATGTTGAGGTCCTGTAGCTTTGTCCTCAGCTTTGCCACAGCTCAGCTGCACTTTGGATCCCTACAAGAGATACTTTGGCAAGCAGCATACAACAGGAAGCCAAGGAAGGATGCAGGATTGGAAAGGAGTGGGGAGTGGAAGAGGAAGAGAGAGCTGGGCAGCGTTAGGGTGACCTGCATTCCCTTTTTTCAGCAAAACCAGGCCTGACCACCACAATGTGTTCCACCCTGTAAGCCAGTACCTTCTTTCTGCCTTGTGCCCCCATATCACACCTCCTTTCACATTGCAGAGCACTCTAACATTGCACAAATTGGTTCCTCTTAGATGAAAACCAACTGGAACATGTCCCCATAGGAGCACACTAATGCACACTGTCAAGAAATAGGTGGTAAGCCCACGGGACAAGGTGGACCTCATGTTTTTTGGCCCACCCCTGCTCATCTACTCTACGTGCTGGTGTAGACACAACCATGCAGACCAGTACCCATAGTGACAAAAGACAGACCATCATTGTTAAAGAATAAGAAAATAGCAATCCTCATGGTAAATTGTGGCTTCAGAACTCAAGCAAACTTACCTGTTGTCATATTTTTTTGTTGCATTCTGTCCAAAGGGAGTTCTGACAAGAGAAAGGCTGCAGTGAAGCAGCTCTGCAGTCACCTGCTGAGCAGAGAAGTAAATGTCTGCAGACATTGCCAGCAGATAGAGAGTGATTATCACATGCATGCATAAACTCTGTGTATTTGCTTTGTATCACTACTGCTAATCTGCCAGGGGAGAGAGATTCTGGAGCTTTAAGATAAGATGTTCTGCAGGCCTCTGCCTCACACCCTAATGGCACAAAAAAAATAGATATTACATTTCACATGCTGTTTCTTCGAGTCTGGAACATCCTTCTCCTGCCGGCCTTATCAAAACTCCCATTGTAATTGGCAAGTTTTCATTTCAGTTGGAATCTTAGGGGGGGAGGTCATTGATTTCTCACAACCAATTCGATCTTTTTACATGCCTGACTGCCCTAAATCACTACAAGTAGGAAACTATTTTCAAAATTTCTCAAGAGCCCTGAACATATCGATTGAGTCTAACTTTGACTTCAGACATTAAATTCTTTCTTTTCCTTGAAAAAAAAAAAACAAACAACCCCTCACCCTCTATAAGGCTGTTTGGTTTTGGTGGCTGACCTGTTCTTGCTTCATTTATTTACTCTCTTCTCGATAGCATTCAGATTAAACCTTTGATAGCTTGTTCAAATTTTCCTTATTAACTTTTCTTTTCACATTTGCAAATGAAAGCTCATTTTATTTGAATTTTCCCTCTTTGTGTTGGTTAAATTATTAGCCCAAACCAGTTGTTGCATTTTGTGCTAAATAGCAGCATATTGTCGATGTGCTTGTGTTTATAATTGTTTCTCCTAGATTCCACTATCCCCAATTAAACTCCATGAACTTTGAAACTTAGAAGTTAGTTAATGGGGGAAAAAACCTTCACTGTTGGATAAATCTCTTCGGTAATATCCTCCCTTGCCTTTATAAATATATCCTGAGAGTTAATGCACTTAGCACGAAAATTAGTGATAATGTTTTACCTCATTTCCCCCAATCTATTACAGTGAACAGCTCTATTAGAATTGTAGATGTGGTCCATCACGTTAAGGACATCCAGTTTGGATTTGAAGTCATGCAAGTGCTCAGCACACAGAAGCACATCTGGAGTCTCTGGTGTTGCAGAGCCAGAAGCCTTGCAGGCTCAGACTTGTGTTTTGTGAAAAGCAGGGTAACCACATGGAACTTACCTGGAACCCACAGAATCATTTACAAGGGAGCAAAATGGCAGCAAAATATAGTAGAAATGCCTTTGTCACCCAAGAAGTTGAAAACTGTACACTGAGTCATTATCTTGGTAGTAATTTTGGGGAAAAAAGGGAATGCCTATTACAAATGGTAGAAGGAACGAGCATTGAAGAAAGCCCTCCATGTGCAATGGAGAGCCTTAAGTTGGTCATGTTAAGTTTTTTTGCATGACTGCTTTATATGGAATGTAAAAAAGTAAATGTGTTTTTAAAAAAAGAATATTTTTAAGAAAAAATAGAAAATACTGGATAGCCAAAGGCTTCCTGTGACAGGAAAAATTTAAAATGGAATATTTTTACAGATAATTTAAAAATCAGAGAAAACACCAAGCTGTTTTGAGAGGCAGTACTGGTAATTTTTGTGGTACTAACTGGATGACATGGTAGTAAGCAAAATAATTCTCATTACAGACAGAGGTGCCCATGCATGTTGCTATGGGCTGCTTCATAAGCATAGCTCCGGAGCTTATTCCCTGTACTGGCATTGGATGTGAAACATGGCCGTAACATTTCTCTCGCCAACAGCTAGTTAAACCTACTCGGAGCCAACACACACTTTCAGTGTGCCAGTCTAGGCATGCCGTGATGCCACACGCCTCCATTTCCACACCAGTCAAGCCTCTGACATCCTTTAGCGCTGCTGTGACCAGAGACCACCACGCCAACATTATAAACAACTGTGATATTTGAGCATGAGAACTATGTCATCTTCTAGATGACAGCTTCTACATGTTCAGCTTTGGGGATGTCACTCCTCCTTCTCGGTACCCAGGCTTTCGTGACAGTTAATAATCAGATCTCAAAATGCAATAAAGCTGTCTTGTGAATAACGCCAGGAAGTGGCCAGATGAAATCCAAGGCAGCAATCGCAGCTGGAGCAAGCTGTACCTTCAGCTCCCAGATCTGCAACTGGAAACAAAGGGGATTTCTGACAGCATTTTGCTGTGACTTCCACAAGCTGTGAGCACACACCCCAAAATAAGCTGTCAGAGATGTGATAGCTACTTTTTAATGACAGCTATTTTAAACAGCTCTGTGGAACTCAGACATGGAGCAGAAGTTCCTGAAGAGGAAAGAAGCAGCAGAACAATTATTTGGTTTTCTTCCTTTTCCTTTCATAATAAAGTGATGTCTTTACTGCTCTTGGTTTGGCTTAAGGGTTTTTTCTGTTGTTTGTTTTGTTATGGATGGTTTTGGGGGGGTGTGGGGTGTGTTTGAGATAGGGTTATTAGACCATGAGGTTTCATCAGGAAGGAAGAAAACCACAAGGGCTGCAGTGTTGTCCAGGGACTCGGAAGGCACACAATTTTCTCTCTGCCCTGGCTGATGGCAAATCTTTTAAATTCATATCCATTTGTACCCACTGTAGCAGGGAAGAAAAAGATCCCAGTGGTGACCACTCACTGAACTCACATCTGTCACTTCAGAAGGGGAAGAATCTTACGCCACGCGGGCAATTCTTCTCAGCAGTGAATCACACTTTTCATAGGAAGGTTGCGTGTTGTATCACTTTGTCCTCATATAACGAGGAGGTAGAGAGGACAGAGCATTATTTATAGCATTGTATGCAAATACACGTCTAAGACTGTGGCCATCACCCAGGTGTAGTTCTAAAAGCTTGGAGGGCGCCTTTGCATGCAAATAAAAGATGTGAGTTTACACTGTTCCCATTATGGTTCAGCTTGAGGCACATACCACATAGATGTCTTTGCAAAGACCGAGTCCCCAGTGGGAAGCTGTCCTGACAAGCACCATGTACAGAGACCTGCAGCATTACTGAGCAGAGCGGCAATCTGAAGTTATTCTGGTAACTTTGAGGCAGGAACATAAAGCCTGTAGGAAACTGAACTTCATAAAAACATGCACTTAGGCACACAAGCTGTAATTTCCTATGAAAGTTAATATTTTCTATTACTCCTATTACATTTGTAAATGGAATGCTGGTTTGAATTACGGCCCGGAACAGTACTGCTTTTATGCTTCAGTAGTCCTTGCTTTAGTATTTCAAGTATTTATTGTAGAATCTTGTCAACTCTCATTCATCATACACCTGCATACTAGTCCTGTGCAAGGATAGTCGGATCCACAGCAAACTTGCTGTCAGTATATCACAAGTCATCGTTGCCATTGCCTCTCTGCTATAAAATAATTACTAAAAAATAACCGGCAAGGACCTGAACATGTGTTTGAGTCAGTGGCATTATTTCTGTCCTTAGAAACAACTACTGTTTATGCTACAAACTGAATCCTGTCATTGTAAAAGGATGTATTATACAAAACAGAATTTTGCCTTACATATATGATAACATTGATACTATATTTAGGATGCATCATCTGCATGAAAATACGGCTTCCTTTATATGCAGAGAGCTTTTCATTCCATGGGCACTGTGGAGAATCTTTAAGAGATTCCTGCTAGCTGTCAGTAACTGGTAGCAAATCGATGTAATCTGCATTACAATACTTGCATCATGACTTTGAAGTGGGACTGAACTTCTTTGGCTGCCTGTGCATCCAGAATCACTTTAAAGATACCATTTCTGACACTTGGGGTTCTCTTTGGATTTGTTCCAATTCATTTCATTGTAAACTGAATTCGGAGGCAGCGAAAGAGTAGTGAGCCAGCAACATCACAACTGACACCTTCAGTTCATATTACACAAAATGCACGGTAGCACAAACCATGTCCTTGCACTGAGCTCACAATCTAGTTACCTTGCCTTTGGAGGAAGGTAGCTTGTAGGTAACTTTGTAGATTATATGTAACTCCATAGCAAAAATCCCCCCCATAAAACATCCTCCAGCATACTTGAAGGTCCTCCAAAGGCAAGCCCTCTACAGACCTTTTCCCCTAGGTTGGATTATTGTGTTGCTGCTCACACAGCTCGCATCCAACTTCTGTAACACTGCAAGACATCCTAGCAAGTAGTTTTTTCCAGTTTCTGCTGCTCAGCAATCTACACAAGGAAGATTCCTTCTTTGAACAAGGCAGGGTTGAGCACCACACGAACAAAGCAACAAGACAGTACCAGTCAGAAAGAACCATACATGCACGAGCCATTCTCTTCCCCCAAAAATTCTATTCTAGGAAAGCTCCTTTTCAGAGCTCCAGGTTTCCCATGGCAACGCTTTATTGATTCTGTATAAATAGATTACTCTTTTCTTCAAACACTTATTATCCTAATATCTCAGCAGCTTAAAGAGTCAATATCTAAAGAAGGAAAACCATTAGCCAAATTTAAGATGGGCTTCCAGACTGGAAATTTCAGAGTGCAAGGAATCACGGTACCAGCCCCAGCCACACCTTTGAACGTGTGGATGCTTCTGTTGGCATTTATACATAAAGACTTTACATGAATCAATGTAGTGAGGAAATATTTTAGTGGAATCAAATGTAATAAGGGAAGCTGTCCTTCCACAACAAAATAAACCATCCAGCTTCTTTGGTAAATAAACTCATCTTGGCCTTTCAAGCACAGGCCAGGCTCCTATTGCTTTCATGGAGACAACAGGATTGAGGGTTTTTTTTTCCTGAACTCTCTACACATATTGAAGTGGATTTACTGAGGCTGAATGGACAAGTCAAATATATTAAAATGGTAATTCTTTCCCATATTTTTAATCCTCTCAACATGTTTCCTTCACATATAGCGTATGAACCAAAGATAGCAGGATTTAAGAGAAACTTTACAAAATTTTACTTTGGCAAGTTGCATAATGCAAGTTCAAGGTAATGGAATAAATTACAGATCCCTGAAGAAAATAGTGTTGTCATTTCTAAACCTCACTCTTATAATTGGACATCCCAATTAGGTACAATCCTGTATGAATTAGTAACTACAATGATTCCACTGTATAAGTCAAAACTATTGCAAAGAAAGAAACTTCTGCTTGGCATTAATTTATCACTTCTTTTAATGAAACCACCATTAATAATTCTAGTCCATTATTAGTGAAGTTACCTACCTACCTATTAATTTCTTTTAATCACAATCTTCAAACCATTCTGTCATCCCATCTTTTCCTCTACCAATTACGTGGCAACTTTTTCCATGTGCAAAGTTATTTATCTATATTTCTTGGTGTTTAGATTTACCATCCTTGCTAATGTTCCCACTTCATGGGTTCTTTCCCTTTGAAAGGGAAAATTGGTACATTTTGTCCAACGTGATAAAGTTTTGGTATGGATGCAGGACAATACCCGTTCCTAAAACACTGTAAAGTTTCTATTATTCAGTAAAAAAGTACAGAATACAGTATACTTTAACTCAATACAAAGTCTTTGGGAACCCCCTTCCTCTGAAATGATTGATGCTTTCTTTGCTTTGATTCAATATCAAGCTGCCTGAAACGATGCCACGCAGACAGAACTGAGGGTGATTGTTTTCAAACCGCTTTGACAGGATTTCTGTTCCCAGATCTACTGAATTCAATGTTCAGTCTTTTTTCTTTTTTTAAGGGTAGGGACTATATTTTCATGACCTCAACAGTATAAAGCAGCCTGCCTTAATTAGGAAAGCATTGCGTATGTTCTTAGTTGGAAGGGCAAGAGATTAAATGTTTTCTTTTGAGCACTCAAAATAAGGCTGAATTATATAGGGATGCCCTTGTTGATGGCAGAATAGGAAAAGTTAGGGGTATTTGCAATGCCTGCTAAAATTAAGAATCCAAGACGCTGGCCCCACTGACTTGTGGGGACCAGGCTGATGTGAGAAGTCCACATTCTCTGTCTCATGTAGTAGATGTCAAAGACTGATGCCACCCTATACCCTAACGTGTTCTCTGTTACTTGGCACAGCAACACCACCACTAACATGAGGAAATACTTGGCAAGAGCATTTCCTCCAAAGCTGACTCCTTCCAACCTATTTTCATAGGGTAGCCCTACCCTACCTTCTGCACCTCTATAGATTCAATCAGTGATTCTGAATTTATGAGGACCAAAATGCCCTAAGCTGTTCTATTCATGTTTTATTCATGTTTTCAACCTCTCTTTTTATTTACCTGATACACTGCCTGCCAGAAGTAGTTTTTGGCAGACGGCAGATAATTCATTTTGTGGACATCTGCTCAAAATGTTTTGTGAATAATTAGAGAAGTCTGTAGGGTCTACTCAATGGGATTGAGCACTGACAATATCAAGGGATTTCTGATCCTCTATTCCTCCTTCTAATAAAATAAAGATCTTCTTTAAAAGAGAAGTTCCTTCAGTATTTAAGTTGTATTACTCTAGCAGAGCAGAAGAACTTACATTGGACCTGTTGGGCTATATTTTGACCTATTTCACCTCCTCCACTCTGATGGTGAGAGGGAATAATTCAAAGTTATATATGAAAGAACAGCTTCATAAAAAAAGGAGATGGAAGGAAGAGAGCTGACTGCTGTGTGAAGATAAGACGCCACATTTTAATAAAAGAAATGCTAAATTTAAAGCAAGGGATGAGCACAGACTTGTTTGTTGGTATATTTTACTTGCCAAAAAAAGCAAAGGGAAGTTAGGTTTTTCAAAGGATGCTTATGCTTACCTATCAGGGCAGTTATTCATGCTCATTAGTTTGGGTAATCCGTAAGCATCTGGTGTAGTTTAGATAGTTGCACCACTTTTACTTCAGTCCAAATCTGTCTGGAAAAAAGCAGTGTTAGCTACTGTTTCTCTTTCAGTTCAATCGTCCCCTGTTACAGGGAAGCTCAGAATAACAATCTTCCTCAGTATTGCAACCTACCTAAAAGCATCCAGTCTCTGAAATGTTTTCGGATAGAGCATATGGAAAAAATATTTTCAGTATATTGAGGCTTTCATTTTAAAGATTATTATTTTTTTTTTTTTTGGTATCACAGAATTATAGGGGTTGGAAGGAACCTCCAGAGATAGAGTCCAACTCCCCTGCCAAAGCAGGTTCCTTAGGACAGGTCACACAGGTCAGTGTCTAGATGGGTCTTGAATATCTCCAGAGAAGGAGACTCCACACCCCCTGGGCAGCCTGTCCCAGGGCTCTGTCACCCTCGCCATGAAGTAGTTCTTCCACATATTGTTGCTGAATATATGTTTTCAGAATGATCAGAAATAAACAAAATTAGTATTTAAAGTTATTCCTCTTTTTCTTAGCTCCTTGGCAGAATAAATATTTCTGATAGTGCCCCAGCTCCCAACACCACACATCAGCCATGAGATTATTTTTGAAAACAGGTCAGTTTTTGTAGATGATATTCCTCTTGCCAACTCAACAAATAAAAGTTACAGTTTTGGAACTGGAAACCAATCCACTTCCAACCTGGGGTTTATGGTGGCTGTATATGCTACACAAACATTCTCATCACTGCAGAAATACATACAATCACCACAAGCTGTTAACTGAGCCTACAGATGAATTTATGATTTGACCATGTCCTGTATCAGGCTTTTGGTTCGCCTCCTGAACGTTTTGTCCACAGCAAAAGGCACAAAATGAGCCTTCAGGTAGTTAGAAATATCACTGTTAACTACACTTTTTCCCCTCGACATTCATACAACAAACCAACCTTGATTTAATCTTCATCAATATATTTCTTGCCTTGACTGGCCTTACATGAGCTATTCTGTAGGGATTAATTGAGGTCTAGGTTTCCCCTTTCATGGACCTTGACTAAAAAACCCAAAAGTTCAGAGACAATTTCACACATTTATTTTCTTCCAGGAAAAAGAAAAAAACAAACCCAAACAAAAAAAACCCCACTTGTGGTATTTCTTTTTTTTTGTCCAGTTCTGGTTTGTTCACAACAAAACAGATTCTGTTTCAGCACAGGGCAGCTGCTCCGTCAGGGTCACCACCTCAAGACATTACAGGCAGCCTTTGAATAAATTTTTAATTCCACAGAAGCATTAGTATGGTGTATGTATCTGGTACACCAAGAATTAGAGAAATACAAATAAATGCT